>OZ010623.1:9176694-9776694 GCA_963932285.1 Caenorhabditis macrosperma
CGATTCCATGCGGCGACTTGGCGGCGCTCGTGAAGTTTGGATACAAATCGGTGTTGAATGCCACCAACTGCACTTCCATCGGAAATCTTCGTCCGTTTATCGTGTGCTCACTGCCATTCTCCCTGCCTCTACCCATATGGAAATCTATCCGTTGAACCCTGAAACAGAATTAGTTTTTGTCTGAAAGTGAAACGGAACTCACCGATATCTGTACCCGTAAAGCGGACCGTTCGTAATATTGACTGACGGTTTCCTAGAAGAGTATCCGATGCGAACCCGCACCATCTGACCAGTGTTCACGAACTCCGACACCACCGGCAGCTTGTCTAGCCGGACGGGTTTAACGGTGGCATCGAAGAGAAGGCGATCGGGTTGGATGTCGATGGGCGACTGAAGCCGTCCCTTCTTGCACATCCACCAGTCCTTCTCGACGAGACCCCAGAAGTCGGGACCTCCGAACACATCCGAATCATAGGACCACTGGTAGATCTGACTGGCTGACGAGAGCGACGAGAAGGCGAGCAGAATCACAAGAAGGAGCAGGCTACATTCGATGCGCATAGGAGATCTGAGCATCTTTGTGAGATGGAATGGATGGGGGGAGGATCACCTGAGGAATAATAATAATCGGGTTTCTCTCTCGTTTTTGTCCGTCTTCTTCCTCTTTTCGTAGGCACTTGGAGATGGTTGCTATGTTATTAAAACGGAGGGGCCTCTTCGACGAAACGCGTGGAAAATAGTGGTGGAAATCTGGTAAAAAGAATTTCTGATCGAAATTCGAACGTCTTTTCTCTCTCTTTTCGCGACGAAAGAGTGTGTGGGAGAGGCGGAGACGCAGATTGTTTCTCAAAGGAATCTGAGAAAAGAAGGAGGAGGAGGAGGGCGAAATGAGAGGAATTTGTAATGAGGGGGGGAGGAAGGGAAGCAAATTGAGAAGAGAAGACCTCATAATAATGGGTTCGAATGGTGAGAAGACGTCGGAGAAGAAGAAGATGAGATTGGAAAAAAAGAGGCGGTGTGTGCAAAGGTCGAGAAGGGATTGAAGTTCACGGGCTCAAAGAGCATTGGAACCGAGGAAGGAACGGGTTGGAGCATTCTGACTTTGGAACTTTGGACTCTCAGCACCCAACAACAACTACATTCACGTTTCGGATTGCGAATACGAAACGGAACAGAGGAGTGAGGAAAATGGAACATGCGATGGACAACTGGTGGCTCTCTTCGCATTGTATCGTGTTTCGCACGTTTTTCACTGACTACTTGTCACAAATTCAGTTTTAAGAATGGCTTTTTGCATGAAAATCATGGAATAAACGAACAATCGTCACAGTATTTCGTTTTCTCCGTGGCGAGACCAGCGAGCGCCGCTCAGAGGACATCTCGCCACATCCCGATGATTTTGATGATGTAAAGCGTTAATCTGGGCTGGAATAGTACGAGCTTCATCGATGGGAACCAGGAAAATGAGAAAAGGGAAAACTTTTGATGAATTCGGAACAAAATGATGAGAAATGTTCGTGCTTGTACTCGAGATTGATGAACTCACTTAAATATATCCTTTTTCTATCGAATTTTCGAAGTCTTACTGAACATTCATTCGATCCAAATAAACTTATTCAAATACTTTTCCTAGTGCAAACAGGATGTATTTACGAGAAATCGTTGCGAGACCCATTGTCGAAAAAAACGATCAAAAGAATGTTCAAATAGGCCCACTACGCCAAATACTCTCACGAGTCCGAATGTTTCTGAAGAACTCCGATTGGAAACTCTTGATTTAGAGGCCGTTTCACGGGGTGCTGCGACCGACGTTGTCAGCAAGTGCGCTCCACGGAAGGTATACGGTACCTCGTTTTGGGAGGTCCTAAACGGCTTTGAAAGCACAGTTTGGCGGGCGATTATTCTAATTTCGACTGTTCTTAAAACTGCCCTCCGACGGTTACTTTGCGAAAAGGAATCGTCGTGTCTTTTACACCAAACAAATAGAATTCAGTTAGACACGTATATTTTGAATTCGTCCCGCGAAAAATGAAAATTCAAATGAGGTTTCCCTCAGCACCTCGTGCCGTTTCTTGCGCCCTACTGAAAACTCAATATTCGTGCAGGGCTTCGAGGGAAAATGGGTCGTGTAACTCGCGAGTACTCGAGAGATAACTGATCCAGATGATTAGTTTCCCAAAGGATTGCACTTTTCCAGTTTACGATTAACCGCAGTTTTTATGGAATTTGGTCAGAATTCGCGGAAACAAATGACGCAATGCAATCCTGCTCCTCCTGACTCATTCTCTGAATACTATTTCGTCTACTCATCTTGAAATAGTTTGCGCAGTTTCAGACGGAGAAAAAGAGCGGGATTGCATTGAATGTACGGTGGGCAATTCAAGGGGGAAACTTTGAGCTGAATTTCGATGAGCATTGAATATATGTAGTCGATTTCAAAATGCCCGTGTGCAAAAACAGAAGAAAAGAGGCGTAAAATCTTGGGAATGAGGAGGGAGAAAGACATCCATCCTATCGTTTCGGGGTCTTGTTCGATTTGAGAGTCAATTTCCAATTTGGGTGCCGAGTGGTTGCGCCTCTTCTTCTTCTTCTCTTCCATCCGTTTCCCCCCTCCGCCTCACTTCATCTTCTTTCGGTGGCTCTCCGCTTCGAAACGATTTAACACATACTTGCACTCTCCGCACAAAACATTATTCATGTTGGAAGGAAGAGAAGGATGGGAAGGAGAAGAAGAAGCAGACGATGGAACGGAAATTGGGTTGAAAACGAGAGAAGAGGAGGGATCGAATGAACCGGTGAACGGAGGAGAGGAGTTCTCGATGAGCAACGGATTTGGAGGGATTTGAAAGTGCTTAGAGAACACATTCATCCGCAGCCGCCGCAGCCGCAGACGAACCAAATTGTTTTTCGCTTTGTTTTTCCGCCCCTCTTCCCCCGCTTTTCAGGTTCTTCTTCTTCTTCGCCGCCGCCTCTTCCGTTTTTTCCGGAACGGAAACCGAATGATTCCGTTGGGAGAGGCTCTATGAAAAGAAAACCCGATTCGGAGAAGAATCTGCGATTTTCGATTTCTTCTGTTGGTATTTACCTGCGAGACATCATTTCGATATTTTCACATTCGACTCATTTTTTCGAAATGGGCAAGTTTCGAATCGGATGAAAGTCGGAATATTGCATTTTCCAGACAGAATTAAATAATATAGCGAAAATTGAAAAGCTCGAAAACTGAAATTTCTAACTTGATGATAAGATCAGTGTCTCCGAAAAAAAAGATAACGCGGCGCATTCTGCGTTCACCACGTGCGTGGACCCCGCTTTTGGTGCCAAAAGTTTTGAAATTATCTGCGTCTCTCATATTCAGGCGCTGCCTCGCTCTTTCGTTGCGGGACCCACGCTCGTGGCGAACGCATAATAGTTAGGTTTTGATAGGGAAAATCTTTTGAATTGACTCGAAATCGAGGGAAAAATTGAGCTCTTGTCTTTTTTGTTTCCATTTGAAAATTGAGGATCTACGCATTTCTCTGAAAACTTTAACGAGACGAGAGAAAAGACAGTTTTAAAATGGGAAACGGCGGCTGAAACGTTTTAAGAAAAGACGAGAGTCCTGTGCACTGAACATTGTTACAGACGGACCTGATGGACCTATTCAAACTTCTTCGACGCATCGACACGCTACATTTTCCCGCAAACGATGACTATTTCAGTGGGTCTCGCAGCGATTCCTCGTAAATCTACCTCAAAAGTCGTTTTGGACTTTCGCGACTTTTTCATTGAAAAATTGGGGAAAAACGTCAGAAAGTTCTGTTGGGAAAGTGTTTGAATAGGTCCATAATAAAGATCTCGAAGTTCGAAGACGTCCCCGAATCTTCGTCTTTTCGGAAGACATCGGCACGAAATTAAGCATACAGAACCAACGGAAAGGGTGTGTGTGGGGGGGGGGGGGGGAAGTGAGAAATGAAAAATGAGCACAAAATGTTGGGACACATACACAGAAAACCGAAAAGGTCCACACGATTTATAGCGAATATTTTATGAGAAGCCGCTCTCTTTTCCTTGTGTTTCCGGGGGGGAGTCACTTCAATTTCGCACCCGCATGTTTCCCCCCTCCTCCGCCTCCCCCCTGCCCCTGCAAGGGGTTCGCATAAAACAAGGGAGAGAAGGAGGGGGCAAGGTGCGAGAAACGGCGCCGAGAATTGACTTAAGCTCGTTTGTACACTGCGAAGACGGCGACGACGACGACGGAATGACGACTTATGAGGCTAATTGTGAGCAGCCGAGACGGTGGCTCTCGCCGCCTTGTCAAGATGTTCTTTGCCGAGGATTGCGGCGGCGGCGAAAGTAGCCGGTCCTTGTGGCGGCCGGGGCTCTCACATACCTCATTTCATGAATTATTTCGCTGCTCGCCCCGTTTTCCACTGGCCCTCTCTCTCTCTCTCCCGAGAAGAGTTGGGTTGGGAGGGAAATCTCAAGAATTCCATTCGCACGGAATCCTATGAATCTGTCATTGAATGGAGAAAGAGAGAGAGAGATGAAGAAGCGATCGACACGTCAGACGGTGGGAATCCGACGAATGGAGGTGGTGAGTGAGTGGGCGATGGGGGTTTCGCATGCGGGGTTTTTTGAAAGTACTTGTTTCAGTTTCTTATTTCGGAGGGATCGGAGAGAGAGAGAGAGAGAGAGAGAGAGAGAGAGAGAGAGGGAGTTTGAGAGACGCAGAAAAGGGAAAACGCGCTCTACTGGAAGCAGATATCTCTTTCGACTGATATCTTCCTCAATTTCCGTGATTTCTGCATGATTTCTGATTAGACTGATTATGAATTTATTGGTTTCTAAGTTCGACAGAGAGCTGTATAATTCGAATACGGTCAGTCATCAGCGATAACAATTTTTGTGAAACTTCGAACTTCGCGCAGAACTTTGATACGAAACGCGCTCTATTGCTCGAAAATCGGATTAATTAATGAAGTCTGAAAGGATTTTAACCATAGAGCACTGTTACTTGAGGGTTCGACAGAGCGCACTTGCTCACCAATTGCCAATGTGCAAGCTTCGTTGTTTAAGCGGGAATTTGAAATTTCTCACACTTTGAAAGCTTGCGCGATAAAGTGTGCGCTAGAACTCGAGAGACGCAGACAAACGAACGTTCACTCATAATGGAGAAGCTGCAGAAATGAAGCATTCCTCGAAGACATCTCTCATTTTGCAGAATTTCTGAACGAAAGACTCCATTTTTCAATGGATTTTTTGAAAAAAGGGAGAGAAAAAGAGAGCGATTCGGTGTTTCTCAAATTGGCATTTTTTAAGAAATTTCTCTAGAATGTTGAACATTCGTTACCGATAGAGCTATTTTTGACGAGAAGCTTGAAATAAGTGACGAAATGCAGAATTTAGCAATGACGAGAGTGGTCAGAAGGCCGAAACGTGGCTCAGAAGAGTTCCCAAAGATTCAAAAATCAGAAGATTTTCGAGAGTCTCTGACACGTACAAATTGATGGCTGAAAGTGCAAAACTACATAAAGCCGCGAAGAAAGATCAAAAATTGAGACCATGGGAACGTGGACTTGAAGAAAAGAAAGAGAGCGTTGATTAAGGATCAACTGAAAAGAAGCACTTTGAGCTCCATACAAAGGCCGTGTCTCTCACGAATGCCGCCCCATCCGTGCCCCCCGCCGTCTGTCTCTCCGAGCAACCGAGAAACAGCTGTCGGCGGCGGCCTTTTTGCCTTTTTCTCTTCTTTTTTTCTGGTCGTGTACATTTGGAAATCAGCATTTGGCAAAGTGTTCGGTGAACTTTTTCTTGACTTGGAAACGGAAAAATTAGCTTTCGAATCCTTTTTTTTTGCAAGTTATCGTTTTTTGCTGGCTGGCTCTCATATTTTTAGTCAGTTTAAGGGGATTTTCCGACAGAATACGAATGCATAACACGGAATTTTATAACATGAACTCTGTAGCCACTATTGTGCGTCATTTACCCATTTACTACTCGACCGATCTGTAAGAAACCCTTCGAAACAAGTAATTTTCCGAAAGTGTTCAACTTTTTTGAGCATACGATTTGCATTTTCAGTCGTTTATCCTACTTATATCAAGCTTAAGTACACTTGCAAACAAATGTCGAAAAGAATCACGGCGCTACCTGGCTCTTCCAGCGTCTGATTCACTAGGTGAATTGCTGGAAAGTTTTCTCCAGATTTGGAAACTCTCTGTCCTAACTTTCCTATGAGTTTGGCCCAGGAAGTTTCCTGAAGTCTGGAGGGAACTCTCTAGCGATTCAGCAAGTCACGTTGTCTGGCAAGGGAAGTGTTCCAACTGTCCAGAACCGTTTGAAATGAAACCTTGCCGGATCGGCTCACGGGACGTTTTAGCAACTTTTGAAATCAGATTCGGGAAGCTGAAATCATCCCGCAAGGTTAAATTTCTAACGGTTCTGGACAGTTGGAAGTCTACGTGATGGGACTGTGTGAAACAAAATGAGCCTTTTCGATATGATATGATATGATACAGCGACAATCTTCTCTCAACTTCACGACGTCATCTCCGTTGTTCTTCGGGTGCCATTCACTCAAAACGACCACACTTTTGATCAGAAGACGTACGTGAAACGTTGCGAACGGTGGCCATCTGATATCTCGTCTCGTGCCCACACCAAAGTACTCATTCGTCACTGTTTCCCACGCATCCCCTCTCTCAGTTCATAAGGAAACTACGTCAGCCAGCCGCCAGAGACTACACCACATTTTGACCGTTTTCTCAATCGGCGGTCAGCCGAAATGTTCAATGATTCGGGGCGCCGTTTCCTTCTTTTCGCCCCTACCAGACGCTGCAGGTTCAGTGTTCTGTGATGTGTTGGGGGGAATCATGTGAAGAAGAGAACGTCGTCCGTGTACACTTGCATCATGCTTCCGATGCTGGAGCTTTCTGATTATTCAAATATTTGGAGAAGGAGTGAAAGTGTTTGTCAGCTGGTTTTCAGCTGTTTATTTCCCGCACAAATGCCTGTCATATAGGCAAAAAAGTGTAACAACCGCCCGAAATTGAAAGCAGAAAAACAGGTGAATCAGGTCGACAGCTTCACGGCTATATAGAGGGAGTTGATGGTCTCGAGCACGGTGTTTCTGTTGAGTTTCCAAGGTATATCGCTTGAAAGTGCTTCAAATCACACAATATCTCCTTCAGTCTCATAACGAACAAAGCGCAGCTGCATCACTGATCTGTGATATCACTATCAAGTGCCGATCGCTTCGTGCTCATTGGGACAGCCCCTTTCATGGCACTAGAAAGCAATTATAATCTGCGAACTTCTATCAAATTTGTCGAACTATCATGAAACTCAATTGTGGATAAAATTGCTCAGATAGGGGCAATTCGCTGTCAACATATCTGCTAACTGTAAGGAATGTATCTTCGAGAGAATCCCAGAGCGTGTCCGAAATCATAGACGATCCCTATTCGACGCAAACTCTAAGTTTTCGATATTGCGATTAGACTAACAATTTTCGTGTCGAGACCTACTACCTATCGGATCCCATCAAAATGACCTCCCGCAACCGAGGAGAGCTCTTCCGGAGAATCATTATATCTCGAGATTGATGAGTGATATAATGATTCCCCGGCAGAGCTCTACTCGGTTGCGGGGGCCATTCTGATGGTATCCTATTGTAATCATTTCATACTCACTTATGATCTAAGAATCATTCCTGTTTTGAAATAGCGTGCTCACAGAAGACTTTTGCTCGGGATCATAACAATAAAAGCTTCCGGTTACTAGTTTTCTTAACGTTTTTCCATCGTTCAGGATTTGCACTTCACTTTGAGACAAAATATCCGGAAAACTAGACGTTAAAAACCACGTACCCTTGCAGGTTTATAGACAATTCCGGGTGCAAAACACTTCCTTTGGACACCTTTGTCGAGTGTTTTCATTGCTCATGTCGAAATTCTCGCCAACACGGCGATATTTCCGATTCCTCGTTCACAAGACTTCTGATTATCTGAACCACCAGGCTCCTTCTCTTTTCAATCTCAAGTACCTGTTCTCGATCACTCAAATCTTGATCAACTTTTGACTTGGAATCTTTCTTATACTAAAAGGGAAAGGATGTGTGTCTGTCTGTCTGTCTGTGGGTTTGTTTGTCCACAGCCGTTTCTCAGCCGCTACTGGACCGTTTAAGCCCATTTTTGGCACAGAGGTCAGAAATATTGACCGCAAGGTGCACGTCAATTTTCTAAGCGATCCGTTAACTCTGACAGCTTCTGGACTGATTTTTGTACATTTTCCCTCTTAATTGCGCCTCTGGGAAGGTTGCGTGCGTCGACTCGACTCGCTTATCTTCCCAGAGGCAGGTTTAGCCCAGGCAGAGAGGCGGCGTGAGCCGCCTCGATTGGCCTGGTGGATCCTAATCCGGGGAGACAATAGGCAGATCACCACTAGAGAATACCACTAGATTCGTTTCTCGCATGGTCCATGAACACTTTGGTGACTTGGCTGCTGAGGCCAACAGTAGACAAAGTGGGGACCAAACTCCACGATTGCCCCCAGTCTGTCTCTCCGCCGTGAAACGAAACAAAGTGATCGATGAGATCGAAATGTTTTCGTTTCTCTTTCAGACAGCCTGATTTCAGACTCGTTTTACAGACAGACGGACTACGTAATCTTGTGATTATTACCGTCACGTTGTCTTTATTCAGTTCACTTGTTACCTTTGCTGTTTTGCGAAGAAGAGAGTGAGAGAGCTATTGGATCAGCTGTTGGTGTAAATAGAACAATGAAATAGTATGAAATCGGTTTATTGTCACTGAGATCCAATTCGGACAACAAAAAAAAGAACCCGAAGAAGTTGAGTAGAGTGGCGGCAAGAAGGAGTCGACGGTCGAGTCCAGGGGAGGGGGTGTCTAGTTCTGGCACGTCCATCCCTTGCACATGGCGAAGAATCCCTCGGAATCCTTGACTCCGTAGCCGTTTCCGTAGGTGGCGCCGTAGTTGGTGTTGTAGTTTGGAGCGGTGTTCTGGGCTCCCATTCCGAACGGGAAGAAGAATTGAGCGTCGGCGGAGAGGAGAAGGCACGAGAGGACGATGAGAAGTCCGAAGAAGAAGACGTTGGAGGAATGCATGATGAGGTGCGAGAGAAGGAGGAGGAGGGGGTTTGGTGCTGAATCGGATGATCTGAGACCGTTTTATAGGAGGTTGATTCAGCGGCGGGGGCGGAGTCTGTTTCATGGTTCGATGACGTTGAGGGGAGGAGGAGGGGAAGAAGACGACGAGGGGGGCGGGGCGATGAGAAGATGATATTTGATATATGACGAGGAGGAGGCTAACTGAATGAAAAGGGGGAGGGGGACAAAGTTCAGGAACACTTGGGAGAGAGCAGAAGGGAGACTCACTCTCAGGATGATCACTACGCTAGCAGAGGAATCGGATTAGATGAACATTTGGACAGTGATGTGTCGGAGGAGAGAGAGAGAAAGAGTACGTTGAGGTCAATTAGTGGTGTGATCGTTCTCTCACTTGGGGCGAGTCTCGGTTCGAGAAGTGATGCAGTGTACTGTGATGTTTCTCGAGGGGTGGTGAGAGCAGAGGACGCAAGGTGCAATGAACAGTCTCCTTCGGCACTACGCCTCAGAGAATCCTCATTGGCCAGCACGGAGAGCTGAATCTGTTGCGCAATAATTGGAAGACCTTTGCACGCACCATTGGAAGAGCTCCATGATTCCAAATAAATGTTCCAATATAATATTTCCAAATATGTATCGAATTGGCCCCGAAACCGTGGAGAGCTCTGCGGGAGAATCATTATATCTCGAGAGTGATAAGCGATATCAAAAAGTTGTCAACTAAAGGTTTGTAGTCCTGGTTATGATCTACAAGTTTGCGGTTGACAACTTTTTGATATCTCTCATCAATCTCCATATGTAATGACTCTCCGGCAGAGCTCTCCTCGGCCAAATCGATGGCACCTGATAGTACCTGGAGCTCCAGGCGATGGCAAAGAAGATTACTGGAAATGAACATTGTGAGCAATATCGATTAATTGACTTGGAGAATGCGCCTGAAGAACGGATCTGGCACAAGAGCTCCTCTTTTATCAGTTGGACATTGAATTTGAGCCAACTCTTCGGGAATTGGGGAGCTAATCCTGAAATCCAGAAAGAGCTATCGGTCACTTCATTTCGAATCTTGAGATCTACCTGAGAATCAGAAAGTTACATTTGTTGTTTCAATTCTCGCCGCTCAACTGGACTCTGATTCCGTCTCGACTAGAAGCGACTTCTTCTCGAAACAACAACAAAGGATCGCATGGCTAACTAGCAAAGGTCACTCACCCAAGGCCACACTTCTCGCCACTGCTTCTGACCACTCACTTCAACACAACTTCTGGCACGGCGCATCCGTTACAGTAATCCTTCCCGCAGTCACAGTCGATTCAGCGATCGTTCACATGCGAGATGCGTGCCGTCAGAGAACACACACACAAGGATAGCTTCGATGAACCCACAATGCCCGCGGACACACATCACTGAACACATACTGTAGGTGTCTGAGAAGACTTTCGAAAGTGGGAGGCCTCCATTGTTGTATCTGCCAGATGACGATGACGATGACTTGGAGTACTGAACTAGTCATCAGAAGCAGCAACGCTTCCTAGTCGTTACATCATCCTCCAGACTCCGCCCACTTTTTGGATCCGAGCATCAACAATATAAAAGTGCTGGCGGGACGGCAGCAAGACAACACAATTGTTCCTCTGCAGACATGCGATCCTCCTCCACTACAGTACTCCTCCTTCTCCTCCTCCTCATCACCCTCTTCTCCGTGCCCTCCGAGGCTCAATTCTTCTTCCCGTTCGCCATGGGACAAGCCTATCAGCAGCCACGTCCCGCCGCCGGATACCAGTACTCGAATGGCTACGGAGTCAAGGATTCCGAGGGCTTCTTCCCGATCTGCCGAGGATGGACGTGCACTTCGAATACGTGAATCTGGCGAAGACCCGCTCTCGTAGACATCTCGAAACGATCTCCTCCACCCATTTGTATCCTCGAACTTTTAATCTCTCTGTGTGTGATTTCAAATAAATGCTGACAATAAACGGATGTGAAACTATTTTGAGAAAAGTCACGGAAACCTCCGAATGTCTAGCGTGGTGGTTGGGGAGGGAGTGTTCTTCTGAAGAGGTCACTAGTTGATCTTCTTTCCATCAAAGGACAATGAATCGTCGATGGAGCAGTTCTGGGCCCGACACGTCTCGTTGATAGTGCCATTGACCAGAGACTTGTGAACCTAACCGGAGAACTCCAAAGCATCATTCTGATTGCAAGATGTGATCAGAACCATCTAGTTCTGAGGATCTCCCAAAACATCCCATTATGCTTTTTGGGGTCTCCTAGGGCCTCCTTCTGGACTTCAGAAGCTTCTCGACAAACTGACTTCTGTCAGTGATGAAAGCTCGGAAGACTCTACATGCCGCCGAACTCCAAATGGTATGACTTTCATCGCGTAGATACTGATATACTGATACACTGAACCCCAACCTCCAACACCTGAAACGCACAGACGCAAGAGCCTCAACCACGGTGTGAAAAGCACTTTCCCGTTCTCTCGTTCAAACGGAAAATTCGCGCGGCAAAAACTATTCCGAGAGACGCAGAGAAAATTATTCAAATGGAGCGCACTTGCATCAGATTTTTTCCGTGTCGACTCATCAGATAGACCCTGAATAAGGCTCTGAATAAGTGCCGAAAACCAGGAGACACTTACTCGAAATGGCCAATTCAAGACACCTTCTGAATAGATCCAGTCTTCGTGACACCGCCAGCAGAGCCAGAATTCCAAGAACTTTAAGCGATCAGTGATCTCCTAATTCGAAAGAAACACCGTACCGTACTCGTTCACCTATTGTTTTCTCCCCCTGCAGTGTGCCCTTCTCTCTTCGATGCACTTCCAGCGTGTTATTTTTCGATATTCTTTGTACCTCTCCCAGGTGTCAGAACACACGCTCTCCTCCTTTCTCTTTGTCTCTCTCTCTACAGTATCAGTGTCAAACGAGATGGCGATAAGACGAGCGACTACAACACAAGATACACGCGACAGATTCCTTAGCAGTGGGGTTCCCTAAATGAGGAAATACAGTTGCTTCGTTCCATTTCGAGAAGGGGACAGCTGAATATTCATGTGGCAAGTGAGTCTATTTAGTGGTCAGCTGTGTTCATTGTCATTTCGTTGCTTGTTTTATTGGTCAGAAGAGAAGGAAGAAATGGGGACAATAGGGGACAGGCGCAGAGAGCTGCGAATCAAATTTGGCTCTGACTGAAACTGTGCAAACACCGCGACGCAAAAGTACACAGCATATTTTTACGGTTCATGTTCTCGGCGGCTTTTGCGATATTTCTGATAGTCCGAAGTTGGAAAAATTACAGAAGAAGCATCTGAACAGAAAAATAATGAAAACTGTCATTTTCCATTAGTGCGGCCAGCTGTCACTTCGCCAACTTGGCACGCTGCCAGAAATTTCGAAGTGAGCGCAATTGCAGCAATTGTCAACCACCACAGTCCGTGTGATAAGGCTCTTTTACTTCAGGGTGATCTCTCGACACCTTGTGGTTTCTGATTATTATCAGAACTGGGGAGATATCATCTTCTCCAAATTGACAATGATCATCTTCAGCAAGATTTCAATCCTCTGTCCGCAATGTTCAGCTATTCCCCCCACCCTTCTAACCATTCAATCAACGACTTCCGATAACCGATGGCGACAGATGATGATATTTCTCTCCTTCGCCGCATTTTCTTCTTCTCATCTTCTTATCAATGTATGATAAGTTCGAAAGTTCTGCCGATCGACCACGTGTTGGCGGCCGTCTCTCTGTACACATCCCCGCTGCATTCAGACCAAACATCGAAATTAGTTGATGAGGGGGGAGAAGGGATAGAAAGATGAGGAAAGGGGAAGCGATTTGCAGAGGTGAGAAGAAGAAAAAGGGAAGCTGAAATGAGAAAGGGAGAAGACTCTGATCTGATGAATAGTTCGGTGTTTGCACACTTCGCCACGTCACTTCGTTGCGAGACCCGCGTGTTGCCTACCGTATCCAACTGCGACGTGCATTATCAAACATGCTCTCTTGAGAATCGACAAAATGTTTCAGAATGCTTAATCTTACGATAATGTGTATTTTTCCGTGACCGTGTTTGCACAGTCCTACGGAAATATTCCCGAGAAATCGAAAGGACTCCGTATCATTAAGTCCCTACGCAGCGGATAAGCTATATTCAAATTTTAATTCTCCACGTCGCGTTTGGCCCTCCGTGAACTGCCAGATGAAGAACTCGTAAAAAGCTGTCTGGGGTGGATGCGTACTTCAAGCTCTCTGAACTGTTAATTTTGGATTTTAGGTTCCGAAAACAGCCGCTGGTGATCCTATCTTAGCACAATTCAACTTCTCTCCCAGCTGCCCAGCTGCTCAGGCTTCAAGGATTCAAGGAGACACCGTTAAGGAAACGCTGAAGTTCGAGAGTAATGCTGCTCAATCAACGCCTGAGTGAGTTTACAAAGAAGCATCGGCTCGATTGACCACGAAATCATGAAGATCCGAAGTTTCCTTCCGAGCATCTTCAAGCGTATGAGAGTGTTACAAACCACACACATCTTCTGCGAATTGGAATGCAAACGTCGATGACGTCAAAAGTATGATCTAGATCATCATTTGATTGCCAGAACCGGAGATCAGTGTAGATGTTTGGAACCACCGTCCGAGTGAGATAAGCCAGGAATGAGGAGACGGAAGTTTGGATACACGTTGGATGTGCCTTGAAGTACACAGACATCGAACATCTGATAGTGACGAAAACACGAGAATTACATCAGTGTTGTGTATATAGGTCTTCATACTTTGACCTTTCAGCAAAATAATATCTGTCTCTTATCATCATCATCAACTCACTTTCACGACGTCTCTGACCAGTCGCAGGTCTGTGATCGACTGTCGAAATGCGGGGGGAAGTTGAGAGAGAAAGAGGAGAAGAAGAAGAAGGGAGACTAGAGTCTCGTGGGGGACATTCAGATGAGATGTTGGCCAGAGAAATGGGACAGAGGGCATTGAGGACGGCTGGGAAGGGAGCAAGGACGTGCTACTTGCTCATTTCATGGCGACCATCTAGTAGATCAGAGAGGATTCGGTGTATCATGTGCCAGTTTTTGTTTGCGGGACTGCACTGTTTTCTTGATTTTTGACCACATATTCTGCACTCTCAGTCCCTTTCAGCATCCAGAGTCCCATTGGAAGGTGCTGATCTAAATGTAATGAATGTGGTTCAGAGCAGCACTTTCTCGTTTCAGTTGTTATTATGTAATTCCCTGGAATGTGGCGTAATGGCAGAGGAATTGGGTCTTGCCTCAAAAAAGTTTAATGTTCTCGTGGAGAGACCGTCTACCTCCCACGCTCTGCCATTACGCCACATTCCAGGAAAGCTGCTGTTTCGCTGCTGCCGTTGCCTGAGTATTCAACGTTGAATCGTGTCTTTTTGCCGATCTCATATGCTCAGACGTTGAATACTCAGACAACGGTACGCAGCGAAAGTTGGAAAGGTCGGTCGCGCGGGAATTCAAACGTAGAATCCGCTGAACTTCCGTTCATCCGTCGACTCAGACGGCAAAATGACAGAAAAGAATCCGTGGGCTCGAACAGCGGGCAAACTGTACCGTTAGCCAGGCCCGGGAGATCGGCAGCCGCCGGTCCTCTAGAAAATATGACTACGTTTCCTCGATTGGAGACAAGGACACGATAACGAAGCGTCCTCCTCCACTTCCAGAACAGTTAGTTCAATTCAAGAGCCCCCTTTTCTTTCTATATCTGCACTTTGGTTCCGATTTGTGATGTTTTGCGACTGTGTCAACTGCCCCCTAGACACTTCATTCGTCATCGATCCATCCTGAAAATAACCCCCGTTCATCTAGTTTTCGTTTCAGTTGTTTACCCCCTCACACTCCTTGGGGGGATCCCCTCTCTGTCTCAAAGATCTCAGTCGCCCCCCGCGTATCTTGAACTTTGTCCCCGCACGCGACTCTAGCCGCATATCTTGTAGGGGGGAGAAGAGACGAACTTCTGAACGCAATCACAGAGAATCAAAGGGATACGACCGAAGACGACGCTGACAAATCGGAAGCCGTCACCGATTCGCCCCTCTCTGTCATCATCGTCATCTCAGCATCGCCACCGCCGATTTCGTCATCTTGGCCCCCAACCAACTTGACGCGGGGGGACCCGCTTGCATTTCACAAAAAGTGTTCATTGTTGTCGATCCGACGATCAGAAAGTGACTTTTTCCACGTACAATCTGCGTACACAGAGGAGACGGCGTTCTGTGATCGGACACGTCGGTTTCATGTGAACGAGACGATGGATTTGGCTGGGTGTGTCACAGTGGTTTAATGGTGGTGGGAGAAGGAAGAAGATTTAGATGAACGGGGAGGGCGGAAGCTGGAGACAATGGACGACGATGTGACGAAGTGGGGTTGGAGTTCAGAATGAGACTTCAAGTGGAACTGCCGAAGGGTTCACAGAGATCTCACGGGTTCTGTAACACTGGAGACGTCGAACTTTTCACCGAGAACCCGACTCACAAGAAAGTGGTTTCAGACAGTGTGAACACAGTCGGAGTGAACTCTACTTTGGATGCTGGAGATCTGTGTGGCATACGGAAACACAGTACGGATGTCGAATGCAATCGCGCTTTTTGGCTCAAATGCATTAAATTCAAACTTTGCTGCGTACGTCTCTCCATTTCTCTAACTATTTCGATCTGCGTAGCCGAAATAGCGGGAAAACAAGTGAGAGGCAGACACTGTGGAGCGGAGGAGCACGATTGCATTGGGCGCGCACTTTATGATTCTGGGTGGCTTTTCCTGTTTTTTGCGATCGCCTATAGATCAGCAGTGTAGAAAATCAAAACGTGTTCAATTGGGAGCATTTGAATCTGAACTTAAGATGGACTTGGCTTCCTCAACCCAGTGGACACGAACAATGTTCGGCATTCTCTCGAAAACGCAGAGGTTACTGTATCACTCATTTCAGCTGTGTCGAATTTCTATCTCGAATTTGTGCGATAATTATTCCTTTTCCCGGTGTTTCATGTTTGGTTTTTCATTTATCTTCACGCCTCGTGGCGAGACTTAATTCCAATTTCAGCTCACTGGTCAAAACAAAAATTTCAATTCTGTCCAATCTTTCGCTGTGGACGTCCAGTAGAAATCGGTTGACATTGTCGGAGATGGGAAAGAAGCCGTTTCTGACCTCTTGTCCACTTGCATCATTGATATTCGAAAACGGGTCCGGCAGCTGTCAATGGGCTCCGTGAATAGGCGTGCAGTCACTTCGTCCAATTCCTCAGAAGATCCTCTTTTTCTTTTTCTTTGATCTCTGAAATGAGTGTCCCTTTCTCTCTGTCTGCAGTTTGATCTCTTCCGCTTCCAAACGGCCACGTGACCAACTTTCGAAAGATCACATCTCCTGTGTTATTCTCTCCGAAAACTTTCAAAGATCAAACGATGAATCGTCGTCTCGAGAGATCATTCAGCAGCAGATCAAACCGAACAGCATACAAGTTGATATTACTCTCGTGTATCTTGTGCGTGTATTCCGTAGGTCTAAAAGTTCTCAACTTTCCCGCATAAATCAATCAAAAAGTGATCTCCCCCCAAAAGATCGAAAACCGTTCCCCTCGCCTCACCGTCTGCACCCGTATTTTGTGATTCTGCGGGAAGAGAGGATGACTTTTCGGTTTGCTTTACGAAAATCACCCCCTTCCCCCCGGGAGACAATTTTCGATCGGCACGCCAGAACGCAACTACAAAATACGCGTGGCTAGAAGAACTACGGTAGTTTAGCCTCTCTCCAGATCAGAAGCCATGTGGGGGTACAAGGTCCCATGTTTTGTAGAGGGAATAACACTTTCCTCCTACTCGTCTATTATTCCCTACAGACATCAATGTTCCGACATCACTGGTGAGCGGGTCATAAAGTGAAGAAGCCAGTTCACATTCAGTGGAATTTGTACCTATTCGGATGAATTATTGGGTCAAAAGATTCGATTGGGTTCCGCGTATATCAATTGGTGCCTTACCAGACTGCTCGGGTCGGCTCACTCCTTCCGACGGGGCTTTCGGAAGATGGTTGAGAGTGTCAGGGGACGTGCTGGTGGAATGACCACTCCATAACTTCGACAGTTGAAAAAGCTGATCGCTGCGAGCTATTTCCTGTGAATAAGCACATGCGCGCTTTAAGAGCCGACATATTTAAGTGAAAATTAAAGACGCATGTGCTTGAAATATCTCGCAGCGATCGGTTTTTTCAACTGTCGAAATCCGTTGAATGTTCGAATAAATTCGGTTAATTTTCCAAGAAATGCATTAGGAAAATTAACCGAATTCGATTTAGTTCACACCATCGCATAACTCCATAAGAAATATGATGAACCCTGCAATCTCCACTTCCGGTGGAATAACCCATTTTCGGTGCATATGCATGCATAACGAGCATCACTAATTTCACTGTGAAATGATAAAATTTTGTCAAGCTTCGACCGCTGGAAAAGGGCGATCGCTGCGAGACCCACATCGTGAGCCTTCAAGAACCAAAATATTCGAGAGTATCTTCCAAAATGCGTACGAGATGGGTCACACAACGATCGGCTTTATGAATTGTCGAACTGGGTTGAGTTATTTCTTCGAAGATGGACACGTTCAAAAGCTGACAACTCCTTCCGATATGCTAACAGGAAGACAGGACGGGCTAGAGGTTCAACACCGAGGAAGAATGTTTGGGAACATCGGAATGAACGGAGGATGGGTTCCCCAGAAGTTGTGAATAACTGGAGAAACTCGAATTGAGGCTCTGATTGATTTCCTTTTTTAGAAGGATAATTGCGTTTATTTCAGCTGAAATTCACTCTGAACGACATTTAACAGACACTTTAACGAAGGAAACAAAAATGACAGTATTCGAAATCACACAGTTAAAGCGTTGTTCCTCTTTCCATTGCCGTCCATCCATTCGATATCGCCTACGAAGTGCACGTCCATCCTTTGCACAACATGAAGAATCCGCCGGAATCCTTGAATCCTCTCGCATCAGAATACGTCCATCCGGTGGGTTGATAGGCAGACGGTTGATATCCCATTCCGAATGGGAATAGGAATTGAGCACATGTCAATGGGGGGATGAGCAGCAGAAGAGCCAATAGTCGGGGGATCGTTCGAATATTCATATTGAGAATGATTCTTCGATCTTCTTCCTTCCTGTAGATCACTTCCTCGTACCATCAAGTGTCCGTCGATGGGCGGATCCATCAGAATGTCGTAATCTGGTCAGTGAGATGGATCAAAGGAATGATGATAATACAGTGTCGCTGCTGCTGCTGCTGAAGCAAACCACATACTCTTCCATTTGTCATCATTCCCAAATGTTTCCAAAGTGAATGGGACAACTGTCAAAATGCCAATTTATTCGTCGGAAAACGGAAAGAACGAGGGACTGAGGGCTCTATTTCATGACTCCTGGCGGCGGTTTCTCCATCTTATCCACGGCCTGCACAATGTCGGACATGGAATACCGATTCTCGGGATCCGCCAAAAACACTCTGTCTTTCACCAGCGTGCGGAGCTGCTCTGGAGCCGCTGACGGGAGCGTCAGGAAAGTGTTCTTCCCCGTCAGACTCTTGATCTCATTTGCCGTTTTGCCGTCGTGCGGTTGCTGCCCATTCTCGTAAATCTCCCAAATGACGAAGCCAAACGAGAAGACGTCCGTCTTAAAGCTGAACGCGAAGTTTACTAGAGTCTCCGGGGCGAGGTATCTGACGGGAATCTTGCACTGCTCCTTCATCTCGTACCGATCCGCATGATCCAAAAGCACTCTCGCCAACCCGAAATCCGAGATCTTCGGCTGAAAATTGAACATTTTTTGAGCTGCAAACGTCTGCAAACGTACCGTTTTGTCCTCTGCGAGTAGCACATTCCGAACGGCCAAGTCCCGATGGATCACCTTCTGCGAGTGCAGATACTCGACGCCACGGGCGGCTCCGAGCACAAAGTTGAGCTTGTCGGCCAGTGTCACCGTCTTTTTGTTATCTTGCAGGTACTCGCGAAGGGCACCGCCTGAAACAATTCCATTAGAGGAGAGAACGAAGGCCGACTGACATGTGCACATTTCAGTCATCAAGTAGAGCGGCTCATTGAGCACCGCGATTCCATAAGTCCGCAGCACGTTCTTGTGATCCATCATCCGCATGACACGCGCCTCGTGGAGCAGCTCGTTGACTTGCTCTCTCGACACGACCGTCGAGTTTCGAAGCATCTTCACCGCCACCTCGATCGTCTTCTTCGTGTCCTTGGTCTTCACCTTGCCCACTCGAACCTCACCGAATGCCCCCTCGCCGAGTCGCTTCTCCTGAAGTGCGACGTCTTCGTGCTTGAACTCCCAAGACATCAAAGGAATCGGATTGAGGAGCGAGAAGTCAGCGTCTTTGCAAACCCCAGTATTCTGTTGATAGTAGGTGAAGAACTCGGGAAACGTTTTGAACTTCTTCAGCGGCTCCACGTGCACCTGTCCGTCTGCGTCTCTCTTGAGGACCAAGTTCCGAATGGGAGAGAACACCGGCTTGCCCGGAGCCGCCTTCTCCTTGTCCTCTGCAATTCTCGCGTTCATGAACCCGTATTCGAACATTTTTCGACAGACTTCTGCCCTATTTTTTCCCATTCAAACTGCATCGAAAAAATCGAAAAAGTCAACTTCCTCGTTTATTTCCAACAGACTACTGGCAACAGTCGTTTACAAGGGAACAGTTTTAGACGAACGTTCTCTAATTGGAAGAATGGCACTTGCCGCGTGTAAATAGTAGCTATTTAACAGCGCAAACTTAAATGTAGTTTTCGAAAAATCAGAAATGTCGTCTAAAAACCTTTCCCTTACATGTAGGTTTCCGACCATAGTTTGAATAGGAGACATATAAGAGTGAGCCCAATCGAAAACTCACTGCAGAAGACGGAAATGACGAACTCTCGCTTGCCAGCCTCGGCCGCCAGACCCCTCTTCGCGTCCTCCTTCTCCTTCTCCTTGTCCCTCTTCGCACACTTCTCCCGACTCATATTCGTCAGCACCTTCCGCTCGGCGACGTTCTTCTTCCGCTTCTCCAGCTCGTTCTTGTTCGCCTGCACCGACAGCCGAATTATGTAATCGCCGGGCTTGTTCAGCATGCCCGTCAGATCTTCTCTGCCGATGAACCCATGATAGTAGGGCTGCTTCGACAGGTAGTCCTCGAGGAACTGAACGTCTTGTTGCGTGCTCTGACTCACAATCGGAAAGCCGTAGACGGACATTTGAGACTTTTGAGGTGGGGACGAATCCTGAAAGGAGAAACGTCTTCCGGCTCCGCTCCGTTTCCTACCTTGGTAAAGTTGCTCTTCGCATCCGTCATCTCGCACTTGGACCTCTTCGACCCCTTCACCGCCACTTTCACATTGGGACTCGCCGGCGAGTGCTTCCGGTCCGGAGTGTTTCCACTCTTCGCCGCCGTCTTCTCATCCTTCTCTTTCACCGGATTCTGCGACGACTTCTGCTTCTTCACGTTCTCCGTTCTTGCCTCCATCTTCACCTCCGTCTTCGCCTCTTTCTTATCATCATCATCTTGTGATAGAGCGGCCAACTCCTTAGCACCTCTGGGACCAACATCCTGCCAAATGGAAAGTGAAGCGAGTCGAAGGGCAGGTAGTACTCATACCTTTCTAGCCATTAGCTTGAATAATTTTTGAAGACTGCTCTTTCTTCTAAGAAGATTGGAAAATGAACGAAAATGATTTCGAGAAGACGAAAAAAGATCAAAGTAGCAATGCCTTTTGGCTACGTGTTTCCGTCGAAAAACGCACGGTCACGTCGCTCTTTTTCAGACGGATCAGCCGATTCGTGGCGGTTCACGGTTTTATGCGGGGATAACCCTCCTTCCAATCTCTTCGTTCTTCCACTTTATGATTCCTTTTGCAGTACAGTGTGGCCCAAACGTATTGTCGCCGTCTTCGTGGTCCGTTGTATCTCGGTCCAGTTTCAATATTTTGACTAGATATTGTTAACAGGGTTTATTCAGATGGTGATGCCAAAAACAAGTCAGAACTGAAAATGGCATTATTTGGTTGCTACGCAGGAACGATGTCTCTTGTCGACCGTTGCTCGCAGGTATCCACGTCAATGGGCCAGAGACTATGGCGTTCCACGCCTTCGCCTTATTTTCACAATTCAACCGTCCTACAACCGCCACAACGACCAAACGTCGAGCCTGGTGCACAAGCACTTTCCCAAGATCTGATCACCTCCAGGGAACGACCCCTAAACTCGCCGGAGTTCGTGAGAGGGATGCCTGTGCTCGTCCTCCCGACTCACAAGGGAAGTGTTTAGGGTGACCAAGCTATATTTGGCTGAAATTTTAACCAGGGGTAGGTAATGGTCCCAATAGACCCCTCCAATGCTCGGTTTCCGCCGGAGAAGCTTTCAAAGCTTCATCTTCGCAAAAAACCGTAGCTGAAAAACAATCCTACACCTATTCGGAGCATGAAACACCACTTTTAAACCGGTTTTCAGACAAACCAAGCCTAACAAAAAAAAAATTTAAAACAATTCTAAAAAACGGGTTTCGAACCATAGACCCTCCACATCATACTCGCGCCTTCAACCGACTGAACCACCCATTCGTTGCAGAACAATGGAACTGAGGGCGTATAGGTGCACGGGGTTCCCGAGAGCTGGCGAGCTCCAAGTTTCAATAAATTTTCAAAAGCTCATTTTTTGAGCCTCAATTATTATTACATATTCGAGATCCTCAAGATCCACTGATTCCGAAATTACAACTCTCAACTCTCTACGAAGCGCCTACGGTTTTTTGCGAAGATGAAGCTTCAAAAGCTTCTCCGGCGGAAACCGAGCATTGGAGGTGTCTATTGGGACCATTACCTACCCCTGGTTAAAATTTCAGCCAAATATAGTTTGGTCACCCTAAACACTTCCCTTGTCAGGCGATCAGGTAACGGGACAATGCCCTGGGCTTGCCACAAAATTGCCCGGAGCACGGGACAGTTTGCCCGATGTGCATGCCGAGGGCATTTTCCCGTTTTCTGAGCGCCTGAGGAAAACCTGGAGTCTCTGAAGGTCACCCTTGTGAAGGCGTGGGACGCGACGTCGGATTCCTGCGAGCAATCGTTTTCCCCAAGAGACATAGTTCCTGCGTAGCCACCAGAGAAGGTCATTTTCAGATTCTTTGGCATCAATACCGTCTAAAAAAACCCTGTAAACAATATCTAGATTGAAACTGGACCGAAATACAACGGACCACGAAGACCGCGAAAATATTTTTTGGTCACCTTTTAGCATTCTCAAACGAGGTCGAAATGCACAAACCTTTAAGAATATCCTGCCTAAATCTGGCAAATGTGCACCACAAACGGTGAAATGGATATTTCCTTGCACTGTACTGTACTAACAAGACGGGAGAATCTTTCGAGATTCCAGAAAACAAGAGAACACGATTGAGAAATAACAACATTCATTGACAAGAGACCGCAATTTACTGTCTGTATCCCTGGTTTCCGGAGACGGCGCTGTTGGCGTTTCTCTGTGGGCACGGGCAGTACTGAGCGTCCTGTCCTGGCTCTCCCTCCTCTCCGGGGCTTCCGGCGGCTCCGTTCGGTCCGTCGTCTCCCTTCTCTCCCTGTGGTCCACGCTCTCCTGGTGGTCCGGCGATTCCGGTCGCTCCGCGGTCTCCCTGCTCTCCCTGATCTCCCGACTCTCCTGGGGCTCCTGGGGTTCCCTTGGCTCCTGGAAGTCCGATCTGGTGCTCGACGTCGGCTCCTGGCTCTCCAGTTGGTCCCTCCTCTCCGGCGGCTCCTGGTGGTCCGACTGGTCCGAGAGATCCCGGCATTCCTGGGGATCCGTCTCTTCCTGGCATGGCGGCCTGTCCGCGAGCTCCGCGCATTCCACGGGCTCCTGGCTTTCCGGGTGGTCCTTGTGGTCCCTGTGGTCCAGCTGGGCACGTGAAGCATCCCTCGTACTGCTGGGTCTGCGCCTTCGCGTCGTCGGCATCCTCTCCGTCGTGTCCTGGAACTCCTGGGATTCCATCTGGTCCATCGTGTCCTGGAACTCCCTTCGGTCCCGCTGGTCCGGCTGGGCACGAGTTGTCAGTGTTGCAGTTGCACTTGTCGTTTGGTCCGGCTGAAAACGAAAGGATTGAAGAGAGAGAGCAACTCTCCGCAACTAACCAGATGGCGATCCGTCCGGGTTGATTGGCGAACCTCCTGGGTGGCCGGCGACTGGTGGTGGCACTCCGATGACTCCCGGAAGAGTCGGCGGGTTCGATGATCCGGTGTTGCCTCCCGGGAAGCCTCCGTGTGGTCCCTGTGGTCCTCCTGGGAATCCTCCGTGCGGTCCCGATGGTCCCGATGGTCCGCTTCCGTATCCACCGTATCCTCCGTAGGCCTGACGACGGACGCGGCCGAACTTTTGCATGTCCATGTAGAGGCCGTCGGCCTCGATGCGCCACGCCTCCATCTCGGTGCTGAGCTCGTCGCGGAGCAGAGAGACCTGCTGGTAGACCTGTGGGATCATTGAGATGCAGAGGAGCATCGAGAAGACTCCGAGAGTGCACGCGGCATAGCCGGCGACTTGCAGAGACATGATCTGGAAATGGATTGATTAGATCAGGAGAAGACCGAAAGGGCAAAGAAACCTTGCGATCCACTCCGAATGCCCTTCACTTATATACACATCCGTCCATCTATCTTTCCCCGCCCATTTCTCGCCCTCCGCGCGCACGCAGCTGATAATCATCAGAATATGCAAATATTCTTTATCTCCGATGACCTAGATTCGCGCATTGTCCTCGAGACCCGTTTGCAATATCAATAATATTATTTTGTTTTTAAAACGAATAACGCAAAGAGGGAATGAGATTTCTAGAATTTTCCAGTTATTCAGGAGGTCGAGCTGATGACGTTGGAGCAGCAGGATGGTCGAAAGTCGCTTGATACTCTTCGTGACCTGCTTCCGAAGTGCCGTAGTATTCGTTGTAGTATTGACTGCCGTCTTCTTGGTAATAACTTCCTTGTTGGCTGAAAGTCGAAAAAAATTAAGATAAACGTCAGAGAAACGGGAACTAACTCGTCTTGTCCCTGATAATAGTCGTAGGAGTACGCATCAGCTGTGCCTTGATCGTAATTTCTGTAGTCCTCCTGTCTGAAAGAAACAAGAAATTCAGAAGATTTCCAAGAGGAAATAGCTTACCCTTCGTAATAACCCTCGTAGTATTGATTGTCTTCGTACGCTCCGGATTCTTGTTGATACGTGTTGCTGAAATGAGTTGAGATTTTGTGAAAATATGGTCGGAGGTTTTTTTAAAATTTGACTGTAACCTTAGTTGCTTCGAAAGTTGCGAACGAGTTGAGAAACATGTATGCGAAGTTACAGATTCTATTTTAACGTGGAATCTCTGTGTGGCGTAACCTTTTTTGCGGCGGAGTTCGTCCAGCATTATAATTCAGAAAGACTGTGTACATTCTGATTTTTTATTGTCTGCTTTACAGTGCTCTTTGAACGCTCGTAATTTCTCGTAAAATCATTGCGAAAAGACCAAAAGTTCGCAAGTCAATTGATACCAATATGATACGCACGAATAAAGATAACTTTCGTTTCAAAATTGGCCAAAAATCCGGCGGTCGTTTTTTTGCATAATCTGGGAGTTTGCGGACATGTTCCCCCAAATCATACGCGACTTCTGATGCAAACTTATTTTTATGTCACATTCCCGATTTAAGAAACATCAGAAGATTTAGAGAAAATTTTCAGAATAAAAAAAACTCACTATTCGTCATATCTGTCTTGCCCGCGCTGATCTTCGTACCGTCCATATTTCGGTTGTGGAGCACCACCGGCAGCTCCTCTGTCCCTGTCGTCCTGAGCCCACTGATTACGACCACCACCACCATATCCTCCTTCTCGCCTCTCTTCTCCTGTAAATCAGTCCATGAACTGAGCATTCCTTCGTGAACACTCACTTCTCCTCTGCTTCTCCCTCTCTTTGACACCTCCTCTCCGCTTGTTCCGTCGCCGTTCTCTTTCTCTCTCAAACTCTCGATCCCTCGAGGAGCCCACATCCATTTCTCGATCTATCCTGTCTCCAGCCGGCGGTCTATCTACTCCAGGAATTCCTTGCGAATGATCCATCGGAATATAGTTATTCCGCTCGTTGAAACGTCGGTCCCCTCGTGCTTTTATCGCATCCAGAGTCGCCTCATCCGCTTCTCTACTCGCCGGATCGACGTCTCCGTCGCAGCGCTCGCATCTCGCGTCGATTTCATCCATCGCTTCATCATACGTCATTCCGGTTTCTTTCGCTAGTCGGGAAGCGTGATACCTTCAATTTCATATTCAGAAGTTTTCCGATTCCTATTTTAATCGAACCTCCTCACAGGGACTGGTGTGTTCTTATTAAGTGTACTTGGCAGAGCGTTCGATCCTCCCCAGCTGCCGCCGCCCCCACCACCAACGGCATCACGACGACCTCGTCTTTCGTAATTATTTTTGAATGAATTTGTTTTATTCGATGCCGACGACTGGAAAAAATTGATTCTTGGAGTGTTCTTTGTCGATTCACTCACTTTCGTCTCCGATTTCTTTTTCCCATCGGTAGAAAGCGCTTCCCTGATATCTTTTCGTTTACCCGCTCTGGCTCCAGCCATCAGAAGCGTCTTACGTATTGGTGGACCTTTAGAATATGGGTTTCTTTAGAGATCGATATTGGAAAGAACTCACGAGAAAGAACGTAGACTGCTGGCTGAGGGGCAACGGGAACTCTCTGATCGCTGAAATGAAAATATTTTCTTACAATTGAAATAATTTTTTAGAAGGTGAAAAAGTGAACTTACAGAGGAAGGAGCTCATTTGGAATTGGCGCGATGGCGGGCTTATTGTGATTTCTGGAAAAATAGCGGATTTTTGTTGGCACTATTCAAACAAAATAACTAACTGAATGGTTCTGAGCGCTTCAGGAATCGGAGCCACGTCTGCCATCGTTCTGAAAAAGGAATAATTGTGGAACTAGTCGATAATTCTCTTTCATACGTCTTTCGTGGTTTAACATCAAACGGAGCGGGCGTTGCGAATCCCGCTTTTCCGACTCGAACTGCAGTGATTGGTGCTGAACCAATGGACTAGAAAGAATATCGGTTTAACTTGAAATTTTAATAAATCGAGAACAAACCATAATTGGCAAATTTGAAACTTCTGGAGGAAGATTTGAAGCGGGGATGGCACGCGATGGAGGCACCAAGTTGATCGTTTCTGAAGAAAATAGTCCCTGTATCTTTATTATTTTCATTATTTACCGGTGATCGGAATGTTTGCTACTGTCGGAACAGACTTCCCTGCTTTCTGCAGAATACCAGCCAAATCGAGTCCGGTGACATTTCTGAAAGGATTCTTGTCGAGGCGATTAAATTCTCTGGGATCACTCACTTTATTGCCTCCGCTAACCCAACCGACGGCTTCTCCGCCACAACTTGCTCTCTTGCTTCTTTTGCCTTTTTCGACGCTTTCTCAGCCTTTTTTTTTGCCCTCTCCTCTTCGATTTTTTTCTCAACCAACAGCTCAATTTCTTCTTTATCCGGTTTAATAACTTCCGGATGATTGACGAAATTCTGAAGATCAGGAATAATGTCACGAACTGTTGGAGCTATCCGGAAAATCTCCAAGAACGACTCCTTTTGTATTCTGGATTTTCGAATGGCGTCTTCGTCATACTCCTGGTCGTCGTCTTCTTCTTCTTCTTCCTCATCGTCGTCTTCTGGAGTTTTCGGCCCGCCATCATCTTCTTCTCCTTCTTTATTTTCTTCGCCGTCGTCCTCGGGAGTTTTCGGTCCGTAACTTTCTCTTTCTTCATTATTCAACGGTTCGTCATCCTCTGGAGTTTTTGGTTCGAAATCTTCTTCTTCTCCGTTATTTCTTTCATTGTCATCTTCTGGAGTTCTGGGTTCGTAATCGTCTTCTTCCAATTCCATATCGTCTCCCATCGGAACATCCGATTCATTCTCAACGATTTGTAAATTGGTCACCTCTTGTGGCGACGATTGTGCACTCATTCCTGAAAAAAATACCAGTTTAAGAAAAAGATATACTTGAATTTAAAATAAATGCACTGATTCGAAGAGTTTTCCGCGTCTAACCTGAAGAACAACGAAGCGAACGAAGCGACTGCTGGAGAAAATCGTTCATTACGATAGAGCGTGTTTGCAGAGACGCAGCACGCGAGCGTTTAGTCCCGACTTTATGCATACTTTTCGCAACAAAAACACAGAAAAAATAAATATAAATATATTTAAGTATTGAGTTGAAAATAATATTAAGACGAATGAAATCAATAAATTTATTTCGAGATTGCAAATTATGACTAACTACAGTGCCTCAAAAATTAAAGGCGCAGTGCACTTTTTGTTACTTGGTTTCGCCACGAAATATATTTTAGTCGAGTGAAAACAGACAATAATTTAATAATTAATTAATTTCTGGGAAACGTATCCGAAATATCAAAAACTGAGGCTAGCATATAAAAGTGTTTCGTGATAAAATTGAAAAAAACGAAGAAAAAATGGAAACGTGACAATGTCAAAGAGGGTCGATCGGTAAACCCGAAAAGTCATTGAGTAGTATTTGAGCAGCCTGCAAGTAATCGAAGTTAGCAACGAGCAATCAAGAGAACGATGAACGATCACTGGATTGGTCCGATGATGAGCGCCGGGAAGGCGATCATTTTGCTCTCTTGCGGGGTGAACGCCTACATTCTGATGAATTGCGCGGCGAAAAAAGAGAAATCGCCGGTAACGGAAAAGAAGAAGTCGTTGAGTCGTCCGCCGGTTGTCGAACCGGCAAAGATCGAGAAGGCGTCAGGATCAGATGAAAAGCACGATGACAAGAAATCGGATCCATCGGCCGATGAGAAGAAGGAAAAGGAAGCGGCGAAGGTGAAGGCGGACGATAAGAAGTCGAAGAAAAAGAGCAAGTTACTGTCGGTGATAAAGAAAGAGGAAGAGAAAAAGAGTAAAGAGACAGAAAAGGAAGAGGAAAAATCGAAGAAAAGGGAGGCGAAGAAAGAGGAAAAGAAGAAGATGGAGGAGAGCAAGAAGGTGGTCAAGGAAAAGGAAAAAGAGAAGGAAAAGGAGAAGAAGAAGAAGGTGGAGGAGAGCAAGTCCAAGTCCGACGATGACGACGAGAAACCGCCCGAACCGGGAAGCGATCCGCGCAAGATCTGGGCATTCAAGGCCGCCAAACTTGTGGGTTTTCAGTTCCCATCGCGGAAACACAGTGCGGATGTCGAATACAATCGCGCGTTTTGGCTCTATTGCATTAAGTTCAAATTTCGCTGCGTACTTCACGTCTCTTACTATTTCAATAGTGAAAAAACAGGCGAGACGCAGACACTGTGAAGCAAAGGAGCACGATTGCATTCGAAGCGCACTTTTATTCCGTGATTCCAACAGATTTTTGTATATCACAAGGACTTCACCGGCTTTTTAAATCACTACTTTTTCATTTGGAAAGTACGGAAAATCCGTTTAGAAGCGTGTGTAAAACAGTGAAGTTTTATAAAACAATCGAATTTTTACACGGGCCCGCATGTCTAATGTAATCGTTCTTCTCGGTTCTGATTAGCCTCGCAACCAAAGAGAGCTCTGTCGGAGAATCATGACATCTTGAGGTTGATAAGAGATATCAAAAAGTTGTCAACAGCAAACTTGTAGATCACAACTAGGACGACAAATTTGATATTGACAACTTTTTGATATCTCTTATCAATCTCGAGATAAAATGATTCTCCGCGTTTGTATGAATCCATGTCAATCAAGTGCGCATTTTCAGAAATGCCAAGCGATTTCGAAGCTGCACCAGGACAAAATCAAGGGCTACATGCCGCCGAACTGCACCTACACCGCCTACGACGCTAATCCGGACCTCAATCGATACCTCGACGTTCGATGCATTGAGGAGACGCGTGTCGTGCTCAAGAACCACGACAGAGACTACATTCACGCGTCGTGGATGCGGATGCCCGGCCACGACGAGACGGTGTACATCACGACGCAAGGACCACTTCCGGAGACGATCGTCGACTTTTGGCACATGATCTACCAGGAGAAGATTGCCTACGTGCTCATGCTGTGCACACTTTTCGAGGGCGGCGTCGAGAAGTGCACTCTGTATTACCCGGAGAAACTCGGTGAAGTGGTCAAATTTGGAAAGTACGAGATCACACTGACCGAGTGCAAAGAGGAGGCGGTCGCGGGAACCACTTGGAATGCGCTCACCGTCGTCGACACTTCCGATTCCACCTCTGAGCCACTCATCATGAACCACGTGCAGGTGCCGTGGTGGCCGGATCAGTTGGCTCCGGAAGACGCTCACCCGATGATTGAAATGTACAAATGGGTGAAGAGTGTCAATCCGAAGGGCACTCCGATCTGTGTCCACTGCAGTGCGGGCGTCGGAAGGACGGCCACTTTCGTCGGAATCGACTACGCGACGCTCCGTATCAAGGAGAATCCGAACATTGAGATGGTCGACATTGTGCGTGAAATGCGCGGAATGCGCTTCCAAGCTGTCCAGTCGCACATGCAGTTCCTCTTCCTCCACGTGGCACTTCTCGAATACTTCATTGAGGTCGGTTGTTTTGTTTCACATCTTGACTCCATACGAAATATTCCAGGAACGAGTCGTCGAACGCTCAGGTCGCATCGAGGCATTCATGAATCAGTACAAGGGGCACGCGCAGAAGAAATTGGCGAAACGGGCCATTCAGAATCAGTCAGTTGACCCGATAGTTTAGACACTTTTCGAGAGAAAATGATTGCAGGAAGGGAGAAAAGGCGGCGGTGGAAGAGAAGGAGAAGGAAACGGTGAAGGCTTGAGCTATAATTGAACAACGGGACCTTGTGTTATTTATTGGATTGTGTAATAAAAACCAATTTTCTATATTCAATCTTTTGTCTCTTTTGGAGTATTGTTTTTTCTTGTCAACTCATCAAGCTTGGCCAGCGCTTACGACGTCACGTACTCAGATGTACGCTTGAGTTTCCCGTTAGAGGTGTATTTCGGTATGGTGACCTGAGCGGATCTCTAGAATTTCCCTAACGGGATGCCTTCTCAAACCCCTATGGCGATCCCTTATAAACGTGAATCTAGGGACTTACGAATACGCAACGACGCCAACTGTATTGTACTTTCTACTAATTTTCGTTTTCGTCGATGAATTGTCATGCTGCCTGCAAATATCAGTCGGAATATTTGGCGTAAACCACGAGAAAACAATAAAAAAAGAACCAACAATCGCTAAAAAAGAAATAAATAATCGATATGCCTTGTATTAGGGATCCCGTAAGGGGTACTCTAGCTGGCCTACTGTCACTCAAACCCCTTAAGGGATCCCTATGATTGTGGCCTCGATTTAGGGATCCCTCTAGGGTTTCGGATTAGGGTTCCCTAACAAGTCGAACCCCTAATGGGGTCCCTATTTCGTTGACTCCGCCCATTTTACCCTTCATGGGAACCCCAAGCGTACACCTGAGCGTACACCTAGGGCGAGAAACCAGGGGGTGTGGGGCTTGAAGTCGACCGAAAATCCTGTGCGAGTAGTTCTTCTTCCGAAAAACAAACTTCTGTCTTTTCGTGTCAAACTTGTAGTACTTGAACATTTCGGGAAGAACCAAATCCTTCGTCGTTCGGCCGTCTGGCAAGGTATCGGGATTCTTATTCGCCTCGTACCACGCAATCATCATCGTCCTCGTCTCCGTGTTCAACAGTTCGTCGGCTCGAGCAGCATCGAGTCCGCGGCGGAAATAAACCAACTCGTTGCCCTCTTCGTGTACATATCCCCGGTGAACGATGTGGCTGGAGCCGTGCATCGGAAGACCGCACAGTTTCCAAACTGCCTCCATTGCCGTCATTGCCGACAAATCGGTGAGATATTGGCAGTCATTCAACGCGAGCTTTCGTTCTGGATGGACGCCGGCTGCTCGCATCATTGCGTTGACTTCTTTCTGTCGCTTCTGGATCACTGCGGGATGAACTGAGGCCGGTGCGATGATGTTTCCTCTCAATGTCATGGTGTCCGAACCTCCGACAAGCTTTCCGTGGCTCCCACGCCCGATTTTCTCCACTGCTTCGAGGAGCATCCGATCCGATCCTTTGTATATTTGAATATATATTTCACGATCTTCACGGAGCTTACCACCTCGACGTTGAGATGGCACTCAAAGAGCAGTAGGAGATCGGGGTTGTGAGCAACCACGTACTCGCTTCCAGCGGTGTATGCTGGTCGGTCTTTCCTGTAATAAAGATGCGATTGCGGGAAGTTGTTTCGTCGAGACCGTACCTGGCGTACTCAAAAACGTTTTTGGACGTCCGACGGTAATCCGGATACTCGTTGTCGCTGACGATCGTGTGATCAGTCAGCTTCTTCGGAAAATCCTTCATACATCGGCGCCAATTCGGTTTCTTTCCTAGGTTGCAGTATGCATCAGGGACACCTTCACACGGCGTGTGTGTCATCATTGTCTTCACGAGCTGGAAGTAGCGAAGTTTCTGAAAAAGGGATCATTAACGGAGAGGGAACGTTTAGTTGTGGCTCTTACTTGATCAAAGTTTGGTTCGCCCGGCACCGGCTTCCGGGGAACCTCCGCCTTCACGATGCGATCAATCTGATGTGCGCTCGTTATGTGCTCCTCGAAGCTTATCAGCAGGTGGATGTGTGGCATTCCACGCTGCTGAAACTCGACGGAGTAGTTGAACCATCGAATTTTGCCGAAGAATCCATCTTTCCTTTCGTAGCGTCCTCCCGCCTTCCGATCCTTGCTTCTCTCCGCACACGATGTCGAGAAACTTCTGGGCTTTCAACCAGAAGACAGAGTTCACAAACTCCGGAATATCCGCCCAATCACAATTTCGTCTCCTGCACTCTCTCTGGATTTCAGGCCATTTCGGGTTCCCAGTGAAAGTGATGAAAAGGTCCGGATGGCCGAGCTCGTTACAGACCGTTATCGCGGACATAATCAATTCCCTCTGATACTTGCTGGTACCGGGAACAGTTGACGGCATCGTGACGAGCATTCCAAGAGATTGCGCCCCTTCGATTTTGTCTTGGACCATCTGGTCGAGCCACCGAAACACTGTGCTCTTGTTGGCAGCACGAGAGAACTCCGCTCGCTTCTCCTGCAGCACTTGCATCCTCATCTCACGCATCCGACCGGCCCAGTCGATTAATAACAGTTGACCGAGTGTATATGATTGCCCTTGATAGCGGCACGGGAAATCTCTTCTTTGATGTAGCACATTTCGTATTCGGCAATTGATACGTGTTTCCTTTTGCCCACCTAAAACAGTCAAGAATTTTCAGCTGAATACCAGATGAAAGTGTGAAACTCACGTTGCGAATTCCATCGTTGTTCCGAGCAAGCACCGTCGACTCGGCGTTGTGCTCGTCTCCGTATCGTACAATTTGAAAGTCTTCAATCTCTTCGACATCATCCAACACATCCACGTCGATCCCGTCTCCGTCAGAAGTGATTTTGCCGCCGACACTGACAAACTGCTCATCCATCAAACCCAAATCGTCGCCTCTTTCCATATTCGAGTCTCCAACCATCCGCTGATTGTCGAATTCGAACTGCTCGGCGTCGAACTCGTATTCGTGTTCCTCTTCGGATTGAGCATCGTCGTGCTCTTTGTCTCCATTGGACTCCGTTCTCACCGACTCAAACACGTCAGTTCCATCAGCCAATCGGTCCATAAGTTGCTCGTTTTCATCGCCAGAATCCTTATCAAACGGTTTACGATCCAGACTCGGCAGGTCGTTTCCAACATACTCATAGACATCGGTTCCATCGGCGTAACGATCGACCGGCGGCTCACACTCCTCATCAGACTGTTCACCAAAAGGATTCCCATCCAGAAGCGGGATGTCAATAAACGGATTGTCGGTGTCCAAAACCGGATACAACTGCCCGAGTCGCTCTTTCATTTTAACGTTCTTCATCTGACCGACTTGTAGATCAACAGGAGCTTCTTGCAGATCCTCTTGTTGAGCCATCTCAATTATTGTCTCATCGTTGAAGCTGAAACATGTTCAATCAATCATGGAATGTTTTGATAAGATCAACTCACTTGTTAGGGTCTTCTTCCTCTTACGAATCGGTACTGTCGTAGTTCAATGCGACATCTTCGTGTTCTCTATGCTCTTCATCCAACTCTTCAACTTCAGGCACATTATCCCAGTAGTCTTCGGGGTCCTTTCCTAGGTTTCTGAGGCTCCGGATGTGACTCATCTTCTGTTGTAGACACAACGGCGCCTCGTTCTTCTTCCCTGCCCATCTCTTGTATTTGTGCAATCCCCATCCCGTCTGGCCATCCGGATGCAGAATCGTGTAGCACATCGGATCCACATTCTCCGAAAACACGGGGACCGGTTGTTGCTGTGTGTGCGTCGGGTTCTTGGGAAACACCGTGAGTCCTCGTGGCAACGAAATTCCGGAAGTGGCGTCCATTGAGTAGGCAACTGTTATGTAACCTTCTCCTATTTGACTTGGTTTGGCGTAACATCCTCTGTGAGCTTGAAGTTGCTCAACTTCATCATGCTCATGAGGGGGCACAATCCGGAAACGGATACTGTCCTCCTCATACCCATCCTCCCGCGCCTCCTCCTCCAGTGTCATCATGTTCTTGAACTGCTCCACAAAACTATTATTCTTGGAAAGATACTTCTGAATGTCTTCGAACAGCGGTTTCAGGCATTTCTTCTGATCACGAAGCGTTTGGAAACGCAGGTTGGCTATATCTTCGTCCGATTTGTCCAAGACAATGAAGTTTGCATATCGCGGTCTGTCGGAGTTGTGTGGCCTCAGAGCCGAGGGGTGAAAGCTTATTAGGCCGTTCACTTTCATCGATTGGATGCCGCCGGTAGCCTGGGGAACTCGCGAGTAGTGTATCGACGCCATGCTGAATGGTGCATTCACCTGAAAAGTAGAAAACTCTCTTGTGCATTCTTGAGAAAATATCTGAAACTCACAGCAATCAGGTATTTCTTGTTCGACTTTTGCAGCAGTCGTTTCACACACGGCGGTAGCTTCTTCGTAGGTCTGATAAAAATCATCCCTCTCTTGCAGCAAACTTGCTTCTCATCCGACTCGAATGTGAGTGCACCACAGTAGATACACTCTTTCTCGCGGTCTCCCAAATCGAGGGCTACCGGATACTCGAGTTCGTCTGCTGCAATGCACTCGTCGCTCTCGTCATCGGATGGAACTGGTGTGAGATCTACATTCTCTTGGAGCATCTCCCGTCGTCGCGAAGTGAAGACGTCAACGCTAATCGGATGTTCATCGTCGTCTACCCACAATTCTTCAAGGTCTTCTTGTTCCGTTGACAGCTTTCTGAATGCTCCTAAAAATGATGCGTCAAATGAAGGTGTGTTTAAACTTCAAAAACACTTACTGTTCCGAAGCTCCGAAGGGAAGTCGGTCAGCTGGAGCTTCTCAACGATGTTCCGTATGATGTCGCTTTGCCTGATGAGGAGATCTTGTCGGACCGTGTACCACTTCTCGACTCGTTCCGTGATCAGTTCCTCTTCCAAGGGAAACGATTGGAAGACTGCAACATCCCCGTCTTCTTCAGGAGTCTTCGGGATCCATCGATCCAGGATTTCGATGTGATCACCGTCGAATGCGAACATCGTCGACCGATCCGGGACGATGAGCTTGTGGTATATGACATCATGATGACTCAACTGAGTCCAGAAGGCCGCCATTTCTTCGTGTCTTCCGTCGGATAGGTTGCAGTGGCATCGATGAGGCGCGTACTTCCGGATCCGATCCCATTCCCGAACAATAGATCGATGGAAAGGTTTCAGGTGGGAGCAAAGTCTCTTTCGGAGCATTCTCGAACACCCATCAACCGGATCGAAATCTGAAAACGTCGAATGATTGTTGGGGCATCAAGTGAGAGAAACTCACTGGTGTCGCCACAGAAATATAGAAAATAGCGAGACATGATCCACAGTTTCCTCAACATGCTATACGATCCGCAGAGCCGAGTCAACGAAGGCGTGAAGCGGAAGAATGCGTAAAAGTTCATAGGCAGTCCCTCCGTGAACCCGGTGTCATAGGCATCAGATATAAACGTTCTGGGCATCCTCATGGCCTCCTCTCCCTTGTTCTTGATCAGGCACGGTTTCTTGAATTCCATTCCAGTCAGCGCTCATAATTTTCCATGAATATTCCTTAAAGATTCATTAGGTTTGGTAGAATAGTAAGAAATCTTACAAAACTTGCTCGTCCTCATCTTTGGCCTTGTTTCGAGTTTTCAGTGTTGTTAACACTCTCAAAACGGCGTCAGTTCCGGGGAAGGTGGCATACGACTTGTTGATATCGAACTGATCGTAGAGAAAAGCTTCGAACTTCCTCAATCCCTCGGGGCTCCAACTGCTCAAATCTATCTCTCTGATGTAGGAGGTGAACTCGACGCAGTCGTCGTACTCCTCTTCATCCTTTGTCACAACGTAAACCAGCTCCAAATTAGTCGATTCTTTGCTCTTGAAGTAGGTGATAATCGACTGAAGTGCAATTGTGAGGCTCTTCTTCCGCATGAGACCTTTTCCGAGGAGGGGCATTCCGATTGATTTCATAAGACAACTATCCGCAAAATAAAGAAGAGAAAAATAGCAGGCCCGTAGATCAGCTTCGAGCACAGTGGTCGACTTTCCTTTATCACACACTGGAGCTCTCGCAAACACGAAATCTGAAATAAATCTTAAATTGGAGACCCCAAACTCTCAAGACTCATTACAGTGAAGGGGGTCTTTGCTCCTGGTAAACGTAGGCTGATAATCTGCCATTTTCCTTTTCCATTCGTCGGAATTCATCTTGCTCTCATGCTCGGCCCTCTCGTCAATCGTCGACAGCTGATTGGAAAACTGGCACTTGAGTGACTTCTTCGAATTGTCGCCCTCATAATAAGGGATTACGACGGCCTGGCATTCCAATTTGAATAAGTCCATCCATCCGAACCGAATTTTCACGTAATGTCTCGTGTCGGGAAGATCCTCGGCTTCACGGAACTTCTTCGTGGCGCTGTTCGACAGAGGAGCACGACGTTTCCGAGTGCCTGGAGCAAGAGTAATAGAAGACGTTTGGGAGTCCAGGTTCGAAACGACATCGGATTCCTCTCGGGAAGGTGTCTGTTTTGAAGCGGTAGGTTCACTTGACGAAACACAAGCGGACTCATTCTCAGAATGCTCCGGTACTCGTTTTGGATTGCTCGCGCGGCTCTCCGTCTCGACACTCTCCGTATTCTCTTCGCGAGACTCCTCGATGATGTCCTTTCTGGGGTTTTCCTGATGTGGCTGAACGGGAGTTTCTGAAAGTCGACGTTTAGGAATAAGTCCATTCAAATCGAGACGCCGTACCGCTCAGGGAAGGAGAGGATGCAGAATCATCATCCGTTGGAACCGGGTGTACTTGATTTGAGGAACTCTCCACAATCATGGGCATGCGTGGCACTTCCATCGGTTCCTTATTTTGAGGTGGATGTTTCAAACTATTCCCAGCTTCTTCGATTTTTGTCGCCCGGTATCTGGCTTGCCTTTTCCGGTTGTAAACTTTTTTCTCTTCCGGCGTCATTTCGCTGCTCTTCTTTTTGGGATTTTCCAGTTCTGGTTTGACGGGCTTTTTTGAAAATCAACGTTTATGAATAAGTCCATTCAAATGGAAACGCCGTACCCTCTGGTTCTCTGATTCGGGATGGGGAGGATACGGTATCTGCTTCAATTGACACTGGTACCACTTGATCCAATGGAAACTCCATAGGTACAGACATTGGTGAAACTTCCATCGGCACCTCATATTTTTGCACGTTTAACAATTCTGATCTCTTCACAACTTCCTCGGTTTTTTTCGCTCTATTTCTGGCTCTCATAAGTCTGTAGTACGACCTCCTTTCTTCCTGATCCATCTCGCTGATCTTCTTTTTGGGTATTTCCTGTTGCGTATTGACGGCCGTTTCTGAAAATCAACGAATAAGTTATTTCAAATTGAGAGGACGTACCTATTGAGGAAAGATTGGTATCTTCGTTCGTTGGCATTGGTGCCACTTGATCTGCCGCAGTCTCCACGACTACCTCCGTTTGTGAAGCTACCATCGGTTCCTCATCTTTTTGCGTGAGTATAGGTTTCGAACTCTTCCCAACTTGCTCGGCTTTCTTTGCTCGGTGTTTGGCCTGCATCTTCCGGTTGTAATCTTTCGTCTCTTCCGGCGTCATCTCGCTGATCTTCTTTTTCTCGTTTTCACGTTGTGTGTTGACGGGCGTTTCTGAAAGTAACCATGTATCAGGTGATCCAAAGAGGACACTTCAATGATTCCTTCCAGAAGTAATGTGCAATCTATTTCATCTCAAAAACACCTTAATCGTCAACTCAGCCGTTCCCCCTTGGGTACGAAATTCGTGAGACCTATTGATACACACCAAAATTTTTTCAAATGAGAATATCTTCTTCGTACACGAAGTAGATGCGTATCATTCAGGACATCTCGACACCTACCCTTTTCCTCATCGCATTCTTCCTTCTTTACGACGTGATCCGGTGGAACCGAAGTATCAACAGAATCGGTCTCCGCCTGTCCCTCATCTCCCTGTTTCTTCCCGGCCTTCTTCGCGCGACTCTTTGCTTTTCTCTCTCTATCATATTCCCTCTTTTCATCTACACTCATATCCTTTATCTTTTTCCTCGCTGATTGTGACGACATGATATTAGCACAAAACAGTGATATTTGATAATTCTGAAAAACATAGCTTCATGCAATGTCCGCGGGAATGAAGCAGATAATTGTGAGATAGCAGTTTATTGTAGGATTTCATAGGAAAGTCAGAGATCCGAACCATTCCAAAAGATAGAAAAGTGCTCCGATCCATCCCGGAAGACAGAAAAGTGCTCCGATCCGTCCCCGAAGACAGAAGAGAACTCCGATCCGTCCCCGAAGACAGAACAGTGCCCTCGATGGTGCCCATGACTTCGGCGACCGCAGCTCGGGGAGTATTTCCAGCTGCGCCGAGGCGTCAGCAGTGGGGGAGGCCTGCAAGATTTGAAATGCAGGGGAGGAGAAGAAGATAAAGGGAGATTTACAGAGGGACCAGAGGTTCGATGCGTTTTCAAGAATTGTACTGCCGAAAGACAGATTACTATTCTTTTTTTCTAGGACACATCTTTGTTTGCAATTAGAACCCATTCACTCACCGAAAATACGCGTCGGTGCCGTTCTTTCTCCAATTGTTGTTCAGTGAGTGCTTCTGAAGGTGAGGCCATATCTTAAAAAAGGAGTCAGTGAGAATTGCGAAGGACAAGAAATCAGTAAAGAATGAACGAATAAAAGCACTCGGGATGGAACCTTTCTCCATCCGGAACTTGGTCATTTGACGATGAGTGGGTAGGCGAATGGGACACAATGTGACCAGCTGCCGGAATTTAGGAACTGTTGAAGTGAGTGTTAACAGAGAAAATAGTTCATGAGGCCCAATTTACGGACTAGAGAATCGATCATAATAGGATTGGAGATCTTCTCCAAGTTCTACAGGAAAAGTGAGAAAAGTGTGAAGGGAAAGTGGAAAGAGGGCGTGAGCACTGTCTCCGTCATCGAAGTCTCGACCTTTCGGAGGAGTCTCGTCGCGAAATTACGTGGAAAACGTGGCGGTGCTTCACGCGATTTCAAGCGGTTTCTCGGTTAATTTCTGCGTGACGACCTTTTACGTGTTTTTTTTTGAATTTCACTGCGAGAATCTCTCGATCACTTCGGCGGGTACGCGGAAGCTGAATGCACGCATTTGATGCAAACTTGCTCCAATGCTGCATTGGTGTCAAAATTGTTTGGTTCCGGTTCTCCAATCTTTGAAGATATCTATCATCAGTTTTCATGGATTGGACGTTTATTTAAAGTGAATAATACTAAATAGAGTACGAAAGAGTAGAGAGAAGAGACACAGAGAGGAAGGAGAAAAGGAAATGAAAAGGGAGAAGGGAACGATGAGAGGACCAAGAAGAATAGGGGGCAGAGAGAACATTGAGAATCGGTGAGAGTGACATCAAGGAGGTTCCGAAATTGAGAAAGAGATAGGAAGGAGGACTGATTGCAGTGCTAGAGAATCCCAACGAGATACAGTGCTAGAAAGAAAAGTTACAAGTAGTAGGGGAAAGGCGAATGGACGAGGCGGGACGGAGATGGAGGGGGAGATCGAGGAAGGGTGAGGCCGGTGAGAATTCTATACAGACGCGATGAGCCCTACACTAATTGCGGTCCTCTGTTTCCTTTGATCGACGATCCGACATTCTTCTGTTGGTTGAACAAATGGCGGCGCGTGAAATGAGCGCCTTGTTCTCGCAGAAACTCTCCGGCATCTCTGACGTTTCGGTGTTCCAATGCTTCTCGGATCAATTTCACATCTTCCCGGTTCAACCTCGTGCTCGGAACTGCAGGCGGCGAATAAGAACCACCTTCGATCAAGTAGTAATAGACGAATGTGTGAGTGGCGGTGTGAATAATCTGAAAGCGGAGAACAGGCTTGCGAAACCAAACGGTCCGCACGGAAACACAGTGCGGATATCGAATGCAATCGCGCTTTTTGGCTCTAATGCATTAAATTCAAATTTTACTGCGTACTTCGCGTCTGCGTCTCCACGCGTCTCTAACTATTTCGAGCTGCGTAGCCGAAATAGCGGGAGAACAGGCGAGACGCAGACACTGTGAAGAGGAGGAGCACGATTGCATTCGACAGTTTATGATTCCGTGGCGGCTCCAATGAGTACGTACGCATCTCTGAAGAGCGGTACAGTCTAAGCTCCGTCCCGTTGTCACTTTCACGTCTTGTCCGCCGATTGCGATTCTTCTATACCGTTGCTGTTTTCTCACCACCGTTTTTTCTAGAAAACGGCTTATCCGGTTTGTTTGGAAAATAAACGCTCACCTTTCGAGTCGAAATACTTGTGCCCATCGGAGACTTTAACATTCCCTTCAAGTTTGTAATAGAAAGAACGCCTTGTTTGGATCTCATTCAAGTCGGTAACCACGTGAGCTCTTTGACGAACACTGCAATCTTTTATTTATGACCATTTTATCGGAGTACTCACAACTTACACATCGCTTTTGAGAAATTCATTTATATTTTTCTTATACAATGGACCGACCACATCCCATGACGGACGAGTGACTTCTTCCGTCGCCAAACTCTCCGCCGCAACGATTACATCGTCATCAGAGTCGTTTAATGATGGTGTATTCATTGATTTAAACAAAAAGTCCACAAGTTGAAGAACTTCGGCCATGAAAATGTGTATCGAAAAATAGTTGAAGCGAAAAATAATGTGGAGCGAAAGAGAGCGAGAAATAGTGGAGTGAAAAATAAATAGCCTCGTGTGGAGAGTGAAGAGAGTGAAGAGAAGGGAGAGGGAGAAGAGAAAAAAGAGGAGAAAGACGTATAGGACGAAACGAAGTGGGAGAGGAGAGGAAGAGGACGAAGAGGAAAAGAACACATCGTACTCATATGAGGAGCGGGTTGTTCAGCCATCCGGAAACGTCTATGGCGCCGTCATAGACTATCCAGATGACCGGCTTCTACGAAGGGAGCGTGGCGGTTCAGCAGTCGGAACAGAACCCAATGATGATGCCTCCGAGGTCCACAACTACATTGGAGACTGCAAAAAGTCGGTGTCACGATGCGAGTCTACTGGAAAGACGAAGAAGATAAAATAGAGCATCTCGGCGACTTCTCGCGCTCTCCTCCACTTTTCGACCAAGTCCGGGAAGTGTTTATAGCGCACCGACGCACCGGATCTCGCTCCAACTCTCATTTGTCCTTCACTGACGCCGTCGCTCAGCTTCAGTCCGACGTAGTGAGACCGATCGTGAGGGCGAATTGCTGAAAACTGCTCAAATGTTTGAAATGTCGAATCGGAGCTGTGAGTGGGAAATCTCGCGGGCATCCTCTTCCAGAAGTTCCACGATGCTTCCTGGCACATTTTTCTCGTTGGAGAACTGCTTGAGTTGGAAATCGTTGAGGTGCCTTCCGTGAGCATTTAGCGAGAAGTTGATGAAGTAGAGAACGGGTTTTTCGTCGTTCTATTACCAATGCAAGAACTTCGCGCGATGCCCCTTCACGTGGCTGAGATAACCTGCACGTGTTGCTCACGGAGCCCACAAACCCAGTGACCCCGTAACCTTTGGATCTGTATATATAAGAGTCGGATTCTCATTTGATCCCGCATTACTCGATACTAACCAACTAACCTTCTCGTCAATCAACTAACCACCAATGGGCTGTCTCAAATCGATCGAAACGCCTCTCTGCGCCGTGCTCACCGTCCTGTTTCTCATCGACGGACTGTACACGGCCACCTACAAAGTCATCGAATCGCGAGGACCTCTCGACGAGGACGCGGTCGACTCGAAGGACATGCTGATGATCTCGCTCGGCATCATGTCCCTCGTCGGCCTCTGCTCTTCTCGTCGTGCCTTCGGCGTCTTCACACTCATCTTCATGCTCCACACCTTTCTCTTCTCCCTCTTCAACGTCTTCCATCTCGTCGCACTCTTCGTCAGAACCATGGACACGCCGTGCAAGTTCCACGTGAGAACGGCGTCGAGCGATGGCGTGTGCCACGTCATCAACGGAGCCGCACTGTCGTGCACAATCGTCTCGCTGGTCGCCTCGGCTCTCGCCAGCATGGCCGTCTTCGTTCGTCTCACCACCGTCGTCCTGCACATTTCCGAAATGCGAGGCCTCGCGACAAGCCGATCATTCGACAATTCACTGCCACGACTCCTCAGAAAGGTCAGCATCGAATCGGACAGAGAGGAGGACCTTCCCGAACACAAGCCCGAACGCAAAATGGGAATGGCTGATATATTTGTCTAATTTGGTTACAAAATAAACGCTCTATGTATTGTGCTGTTGGTCTTGAAATGTTGTTAATTCTCGCAAGTCACTCAGCTGAACACTTAAAAACCATTGAATAGCGATAGACTCAATTTGGACGAATATATTAATTGTACGTTGTCCGTCCGTTTACGAAATTTACGTGCAATTTCAGTGCAACGAGAAACGAGAACGCCTGAAATTTACTGGCGTCCCGAAGAAAATGGTATTTTGACTGCAACCCGCTTGACCGTGTTTCCTCGAATAGAGCGGCATCCCAAGAATAATTAAATCTCGAGATTGATAAGAAATATCAAAATGTTGTCAACAGCAAACTTGAAGCCTTGATTATAATCTACAAGTTTTCAACTTTTTGATATCTCTTATTAATCTCGAGATATAATCATTCTCCGGCAGCGTTCAAGGGGCTGCTCTATTCGAGGAAGTTGGTGGTAGTTCGTTAATTTCCCCTCGGCATTACCGTCAGGAGATCTATTTTTTGTTTTTTTAAACTTTTGCTTCATTTTGGGATAGCTTCGGGAACTTTTCGGAGGTTGTGTCGACTCCCGAGTGATTATAATTTATAAAAAGAAAATAGAGGAAATGGAATCTCATGCAGTGATTTCTTTTAATCTTCATTCGCAGCAAATCGGGAAATCAGATCGGTTTGAGTGAGGCAGCAGAAGTGAGCGACGGAGCGGCCGTCTTCGGAAGCCTCTTCCACGAGTTGTTGTTCTTCCGTCGAAAGTGCTCCACGACCACCAACGTCGGCTTCATCGGAGAGTTCGACTTTCGTTTCTGCTTCTCCAGGCTCTCATAGAGGGCGTCGAATGCGGTGGGACCGAGGAAGAGGACGATGTTCGGAAAGGCGCGTGTCACTCTGAATTCGGATCGATGGATCGAGAAGGGGAAGACCTCTATTTTATCGGTACCTCACAACGCCGCCGGAGAATCATTAAATCTAGAGATTGATAAGAGATATCACAAAGTTGCCAACAGCAAACGTGTAGTCCTGGTTTTGATCTACAAGTTTTCTGTTGACAACTTTTTGATATCTCTAATCAATCTCGAGATACAATCAGTCTCCGGGGCAGCGTGTTTTACGATAGGTGCTCACTCGGAGAGGGTGCTCTCCATTCGTTTCGCAACGTCCTGATGGCTCTCCGGTTTGTCCCAATTGAACTTACTCGTGCCCATTATCACCTCCAATTTCAGCCCCTTCATTTCCGATTCTTTCGCAATCAGAAGCTGTAAAATCGATATCTTATCAGAGAACTGACAAGTTTTCAGTTTTCCGAAACATAAATCGTCCTTTCTTTTATTCGAAAAACTCCGAAAACCATCATTTAATCAGGGATTTCACCCATTTCGTTCGTTTTCTATCCGCAAACTCTCCCCATTTCTCAAACCTTTTCGTTTTTCGGTTCGGCGAAATGCGGATACGATCGGACCTGTGCCCTCTCGCCCAACGTCTTCTTCGCCGTCGCGTGTGCCACGTGGAGAATCGGAAGATGAGGAGCCGAAGAGAACGAGAGCGATGCGGGCGGCACCTTCCAGATGGTCCGCAACTCGGCGGCCACCGATTCGCTGACCGTCTTGATCTGCGCGTCGGGCAGCTGCTCCGCCACTCGGACCATCATCAACTGCCAGCTCTTGTCCACCGACTCCTTCGATCCGTCGCGATTCGAAATTTCGGGAAGGGTGTCGGCGTCCGAGTAAATGATATCGTCGACGCTGTGAATCCTGAATAGCAATCGGATTCTTTCAATTCTCTTTGCATCCAATCACTTGGGAGGCGATGTGGTTTGCGCCGACTTTTGATTCATGCTCTATTATTTTCTATTGTTACCAAGAATGTTTGTCGTTACCACGGCGATGAGATGGAAATGATATTCAATCTCTGATAAATCGGTTATGGCGTAACTTCGAGTTCACGTTTCGTGGAAAACCAGGAGCATTTCATCAATATCACAAGTGAGAGGGGGAGGAGTGTAGAGATGGAAATAAGAGAAAACGAGAATACCCAGAAAAAAACAAGAAATTACAGGGAGGGAAAGTGAAAATCGAGGGAAATGCACATTTTGTCAAGTATCACAATGGGGTGGGGAGAAACGGAGCAAATCGGTCATTTAGAAAATACGGGTAACCAGGAACAACGCGAGGAGAGAGGCGGGAGAGTTAAAGCCAAGAGTCTCATTTCTCTGTGGTGGGAGGAAACTGATTTAACGGGGAGAGTGGGGGGCGAGAGGCAATAAATTAACATTCTTTAAGAAATGAAACAGTAATTAGAGAATACCCATAAGTCGTCGAAAACGCGAATACTAGAGGAGCAATGGATGTGAACATGGAACAAATAAAGAACTAGAAATACGAAGAGCGGCTACATCGGCGGTTAGCTCGGCGGTTTGGCTCCGTGCTCGATCGCCTTCGCTTCGTTGTACTCCTTGAACTTCCAGTGTTGGTATGGATCGTCGTACTTGCATGCCACCATCTCGAGTTTAACTCCGTCGCGTGTCATTCCAAGACACTTCTGCGAGACGGCATGTTGAAGGCGTCCCGTCTGAAATAACCGAGTTCTAGATAAGATGGGCACAAGAAGAGACTGACATCGTGGTTATACCGCCACTCCTGATTTCCTTTCATTCCGTGGCACGGGAACACCATAACATCATTGCCAGCGTAATCAACACACGACTCGTCTCGTCGGATCTCTCCGTCTTTCGACAACATCCAGTACTGAAAAACAACGATTACTCTCTGTTCTCAATTAATTGGAATCTGAGACCGCGCGAGCGAAGATCTGAAACTTCTGATCATAACTTACGATAGAATGAAGAAGAGAGCACCGGAACGTTTCAATTTTCATTTTGAAAAAAAACCCTCAATCAAACCTGATTTCCGCCCTGATTATGGCATTCATACATGCCGAATTTGCTTCCTTTTTTGCTGGCTGCCGTATTGTAGTCGATGCATTGTCGGTTTCCACCGCCAGCGTTTCGCAGCTGTATGTATTATTTAGATGACTGGGGTTTTTCATAGTAAAACTATAGCTAATATCTAGAAAAAAATGGAGCCTAATGTTCTAAAATGAAGTTGAGAAGGATATGAGTTGTTGAATAGTGATCGGTGAACATTGATTTAGTGTGTGGACAGTGAATTTTCGATGCTCTGCGGACCCGAAAATGTGATAAAAACCCAAAAAAACCCAGTTCACCAAACATTTCCCAACATTTAACACATACTACCGGATACTTTTTGACATTTTCGTTTTTAAAAGACGTCACGACCCCCCCCCCCCTTTTCATCACATTTTTTTCTGAAACCTTGTTTACACAGTGCCCCACTGTCCCGGTGCTCTCTCCGTCCATTCGTCGTCATCTCCACCGCGAACACCATCGCTCAAAGTTTCCAACCTGATTTCCTCCTTGCTCATGACACGGATACGGCGTGATCGGCTTGTTCTCGACCTCATCTCCGACGGGGCTGTCGAGACATTGCGAGGTTTGCGCGTTGCGCAGCTGAAACGCAGCAGTGCTCGAGTGTTCTAACTAACCTGATTGCCGCCCTGACCGTGACACTGATATGTACCGACGGGCCGATTCTTTTCGTGCCGGCCCACCATGCAATCGAGACATCTTGCGGGTTGCACCCCGCTGTTGCGCACCTTCAAACACCAAACGACCACATCAAGACAGATAGAATAGGAGAGAGCTCATTGGATGGCACTAGGACTAGCAGTGTCGCACACGTGTCAGGGAAAGACTTCGCAGTGAGTTCGAAAAGAACATTTGGAGCTCACAGCGGAAGCTTGCCCTGATTTGCAGAAGACTAGAGTGATAGAATATGAGAGAATCCGGAAATCGATGATTCAAAATGATATTTTCTCGAAATCACCATACTCTATTACCCAGTGCAGGTGCTCACACACTTTCACAACACAACAGTGCTACTGAATAGATGTCTGATGGTGGTGAAGATGGAAAGGAAACTGTGAGATGAGATAGAGAAGAGTAAGATGGCTTGAGAAGTTTTAGAGAACATCAGTGGGGGGAAGTTCGAAAAGCATGCAAACTGCCTGGGAATCGTGTTGCCCAAATACGTGCAGTGATGGATTTTGCAAAATGTGAGGGGGGAGAAAACAAGCTTCAGTGAACATGCCGATAGCGTATTCTGAATAAGGTGATGACAAGTGGAGGCAGACATTCACATTCACATTCACAAAGACATGCACACTACATTAAGCATCATAAGGTACGGTAGCCCGGCACGAATGTTGTTTTCAGCGGGAGGGTGAATAGTGGCACGGTCAGATCGGTAATCAGATTCTCTGTGTTTCTGATGATTATTTTCACAAATACCCCCTTGTACAACGGACATATTATTAACTGAGACTGTTCCCAGAACAAAACGGTAGGAAATTAGGGAAATGAAGACGTAGATGAACGAGTGTTAAGGATTCTTCCATAACTTAAGCTCCCAGGGAAGTAGGTAAACAAAGCGATTTGGAGGGATGCTGGGTGGAAGAAAGAGAAAGAAGAATGAGTAAGCATTACGGATAGAGAGACTTAGAAGAACTGAGAGTCTAGAGACAGATTGAGATCTAGAAGAGGTGTGAATGTCAGGGAGTTCTAGGGTAAGAAGAACTGATAAATGGTGGCGTACCTCTCCTTTGGCGATTGATTCTCCAGGAACGAAGAGTTCCGGATAGATGTTGTCCAGATACCATTTGAACGATTTGCAGCCCAGATCCGATCGCAACTTCTTACGGGCAGACACATCTCCGAAATCACCCTGCAAGACATGTTTGAGCTCAACTCTAGATTTCTGATTACTCACCAACTGATTATTAATCCTCTCATAGTAATACGTTTTGTAGTCGTCCAACCAAACTTCGGCTAGTCGGATAGAGTTTCTCTTGAGCACATTGACGCCAGTCCTCCACTTATACGGAGATCTCTTACGGAAAACGTGACCAACGTGAGAGCAAGGCACAATTTCCAGAGTCCCTCCACACATCCAAATCTACAAAACTAACATAACAGGGGAGAACGAATGAAAACTAGAAACCTTGAAAGAGAGCTCCAAGTTCTCGCCACCCCAAATATCGAAACCAGGATCATAAGTCCCCAGTTTCTCGAAGTACTTTCTGTCGATCGAGAACAGACCGCCGGCCATTGTTGGAGATCTGACTGGGTCGATGGCACGGGAACGGTTCTTGCGGTCACGCTCCGGAATAGAGTGCCAGTTGAACTGGAGTCCCCAGTCGAATCCTCCGACGCTGGTGAAGTAGGCCTTCGAGTGGTGGTATTCGAACGTGTTGTCGTCAATGACGTCGATGACAGGACAGACGACAGTGGTAGGGTCCCTTTTGATTCTGTCCAGCAGCGGCTCAATCCACCCTTCCATGCACTCGCAATGGGAATCCAGATAAGTGAGAACTTCTCCAGTTGCGATGGCTGCTCCGCGGAGACGTGCCCTGATAAGACCTTCTCTCTTTTCCATCCGCAAAATTTTGACTTTGCCGCCGAACTGCGACATGTACTCTTCGAGCGGTCGCTTGGTGTGCTCCATGTCAGAGAAATCGTCAACGAGAACAATCTCCTCGAGCAAATTATCCGGAGTCCTCTCTAGAACCGAGTGAACTGTGCGGAGCAGAACAGACCACGCTTCGTTGTGGAAGCAGACGATGACAGATGTACGTGGCAGGTTGTCAGAGTACTTTTCCGTTTTGCACCTTGAAAATCTCGAGAGCTCAGTGAAGCGAAACAGGAGAAACCGACTCACTCTGCGTCTATGTTAGTCGGCAGTGTCCGATGCACTGAGATCATGTCGGATGCGTACTGATTGAAAGCGTTATCGAGCATTCCCTTGTCATATTTCGCCTTCTCTTCAGCCGACAACTTCTGAAGCAAGATTTCGATAAATCCGGTTTTACATCGAATAACTTACGGTCTTGTCAACGTTGACAGCCTTTCCGAGTTCTCCAGCTTGGCTGGTATCTCCTTTCTTGTAGATCGGATCATTGGGGTCGACCATGAACTTTGGTTTCGCCAGATTACCTCCCGGATGCTCGTCATCTACTTTGTTGTTATCCGACTCTTCAGCCACTGGCGCGACTGGCTCCGGCTCTATTGGCGGCCCGAATCCTTGAACAAGTTTTGGCGGAGTTTGCACAATTTTCGGATGAGCGAATGCGTTTGGCACCGGGTCATGATTTATATCATTCTGAAGGTGAAATAAATGAGACGGAGCTATGGACAAAAAAAAACTCACTTGATTATTACTTGTGGCTGCGAAGAATATGAGCGAACAAATCCAAACAACGGGTATCAGTAGGAGCAGCTTTAAAATCGCCTTCTTCTTGAATAAAATCATTGTGTTCTGCTGTTCCTACTGCTGTTTGAGGTTTAATCGACCCGTATCTGTAAAAAAAAGAACATATATTTTTTTTAAATAAATTAATTGGTTGGAAATCGGCAAAAAATAACCTTGAGCGCATGCTTTCCAAAAATAGGCATGTTGTCCACACGGAGTACACGGCCGAATTGGCCGTGGGTGTATTCCGCGAGGATGGCTGACACGTGTTTCGCGTGGGAAAACGTGATTCAAGCAAATCAAATAAATCAAACGGATGTTTTTTTCGTCATTTAGAAGAAGAAAACAAACCTACAGTTTGGCGTCTGCCGGCTCCGTCTCCAAATTCGCTTACGATGATGGCCTGAATGATGAATGTTCGGAAGCGTAAAGATGGAGAGCATGTGAATACGAAACGAGAGAGGAAACAACGACAGAAGAGGGAGGGGGCGGAAATTTGAAATGCAAACTTTTCCGGAGGGGGGCCTCTAACTTTTGACGAGAAGTAAAAACCGTCGCATTAGACGCCATCAGCATCAATCTTCCGCCCTGCGTCTCTCGCTCTCGCCTCTTCTGACGATAGCGAGAATCGGTTAACGGTAATATTTGAACAGTTGGAGGAAGAGTACTCGGGGCTTGATTTGGAAGTGCATGTGCATAGAACAGAAACATTCTGGCGTCGTCTGCGTCTCACACACTCCCTCCAATCTATTTACTTTCGGCGGGTTCAAAGTGCTCGAGAACTGTAATGTTTCAAGTAGGTTCCGCTTCACCGACGATGATTCACGCATTAGTTTTGCTCAGAAGCTGAGCTCACTCTTCTAAAGCACATAATAAGCAGAGTTTGAGAAAAACACGAATGAGAGTGAAAAGATGTACGTCACACAACCTCCTTATCATTCTTCCTTTCTTCGGTCCACACCTTCTCCTCAAACAAACACCTACTCGCTTCGAGTTTCAGCTGCTACGATCAATCAATTGATAAGAGGAGCGAGAATTTGAGACCGCAATGGTTCAGAACTTCCCCCCTCCCCTCGGGCTTCTTTCTAGGTCGTGTCAGCGGGTGCTTTGTGAGTCTTGATGTGCTCAATTGAGCGTGACGAGAAGGGTCTCGCACCGAGAACACATAATGAAGGGGGCGGAAGTTGGCTGAGTTGAAAACTGTGAATATGGCAGAGAACAGTGGCCAGCGTTTTGTTGTTTTCCGCCCGCTCCGAGCGCTGCAAAATGACACGTGTATCCGCCGAACAAGCAAAACGGCCGCCCGAGCGGGGCGGGTTGAGGTGGTCTCCCCCTTCCGCATCGTTTATGCAAAAATATAAAAACGTGTCACTTTTTTTTCTCGGCTTGTCGTCGTTTCAATATCTGCGCCCTCTCGCTCTCGCCTCCTCATTCGGTTTGCAAACAGTGCAATTTGTGAGCGATGACCGTCTCGAATGGGCCTATATAGTACTCGAGGAAGCAAGTGTACGGTTTTTGCGGAATGCGTTGCGAAGAAACCGAACAAACGTCAGAAACAATAAGAAGAGAGGGGAAAAGGAAGAAGACGTGATTAGTCATCTGGGAGGTTTTTGATTTGAATGGACAGGACAAGAAAGAGAAACTGTACGAATGAACTTGTTCCGGATGTCATTATAGCGAAGACGTTTGCGGATGTTTTTTTTGTAATAAACAGAATCGACAACTGTGAGATCAGTTTTACGAAAACAGTGGATCCCTTGAAGAAGAAATCCAGAGAACTTCAGAAAACGGGAGGTTCCTTTCCGTTTATTCGATTTTTTGAAAAAAGGTGTCAGTTTCGCGAAGAGAACTTTGCAACTGCCACGAGGAGAGAGATAAAATACGCGTATACGCATACAAAGACCACCAACGGAACGCACAAGTGTGGATGGAGAAAAGTTGCGGGAAACGCGAAACACGCGAGGTGTCGGGGAGCGACGGGGTAGAAATATATAAAAACCACATGTTGTTCAATTCGATAAATCTCAATCCCACAGACAGCTGAGCAAATTGGAAGGACGGTGAGTCAGGTGGGGGAGCAACTTCTAGAGCACATCCGATGGAATATGACAATAACAACAAGAGAAAAGAGAGGATGGGGTGATCATCCGGAAACCAGAAATCTTTCTCAGTCAATAGATGAAAGACATAAATTGGATTGAAATTCAATGCTTCTCCTCTCTCCTCCGATCCGCTGGTCAGTCTGTATCGTATCGGCCGCCGATCCCTTCTTTCTCGTTTTCTCTTTCTCTCCCTCTATCTCACTGATTCGCCTAGCTTCTCTGTACAAAATACACAATTGTTAAGAGGCGCAGAGACGCGGAATAGTGTTCCGATTAGGGAGAATTGAAGCGGCGGGAAATCCGCGCGGAACGAACACAACGCTGATCGGAATTGCAACGATTTCACCACATTTATCTTCTTCTTTTTCAAGCCTCAAGTCGTCATCTATTTCGTGGTCATTCAACTTTCTTTCTTCGCCTTTTGAAAAGAAGAAGAACCTTTCAGAATTTTCAATCAAAAAAAAGATCGTAGATCATGAACATTCAACATTTTCCAGCAAAAAAACGATGAAAAAGAGATGAAGAAGAGGGAGAAAGGCAGAAGAAAGTAACAGAGAAAAGAAGGGAAAAAGAAACAGCAAAAGCAAGAAAGAGCGAAAAGTCACAGGGGAATCAGCGGATTCGCTCTTTCTCTCTGTTTTCGAGTTTTCCCGTAAATCGCGGTCACTGCTTTCTCTCGTTTTTACTGTTTGATGATTGGATCAACTGACGTTCATTTTCACTTGTTTAAATGGGCTGTGAGTGGACGGAAAACGAACGGATCCGTTCGCCTAGGAGACTCTATGATTCATATATGGGGTTTGGGCTTTCGTCGAAAATAGATTAATGCACACATGCTGACGTAGATTTTTTTTCGGGAAGGAAATGAATGAAGTCTAATTGAATTTGATCAAATCAGTTTTTCGGTGACAAATTGAGCCCAAAAAAACTTTAGATTGCAGACCACGAATTTCATTTGAAGCAGGTGGAAACGTGATTGAGAAACGAAACAATTGTGGAATTTATTTAGTGAAGAAAAACTGAAATGCACCTTTTCGTTCATTTCTTCCAATACGAAAACTGTCTGAAATTGTTGAAACTGTCAAAACTGACGAATTCTTCGGGGTGTTTACTTTTCAGAAAAATGAAAAACTTTCACTGGAAAAACCAGTCATCATAGTCTCGGAAAACACACAAAAATGATGGAAAATGCCAAAAAAGAGAGGCGAACAGGTGTCGAAAGGGAGGAAAAAGGGAGGAAGAAGACGAAGAATTTGCCATTTCCTCCGTGCTAATTATCTCTTTCCGAGGCAGCACGGAGAAAATTGGGCCCTCTTCGAGGCGCAGAAACCGTTTCGAAAAAGACGAAAAGAACGGTCATTCCGGGGGGATGAAGCCAGTTTCTCGGTGTTGTTGCTAGCTGCTTCATTGTGCGAGACAATTAAATATTAGAGTCGGATTTTGATGGATACTAGTCTCGAATCGACGTGCTTGACGCAAAAATTACGGTGACGATGCCTACCTTCGGGAAATCGAGACGGCGTTACAGTGATACAATGTTCGCGCAGGTTTCCAACAAAAAAAATGGTACGAAAAAATGGGGGAAACTGAGCAAAAGAATGGTTAAAACGGAAATCCAACACGAAACATGTTCTATTTCTCCAGTTTTGGCTACGGTAGTCACTGCATGTCCGCAATCAGCGTGCACACGAAAAACGGGAGAAACTCGAAGTTTTGTTGTGTTTTTTTTTATTATCGAGATGATTATTTATGTTTCCACATTTTTGTTCAGATTTCTGAACTCTGCACCTGGAATACGCAAAAAAACGACGGAACATTGTATTTATTTTATCTGAATATTGGTTGCATGGAGTTTGGTCAGAGGTAAGAGGTTTTCATGGAGAAAAAAGAAAACGACACCGGAAATAGAAGAGGAAGAAGCGAATGCTATTTCTGTTTCTGGTGGTGGTGTCCTAAACCATATGGCGCAAAAAAAACGAAAAACAGAAAACACGATGCGAAAAACAGGTAAAGAGACCTCAACCGTATAGAGGGGACAAAAACGGTTCGTCACACCGAACTAATCCTCCCGCCTCTCTTTTTTCCTCTCTCTCTCTTTCTCTTTTCCTCTCGTTTTCTTTCTGTATCTAGCCGGACAGTGAACGGTAGTGACGGTCGAGTTGAGAAGCGGAAAGAGCAAAGAAAAGGTGTGAGCCGGGGGAAAACACAAACTGCAAATATTGACCGACTCATTCGACTCGCTAACTAACTTAGTGACCCCTCCATCCTCCCGTTCTTCTTTCTCTTTCCTCCTCATTTCCTTCCCACGAAGTGATTACGTTGCCGAGCATCTCTGCTCTATTGAACTTTTATCGGGAGACTCTGATCGCCGGAAATCGTCACTAATGTCGACATTTCGACCAGAGTAGGTGGTAGATCGAAAATTACACGAAATGGATTATATGCGGGGATTTAAGTGTCTGGCCGCATGGCGCAATGAACACGAACACAGTAGTGTGACGTAGACGAAAAAAACCGAGAGAAGTGGAAGAAATTTTGTTTGGAATAAGCCTCCGAAAGCTAATAAAAGTCCTCAATTTCCACGGAAACGCCCCGGAGTCGCCATTAGTGTGACATGGAAAACGGGAAAATTATAAACAAAAAGAGAATGAGTCGAGGGGAGAGCGGGGCGAGTGAGTTTACGAGAAAGTTGTCCGAAAGCGACCAATTGGGACGGAAAATGTGTGTAAACGGACACATTTCGACGCCGGAAACGAGAGAGAGAGAGATTATTTGCAAGTGGTCCGGAGAGGGAGAAATGCAGCTGCGCTCTATCGATATGTACCGTAATGTTCTCGTGAAGGCACATGTGCAGAAAGCGAACTTGGATTCGGGCGGCCGCGAACTCCTCGTCGTCTTGTGATTCGTTCAATAATTCAGTGTGCATAGTCACACATTCCGCTTGTTTTCGCACCTCTTCCTACTCTTCCTCCTACTCGTCGTATCACAAATTCAAGAACATTCTCGGATGTCGTTGTCTAAGTTAATAATAAAACACAACCGAGAGAGAACGCCGAGACGAAGAGACGCAGAGCAACGCAATCTTGTTTATGGAAAGAAACCTGACAATGAGTGGGCACAGCGCCTAGCACATGCACGCAACAATCACGTCATGTTTTGTGTTCTGTTCGGAGGGAAATTGAGACGAACGGCGGACGCAATAAGAAAAAAACATTCAAGAGTACTGTAGACGAGCAACTGCGTATTTTTTCGTAAATTGCAGTGTTTACACATTTACAATTTGCAGCGTCCAAATCTCGAGATGTGCAGCGAACCAGAAATTCAGCGAACCGGAAAAAAAATACCGGCGTTCTTTTCGAACAATTTGAAAATTTTGTTTGCAGAAAAACGTGAGATTGAGTTCTATTCCGGATTGGAAAGTTTGAAACCTGTCGTCGCGATTTAGAGCTCTCTAGACTGTTTTCCGGTTCGCTGATTTCTGGTTCGCTGCACATCTCCCAAATCTCGGAAAAATTGAGGCTTCTTCTCAAATATTTCTCCGTATTTTTAGGATTCTTCCTCCAAATACCGATTTTTTAAAAGAGACCAAACTCATATTTTGAAGAAACCTCCAAGAAAGTCGCATAAAAATCCGAATAACTCAAGTTCTTCTAAATTTAGGTGACCCGAAAACAGGATTAGCCACAAAATAAATACGGGAGAGAACTGGTAGCAATTAACCTCGAGGCGACAAATCGCCGTCGCGCGCTTCCTATTCTCTCTCTCTCTCTTGCTGATCGTCGCCAACCGCGTTCTAATCTCGTCTCGAAATCAGAAATCCTTTGAAAAACTGTCAGATTTACCATCTTCTCGCCGTAAGTTATATGCGGAACGACGAAGACGAAAACGACGACGACACGAAAATAGTAGGCGTGAAATTCTCGCGGCGGCAATAAGAAGAGATTGCACACACGGATAAAAGAACCGAGAAGGAGGATGATGCGAAAAAAGAGAAAAAAAGGGGAAAACTAGAGGAAAGAGAGACGAGGAAATGGGCGTGAAGGTCAAATTAAAAAGACGAAAAAGCGGCGGAAAATGCCTCTCTCGAAATGGGAAAACACACAAAGCGAGACAAATGGGTGTTCCGCCGTCGTTCTAGGCCGCTCGAGAGGTTTTGGAGCCTCTGGAAACGCTGAAAATCGTAGTACAACCTTAAATCACAATAAATTGTGATGGACATCGAGTCCGTCAGCTGTGGTTGTGGTCTTTCCAATTTTTCACACCACTCCTCCAAGGTGTCAACAAAAACAAATTGATTTTTCCAGAAAGATTTAGAAACAAGAAAAGTCAAAAGAACCAAGAGTATACCATACAGAGCATCAGATATACGTGGGATAGCAGTGATTAGAAGACGGAACCAACAATCTAAAAGAAAGGGGGAAGAGGGGACCAAGTGATAAAAACAGTCTAAACTGATAGAGGGGAAACAAAAAAGTGCGGAATAAATAATTTAGAGAACCACAAAAAAGGACAGAAAAGAACAACGGGAAAAGAAAAGAAAATTGATATTAGCGGACAGGGTAAGCAACAAAAACGATTTAGTTGTCGTCGAGGAAGAAGAACTGGCCGCTCTTCTTCTGATCGACGTCTTTCACGGAATCCAACTTGTTGATACGCGGACGATATGTCTCCTGATCACGACGGAATGTGATGTCGAGCATTTTCAAGAAGCGGTTCATTCCTTCGAGGAGCGATTGTGGTCTGGAAGATTTTTTGATGAAAAAGGATCAGAGAGAAACATGAACTCACTTGCAAGCGACAGTGTCAACTGACGGTTGTCCCTCGAAGACGATGACTCTGTCGGCGAGATAGGTGGCCATGATGAAATCGTGCTCAACGACGAAGGCGGTTTTCTTCGCGTGCATGATGAACCGCTTGATGACCTTGGCGGCATGCAGACGTTGCTCAGAATCCAAATAAGCGGACGGCTCGTCGATAAGGTATAGACTGGCAGTCTTTCCGAGACACAGGGCCAAGGCAGTACGCTGCAACTCTCCTCCGGACAACTCATTCACCTGAAATATTCATCTTCCTGATCCTGAACATTTCCGTCAAAGCTTACATTACGATCCAGCAATTGATCCATCATCAATGGATTCATAACGTCCGTTTTGAACTGTGGATGCTCGTACATGTTCTGAATCTTGTCGTGGAGCATGTATCGGACAGTTGTCTCCGTCTTCGGGGAAATCTTTTGTGGCTTGTAGGAGATGGTGACGTGCGGCATCTCAGTGTCTTCATCTTCTGGCTTCAAGCTTCCGGCCATCATACGGATCATGGTCGTCTTTCCGGTTCCGTTCTCTCCGAGCATAACAATGATTTCAGAATCAGAGAAGTCACCGGCCTCGACGCGAAGCTTGAAGTTTCCGAGTTGCTTCGCCATAGCCGGATACTTGATATTTCCGGTTCTCTTGATCTCCTCTTGTTGCTCCGATGTCTTGAAGGAGAGCTTCGACTCACGGAATCGCATGTTTTCGGTTCGGATGAATCCGTCCAAGAACATGTTGATGCCTTCACGAACTCCCGACGGCAGAGTGACGACTCCGTAGACTCCAGGAACTCCGTACAGACAGCAGATGAAGTCAGACAGATAATCGAGAACAGCCAAGTCGTGTTCGACAACGACAACGTAGTTGGTATCACTGATGCGCTCACGGATGATAGCGGCAGCCTTCAGACGTTGTTTGACATCGAGATACGACGAAGGCTCATCGAACATGTATACGTCAGCTTTTTGAACACAGCACATTGCGATGGCGAAACGCTGAAGCTCTCCTCCGGAAAGTTGTTCGATGTTTCTGGTCAAAAGACCGCGCAGCTCTGAAATTAACTTTTAAAATGGGTGGATTTGGGAAAACGAGAAAATTAACTAACCCATCTGATCGATGACAGTGTCGAGGTTATCATTGTCATGCTTTCTCTTTAAGTTCAGCTCAACAGTTCCCTTCGCGGCTCTTGGAATTTGATCGACGTACTGTGGCTTGATTACACACTTGAGTGTATCTTCCAGAATTCTGGTGAAGTAGTTCTGAAGCTCAGATCCACGGAAGTAGTTGATGATGGTCGTCCACTCCTGCTCTTTAGAGAAATTTCCGAGATTTGGCTTTTGCTTTCCAGCGAGAATTTTCAGCGCAGTCGACTTTCCGATTCCGTTCGTACCGACAAGTCCAAGCACTTCGCCACATCTGGGTGTTGGCAAGCGATGCAGCTTGAAAGAGTTCTGCGAATAACGATGAGTAGTTTCATTGGCCAAGTTAGCCGGAAGATTGATGATCTTGATAGCGTCGTAAGGACATTTCTTCACGCAGATACCACATCCGATGCACAGAATTTCGGAAATCTGGGAGATGGTCGATGTAGCCTCGACGACAATGCACTGTTTTCCTAGAAAATTGAATAAGTTAGTTGATGCAAGTGAGTTCAGCAATTGGTACCTTGCCTGTTCACTGGGCAGGCTCTCTTGCATGCCAATCCGCAATTTTTTGGTTTGCATCGATCCTTTTCGACGATGGCAATACGCAACGGCACGTCCGTCTCGTTATTTTTCACTAATGGGCCTTTCCGACTCATTTTGCTTCGATTACCTGAAAAAAAGAGAGGATTATTTCACAATGTTGCACATTCGGTGGGAAACGAGATTTTAAAGCAGGGAAATGTAGCAGGCTGAAAATAAAAGCAAAAAAAGTTTGATTTAGTCCTACATCTTGTAAGAAAATGTTTTCCGTCTGAAAATCGAATGAGGATTCTACCGAATCGAAAACATATTTTCAACACTGGATTTAAGACAGTTTTGAGGAATCTTTCGCAGCGCAAGAGATGGGGAAAGCAAGTGAGACGTTTCTATTGTTATTTAATTACTGTTTTATAACGAAAAGTAGGTAGGAGCAGTGTTAAAACAGTGAAAAATCATGAAAAATAGGCAGAAAAGGGTCCAACTGGCGCGAAAATACGCGTACGGTGGAGCGCTTTTTCTCGGCCACTGTCTGCGTCTCTCGCGGGCGCACACTCTCTCACATTGTCACGAACGAAACACGCTCCATCGAACGGAACTACCTTTTTAATTAATTTTGTTCGAGTTTTATTCTTCTTCACAGGATCTCAATTGTTTTATTAATTGATTTTTCACTATTCTACACGACAAAATGAGGTAGGAAATAATCTTGGCGAAACGAAAAACATATATAGCTGAATTGTATTCAGCGCCGTCGAAATGCCCAAGACAAGTAGTGAATCAGAGAAATGGGCAGCGCCGACAGATAACACAGTGGTGGAAACGAAAAAGAATCCAGAAGAAATAAAGAAAGACATTGAGCAGCAGGTTGATGAGCTGATCAAGTTGTTTGAAGATCCCAAAGTGCCGTTCGATAGCAAAATGCAATATCTCATTCACATACCCAGAGATCTTCATGTAAGACGTTATTGTGACACGGACATTGAAAAACAACGTTTCTCGAAAGTTCCAGTACAATCTTCTGACTCGTGAGCTGGCTGATCGCCTCTTCGCCAGCATTCCATACGACATGTACAGCCGATCTTTTGAACCGCAGAACGCCCAATACGCTTAGTGGGTTTTAACAAAATTATTCTGAAATTGTTCCGGATTCAGTCTCCGGCCGGTCCTCACGCACATCCTCGGGTTCCTCGTTCAGTGTACGTCGCCAGAAGTTAACCTGAAATTCAAGCCTCTTCTGGAGAATGTTGTCAAGGCAGCGTCTCCAAAAGAAAACAAAACACCAATGAGCGGAATGGTTTATAACGACGTGGCTATCATCGTTAGTGTTTGGGCAACCTTAGCCGGCGAAGGAAAATATGTCTACGAGGCTCTCCGATGCACCACCGGCTTCTTCGTTGCACAAAAAGAGAAACTGGAAGTGCCCGAATTTCTTTTGAGCGTCCGCGTTCTCATCAACAAAATCTATGAACTAGCGCCTATAGAAACTGGTAAGCCTAATTGTATCAATCTCTTAAATATTTTAACTCTCAATTATTGCAGCTGAAATGTTCGACAATCGCGGCTGGCCGTTCGCTATTCTCTCCGTTATCCGCAAGTTACTCCGTGAGAGAACTGAAAAGTTCACACCTGAATTACGTGCCCTGATGTGGGAAGTCATTAGCGCTATGACAAAGGTGATTTCTGCTTTGTTTATCAACTAAAGTTACCTGCTTAGATCAGTGGCATCGGCTGGTTTAACATTGACCAAAGCTTCTCGAAGCTCGTTATTCAAATGAACCATGTCGAGTTGAAGATGAGCCTCCATGATCCAGAGAACATCGACATTCTTTACTTCTGCAGACATCTTCGCATTTTGGAGGTGATCTGAGACGCGTGGTGCGCGAAAAACAAAAATTTGTATTCAGTTGTACACAAATGCAATCTGTGAACTAGAAATGTACGGAGACGAGGGAAACGAAATCATTCCGCAGACCGTCGGCGACTCGACTCGCTACATTCTCGAGTTCTGGGTCGAGTGCTACCTGCAGAAGGTCAATCTGAAGGATCAGCTACATCTCACCATTTTCAACTTCACCACTTATCTGTTCGTTCACGAAGAACTCGCAATAACCGATGAGAAAGTCCGAAAGCACCTTGGTCTTGTGATGATGGAGAGCGCGTTCATTGTGCTTCGCGATTGTGCTACGGGAGATCTGCGCGGAGAAGTCGGACAAATATTCAGTGACATCATTGAGAAACTCTGCGAGTTTGAGCAGCTCGACGATCGTGTTCCAGTTCTACTGGTTCAGTATCTCGAAAAAATCCGTGGGACCGAAAGCTATGAAGACTGGAAAGGAAGAGTCGTTGACGTTCGTTTCCATCCTCGAATCCGTTCGTAAATTCAAACTTTCAGTGCAAATGCTGCTTGATGGATCTGCGTGGCCGTGTCGACTGGTATAGCATCAAATCCATCAACGACGCCAGAGAGCTGCTCTCCATGTTTACTGAGCCCGAGCAGCACGAGATCCGCCATGTCCTCTTCTCGGTTTTGGACAAATTACCACGTGTGAAGTGATTCTAGTTTTCCCATTTTCGTCATTTTCATCAGTATCATGACTTTTCAAAAAATTTCTTTCGATTATTGTATTCTTAAATATCCAGTTTATCATTTTGTCATCTCAACGAACCATCCTTTCCTCCTTCCCTTTTCACCGATGTCCCGACAGAATCTCACCCCCACTTCCCTCACGCTTGGTCCACCCAAAACAAGACACATATTCTTCGGTTAAATACTTCTTTACCTTCTTGTCACGATCTCTTAAAAACCGTTCCTCCTCTTCCCAAAGCACTCTTCTTACCTCCCCGTTCGTGAATAATAAAAACAACAAGTTCATTTTCCGTTGCCTTATCCTCGTGCGGCTCATCGGTCCTTGACGACGAAACAGTTGCCCTTGGCAATGTGCTCGAACCGAGCGGCCAATTCTTTTTTCAGTGAAACGTTTGACGCCGCAGCAACCCTTTAGCCGATGAATCACCCGATGAACCGGATCTTTGTATCGCCGGAAACATCAAAAACACTCGATCCGCGCTCCTTTCGTGCCCTCCGTGACGTGTAATGGTGAGAGCAGTGCGGGAGAAACCGGGAGAATGGCTATAAATCTTCGTGCCCCCTCCGCGCCCCTTCACCGCCCCTCTCTTCTAGATTTCTTCATTCATCTAGAGCCAAGAAGCGGTCATAAAAGAAGGGTCTCTCTCTCTTTCTCGACTTCTTGACTATAAAAACATGGATTTCTTTTCGAGTTCCTCACCCTCTCTCCCGCCTTTTCCGTGCCGTTTCCATGCGAAGAGCTCCGCCCCATCGCTTCTGACATGCTCACGGAGCCGCGGAGCTCTTTTATCGCATCGTGTTGCTCTGTGTTTTTTTTTTCAATTCTACTTTCAGAATGAACTCTCAAAAGCCGTCAAACGACGCGTCGTGGACCAAAAGACGCATCGAAGGGAAATCCCGTCCATCCGCTCCGTCCATGAGCCTCGGAAGACCATCCGTCGACAAGTTGTCCCACGATCTGGTCAGAAAGTACACATGTAAGTGCTCTTCCCTTATCACCTTATCAGTTTAACCTTTCATTGTTAACTTTCTCTCTCTCTCTCTCTCTCTCTCTCTCTCTCTCTCTCTCTCTCTCTCTTTCTCTCTTCACTCAATTCAATAAATTCTCCAAACTCCCTCGTGCTGCCCCCCGAAATCCCTCATTTGTAGGAGAGCCGAGTCGCTTTACGATTACAAAAAACTTGTAGTTCTCCTCCGTTTTCCTTGGTGTCATTCCGCACAGAGTGTATCGAATACACATGTATGGGAGACACAGACACTGGCAAACCAAACAGTTACGCGAGAAGAAGAAGAAGACAGGTGTGATAACATGGAAAGAAAGAGCAGCGCGATGTGTCACAATGCTTCTCGAAACGAGACACAGTTCTCAGTTCTCTTCCAACAACGTTTCCCCCCGTGCGTTTTCACTTCCAGACACGGCCAAATGAAACGATTCGTATAGAACAGCAATTCCTTCTCGAAAACAAACTTTTCTATTCTATTTTAGCCTGTTCTTCTCATGAAACAGCTCTCGCAGAATTCTCTGCTTCCCCGCTATAGCGCGCTACTGTATATTTATTCGCGAACAAAAAACGAATAAAATTGCGCAAACACCTTGAACCTACCGTTCTTTTTACAATCGCTGTGAGAACAACATTCTATTTTCGAATAAACACATATTTACCTGTTTCTTTTGTTCTTTAAACACGTATTTCCCGTGTCAACGCGACCTCCCACGTGGCAAATTGTACGCGGAGACCACCGGGTGAGAAAACGAAAAAGGGAAAACAAACAAATGATAAAATTCAGCGAAAGTGGCCAAGAGAACGATGGCCTCTTCTCGCCTTTTTTTGTTTATTTCAATCACATTTGGAATATATTAACTTCACGCCCTCTCTCTCTCTCTCTCTCTGTCTACTCACATCTTTTCTTCTTCCCCTCGCAACCATTTTCTCTGAATCACCTGAACTGTACTTATTTTTTCCTTGCAGCCGAACCGCTGAAATTCGCCTACTACGAGCATTTTGTTGCCACGTGAGTTGCCCTTTGAAACGTTTTCCCATCCGACTCATTACTCATTTTCAGACCACCAATGCGGCAGAGCCGACGGGCGTCAGTGGCCAATCGCGTTCTTCTCATCCTCATCATCGTCGCTTCCGTCGTCTTGTTGTGTTAGTTTTTATTGGTTTTTTAAAAGAGAAATTACTTTTTCACACAAAAAAGGGAATAATGGATGAGAGAGTGACTCATCTATCTCATCTCACCGAGCCTCTAACGGCTGCGGTCACTTCGCAACTACTGCATAGAGAAGTGTGCCCAAATGTCGGCGGCCTTGGCAGGAATGCAGGCCACGGAGAAAATAAATTACTGTAACACTTCAATTTTTACGCAATTTATCGTTTTCGGTACGTTTTTCACCAATTGCTTGTCGAAAACTCACTTGAAATTCGTTTTTTTGAATAGAAATTCCGGCAAAAACGGTGAATTGCGAAAAAAAGTTAAAATGTTACAGTAGTGAAAATTCCCAAGGCGAGCGTGTTTCCTTTCGAAAATCAGCTTCTCTCTTAGAGCAATTTACACATCCTATTCTAGCAAAGTTCATGTTTCTCATTTCAGTCTACCGTAGTCAAACATACACTCACAACGACCGAACATGCATCCAAGATGAGTGGACAGAGGGTGAGTTCACACCCCTCTTTCCACTCAAAACGCCCGATTTTCCAGACCCTCTCACCCAGAACACTCAAGACTTTGGCCTTGGCTACCGTATCTCCTTCGCCCACATCCAGAAGAACTTCACCTGGCGTTACATTCCGGTGCTCCAAAATTCGGAAATTCTGATTATAGTCGCGTCGAACGCCGACGATTTCGCCCGTCGGAATGCGATTCGGAAGACGTGGATGAGTGCGGAAAAGAATAGAATCGTTGCCTCGGGCCAGTTGAAAGGGCTGTTTCTGGTGGGAAAGGGAGACGAGAAAGTGGACAAAATGGTGATGGAAGAGGCCAAGATGTATGGAGACATGGTGGTCGCTGACTTTGTCGATGACTACCTCGGGTTGCCCTACAAGGTTTGTTCAACAATCTGCCTCATTCCCTCACTCGTTTCTGATTTCCAGAGTCTCTCATTACTCCTCTACGCCGTCAGCAAGTCTCCGAAAACTCGTCTCATCGGAAAAATCGACCAAGACGTGCTCTTCTTCCCCGATCAGCTGGCTTCTCTGATCGACAAAGGATTGATCAACGTGACTTCTGCCAGTGTCTACGGAAAACTTTACGATGCGGGAGTGCTGGTTAATCGAGGAGAAGAGGGGCTCAAGTGGCAAATCTCCGAGAAATCATACAAGTGCGCCGTGTATCCTTCGTATCTATCCGGTCCTTTCTACTTGGCGACGAGGAAATCAGCGGAGAGGATTCTGAGTTCCACGAAGCATCGGAAACTCATTTCGGTGAGCTCTTTTTGAGTGACAGCTAACAATGATAAGGGGATTCTAGGTAGAAGACGTTCTCATCACTGGACTTCTCGCTGGAGACGTCGGAGTTCAGAAGATCGACCTTCCGTTCATGTACAACACTGCCTCTGCGGTAATTTGAAATTGTATGATCTCGAGATCTTCATGCGTTTTTTCAGACTTCCGACAAGCAAAAGACTGAAATCCTCTCGTGGCACACTGACAAGAACATTGAAAAGTACGTGGACTCGTTCGACGTCTTCCGTCTCTCCAGATGCCGTCCGTGTCTCCGACCAGAGCCCACTGCAGCCCAGAACACGACGATGAAAAGTGTAACCACCGGCTAGACACAAATAATGAATAATTATAATCACCTATCGTCGAACGGTCTTATTAATTCTCTCTGAAAATGATCTCTGTAAATTTGAACAATGTAGAACATTTCTCGTTTATTGCGATCCCATTCCCCTGTTTTTACGTCTGCTCTCTGATGAAAATTTGACATTCTCTTCCGCGGGAAACACATTGTACTCTTTGGTGGGCGCGAAATTCGAGAATATCTTGAGACCGCGAAACATTGTTTGGAGTTTACTCTCGTTGCTTTCCACTGTCCTTTTCAATTACTTTCACTTCTCCTATAACTTCCCTCTCTCCAGTCGGAAAATGCTCAACGAACACGACGAACAGTCGTCTTCGTCTGCGGATCCGCCGAGAGAACAGTCTCCCGATTCTCCGCAACCCAATCAGAGATACGGGAAATTGTTGATCCGCAGAGGCTCGAAAGACTGCCCCGAAGCCGCCCAATTCGTAGTGACTGTCGAGGAGCCGGCCGAGAAGTCGGGCGAGAAGAAGGAAGTGATCACTCGGTTCGAAGCTGACGGGAAAGGTACAAAAGTCTACGTGTGAGTTGAGAATGGAACGAATGAAAGCAAACGCGCTCAAATGCGAATTCAGATCAAACGACCAAAATGATCGTGGAGTGCTGACGGAGTGTCTTTCGGACGGTGGACCCATTTACTATTGCGGAAAGTACGTTGAGGACTTGTGCAAAGAGGCGAAGGACGGATTCGAGAAGATCGTCGTCGGCACTGTAAGCATTTTTCTCTTTCTCTTATTTAAATTTATGCTCTTCTTAAAATCGCACAGAAGCACAGCGCGGATGTCGAATGCAATCGCGCTTTTTGGCTGCATTAAATTCAAATTTTGCTGCGTACGTCTCTCCATTTATTTAACTATTTCAAGCTGCGTAGCCAAAATAGCGGGAAAACAGGCGAGACGCAGACACTGTGGAGCGGAGGAGCACGATTGCATTGGGCGCGAACTTTATGATTCCGTGTTAATTCTCCGGAACCTGGTCGCTGATGCGATTTTTACGGCGTTTTCGACGTTGAAATCGAAAAAAATGTTGCAAAAGTTATCGAAAATAGTTTGAAACAACTGTTGATTCATCTCGAATCCGTGTCGCAACGCGCAACATTTCCAGTCACTATGGAGCAGTGCCGAGATGTACGTACAAGAAGAAGACGTGTCGCATTGTTCCGAACTGACCATGATCACAACCGACGAACCGACGATCGACCTGTGGCTGGATAGGATCAAGAACGGTCTGACGAAAGTCACATTGAAGCCAGAAGAGACTTGTGCCAGCATCCGAGACGTCGCAGAGCCTGTGTACTTGACCGACGTTGTTTCGCTGTCGAAACAGGTGGGTCATCAACTGGAATATGCAACAAAAGGCAGTTTTCAGTGGCAAAGTCCCCTTCTGAAAGAGCTCATCGTCATGCACAGCATTCCGTTCACCGCACAAGAATTCGCGGAGCTCACGATGCCAAAGATGGAGTTAATTCTGGACGAGAAGACGTTCTACGAAAGGGCCATCAATTTCTACATTTCGGTGAGTGGATTATAACAGTCATCGGAAATGTGAAAACAACGAGTTTGCCGTATTGGTATTCACCAGAATCAACACCAATTTATTTTATTTATATTTATTTAAGTATGTCTCGAGAAAGCAAGAATCCGCTTTAAAACCCTGGACTTTCTGAGTCAGTTCTGAAAATTAGGCCTTCAACAATTTGCAATTCGCTTCAGAAGTGGCTTGTCAGCAAACTGCCGCACTTCCAACGATTCGGCCTCGCGTTGAGACGGAAAATCAGTGAACAGGAGGTGCTGACCGCTCATCGGTACGTCAGATGGGACGATGAATTCCGCGAAACGATGAAGGAATTCGTCGAGAAATGGCCCGTTATTGAGAACGAGACGAGGTACACAATATTCCGAGTGCTTTTGGACGAAAATGGCAAAGTGGACGAGAGAGAGGAGGTGTGGAATGGAACGCTCACGTTCTGCGACGACGATCAAACTGTCTACTTTGAATTCAACGAACACAACCGCACGTTCGCCCAAAAACTCTATGACACTCAGTTGCGGAGATCACAGGTGGGACAACCTGTCTTCCCAATTTGATATTTATTTATTGAACAAAGTTCTTTTATTCTTAACTTCTCTATGCGATAAAGTTGTGTCTTTCGATGAGAAATCAACTTCTTTATAGACAAACAAACATTGTGGAATAAAACATTCGACCCGATAAACGTCAATTTTACAAAATGAAACGAGCAGAATCACTGCTGATAATAGGATCTTTCTCTCTTCCGCTCGATGATGATTGGTACGGTGATAAGAGCGGTGATGATCTGGAGGACGACGATGATGAGCATGCAGATGCCGAAGATCATCATTGTGAAGTCGAGACGGTCCCAGACGGCCGACGAGCAAGTGGGCTGGCCGGCGGAGCACGAGAGGTTCGGAAGGTTTTCGGCTCCGCAGCAGTTGTACTGGAAAGAGGAGAACTTTGTCTGGAAGACCTCTGTCACATACCCGAAAAGTGAATGCGTTGATGTCTGACTGCGAGTTCATGTTGAACGAGTCGAAGACGTACTGTTTGACGGTCCTTCTCACTGACTTTCTCTTGACGAGAGTCGTGATTCCGACGGCGATTTCGAGTAGGAACAGGATGATCATGGAGAGGAGGTACGGCGCAAGGAGGTACTTGCTCCGGATGACGGCTCCGATGACGCCGACGAATCCGATGATGGCGTTGGCGATGGCGAATCCGATGATGACCCAGAAGGCGACGATGATCTGGAAGAGGAGCGGATGGGGGTCTGGAAGGGACTGGAACTCACGCCAGTTCTGATGTCTGCCTTGTCGCCGGACAGCGGCTCCGGATCGTTGTCGTTTAGGATGTTGGCTCGGATTTCCGACTCGAAACTTTTGTCGAAACGGATCCAGAGGGCAAGGGCGATTACTGCGAGGGCGACGAGCTGGAATGGGGAAAGGCGACTGGTTGCTAACTGTTCACGTTAACGTTCTTTATTCGAATTTGCACTAAAAGCCAAGAGATTATCTCAGTCAGGCACTTTGGAAGAGTAGATGCCAAACCACCGGACTGCACTTTTTAAAGTTTTACCCACTGTTTCAACCACCCGACGTGGCAGAACAGACCGAAAACAAAGAGCCGGGAGCTTTCGACAACTTCAATCCAATTTTTCTACGTCACATGTTTGTTTTCTGATTTTGGTGTCAACAGAAAAAACATTGAGCATGTATTCAGCTGTCGATTGGAAAAAAGAGCAAGTGAAAATCTCAAATTTGATGAAAGTTATGTTTCTTTAAATATTGAGAAGTTTCTGAAATCTGAAAATCCAAACTTCTGGAACTCTTTTTCTCTCTAATTTTTCACTTTATTATTCAAAGAAAGGTGTTCTAAGTGACCTACCGTCTGTGCCAGATTCATGATGAAGATGACGATTCTGGAGAGAAATGAGCAGAAGGACATGTTGAAAAGCAGAGAGGAATCGCCTGGAAAACAACGAGAATCTTGTTGGACTGCGAGACGAAACTGCCACAAAAAAACGCCCAAAAATAGAGTGAATATGGAGAAGGAGGGCATATTTTAAACGGCGCCGGACGTCATGTAACCCAAGTATTGTTTGTCTAAGCTTTCCGATGATTCATAGTACTCGAAGAGCCACCGGTCCAAAGACTTCTTTAATTCGTCTTGTGATCGGCCAGAAATGGATACTACTTTTCGGAAGAAAATGAGCCAAGAATGGATGAAAAGAGGGGGGAGCAAGGGGGTGTGGGAGGGAGACAAACAAACAAAACGTACTAGGTGGTTGTTAGTCGGTTACTCATTGTTAATTAGTCACATTGTAAACTGAGCGAAAGAAACAAAATCAAAAGGTTTCGAGGTTATTCTCCAAGAGGTCATGACTACAAGAGGGAATCTTCCTTTAGAATTTTCTATAATTTTGCAGGCGCATTCTTCAGGTTTCCTCTGGTTTCCTTTTGAGATTGACCCATCAGTAGGTGCTAAACATATTACGAGTTAGCCGTAAACAAGGACTCCTTCGATGTGTTGGCGCGGGTCCCGCAACGAAAAGAAGAGGCGAAGTCTAAGTTCGAATACCCAAATTGCAATGTACCTATGGAAGCTGTATTAAAATGCAATCTCACGACATATTTTTCATATTTTTCTATTATGAGTTCGCCGCGAGCGTGGACTCCGCAGTCGCGGTGTCGGCGAAGGTCTCGCAACGAAAGAGCGAGGCAGCGTGTAAATTTTAGAGACGCAGGCAATTTCAAAACTTTTCGCGCCAAAAACCAGGTCCACGCTCGCGGCGAACTCATAATATAACAGTGCAAAAACGCTTTTGGGTAATTTACGAGCGATCGCTGCGAGACCACTGGCGTGATGAAACATGTGGTTTCGCTATGTTACACGATGTCAACAAAGGATCTGGAACCATTGGAATTCAATGTCAAACTGAAATTTTAACGGACAGATCAGAAGAATGCATTCTGAAGCAGAAGCCCTCGAAAACAATCAGCGCGTCGGAACGTGATTTTACTTTTCGAAACCACAACTTGTTTTGTTGGTTTTTGAGGTTTCTCTGGAAAATCTCGGAATGCCATTCCACTTCCAAGTGTTCTATGTCCGTTTACACTTGCGACGGAAGTGTGTAAACTCGACTGCGAGTACATTCAGAGTTCGAGTTCACACTTTTTGGTCTCTACATTGAAAGTTGAGAAGAGTGAAAGAAGAGCATTTTGATCTACTTGCGAACCATTCAAAGTAAGTCAAATATCCAATTGCGAAACGATTAAATGAAACAAATTGAAAAGTGTGCGTGTGCCGTTTTTTGGGCGAGCGGATATGATGTGAAACTGATATTTGCCGAGCACCACCACATTCGGAGCCCTCCCCAACCTGAGCAAATATCCGATGGGAGAAGGGTGAAAGGGCGGTGAAATCGGGGGAAACGAAGGTTAGTTGCCACGGTGACACTTCGAAAGAGGACAATGGACGGATTTAACGGAGAGAGTGAGCTATTCATGGCCCTCCGCGGAGCAACCTGATGAGGTCTTATTATTGAAAGTGGATACAGCTGACGGGCGGGAGGAGGTTCTCAATTCTCGACGAATTCGCATGAACAGAAACTAATGAGATTTTGGGTAGACGTGACTCATGATATCTTGTGTTATTCGGAAACTCGAAGACAGCATTCTTGGTCTCTCAACTAGTGGAATCTCGCTCCACTGAAGTAACTACCGAGGAGAGCTCTGCCGGAGAATCACTATATCTCGAGATTGATAAGAGATATCAAAAAGTTATCAATTGCAAACTTGTCGATCATAACTAGAACTATAAGTTTGCTGTTGACAACTATTTGATATCTCTTATCAATCTCGAGATATAATGATTCTCCGGCAGAGTTCTCCCGGGTTACGGGGACATTTCGATGGCAAACAATAGCACCAGAACCCGAAAAAAGAAAGTGTTTGAGTTGTTGTTTCTACACTGAAATTTGAACAATTATTCGATTTTTACAAGACCACTATCATTTCAATAGAGCGCGTTTGAGCAAGATTCGAAGAACTCAAAAACCGACAATACCTCTTATTCCAATCGCGCTCTACCGCACAATGTTGGTTTTCCGACAAGTGAATCATTTTCCTATTTTTGACATCCGCGCAAAAGTAACAGATGGCTTAAATTGCTCGGAGCAATCAGGCTTTATCAGTTATCAATTTCCAAAAAGAATTAACTATAAGAAGTTTAGGGGACTCTAGACAGGAAACGACTGAAAAATGGCTGGTGATTCATCTGAAATTCGACTGAAAATGAGACATAGAGATTCCCCCTAATCAGTGTTGACTTCTCGGAGACCTGGGGGCTTCTCCCTTTCTCTCTCTCTCTCTCTCTCTCTCTCCTCCGTTCGTTTTTGATCAGTAACGTCTGATACGAGTGGTTGAAGAGGTGAATGACGTGAGATTTAATGAGAAATTGAACACGGCAGACTACAACAATAGGCAGGCAAATAGAGTGAGGATAGAGAACTGTGTCTGGCATTGATGAGTAATTGTGGAGGATTTGAACATCTGAAGACGTCAGATTCAAAAGTATACACAGGAAGCACTTTTTTGTTTCCCTATTCAAACAATGCCGAAGAGGTAGCACAAAGCGACTTTTTTGAGAGTGGGTCTCGAAACGATCTCTCGCAAATCTATCCGAAACTTTTTTGCACGGTCGAAAAAAGTCGAGAAAGGTTACTTTTGTGGCCTTTGTATTGGGAAAAATGATGGAGAAGACGGTGAGAAGATACGGAGCAATCGGAAAATGGCATTTGATATGAGGTGAATTCACAGAAAACTGCATCACTAGAGCTCCAGCAAATGTTGGATCAAGAAATAACTACTGAACAGAGCGGCACCCGAAACGCAGCCGGAGAATCATTATATCTCGAGATTGATAAGAGATATCAAAAAGATATCAACAGCAAACGGTTGATAAGAAAAAGAAAAAGACCAATAACATATTCAATCGAGTACTGAGAACTGGAAATCAACCAGAAGAACGAGAAATGAGCCGCTGAACTTCTGCCGCCTAAACAATTGTGTGGGCGTGCTCTGCAATCAAGCTGTCACGCACTGAGCCTTATTCTATTGGCTTCGAATCGAAATCAAGTCTTTTTTATCAGTATATCAAGTGCGTCTCTCTCTCCGTCTCTCTCTCTTCATTTCTACCTCGAAAAAAGCAAAACGGCATGGGGGCTCCAAATATTTACGAGTTGCCCCCCTCGCTCTCTCTCGTGTTTGTTCAATGACTCGCAGGTAAGATTTTGATCGAGGCGAATTGAGAAAAACCGGAGAAAAGTGATTGTTTTACTGGTTGCGAAACTCGAAGGGATTAGTGTCGTTTCGGCTGTCAGATGACTCACGAGAGGCAACGAAACGAAGCAAATGAGGTGTAGCCGAGGAGAAAGGCGCGGATTGGGCAGACGACCATTCTTCGCAACTTTGAATTTCCATTGTGATTTGGCAACAAATACTTGGAAACTATCACTGGCGATGGGAACTTGAGTGTTATGAGACACCGGAACCGGACACAGGACGTCGGAAGCTAACATATTGTGAGGTTACAGAGTCTATACTGACACGGGTTTCTCAAGAAGAGCAATCTTGAAGAACCTTTGCATTGAAAGACAGTAAATAACTTGAGATTTCATCAAAATCTGGTCATTGATCAGTAACGGACACTGGGCCTCCGAAGAAAAACAAATCGAGTTTCTGTTTGTTTCCGAGAACTGTCCGTTATGATATTGTGGAGGTGGTTTGTCATTCGAAGCAAATCAGGATCAGGAAGCAGAACAAGTGGGACCTGAACCTGAAGAACGTTCATCACTCTGGTCACTGCGGTGTTTTGTGTACATTAATACTATCGGATGCCATCGAAAGTTGGCTCCGCAACCGAGAAGTAAGCACTCGGTTGCGGGCTATTTTGATGGCATCCGATAATAAATACTGTGTATTTAGAAGCCCCGCGGAGACAAATTGTGAATAGACAGTAACATCTTCAGTTCTGCTTCCGTGAACTCATCGCAGTCTCTATGAGGAAAGCAAAACAAGAATCACGTTCATCAGTTGTTTGACTTTCTGCTGCTCGGGAACGTCAATGGCATACCATTTTATGGAAACGCACAACTTCAACGGTTCGACGATTGTGATACAAAGTGAAGAGTCACGACTGGTTCGGAAAACTGTCATTTTGGAAATACGCCCGATTCAAAATCGATTCTTCTGATCCCTTCTCTAAAACAAACTCCGAATGGTCTTCTGATGGTTCCGTTCTTTCTCCCGGCTCTTCCGGCTCATTCTCCTCATCTGCATCGCCATCGAAGACGTGACAAACAATGAGCTTTCGAGTGGATATTCAGCGACATACACAGTCTATCACAAAGGACAACGAGCCATTTTATCGAAGAAGGTTTCCAGGTGAATGTACAGAATAGTGTGGGACGAGACATTTTGGTAGGAAATACTTGTTAGGATCTCACATGGGAAGTGTTTTCATTACACGAAGTTTTGGAACTTTCTATAAAGGGTACACTGTTTCGTACTGGGAATCGTTCCCGCACAGTGTCTTCCTGTGCAAACTCCAAGTTTCCCAGATATTCTCTTTCAAAGTGCTCAAAATTGTTTTTTTTTGCCGAATTCGGGCGTTTTCGGTCATTTTGAGACAAAATGTCCAGGAAAATAGAAGCTTGCGCAGGACTATGTGGGATTGATTTCCAATATGAGAAAGTGAACTCTTACAAGTCTATAGAAAAATACCAAAACTTTGTGTAAAAACCCTTGTCAGTCCTCCAAGATGATGATGAAAGTCTGCCAATGGACTCATTCCCTTAATCACTCAACTCCGTCTCGTCGGTTTCAAACCGAAAATCCTGAAAATTCAAACTCACGGAGCTCGTCAGTAGCTTCCAAAGGTTGATTCGAAGAGCTCCGCCAAAGGAATCATTCGAAACTTGTTCGGACTCTGTACCGGTGTCCGGAATCCGGAAACCAGCCAATTCTGGTACATAACTCCCTGGAACAACTCTTTCTCTAAACAACTGCTCCAAAGTATTCCTTCTTTCCACCTGACCCACCACCTCTAGATATCGCCCAAGAGTTGTTTCTCTCCCTATTTCCATTGTTTTTGTGCACCAAACCGACGCTGTCATCGTCGTTCTAATCCGCCGCAAGTTTTCGGGAATTCGTGATTAGCAGCGATTTTCGATTCTTTCCTCGGACTTTTCCGAGAAAACATCCTCTTTTATGTCCGGATTCTGGTCAGTTCCAGCCCATTTCTTTCTGCACGTCTTCTCCTTTCTCTGCTCCTCTTCCTCTCTCGCTTCCCCCGTTTTCGGTTTCTTCGCCTACTTCTTCTTCTTCTTTTTTCGCTTCCTTTCTCCCTCCGCCTTTCTGCTGTCTCTCAATCCCACACACTCTCTCGCTCTTCATCCCATTCTCGCACGGCGAACCACGATCGACGTCTAGTAGTAAATTTTTGCAACATTTTTTCGGGTTCGGCCACCTATCAGAAATCCTGAAACGTGGGCCACGCCCCTTTCGCAACCGCCGCGTGAAATTTTGCAACTCCGCCGCACGCAGGTTCGATTGGCGGAGTCCTCCCAAAAACGCATTTTGAACGCCTTCTTCCCCGTATTTTCCGGCCAAAGGACCTAAATTTAGGACATGAATTTTTTTTTAAACCGTTCGAAAATTAATTTTGATGGTTTTGTATAAAAAAAATTTGCAACTTTAAAGAAGTTTTTCGAGAAAAATGCGAAAAACCCTCGGGGACTAGGAAACGGTGTCCGGAGGCGGAGTTTCAAAACGCAAATATGGCCTAGATTTTCCTCTAAGACGTCGATCGTGGTTCGCCGTGTCTCGTTCAATTTGGTGAGAGAAAAAAGAAAGAGAGAAACTGGAAAAAACAGAATGAAAATCAATGATTGATGCGGAAACGAATGGGACAGAAAAGGGAGAAATCGAGGGAAAAAACAAGTTTAATCGCGGAGTTGATGACCACTTGACCAGTTGATCATCTAAGTCTCGGCGAGAGTTCACAGTCATGACTAGTCACCACGACGAACCACACATTCTTGTTCATTCCAAATGACTCCGGAATTCCGGAATTGCCGGTCTTCTCTAATTCTCATTCTCTCCTTTCGAGTGAAAACGAGCAAAAACGGGAAAAGGAAGGAGAGAGAGAGAGAGAGCGCTCGGAAACAAACTCCTTCTTTTCCTCTCGAAAGTGTATATATTTTATTCGAAAGTGTCAAGGTTTCGTGTGTTTTCCTCAGCTGCAATACTTTGACCCCCAACTTCTCGCTCGTTTCTTTGGGTTTTTTTTACTTAATTCCTGACCGGAATTCCGGTTTTATCGGAAGAGTTCGAAGAACAGGTTGGAAAATTGGGCGAACTTATTGAAAAGTTGTTTATCGGTTTTCCGTTGACTTATTCAATTTTGTGAACAATGCATTGTTTTGTCATTTTTCCAATTGAACAGTTTTCGAAGAAAGGCGAAAAGAAAAGGGTTCTGGTGCACCGGGAAACCGGAAACTATGGTCCTCTCATCCATTTCTACAGTAATATTATCAAAATCAGCGGAAGTGGTGAAGTGTGCAGTTCACCGCGGTCTCGCCACGAAAACATTCAACTTTTTTGAAAATTGACATGCGCCTTTAAAGAAACTACGGTAGAAAGTAACTCAAAACATGAAATCTACAGTAGTTTGTTTAAAGGCGCATGTCGATTTTCCAAAAAGTTTAGTGTTCACGTGGCGAGACCCGCGCGATGCGGTGAACTGCAGACTTCGCATAAGTGAACTTCATTCAAATGAGCATAACTCGGCTCAAAGTGCTCGGATTGTGCTCATCTTTGGACAGGGAATAGTCAAGTGGACTGAAAACGAGTTTGATATTTGTCGAGAAGATATTCAGAAATTCAGAAGCAGCACGTCATCTGGAAGTGCTGTAAAGCTCGGGACTCTTTCGACCTTGCACAATAATTGATTGAATTTGAATAGCCAACCCGAATTTTACCAGTTATCTAATCAGATTATAGAAAAGTTTGCATGAGAACTCGAAAACTGACAGTCATTGTGTCTTATCGGATGAATCCTCAAATCACTGCTTATCTCTCTCTCTCTCGCGACCCCTCCTCTCCCATCATCTTCCGCTTCTCCTTGATTCTTTTCGCCCTGTTTTTCGTATTCCTTTCACTTTCTCCGTCTCTCCTCTTCCCATTATCCCTCTTTCTTCCCGAATCCAGGTCAAACTCATTGTCCTTTCACTGCCTCCGCCCTTTTCTTCTCATCTCGATTTCATTTGATTCTTTTTCTTCCGATTATATCGCTTTTCGCTTTTCGAATCACGAGTATCAGTGTTAGAAGTTCATCAGTTAATGCCTCCTTTCATTCGTTGGTTTGCTTATCTGGAAGAGGAGGGAAAAACTCGGCCACCACGCTGATTGGCCTTTGCAACCAATCAGCAACCACTAGATTTGGATTTCTCTTCCAACTAAGCAAAAAAAAATCGAAGAATAATAATCCGTCCCCATTCAATAACCTTTCCACCGACTTTTCGCTGCAAGACCCACCGCCGAAAAAAGCCGAAAAAGTCAACTTTTGCGCATTTGAGAGCGACATTGAGAGAGCGCGTTTGCAATTTGCCTGGATTTCCTATTTCGAGAGATATGGTCCCAGTTGGAGCACCGTTAGTACAGTGGTGTCCAAAAATCAGCAAAATAGTTTGAAGCCGTTCGGGTGAAATTCATTCCGGAAAGCCGATTGCGCAATGATTAGATTCACTTGGCCAATTTCGCTCCGCTTCTTCTCCGAATTAGTGCGAAATGCGAACGAATTGGGAAGAAGAAGGATGAGAAACGCTTCCAATTAGTCCCTGCCTGCCTTCCGTCTCTGCTAATCCTCCCTCGCCCGCAACCGAAAGAGATGAAGATCCTCCCGCCGCGAAAGGTCCGTGTCCCATGAGCATAATAAGTGCACACGAGGAGGGTAAACACAATCTGTTGAGCTGTCTGCTTGTATTCGACTGGACACTCTACAGAAGACAGCGAGTATCAAGTGTCACTTTCCTCCTCCTCCCATATATCCATTTTCGCCCCGTTTGCCACGTCGTGAAACCGGTTTAATGCCACGTGGCACCCGGAAACCGTTCCGTTTTGAAGTCTTCCGGCTACCCGATGAGCTCAGAGGGGAAGGTGTTCAAACACATAATTAGCCGATCGTTTCGTTTGTTTGTTGGTGATCTGCTCATTAGGAGACACGAGTCGCCTAATGAGGTCGGCGCTTCGTGTGCTTTTTCTCATTTTTCTCACTGTTATTCGGTAGAGCGCACTTGCGAAACAATCGAAGAATATTCAAATTTTCGAGTTTCTCGAAATTTTTAAAAATAATTTTTGGAAAAAATTCGTGAAAAATTCACTTTTAATAGCTTTTTTTTGAAAATGTTTATTATTCTTAAAAAAATTTTCGCTCCCTTGGAAGAGGAGGGAAAAATTCGGCCACCACGCTGATTGGCCTCTGCAACCAATCAGCAAGGCTGGATCCGCCCCATCGATACGAGACCAACGGGGGACTAGGTTTGGATTTCTCTTCCAAGTGAGCGAAAAAATTTTCAAGAATAATAGCTCAAAATAATTTTTTTTCCGTTGAAAATTGCAAAAATAACAGAATTAATTCAATTCAAGTTCAAATTTTCCATCAATTTAAAAATAATTTTCAGTATTATAAATTACTAGCAAATTGCTGTCTAACAGCACAATTTTTCCTAGACTTAAAAAAAAAACGTTAAATCACTGTTATTTTATAACTTAGAAAAACAAATTTCTCTAAAAATCTCTAAAAATGCTTACTAAAAATTCGAACGTTTTTTAGCCAAAAATGGAAAATGTTCTCAATTTTTATTTTTGAAATTCACAAAAATCACTGATTTTTTGATTTTTCGAAAAAAAAACACTTTTTTTCAATTTTTTTCATTTCGCACAAAATCAATTTTAGTGCACTGTACTTTTAGATTATGGTGTTCAGAACCAATTTCAGAGATTCTCTGATCATTTTTTCAAAACTATCCTCCTAATTTCCGTCCTCAAACAGTACATACTCAGCTCTGAGCGCCTATTGACACAAGTTCAAAAACGGATACTGTAGGGGTGATAAAATTCAAATGTGCCATCCATTTTCCCATCATTTCTTTCTCCCCCATTCATCATATTTAAGTATCATCTGTAATACCATTCTCTCTGCGCCTCTTCTGTCTTTCACTCTCTCTCTCTCCATCATTCGAAGTCTCATTCATACTTTAATAGGGTTACCACTCCGGGGGGTCATCTCTGTGTCCATTTGAATTGGAGCAGAATGAAGATGGTCAAGTGTTCGAATGTACAATACACTGGTCACAATATGCTTACACTTGACCCCTCATCGCTGAAATATTCGTTCTCGAGTGTGTTTTTTCCCATCGTGTGTGTGCCTTTCGGATGGTGATCGGTTGAGCGAGAAGCCGAGTGTGAAACGCCCTTCTCCATATCAGATAATCAGATTAATTCCCCCCGATTTGTGCCCTTTTTTAGACGGCGGCGGCCCCTCCCGAACGTCTCCTCGAACACGACAAACAAACGGTCCATTAGGGCACCTTTGCGGCCTTTCCCGCACTTTTGTCCCTCTTGACATTGCCTCGTAACAATATTTACTGCTTTTACTCGCACTTTCACCCCCCAACACACAACTTTTGTTGTGGCTAAACATTTGTCTAGACCACTGTTTCAAGCCGGAAATGTGCAATTCTCCGGTTCACAATTTGAATTTTTTCCGAGTCCGATTTTTTAAAAAATATTTTATCCAGAGAAATTTTCGAAAATAAGAAAAAAATGGGATACTGTAGAGGTTAAAGGCGCAACATGCCAACTGATTTTCTCGATCAAACCAGAAATTCTAGTTTCTCCAAAACCCTTGTTCTTTTCAATTCTCACTTTTTTCAATTTTTTTCAAATTTTTTCATTTTCAACGAAAAATGCATCATCCATAAGATCGTTTTTGTGCTCTTAGCCGTTTTTCGAAATTTGGAACCCATCAGTAATTTTCGGAGATTACGGTAGAGTTTAAAGGCGCATAACGAAACTTGAAAGACCGAAAATGGAAAAAAGAGATGAACAAACAAGTTGTTTTCAACGAAAGAAACTTTGCTAATTGAGCTTGATTCAGAAGAAGCTCTCAAAAGGCTTTCGTTCTCAAGTGTCTCATCAGAATTTCCAATGTTTTCGTCTGCACTCGAAACCCTCGAATCATCAGCTCATTCCCACCGTCTCTGTCTGGTTTTGTGGCTTTCCCATCCGTCTCATCGGGTGCAAAAAGTGTTTTGTTAGAGAGCGAAACAGATCATATTACAAACGTCTTACGAACTGATTTCCTCCTCCTCCTCCGCCGTCCGTCGTCTCGCAAAGAACACAAGTGTCGAAAATCGAGAGAGATAGAGAGGGACGGAATCCGGTAGAAGTGACCAGCACCACTCGAACTTTTTCCCGTGCCTTCCGTCTCTATTTATTTTTGTATTTACGTTGGGCTTTCGGTCAAGAAACAGCCATTCTGCCATTCGCGATCGCTTCCTCGACTCTTCCCGGTTTTATTGTTTTTTGGTATGCGCCTTTAAGATCTACAGTAATCTAGTTTGTTTTTACCGATTTTTCCGGTAACTTGTTTGTTCTCCTGATAAGGAAGTTTTTTTTTTGAAAATGCGAAACCACCTTTTTTCCGAAGAAAACCCTAAATAAACATGAGAAAAATATTTTTTTAAATAAACGTGGCGAGACTCGCACAACAAATTTATACATGCGCCTTTAAGATTACGGTATTAAATTTTGAAATGAAATCACTTGTTTTTCTTTGAATTTTCAACGAAAAAAAGGAAATAAGCGGATAAACGGCCAAAAACCCACTCGATCCCTCTTTTCTGCTCTCCCCCTTGCGTGTCTATCTCCCCGCCCGCATCTATTTCCCAATTCCGTCCTTGAACCCTCACCTCTTTCCGACAGACACCAGAGACCCTGTATTAATAATCGAAAGGAAACACCCCAGTAACTGGGACACTTTCCACCTCCGAATTCGGCTTTCTTTTTATTCGCTCGACATCTAACCTCAATATAATTATCTTGTTTTGTCGCCGTAATTACGCCCTCCAAACACACTTTTCCTGCAGACCATCCTCATCGTCTCATGCGTCAACGGTGACCAATCGAATCTCCAAATTACATCCAAAACTAATCCAGATGCAATGAAACCCCGGTTAATCCCCCTTATACTCGCCTTCTCCCTCTTCTCGCCCACTTTCCCCTTCCCATGCTCTTATCAGGTAAGCCCCCCCCCCCAGTGTTTCGATTTCACAATCCTCCTTTTTTATTAGAATCCACGAGTCGAGGACGTCCTTCTAGAAGTGCCCATTGAGCATGAGCACCCGCACAGACACCGGAGGGACTCGGACGTCCCGAAAGTCTCCGAGAAGTTTGCTCCGTTGAGAATCCGTCTTCATTACGACAAAAGTATCCAAAATTTGACGGAAGAGGTGCAAAACTTTGTGAACACCACACTTTTGCCCGAAGCTGTTGGATATTGGGAGAACGCACTCAGAGTTCGGCCGATGAAGACACCCATTCGGCTGAGAAGGTGAGACACAGCTCGCGAACGGATAAAACCGCGGTTTTTGTTCCAGAAAATGCCTCTCCTCGTACTACTACTACAAGCAGGGAATGAGAAACGTCGCATGCGACAAAGCGTGTCGCGAGAGAACAACTTGCGGCGAGGCAGACATTCCGGCCGACCACCTATTGGTAAGTGCAGACCGCTCGCATCGCACCGTCGATAGCTCAGTTGGTAGAGCGGAGGACTGTAGCGTCAGTGGGTATCCTTAGGTCGCTGGTTCGAATCCGGCTCGACGGAGTTCTTTTTTTCTTTCAGGACTGCCTCGCGTGCAACAACACCGATGATTGTCACACCACTGGCGACATGGGAGAAGGTGTCAAGGACTCTGATTTCATTTTGTACGTCACCGCTCACAATTCGAAGCGATGCGAAGGTCCCGAGACGCTTTCCTACGCTGCTCACTGTCAACAGGAAGCGGATTTCGACAGACCCATTGCTGGAAATGTCAACTTGTGTCCAAGCGCTCTTTCCGTCCACAATCACGATTACGAGATACTGACGAGCACTGTGAAACACGAAATCCTCCACGCTCTCGGATTCTCTGTCGGTCTCTACGCATTCTTCAGAGATAATGATGGAAAACCGAGAACCAAAAGGTAAGTGAAAGACAAAAAGTTTCGCTCCCGGGTGGGCTCGAACCACCAACCTTTCGGTTAACAGCCGAACGCGCTGCCTATTGCGCCACGGAAGCGGCGATTCACACTGGCCGCGAGTGCAATGATGTTATCTTGCAGGAATCGGTACGGCCGGCCGACGTCGCTGAACAAACAGAAAGGCTATTATGACTGGGACAGCAACACGATAACGACGGTTTTGCGAGAGGACTGGTGGACCGGAGAGGGCCGTGTCATCCATCCGATTCACATGATGGTCACGCCGAAGGTTCGCGAAGAAGCCAGACGGCACTTCGGATGCGATAAACTGGAAGGAGCCGAGCTGGAGAATCAAGGAGGAGAGGGCACTTATTTGACTCACTGGGAGAAGAGAGCGTATGAGAATGAGGCGATGACTGGAACACACACACAGAATCCGGTTTATTCGAGACTTACGCTGGCTTTTCTGGAAGACACCGGATGGTATCAGCCGAATTATGAGTGAGTTTTTAAGAGTTTCTGTTGTGAAATAAGGATGAGTTTCCAGAGTCGCGGAGGATTTGCACTGGGGAAAAGGACTCGGATGCAATTTTGCAATGAAGAGTTGCGGAGAATGGATCCACGAGAAACGGATTCTGTGAGTTGTTTCGCTGCTCCGAATCCCCAAAAAGCAATTATCGATTTTCAGAGGCGAAGACCCGTATCCGTACTGTAGCGACATCAAACACGACGGAACAAAGTCGATGGCGATCACTCGTTGCACAACTCAACGCGACTCTCTCGCCCTCTGCAACCTCGTGCCGTTCCAAAAAGAACTTCCTCAGCAGTACCGCAACTTCATGTCGCTCACAGGAGTCAATCCAGAAGGCGCCAAGTACTACGGTGGTTCGGTGGAGATGGCCGACTACTGTCCGTTCCTGCAAGAGTTCGAGTGGAAAATGCTCGACAAGCAACAGCACAAGGACTCGAGATGTGAATTGGAGGGCAATGGGAAGCAGGGAGAGGACATTCTCGAGGTATACGGAGACAATTCTCGATGTTTCGAGTTCCCGAAGCCGTGGACCGAGAGGAAGTGCGGCAGGATACGCGTTCTCTCGCACTATATGGCCGGCTGTTATGAGGTATTATTAGTGCCGATGAAAATAGAGAGTCTGGATCATTCTCCATATTCCAAATAGACCAGTGCATTTGAGACTGTTCTTTGGGCCAAAATTGTTTCGTACAATGCATAATTCCATTATGTACTGTTAAGAATGACATTCTCCGTTAAAATTGTCAAAATTAGATATTTCACAATAGAGCGCATTTGAGGCAGATTTCCTAAGACGAATAAAATAAACAAAAATTTAAAATTCATATTTCCAGTACCAATGCACGAACGGAACCCTCTACGTCGGCTCGTACAACGCCACCGATATGTACCCCTGCTACGCCCCAAACCAGAAGGTTCACATCAAGAAAGTGGTCGACGGATGGCTCCGCGAGGGCTCCATCCTCTGTCCCAAGTGCGAGGACTACTGTAACAACTGTGGACCGCCCATCATCATTCCCGACTACATCGGGGACGCCGAACTCGACGATCCGTGTGCCGCCAACTCGCACTTCTCACTGCTCCTCGTCACCTTGACCATCGTTTTTCTGTATATTCGTTGACAAATTCTCTAGAATTTCTCCTTTTAACCGCATCCCTTCGGGTTTTTCCATGTCTTTGCCACTTTCTATTTCCCTTCTTTTCCACAACACTTCCATTCCGTCACCGGTCAACACCTTCTTTCTTTCCTTCCAAAGCGTTTTTCTCCGGTGTCTAATAAATTTCATTACTGATCTTGGCAGTCTGCATCGAAGATCACCGCCGTTGTCTAGGCAAGCGGTCGCAGCGGCACTCGCCGCTTCCGTGGCGCAATAGGCAGCGCGTTCGGCTGTTAACCGAAAGGTTGGTGGTTCGAGCCCACCCGGGAGCGAAACATTTTTGAAGGACGAGATGGAAGCTGATCAATGAACGATAGGATTCAATCTCCCCCGGGCACACGTGAAAAGCGATGGGCCCATTACGGAGGCATATATGTCCAACGACCCATATGGGTCCACAATGGGCAGGATATGGGCCCACGGGCAAGTGATGCCTCCCACGCGGGTCTAATATGCCTCCCATATGGCCAGCAGCGAGCGAGGCATAAATGGGAGCAGCTTTCGTCGGCTAGCCGCGGCTTCAAAAGCGACGGACCCATTTGAGGGTGGCGTGTGCCTCCCATATGGGTGAGACGCGCGTGGCTCCCATATGGGTAAATGCGCTCCAGGCATATATGGGTGGCCGAGTGGCCGTGGCCTAAGACTCCAAACTTGTGTGAAAATTTTTTATTTTATTGAAAATTGGTATCCTTTCTGTTTTTTCTTATTTTTCGGTTGATTTTTCTCCTTTTTCCGGGATTTTTACCGCACAAAACGTTGTTAATTTTTTTAAATTCTGTCTTCCGTTTTTTTCCCCTCACAATGCCATAAATTTCACCAATTTCTCGATTTTTTAGGTATCTGGTTCAAATTCGCACACTCTCTAGCGGATCATGGAGTTGCGGCGGGAACAATTTGAATGCCGTCAAATGAAATAAATGTAAGATACATTTTTTCATACTTTTCGAGATAATTTCTGTTCAGACGGCAGCTAGACTTTTTCCACGACATCTTCGTTCGTCATGGACAACAAAAACGTCATTTTTAGCGAAAGTTGAAACCGGGACAAAAGTGGTCAGTTCATAATAATTCTCGGCGTTTACTGACTATTGGTTTCCAGAAACTGCAAGAAAAAAATATCTTCATCATCTCCGGACTTCAACATTTTTGGCTGTCATCAAGTGAGGAACAAGACAGGAATCGGACAAAGTGGGCAACTTTCGAGGACAGTTATCACGAAAACTCAAGACGACTAATGATAAATTGTGTATTTTTCCCATAATAAAGAAGATGAAATACAATTTTTGTTGTTATATTTCAACTGGAACGAATGGGAAGGAAGGAAGCGGGGCGCATGGGTAGAGGCACGCCGGAGGCATATGGGAGCTGCGCGTGCCTTCCATATTCGTAGGGATGCGCGTCCACAATGGGCGTTGCTCCCCATCCGTATAGCTTACCGCGCTTTTCAGTTGCGAGGCATATATGCCTTCGTAATGGGCCCATCGCTTTTCACGTGTGGGAGCCGAACGTTCTGCCTCCCAAAATTACCGCAATGCCGGCGTCCCCCTCCTGGTTTCTATGACAATCGGCTCCGCGTATCACACGCGCGTGCTCCGACTGAGCGGATAATCCTTCCCAATTGTAGTTCTTTCTGCGTCTCCGCACTCTACCAACCCGAAGGAAGGCGAATGAAGAAGTCGGTAATCCACTAGTGTCTTGGCAATCTGATGCGCGCCTCCGACGTCAAGCGATACGATGTGAGTTGATTTTCGTGCGGTTCAGCTGCCTAATTACAGCGTGTTAAAACGGGCGGTTTGATATTGGTAACTAGGGAAACGAGAGCAAAAAGAGACGAGGGGCACGAGGAGAGGCCCGCTGTTTTTTCTCGGCGACAAGTCAGAAATCACATATCAATATTTTATCAGATTTCGCCGAAAAATGGACTCGGCCGGCTGTCAAGAGTGACGCTTTTCATTATTTCGAAACTTTTTCTTCGCATTCATTTCGAATTCTCACGCGGATGATCAGGAGGAGGAGGACTATTTAAGAAGTCAGAAGCGATGATTCTTAACTTTTTATCAATAGAGCACATTTCCATCGGTTTGAATCGTGCTACCATACTTTCGCTGCGTACCTCTGCCTGAGTGTTCAACGCTCAACACTGTCTTTTAAGCCGACAGAATACGGTGACATTGAATACTCAGTCAACAGTACGCAGCGAAAAATCAAAAGTCCGCAGTTTGGCGGGAATTCAAATGACACGTAGCTTTTCAGTTCGATAGAGCGCATTTTACCATTAGGAAGTGCGCTCTACTGATAGATTGATATTCCCATTACTGATAACGTTCTGTCTAATCTCTAATCCTTATCAGATCCCGTTGCGCGAGTATCGCATGCTCGCGGCCACCGCCGAAGTCGATTATCCGTACTTTCCGTTTCGGATATCGATCGATTTCGTGCTCGTCCACAATGCGGGAGAGTCGCATTCAAAAGGAAAGTATCGCGAATTCTTCGAGAAGGTAAGTGCGCTCCAACGAGAAGAAGTCCAACAGAGCGTCTCAGGCGGCTCAGAAAGAGGGCCTCATCGTGCGCCATCAACAATGCGGACCAACGCACTTCACACTGATCTCCACCCCATTCCATCGGCTGACTCGCGAAGCCGAAATGTCCCAAATGTGTTTCCCGCTGAAAGATGTGAGCCAGCGATGCAAACGCGCTCCACTGATGACAACATTGTTTTCAGTGCCAAATCAAGCCCGGAATGCCGTCCTGCTGCGTGCCCCTGTCGCAGATCTTCGTCACCGACGACTCGGTCCGATTTATAAATGCGCCATTCCAACGCAAAAACGGCCAACTGTTCGTCAACTACACCGACGAGAAATCGTTCTTCAGCCCCGCCCAAAAGGGTTATCTCACTTATCAGATACTCACAAAAATCGATATCAGTAAGGATTTGAGAGGAGGAGGAGGAGCGAGTGAGTCGCAGGAGGAGCCGTCGAACGCTTCGATCACTTCGGATGAGCAGCTGAGACGGAAGGGACTCACGTGGCTGCTGATGAGGGAGGTCTACGACGAGGCGTTCGTTCTTCATGCCCCCAGCAAGGTGAGAAGACGAATTGGCAAACGAGTGACAGTGATTCCAGGAAGAGCCGTATTTCAAAGAGCTCCAGGAGGGCAGTCTCAAGACTTACAACGAGTTTATCGCCGAAATAGAGCACGACCCGAGGAAGAGTCTCAGTGCGGCTTGGGAACGGTATACGGGGTCTTTTGCATGTCCAAAGGGGCTCTACGAAGTGGTTAGATACCCTATTTCCTCGAATAGAGCGGCACCCACCAACGCCTACGGGAGAATCATTATATCTCGATAGTGATAAGAGGTATCAAAGTGATGTCAACAGCAATCTTGAAGTCCTAGTTTTGATCTACAAGTTTGCTGTTGACAACTTCTTTATATCTCATATCAATCTCGAGATATAATGATTCTCCGGCAGCGTTGGTGGGTGCCGCTATATTCGAGGAAACACATCAGACAAAATCAAGTCAGCAAATGCGCTCCAATGCGAACTATTATGAACTTATGAATTCTTGGAACTTCGAGTGCAAACGCGCTCCGCTGATTTTATGGGTACGAACGAAAACATTACGTATCGCCTCCACGAGAAGTACATGAGACCCACAACACCAGCGGAGCGCATTTGCAACCGAGGTTCCAAGATTCGAGATAATCATAAAAGAGAGATACTGTAATCAAGAGTTACTGTAGGAAATCACGAACACATTTGAAGCCATAGACAGTTGGGTGCAACCTAGTCAGCAAACGCGCTCTAATGTGAACCATCTCAAAGACGGTTCAAGTACATTGAAGCACCTCTTCTCTTTGCAGCTGGTTCAAATTCCAACCGCTCAACAAAATCCGCGACTATTTCGGCGAACAAATCGCCTACTATTTCGCGTGGCAGGGCACTTTCATCACTCTCCTCTGGCCGGCGACCATCTTCGGACTCGTCGTTTTCACCTACGGATTCATTGACAGGTTCACCTCATTTCCGCGAATTACTGTGAAAAATCCAAATATTAAAACATTTTTTTGCGAGATTGCGAGATAATAGACGAAAATGAGCATTTGCAGTGTGAAAAGTGCTCCGTTGGACTGGAATCACTGCAAAGTGGTCAACTTCCTCGGCGAGATTGAGACTGTTCCGTGTGGAATGAGGAACGGGTGAGTGTCCGATGCAAACGCGCTCCATTGATGTCTGCGTCTCTCTTTTTTGCACACTATTTCATCTACCCAGACATGAATTGAAAACTCAATCACTGGGAGCCAACGCCGAAATTTCGCTCGGTATCGTCGAGTCGCTACGCAGTGAATTTCGAAGAAATTTTAGCGGGAAATTCAAATTTTATTATTCCACGTCGCGTTTGGACCCCCGTGCTCAATCGATCGGAACCGAGTTACAACCAAACGATCACACATAATTTCCAGACTGACACTGTTCTTCTCAACAGTAACCCAGTGGTTTATGAGCTCTTTCGACACGAAAATGAACGCGTTTTTCGCCGTTTTCATGTCGATTTGGGGAAGTGTTTTCGTGCAAATCTGGAAACGAAACAACTCTGTGCTCTCTTATCAATGGAATTCCGACGATTTTCACGCAATCGAACCGGACAGACCAGAGTTCAGAGGCTCCAAAGTCAAAGAGGTGGGCGGAGAGAGAGTGGGAGATGAGGAGCGACGCAGACGAGGAGAGCCACGAGACCTCGAAACGTTCTGCAACTGTCTGCGTCTGCGAATCTGCGTACTGTCTCGCTCTTTCGTTGCGAGACCTGCGCTGACATCGTTGAGTTCACGATCGCGACGAAGATATAATAGGTCCCCTGACACTGAGAATCTAATTAAAAGATTTGGGAAATGTGAGTGCCTGACAATAAGAGTGTAATCAAAATCACGAAATTTTCCAAGATTTTTTCTTTTTCCTTTGTTCCGGAGACATAAAAAAAATTCTTTTTTTTTTGGATGGACTTTTTCAAAAAATCATAACTAATTTGAAAATTGAGTAAATGAGTCAGTAAAAAAACGAAAATGTAGCTGAATTATTTTAATTTACGGTAAAAATAATGAAAATCAATCAAATTTTGAATTAGACTCCGTGATAAAGCTGAGAAATCGCCGTATTTCCTCGAATAGAGTGGCACACCTAACGCTGCCGTAGAATCATTATATCTCGAGATTGATATGAGATATCAAAAAGTTGTTAACAGCAAACTTGTAGATCATAACCAGAACTACAAGTTTGCTGTTGACAACTTCTTCATATCTCTTATCAATCTCGAGATATAATCATTCTCCGGCAGAGTTTGGAGTGCAGCTCTATACTTACTTACTTTACTTACTTACTTACTTACTTAAGTAAGTAAGTAAAGTAAGTAAGTATCGATTGGAAATACGCTATACTGTAGTCGAGGGTTACTGTGTTTCAATTCGACTTGATGACCCTATTTGTGTTACATATCTTGAAAAACCATGTCTTGGGAATCATTTTTGCAGTTGCACGTTTTCTGATATCTCTTATCACTTTCGAAGGAAAGTGTTCCGAATGTCTGCGTCTCTCCATCTGACTCTTTTAGGACCCGATAACCGGAGAGGACATTTGGATATCGCCGGCCATCATCCGATACTTCAAAATGCTCGCCTCGTTCGTCTTCGTCTCGTTCTCAATGCTGCTCGTTATCATCTCTCTGATGCTGGTGACTCTTCTCAAAATCTGGATGGTCTACAACTTCCAGTGCAACCAAGAGTACACCTTCCACTGCTGGCTCTCCGCCGCCTTCCTTCCCTCCGTCCTCAACACTCTCTCTGCGATGGGTCTCGGCGCGATCTACAGTAATCTCGTGGAGAAATTGAACATTTGGGAGAACCATCGCACCGAATCCGAGCACAACAACAGTCTCATCGTCAAGATATTCGCATTCCAAATGGTCAACACCTACACTTCTCTCTTCTACGTCGCGTTCATCCGACCCGAGAGCCATGTGCGTTTTTAGGAATCTGAAATGAGCACGTCTCGTCTGAAAGGGAACTTTGCGGTCAAAGTTGAACCATAACGGAATCCGCACTTTTTGACTCTCATTTGTTGTTTTTGACCCTCGGATGATAGACCTTTTTTCAAAAAATCATAACTAATCCACAATTTGAGTAAATTAGTCGGTTAAAAAACGAAAGTGTAGCTAAATAGTTTGAAATTACAGTAAAAATATAATAATAATAGGATAAAGGATAAAGTCGAACCGTATTTCACGCGGCTATCCGACGTATTCCATCGGATAACGCGGCACTCCAGACGCTGCCGGAGAATCATTATATCTCGTGATTGATAAGAGATATGAAAAAGTTATCAACAACAAAGTTGTAGTCCTAGTTATGATCTACAAGTTTGCTGTTGACAACTTTTTGATATCTCTTATCAATCTCGAGAGATAGTGATTCTCCGGCCGAGCTCTCCGCGGTTTTGGGGGCATTTCGAGGAAATACAGTCATTCCGTTTGAGAGATGTTGACCAACTCGAACCTGAAATTCTGAAAACAGCGCGTCATCTCATTGTCGTCCTGCACCTCATAGATGACGTCTTCAACTTCTCCCAACTCTAAGATGAGCAAAATCTGTCCATTCTGAGCCAAGTTATGCACATTCTCCTGTAGCGAACCAAAACCACGAAACTGTGGAGATCAATTCCCCCGTATTCCAGGGTCTCCAGCCGAACGGACTCTTCGGCCTCGGAACGGAATTCAAGGACACGTGCGTCGACGACACGTGCAGTTCCCTTCTCGCCCTCCAGCTGCTCACCCACACTCTCATCAAACCGTTTCCCAAATTTCTCAAAGACGTCGTCATCCCGTGAGCAACTCCTTTTTACTGATCTACCCAGCTGTTTGTAGATACTTCGTTAAAATCTTCCGTCTCCGCCAATATACGTCTCGAACCGAAGCGAGAATCGAGGCCGAAGAGGACGATCAGGCGAATGTTCTCGTGAGAGAATGGCTCAAACCGAGTGCTGGCGACTTTGTTTTGTGGGAGATGAACGAGAAGATCATCATGTTCGGCACTACGATGGTCTCTTTTCGGGGCGGATCCGATCCAAGTTCCGATGTTTCAGATGTTCGCCTCGTTGTTCCCATTGGCTCCTCTACTCGCGTTGGTCATCGGGTTTATTGACATGCGAATCGACGGACACCGACTCGTTTGGTTCAATCGCAAACCCATTCCTCATATCACAAACGGTACGTGTTGAGAGATGCAAACGCGCTCCATCGCTTCCTCATGGTCTGCGATTATTATTTTCGTGAAAGAATAGGAAGCGCGCTCCATCGAACTGTCGGCGCTATTCCTCTCGATGTGGATACGCTATATAAAATTCCGAATATCGGAGAAATGTTACTGTAATTGCGCTCTGTTTCGCAATTTGTTCGAAACGACTGAGTTGGCGAGGGTCCGTTGCAGAGTTGGGCGGTATTAAAAAAATTTGATTTCGGAAAACGGAAAACGGACATTTATGTGAAATGCGAATGTTTTGATCTGATTTTTAGCTTGAAACCACCACAATAAGTCGAAAATAATATAAAAATTTTCGAAAGTTAGTGAAAAGTCGTCCGCATTTTTTGAAAAATAATGTTTTCAATCGAAATATCGTCCACTTAAGTTGGTTTTTCGACGGAGCTCCAAATGTGTTTTCTGTTCAAGCAAATATAGGCGAAAGTTAGCAGGAATGTACTGATAAAGCTCACATCTCGGTCAATTGATAATCCGAAAAAAACCTCTTCTCATTAATTTCTTCCAATTTTCAGGAATCGGAATTTGGCTGCCGATTCTCACTTTCCTCCAATACTGCGCTGTCTTCACGAATGCATTCATTGGTATTTATACATTACTCTGTCTTTTGTTCCTTCCTCCGAAATTCCCTTTTCAGTCGCTTTCACTTCGGGTTTCTGCTCGACGTTTTTCGAAGACGTCATGTACTGCAATGTGCAGAACCGTCTCATCATTGTGATTGTTTTCCAGGTTTCCCAACAGAACTCCTATTTCTAACACTTCCATTTCCAGAACCTTGTCTTCGGGCTGAAATACCTTTTGTCAAGTGTCATTCCATCTGTGCCAGCTTCAATTAAACTCGCACTCCGCAAAGTGAGTTGAGCCTCTCAACAACTAACGCATCAATAACATTTCCGTTCCCCAAACCTTTTATATTTCCAGAAGCGCTACGTCATCGCTCACATTCTCGAGAAAGGAGACGTTCCGCATCGAACACGCAACAAGAAACGGACCCGAATCGCGAAACTCGCGTGGATCACCTCGAATCAACGGGAACGGCGCGCGAAGAAAAACCAGAACAAGAAGCGACTGCTGTCGGGCGAATAGGCTTCTCGAGTTATCTCTTTTATCGATTAAGTGGTTTCTCTGTCCATAATCGAGTATATAAACTTGTTTATTTTGCGCACGAAAATGTATTCCGTGTTTACCTGTATTTGAATGAGCGCGCGTTTCGGAGAGGCGCAGACAGAAAAAGAACAACGACACTACGGTATGGTCGGTGTTTAACAGCGCGACTTTTCCTTTCCAGGTGTTCTCTTTTTTTTCTTTGAAATTCATTTTCCCCTATTTTCCGTGATTTTCCCAACAATTTACTGTTAACCCCCATCAAAAAGACTCGTTTCGATGCGTTGCCCCGTTTTATCTCTCCTCTCGCTCGTCGAAACGTGTCGATACAGATATTTCCGCAAGTTCACCTACTTTTGAGGGTTTTGAAGGTCACACCGATGCGTTCATCGCTATTCCCTCTTCTTCTACTCGCCTCGACAGCCGTTCTTGCTAAAATCGATCATGTGAAGGAGAAGGCGGCCGAAACGCACGGCGACGCCACCAAATTAAAAGCGAAAGAGGCTCCAGAGCACGTCGACCACAAAAAAGTGTGTGAGTTATACGACGTTTCGTCTCTTGTGATCCCTCACTCTCGCGTCTTCCAGTCGCCGACAATTTCAAACAGAGACGCGTCGAGCACAAGACAGCCATCGACTCCATCAAAAACATTGCCAACGACAAACGAAGGTTATTCTTAGAAGACGTGAGTTCGGACTTGTGCCTTCACAACACATCATTTGCCCTTGCAGTTGCTCAAAAACGTTCAAAACTTGCTGAAAGAGTCGCGAGAGGCTCTCGAAAGAACCGCCCATCGGTCAGACGCTCCCTTCCCTCATGACAGCGATCTTCTGAAGGATGCTCTCTCCAAGGTTCGCTTCGTAATTTTATCTGAAAATTTGGAGTCAGCCAATTTGTAGCTACTTGAAAACACGGCGCTCTTCACCGATCTCTCGCTGTCATTCTCGAAGTACTTCGAAAAGAAAATCCAAAACGACCGCAAGTTGAAGACTCTGCTCGTCTGGGCCTACAACTATTCCATCAAAACAGGTAATTAGCCTATTCCCAGAACAATCTCAGTGTAGTAAACAACCACAATCTCAGGTATCTTCGATGAAAAAACCGCAGAGAAGGTAAACTTGATGGCTCAGCAGCACGGATTGATCGAAAAGACCGATAGGTAAGCGCTCAATTTCCGTCCAACCCAACGATTACTTCCGTTCAGATACTTCAACGCATATGATAAAGAGCGAGTGAAAGAAGATTCAGAGGCGGAAGACGTGCAGAGGAAACAGAAAAAGACGAGAAAAGCCGACTCGAAGCAGCCGAAAGGCGAATTATGAGCACAACATCTCTTGGAATTTAATTCAAATTTAATGCATATTTTATAACTGTGATACTCTAGTTTGATCATCTTGACAGCCATAATCTAGTGCAATTTTCAGCATAAACTCAGATTATTTTATATTCTCATCTTGTTCAGCTTGATGTTTTTAATCGGTTTTGAGCCGTTTTCTACTACTTCCAAACATGTTTTTGATGATCCCTTATCCCCATTCCGATTCTTTCAGAGACCCTTCCTGGTGATACCCTTCCGGTGAAAAATGGCCAAGTACACGTTGGCTGAACTGCGAAACTTGCAAGAGGACGATGAGCTCGATCTCTCCGCCTGTGGAATCCAAGAGTTTCCGAATCCGATCGGTCAGGTGAGTGTTTCTCTGTTTTCCTGAACGAAACACGCGCTTGCTTTCCAGCTCACCCGACTGACCAATCTCGATTTGAGCTCCAACTCGATCTCATTTTTGCCGGAGACCTTCTGCAAAATGACAAAGCTTGTCAGGTACAGTTTACCAGAATTTTCGCGTTCTAGAGACAAATTTTTCAGACTCGATTTCGGAAACAACGGTCTACACCATTTGCCGGACGGAATCGGGCTTCTCGTCAACTTACAACATCTCAATTTGTACAATAACAAGCTGGAGGTGAGATCATTGTTACAAACTCTCAATAAATGGTGATTTTTCCAGGACCTTCCGAACTCATTTGCCAATCTCAAATCGTTGAAATGGCTCGATTTGAAGAAGAATCCGATAAACCCGAAGCTTCTCGCCATTGCGGGAACCTGCTCGACTGACGCTGAGTGCAAGAAGGCTGCGAAGCAAGTCGTCGACGTCTACATGGGAGAACGCAAAAAGGCGATAGACGCACAAAAGGCTCAAGAGGCAAAGTTGAGAGCCAAGGTGCAGAAGGCGCAAGAAGAGGAGAAAATCCGAAAATACCAAGAGAAGAAGAAGCAGAAGCAAGAAGTCGTGAAGAAAGAGGGTGCGTGTGGGAATTTCAGGCACATCCCCCGTAGTCAGTTTCAGTCACTCAAAAGTCTTCTTTCATTCCCTTTCCTGGTGGCTTAGATGGCTGCCTAATTCTACTAGTCACAAGACGGATAATACATTCGATCCATGGTATTAATTAGAAAACCCGAGTGCAGAAGAAAACGGAGCAGGTGGTCAGTCCACACGGACTCGCCGGCCGGTTATGCCGGAGCATCTGCCCTCCCACTAGCCCATCTACATTCTGTGTCCGACCAATTCCTTTTGTGTTCAAATCTGCCGTCGTGCCCTCCTCCTCTCCTTCCTTCCCCTTCTTCTCCCACCCGCAGAGCCTGCCGGATGATGAACGGAGACCACGGCGAAGCGAGAGACGCCGACAGCCCACGGCGTGGCCGGCACTCTGTCGTCCGTTTCTGGCACTCGTCGCCTTCCCCTCCACCCCTCCCTCTTTTCCTTCCTCCTCTTCTCGTTTTTCATGCCTCTTCGTTGCAGCAGTAGTAGTAGCTGTTCCGCCTCTAACGCCCCACTGTTTTCATTATGATTTCTCGCGTCTCTCTGGGTCTTTGCAGTGTGCGCTGCGTGAAGAGAGCACGGAATTATTATGTTTGCTCAAGTTTTTTTTCAACGCTCTGAATCACCTCATTTGTTCGCTTATTACGCATTCGTACAGTTGACTGATTCAAACAACAAATGCTCTTTGTTCGGGTGAAGGTTGGATATTGTTTTTTTTTTATAAGAAAACCCCCTATTTCTAGGCTAGTTTTCGGCAAGTCTCGTGAGGCCATCATTCTATTTTGAAAATTTTCTGTACGATTCCTTGCTGAAAGCACCTAGATTTTTGGGCTTCCGGAGTCCTCTCAGCTTCCCAGTCATAGTATTCCGAAGGTCGAGCGCACTAGCCTGTGACTACTGCTATGTTGCACAACTGACCGCCACTCGACGTAATACCAGCGTACGGATGAGAAAGCGACCTGCGAGAGAGAGAGTGGACAGTTCACGGAAACGCAGAGAAATTGAAAAAGCGCCTGTCGGTCGCCGCTCTGGCTGACCCCTCCGGACTGCCCTCACTATTGCCTGTTTGGTTTTCGAAACAAAACGACCGACGAACGGAGCGTCGTTGTTCCGATTTGCAGTTCGGAACAACCGGCGGTTCCCTCATCGTTTGCCTTCATTTCAAATCATCTCCTTCTCACTTGTCTATCGAGTAGCCAGTCGACTCGATCTGTTATCTAGATCACTCCTAAGGTTAGGAGGAATTAGGCGCGTCTGCCCTCACTATCTGATCGTTCTGTCCACTTGTTAGCCCTCCATGATTTTTTGCCTACGATATTTTTTTGTTTTCTTCGCTGCACACAGACTTGCAATCTTCTCTCGACCCACATCAATTTGCCCTACCAGACGATTATTCGTTTCGTTATCATTTCACAATAATACGTGTGGACAAGCGCGAAAAAGAAGCGGGGGCAGAGACGAGGAGATGACACACATTCCTTCCCTCCCCTTCCTTCTTCTTCCTTTTCTATACCACTTCTTTTTGATTGACACGACGAAAATATTGGTTCTTCTTCTTCTTCTTCTTCTGCCCATCAAAAATCGTCGCCACTCGCGCTGATTATCCCTTTCTCTCGGCCATTTTTCGCATCCACGCCCGCGTTTTTTTTTCTTTACGTGACCTCTGCTGGGTTGACACTTGCAGTCCACTCTGGTTCGCCCGCCCGCTACGTGTCCAGTTGTTTATCTCTGCTTCTCACCTCTTGCTCTTCATCGTCTCTCCTCATTTAGAGTTCATTGTTTTTTGTAGATCCGAACCGACATTCGCTGAGTTTCTCAGAAACGAACCAACAAAAAAGATGGCAAGTGAGTGACCGAAACTGACCATTGGCGGGAAATTCCCTCATTTTTCCCCAAAGAAACAGTTTTTCCTCACCTGAACAGCTGGAATTTCAGAGAAAGATACGAAGCAACGCGAGGCAGTCAAGAACGCAAACCCCGCTCCAGCTCCGAAAACCCGCCTTTCCAAAGAGGAAGCGGTGAAGAGATTCTACGAGGAACATGAGAGGAAATACGGAAAGCCACGTGGATTCTTCAGAAAATGTGATTGTTTTTTCCCTTTTCGTTGGTTCACTCCAGTTCTCTTATCACTGTCTGCTTATGATGACGGAGCATAAGGGAGTGTTTATTTCTTCCCACCTGTATTCTTTCCGTTTCTCCCAGTTCTCTAATTCAGTTCATCAGAAATGCTAGGAAGATGTAAACCTACCTTAACTCCATCAGATTCATCGATATTTTGCAGTCTTCGGTTTCATCTACGCCATCATCTTCTACATCACCATCGCTTTCGTCACCTCGTCCACCATCGCCATCGCCTTCGACTGCTATGGAGTCGGTACTCCGATTCCTGGAACCGGCCCGCTCTGCAAGGACCTTGCCCGCGCCGGCAGGTGGGAAAAAGTGTCGCCGTACTTCATCTCGAACGTTAGATCCGCTTATGGTCAGGTTTTCCAGGGATACATGTGAGTTTCTTGTCTTTGATTGCTTCATTATAACGGTTTCACTTTCAGTAAGCAACTCCAGCCAATCGCTCTTCCTGTCCAGAAGAAGGTGAGCACTCAATGGAAGCAGTTCGCCAAGACCGAGATCGGAGGAAAAATCGAGAAGATTGCCTACCAAGTGCACTCGTGGATCGTCGAGAAATTCGTCCAACTGCAAAGATTCATTAAGCAGCAGGTAGACTCGAAGCAACGACAGTTTCATCAAAAACATTTCATATTCAGAACAACGCTTTCAACGCGTGGTGGAAGAAGGACGGACAGAAGACGTTCGGACCATTCGTCCAGGGTGTCCTCGTCGGACTCAAGATGGTCTACCAGGTCGTTGTTGACATAATCCACAACATCTCCTCCCTCGTCATGCACTTCGTCATCCGCGTCAAGGTCTTCATCCAAGCCTTCACCGATGGAGGTTTCAACGCGGCGTTGAACACCCTCAACCGCTAAATGCACTCGTTTCATTGTCTCTCCCATCTCACGCTCCACCTCCACACATCCCCCCAATTCCCTCCTCGTCCTCGATCCACCCTCTCTGCCACTACGGATATCGCAACTCGATAACTTCAGTAGTTTTCTCGGTAGTTTGTGTAGTTTTACCACCCCCATCCATACATTCTTCCCGCCCCCTCCCTCTCCCCATTTTCGAAATTGTCCCCTCTCGTTTGTTTTTAATTTATTTTCACTACATCCTCTTACTGGTGTTCTCTCTGCCGTCCGTTCCTAAAACAGACGATTTTTTCTTTTTTCGAAAGTATTCTTTCCATTTAATTTATGAAAAAGTTATATTTGGTTTCACTCAGTTTCAAATGAAGGTTGACAAGAACCGACACTTCCAAGATAAATACAGCTACACATAGCCGTGGTTGAAACCATGATATTCATTCCAGTGCAGTTCGTCCATACAAAACGAAGCGAATCTTGTGATAAACCAAACTCGAAAAATGTATTTGAAAAACAATTAGTTGAGATTTCAATGGAGATCGACGTCGACTTTACTTGACGTTACGCTTCAGCTGCTGTCGCAACTCTATGATCTTCTCGCGATCTCCAGCCGGGAGCATTTGAAGATCGTTCTCGCTGAGCTGCATAACTTGCATAAGGAGCTCTGCATTCGCCTGTTCCTCTTGAGCCATGTCTGCCTGTGGCGGTGGCTGAGCAGGCCTTGCGGGCGGTCTCTGAGCGAACTGCTGAGGAGGCATCGGTTGGCCGTAGTTCTGGGCGAATGGTGGTCCTTGTGGGTGACCGATTGGAGGCACCATTGATGGTCCAGCTGAAAGAAGGACGTTTTCGAATGAATGACCGATGCTTGTCTTACCAGGATGACCAAAGGCCGCCTTTGGTGGGTTTTGTGGAAGCGGCAATGGTAGTGGCATCTGTTGCTGCTGCTGTGGAACAATCGGAGCCGCTTGTGGAATGCCAGGAGCAACCGGCTGCTGGTTCTGATGGAACGGAGTCATTGAAGCGGCCTTGTTGCGATGGAGCAATCCGAGTGCTGTCTGTGGATCGACGATTCGCATAACGACGGCTGCTTGGAGGACAGCGTACGACAGCTGTGGATTCTCGACTAGGATTCCATTCAATTCGGATGGATTATTTATCAGTGCCTGAACAGAGATAGAAAATGATACATTTTGTGAGATTAATCAATACCTCTTGCAGTTGTTTCATCAGCTCGAACATCTTTTCTGGAGCCAACGATGCGACAGTTTGCGAGATTCTCTGAAAGTGTTATACTTCGAAATAGAGTTTTATTTGGATACCCACCTCTGGCGCTTTTCCAGCATCGCATTCCGGACCATACGGGTTCTCTTCGACTGGAGCCGGAGCATTCTGTGCTTGATTGAACTCCTCGACATTTGCTCCACCCGCAGCACTGTCAACGCGCAGAATTCTTCCGCTCAAATCGTATCTGAAACGACACGTTTCAAAAGTTTTAACGATTTGATGTTGGAATTACCCATTGAGATTTCGAATGGCCATTTCGGCGGTCGCGACGTCCGGATATTCGATAAATCCATATCCTTTCGGCTTACCGGTTTCTCTGTCATGTACCATTTTGATAGATACTACATTTCCAGCCTGGAAAATATAATACGTACGTTTTTTTTCAAAAGTTTTTCCGCAAACCTTCGTAAAAATCGATCGAATGGTATCTTCCGAAACATCGTAACTGATATTACCAACTGAAAAACATTTTATTGAGGTTTCTGAATTCGAAAATAAAAAATCTTACCGAAAACAGACCGCTGCGATCGATCGCCTCCTTGTCCTGACGATTTATAGCCGCCGCCCATCATGTTTGCTGCAGATTTGGAATAAAACACGGGGCAACAATGGAGCAAGCGAACTGTGGCGATTCGAAAATGGAGACAGAGAACGCGTGCGGCAGTGTTGCAAAAGTGCGCGCGGCAGCGTTGCAACCGAAGCCCCGCCCACTTCGTGACGTAAGCGACGGCCGACCGAGTGACCCCCACGGAAAATGACCACCCGCTTATAAGTTGACCGACTGTTTGTCTCAAGAATGTATCGATTACTAAACAATTTCCCACAATATTAATGACTCTGCAAATCACTCCTGGAGAACACAAAACAATTGCAAACAATAGAGATTGCCTATTTTTCGCACATGAATAATTTATCGATTCGCCTGTGGGGGCCCCCGTCATATTTGCTCCCCCGCTCCCCCCAATCGGTTTCGCTTCCTCCTCCCCGCTCCTTTCTCTCTTTTTCGCCGAATTTTCGTTTGATTTATGAGCCGATTTTGCGCATTTTGATGGATGGGAATGGCTTTATGACGAGCCGAGTTGACGTGGCACTACACAGTTAGAGATCTGGAAACAAGAAAGACGCAGACACGAGGATGACATTTTTGCGCCTTTGCCCGAAAAAATTGTCTCCCCGTGGCGGCGCATAATAGGACTATTAAAAGTGCACTCGAAAAATCTCGTTTTTAGACCAAAATGCGTTTTGCCAACGTTTTGTTTCAAACTTTCTCGTGGTTTCGTTTCGTTTGTGAAATTAAAAATTCAAAAAGTCTGCAAAAACTTTATGCATTTTTTTACATTCTTGAATTATAAATCGGCTAGAAGCTCTCAAACATCGGCCAGATTCCCCTTTTTTCACCTCAAAGCGAACGTGTTTTTCGCGCGAATTTTTTATCTAGAATTTATCTTGTTTTTAAAAAAATAGAGTGCAAAAAGTGAAAAACAGTCGGAACGTGTTATTTCGCGACCATTTTTTTTTCAGAGAACTTGCAATTAATGAGATGTAAAAAGGGAAATTGCAATTTTTAATGGAATTTCAGGCTGTAAAAAAACCGCTAAACCGACTAATCCGGTCACAATTCGACACGCACAACTTCCCGTGCACCGACTGAAAAAAAATACATTTGTCACCTAAAAACGCGCACTATCCTCCTCCGCCTCCTGCTGCTCCTCGTTATCAGTGACTCATCGCCTATCAGTCTGCATTCTCGTTTCGTTTTCCCTCCACTTCGTGCGTTTTGCACGTGTTCACGCCGTCAAGGGCTCCCCCGGGAGGGGACTTCTCTCAGTTTGCGCCTGTCCGTTTCCTTCTTCTCGTGTGTGTGTATTCCCCTCGGAACACGCACACACACACGTCTTCTCCTTCTTCTTCTTCGTGAGCATCTTCTTTTGGCCTCCTCAACAACTTCTCCTCGTCCGAAACTGGCTTGATTACAACCTCCGACGTGTCTGCGTCTCTCGCCTCGCGCACACTCTCTCGCCTCTCTCTCTCTCTCGTCAAACTTCTCGGAGAAGCGAGGAAGACGGCGTCGCGCGGAAAGAAACGAAGCAAAGAAGCGCCTCCTTTTTTATGTGCAAGTTTTTTTTCGTCCTCCTCCTCCTCCTCCTCCTCCTCCTCCCCCGTCGTTTGGCTCTGTGAGCAGCAAGAGTGTGTGCTCCCGCACAACGGCTTCTCGCGCTCCTCTCCCCTTAAATTGGCTTCTTTTTCTGTTTTTCACGACACTCGCCGTTTATTACTCTCTCTTTTCCACCTCCCCCCGCGCACTTACTAAATATACTAACTTTTCTGTGCAAGCACCACGACGCAAACTTGCACCCAACACATCGGGAATACAGACTTTCTTTCTCTTCCACCGGAAAACATCAAAAACCTCTGCGCGCGGCGTTGTTTATCCGGCGGGATATTCGACGGGATATGATTATTACCCCCCCCCCCCTTGGCCCGTGTCTCTTTTTTTCCATTTTCCTGTCTTACCCATATGTTTTTTTATGTTTTTTACGGCTTGTTAGGTCTGCCTTCCTTTCTTCTTTTCTTTTCTCTCCCACCATTCTTTTCCATTTCTGACATTGGTTTCTCAGTGGAGCGCACTCGAAATTATCCATAGAGCGCACTTGCATTGATGACACCCTCCCAGAGTATCAGTGTTGTCGATCGCTCTCGGGTATCTTTCGTCCTCATCTACATCACCCAACGCCGACTCCAAATCCCTCTAGATTACCCCGGTTGCCACGTCATCAACAACATTTCCTCTCTCTCTCTCTCTCTCTGCGTCTCTTCCCTCTCTTCATCCCGTTCTTCGAAATGTACAACAAACAACACAATATGTTCCAATTTCTCCCCCTTTTCCATTTTTCTCGCCTTTCCCCCGCCCCTCGCCCGCCTCCCCCTCCCAATCGCCTCTACCAACTCCCGAAATCGAGCCCAAAAGTGAGAGGCGGCGCGAGCGGAGAGAGAGCGTGCGAAGCGGAGAGACGCAGCCCATGGGGGAGGCTTAGATGAACTTTTGTCTTCGTTTCGGGGTCCCAACACACACACATACTTCCTTCTTTTTCCTCGTTTTCTTCTACTTCTTCTTCGCAAGAAAACCCGCAAAAAGAGGAAGAAGACGATGATGTTTTGGGAGGAGGGAAACCTTCGGAAGCCCTCCCTCCCACCAGTGCCTGCGATGACACAAATATCGAATTTCGCAGCTTCCAGCTCTCTCTCCCACACTCGTCCGTTTTATAAACATCGCCGGGCCGCCGCCCTCTGTACAGCTTCACTTTCACTTTTTCACGTTGCTCGGCGATGAACACCGTGTTGCTCGGAGAGCTCCGAGCAACTCGCCGAAGCCCCGGGAAACGTCGGAGCTCCCGGCCTCACCGAGAGAGCTCTCATTCGTACGGCGCCACGTCTTCCGAATTCGCCGCTCTTTCTTCGGTTTCGATAAAGCACCGTATCCCTGAATACTGAGAATGTTCAGTGGAGCGCGATTGCAACGCTAATAGCCACGTGGCCTCCTTGCCTTGTAATCCTGAAATTGAGCGGAAACTGAAGGCTTTGAGAGCGCAGGAGAACTAGAAGTGCAGTAGAGCGCACTTTCAACGCAACCACGAACACTCGAAATGCGATAGAGCGCGAATGCATTCCTAATAGCCACCCAACCTGAAATTGAGCGGAAATTTCAAGAAGACTTTGAAAGTGCCCTAGAGCGCATTTGCAACGCTAGTTACTGTGCATCATCCACAGCACCCATCAGCGATAGAGCGCACTTGCAGCTTCAAATTTTCAACTTGGCACAATGCCAAGAGACGACGCCTTCTCGGATTCTCACAGTCATTTTCCATTAACATCAACGAACGTTTGAATTTGTCTAGACGACGTTCGTTGCTGACCGCTCCAGCTGTTCTTTCCCACCTGCTCCTTCCCCTCTCTCTCTCTCTCTGCGTCTCTTTGTTTCTCACTCTCTCCCTCCCAATTTCCACAAAAAGGGAGCGAAAGAGAGAGAGAGAGAGAGTGAAAGAGAAAGAGAAAGGACCCGCCCCTTGACACGCAAAAGCATGAAAACGAGAGACAGAGAGACGTCTGCGTCTCTCAGCCCTCCCACACTCTCTCGTCTCTCTTCCCATATATATCGAACAGATGTGCTCTCACTCCGTTGGGAGCTGTCTCTCGCCCCGCTTTCTCCGCCTCGGCTTCTTCTCTCCGTTGCGCGCGCGCGCCGTTTCTCTGCCCCCAAAACGGGCCCCCAAGCGACGGCCGGCGGGGGATGGCAGCCTCGACGCCTTCTCTCACTTATTTTTTGCTCTTTCTCTCTCTCTCTCTCTCTGTCTCTCTTTCCTCATCTGCGCCCTCTTTCAGACCGTCTCTCTATGCTGCGTCGGTCACTGTAGGCACCATTGGAACACTCGAGAAGACCACCCATTCCTAAATCAGAATGACCAAGGACAGGTGAGCATTTCGTGATCCCCCCAGTGATCCCCCATCGAAACGATCCCTTGCAGATTGGCCGCCCTGAAAGCGGCGCAATCGGAAGACGAGCAGGATGACGACATGCACATGGACACTGGCAACGCGCAGTACATGGAGGAGTTCTTCGAACAGGTCCGTTTCCCTTTTTTTCCGGAGACGGGAGCTGATCAAACAAATTGAATTGCGGCTGGTGTGTTTCGCAATACGTGCCGGTCATCCTCCTTCCCAGGAGGAGTCCCCCCCGATTGAATATTCATGGCTCTGCGACGACCTTTTTCGCAATTCATGAAAGAATTCTATCGGTTACTCCCGAACCTCTTCTCCTCTCAATGATTGTTTTCGGCGCGACGACGACGCGAATAGTTTTCGGGTGTCGCAGCTGGAACAAAGCGATTGGAAGGGGGGATGGAGAGCACCGGAAAAAGGAAACATCCGTTCGAACGACACATTTGGCTATCATTTAATTTCCGGAGTCTCGTAATGAGTAATTTGAAATGAAATACGCAGTTCACTGACATAGAAAACATGTTTCGCACGGGAAGACTCTTCAGAAAACAAAAAATAATCAAATTTCCTGTTCAAAACTCCCCGAGACGCCATAAAACTGAAAAGTTCTACTGTTTCAACAGTTCGCATTAGAGCGCGATTGCTGATGGGATGACTTTTGTAGAGGAATTACTGTTGGACTCAGGTAATTTTCGGCACAGTTGCCGGCACGATTTGGCACGATTGCCGGCATTTTTAGGACAAATTGCCGCAGTACGCGGCAATTGTGCCTTTTTTTGCCGGCATTCGTGCCGAAAATTATCTGAGGATCACAATGGAGAAAACTCTTTCCAGGTTGAAGAAATCCGAGGCAGTGTGGACATTATAGCCAACAATGTGGAGGAGGTCAAGAAGAAGCACTCGGCGATTCTCTCGAACCCTGTCAACGATCAAAGTGAGACCTCCCGATGCGCTCATTCAATCATTCATTTACCTCATCTTCAGAAACGAAAGAAGAACTCGACGAGCTGATGGCGGTGATCAAGCGGGCGGCGAACAAAGTGCGCGGAAAGCTGAAACTCATCGAGAACGCCATCGAACACGACGAGAACCAGCAGGGAGGGAACGCGGATCTGCGCATTCGCAAGACCCAACACAGCACTCTCTCGCGACGATTCGTCGAGGTGATGACGGACTACAACAAGACGCAGACGGACTACAGGGAGAGGTGCAAGGGGAGGATCCAGAGACAACTCGATATCGGTGAGTTTTTCGACCCACAAACACACATTCGTGGTTCAGTTCAGTGGAGCGCGTTTTCACTGAATCCAACTGCAAACTCTCCAAAAACTGAGTTGAATTTCAGCTGGAAAGCAAGTTGGAGACGAGGATCTCGAGGAAATGATCGAGAGCGGCAACCCGGGCGTCTTCACTCAGGGCATCATCACAGACACGCAGCAGGCGAAACAGACGCTCGCCGACATCGAAGCGCGGCACAACGACATTATGAAACTGGAGAGCAGCATTCGGGAACTGCACGACATGTTCATGGACATGGCGATGCTCGTCGAATCTCAGGTATGACATGCACAATCTGTCTTCTGATCTCCCTCTCATTTGTAGGGAGAGATGGTAGATCGAATCGAGTACAATGTGGAGCACGCGAAGGAGTTCGTCGATCGGGCCGTCGCCGACACGAAGAAGGCCGTGCAGTACCAGTCGAAGGCGCGAAGGGTTCGTTTTTTACGTTTCTGGTGACACACTCAAGTGCGCTCCGTCGCACTTGAGTGATCTGTGAGCCGCCCGTTTTCTTCGTCGTCGTTGTCGTCGTTGTCACTGTCGCATGCAAACGTTGTGTGTCGAGGAGACGAGGCCGAAATTGGTATTCGGCGGCCCGTCGAAAAGACACTAACCCAATTAAATGTGCCGTGTTTCCGGAGCCGTTGTGTTTCGTTTTGCAGATGAAATGCTATATATTTGTGTTAATTGTTGTCGTTGTGCTCGTCATCGTCATCGCCGTCGTCATTTGGGTCGTTGTCTCGAACGCCGCCACTTCCGTCGTCGTTCCGTCCGCGTCTTCCGCGTCTTCCGCACCGCAACGCTTCCGCGTTCGGTGAAATTTCGCCATTTACGACAGCTTTTCGCGAGTTTCGCGCGCAAAAAAAAACAAAGATTATATTCTAAATTATTGTACAATAGAGCGCACATGCACCCTGAATTTCAAAATGCTCATTAACTTTCTTGGGTTTTCTTGTGTTTTTCGGGCAGTTTTCTTTCAGTTTCAAAGTTGTATTAACAATATTACATACGGCGTTCGAAATGTTCATTTCGCCGAAAAAAAATGCTCGACGGATTCCTAGGCCATCGGAGGTTTCTCAGCCTCCGCGCTGAAAATATATTTTTTCTTCTAAATTTTGGGTCAAAAACCGCATGAAAAAACGGCCGAAACCCGTCAATTTCAAAAAAAAAATACAATTGCACAGTTGAAACGAGTGTTACAGTATTCCGCCGTTCGCTGCGGGGAACAGGCTGCCTGCCGAGCATTTTTCCTTGCCGGAATAGACATTTCGGACACTGGAAGTGATAATTAAAAACAGAATTTAAAAAAGAAAAAACCGAAAATGACAAGAAAGCGCGAAACTCGCGAAAGCGCCGAATTGCCCCTCTTTTCCATGTTTCTGGTGTCCCCGTTGGCTTTAACCGTGTGATTTAAATGTGGTTGTGTCGTCGTCCTTGTCGTTGTACTATATCAATTATCGATTGATTGTGATCGTGTCTCTCTCTGTGATAAATGTCTCTCTCGCTCTCTCACCCCCACGTTTTCAGAAGAAGATCATCATTTTGATCGTCGTCACCGTCATTCTCGGCATTCTCACCCTTATGCTGATCCAATACATTCCCGGAATTTAAGTTCCGACCCTTCGTTTCCCTTTGTCATAATAGAAATCATCGTCCCGGTGGCCGTGGAGTTTCTAGGCCACCTGGTCACAAGCAGTTTGAAATCTCCAAAAACTTTCACAAAATTCCTCTCTCTCTCTCTCTCTCTTTTTCCTCTTAAAAATACGAAATAACGGCTCCAAAATGAACCAAAAATAATTTAGTTATAGGTGAGTAGAACAGATTTCAAGTATATATATTGTTTCTCTTCTCGTTTTCTCTTTTATTTATTATTTAATAATTTAATTTAATTTATTAATTTAAATTCGAAACTTCTCAAAAGTGGCCTCTTTTCCTCTCGCAATACACGCATAGGAAATGTGGTGGAGCAAGTTCGCTCCACTGCACACGCGTCTAATCACCCCCCGAACAACTCCTACCTACTGCCTTTTCTCGCGCGCTTTTCTCCCCGTTCCAGACCAAGCAATAGTGTTTTTTTTCATTTTCTCCGTTTTCCCGCCCATAGAATCGATCTCAAATGATGATCGAAAAAAGATAAAATCGAAATTTCGCCCCCCGCTTCTCTTCCACGTAGGACCCATTTCTTACTGTAAGAAACTGTCTGTTTCTCTAGTGTCTCCAATGTTTCCTATGTTCCTCTCACCCCTCACTAAAACAAAATAATAATATTAATAATATTAAAACCCAATAAATGTCTCTACCGCTTCTGATAACCCTATAATGCCGAATGGCTTAATGCGATAGATTTCAGAAGAAGATTTGCATCATTGTCACTGGCGTCATACTCATCACCGGATTAATCATGTTTATTCTATTCTATACCAAAGTTTTATGAATCGACTCGACATCTTGAGAGATGTGGACTTAATACATCAATAAAGTTTATGTAAATATACGGTCAAAAATAACAAGATACCAAAAAATAGCAGTGATGCGAGTGAAATTTTGAAAGTCGCCGTGGGAATTAACCGTTAAAAAGTGAGGGTATTAAGAAATGAATTGCAATAACATATAGTTTCGACAGATGAAAATGAGGAATATCCGATATGATAGAGTGCGTAGTGGGCAAAGATAAGGAATAAATAGTTAGCAAGTATACAAAATTAATGGGACAAGGAAGTAAAAAAGTGCAATTTGGTCCCGCTGACAGGTGAGTGAGAGGTGAGGAAGTATAGGTGAGTGTGGATTACTACCTGAGAACGTTTATTACATCCGGGAGGACACAAATGTTCAGAAGACGTCGGCTCATTCGCTGGGCAGATGTTTAATGCAGTTGCTCGCGCCACATCTGAAATATACCGGACTTATTGCAATGTTTCGTTTTTTGCCTATCAGGATGCGGCGCGACATTCAAACGTCGCAGACTCCGCCCACCAATCTTCCCAGGGACCATTATCGATCCGGTTCCACTCATCTCGCACCGCCTCTCTCTCTCTCTCTCCACTCTCCTCCTGTGCGTTCTATTCGCACTTCCCATTTCGGGATGTCTTCTACTCTTGCTGATGCTGTATCATTCGCCAACACAGATGACGAGCTATTCGCTCTGAAGGCGGAAATGCGCCGTGCTGCTCAATGTCTTCGCGAAGAAGTCGCCACGTTCATCGAGAATCAAGTCGAGTTGTTCCCCAACGAACGTCCGCGAGTTCCCATCTTCTTCATCAAAGGATTCAACTTTCTCAAGGAAGAGTGCGCCAGTATCAATCATCAAGACAGGGTGGTTGACTTTCTGCCCCGAGCCCTCGAAATGGTAGTGCTCACCGAAGCCGGTCCACCACCACCTGGATCTCTTCCCGTTCTTCGAGACGGCCTTCTGGTCGATCCATCAGCTGACGGTTCTCTTTGGACCGAAATCGGTCAGTTCTTCTCCGACGTCACCGAGTACTGCCGCAACGCTTTCCACGTCACCGGACTTCTCCCGCGTCTTCCACACTCGTATATTATGACGCTCATCCACTTTCAACGAAGGTATCAAGCCGAGCAGACACTTGCCAACCTTCATCTAGTGTGCAGAATTCCAGATCTCATGGTGAGCCCGAACTAATTTTTTAAAAGATTATAAATAATAAATTTCAGCAAAAATTCATCACTCAAGCTCTCGGAGAGCACATTGTGCCGGCAGACTACATTAAACGGGGAGGAGATCTCGAGTACCATAATTTCTAATAATGCCTCTCTTCTGGTACAACCACTCGCCTTTGTCTGTATGACTCGTGTAATAATAACCGTTTTTTTCGGTTTAATGAACTTTCAAAAAGATTACTCACTTGCATTCTACGCTACTTTTTTTGCGTAGCGCAGCTTCTTCTTCGGTCCAGTAAGGAACGGTTATTTCCTCCCCTAAGGGAATATCCTCTGTTGCGTAGACACCGATCCTCGGAATGAGAGGGTCGCTCTCGAAAATTCGCGAGTGCACCTCAACGAAGACAGTGTTCGCCGAACAGCTGTGGTTGATAAAGCGGGCAATGTTGCTGGAAATTTTATTTGAATCGTCCTCTGGGTTTTCGAAATGCTCACCCCTTCGTCAATGCGCAAATGGCAACTCCGTCGCACATGCAGGACACTCCGGCCTCGTAGGAAGTGTCTTTGGACCGTTGATCAGCTTCTGCGGCAAACTTCTTCTTTTCCGGTACATCCTGTCGATCCGACTCGTTTCCCTCGTCTTCGATTTCAGTGATGTGTTTTTTGAGAACTCGCCGACTCAACGTCGAACCTTTCCGAACTTTTCTCTTTTTCGCCGCGTGCTTCTCACCTATTGTAGACTCGTCCTCGTCATGTTCGTCAAGCAAAATCATATGGCCAGTATATTCGCAGACCAGATCTCCGGCTTTGATATCTCCGGCGGCTCGCAGACCGAATCCTTTTGAATCTTCGTAGTTGACGACGAGCGGAACTGTCTGTCCTTTCTGGAGCCGTCTTCGGGTACAATTCGAGTCACAACCGCACAGATCCGAGCACTCGACGATGACTCTCGTCTGATTGAGGTCGAATCCTTCGAAGTCCACTCGCCCATCCTTTTTATACTTGAGTTGCTGTGCCAAACGATTAGCTTGGCGATAGAGCAGCGTGAACTGGAAATAAGAAAGTAAGTGGACGCAATTTGAAAACAACTCACTCTTCGATTACAGACACACGATTGGCTCATGCAAACATCATCCGCTTCCCAAAAGTACGACCTGCCATCAAAGAGCTCCTCGTACGGACGATTGATGCGGTGGTTCAGCAGGTATTCATAAGCGTCCGAATTCACTATATTGACCGCAGTGTACTAAAAGAAATGAAGATTTAATAGCATCGCTTCTGTTCAGTTCCGACATACCGCGTAAATCGGTGCTTTTATGCCCTTTTTGGGATCGACGCACGCCATGTAGAAGACCGGCGCCAATCCATAGTCCTTGTTCACCACCGAATGGAAGTAGGTGAGATCCTCGAACGTCCAGAACGGGTGTAGCGGATATGGGTAGTTCATGACGTCCGGCTCGGTGAAGATCTTCGCGATCTCTGCTTGACGGTCTGATGCGCTGATGCCCGATCTGAACGCGGCGTCCACTTTCTTTTCTGCACTTCGCTTCCGGGCGTTTATGAAGTTTCGGCGAATGTCCGTTATATTTAGAATTTCGGTGGCGTTTTCGAGCTTTTCACGTGCTTCAAAGTATAAGTAGGCGCACGTCCATCCTTCATAGTACACACACAACTTTCCTTCCGCACAACTCTTGTCCTGAAAACTGAGCATACAAATAAACATGTGTAAGAAACAGAAGATTTAAAAAAAAGACTCACATCGTAGATAGCCTGAACCGGCCAATCTCGCTCCGTATCTCGCTCCATTATCTGCTTATCATGTTGGCTGAACTTTCTTTGCGGAATGCCTGGTAGTTGCCTCCGGTAAGCGAATGAACCGAGTCTGTCAGCTCTTCGAGCCTCTGAGCAGTATTTGGGAACACTTGGAGCGAATGCACGAATTATCTTCACTCTTGGAGTCACATACGTTGTACGTTTACAATGCTTGTCGATAATAATCACTGTCGGCAGTTCCATACCGGCTATCCGCCTTCTTTCTTTTCTCTCTTTTCTCGAGACACTGAAAAATTCAGAGATTGTCGTTGTTCGGAACTGCTCTTTTTTGAAAAATTCACAGAAAATTTCAATGTTTTAAATTTGAAAACATACTCATGCTCCGACATGTCTGTACCCTTCCAATCTTCAACCATCGACTGATCCGACACATTTTCTTTATTTTCTGGTGATACTAGTGTCTTTTTAGTCCTTTTATTTTTCACTGGTGGCGGCATTACAGAACAGCTCCTCCTCTTTTTGTGAATTCCATTCCTTGTCCTGCCTCTCTGAGGCATTATCTTTCGGAACGCCCTGCAACGAACAAATGAGTAAAATACTTTGAAACGATGCAAATACTCTGACAATTTGTTTGGAATTCAATTGAAGACATGTGGAAGTTCCACGGAAATAATTTTAATTCCAGTTTTTCGAATTTCAATTCTAATTTTCTCAATTTTGATTGTAAATGTATCAAATCTAACTCAAAACTTGGTATTGGATATATATTTTATTCAGTACAACCTAAATAATGTTCTAATAGTTACATTTGAAATATTTGGAATCGAAATTGAGAAAATTAGTATTAACATATATAGAATCTGGAATTAATACTTCTTCCACGTCTCGAATTTAATTCCAAACGAATCGCCAGAGTACTTACTTTCCGAGCCTTTGCGATTTACTCGCTAATTTTTGACGTTTTCGTTTGAGGGTACCATGTGTAGCCCGTTTTACGCTGCTTCTCATGGTACCTAAAATGGTATTTTTGATCGGTGGAATTCGAAAACGCAAAAGCGACAGATGACAGATGTTACACAGCTGATAATTTATTTCGGAAGTGAAAAACATCGCAAGAGAACTGAATCGATACGAAACTTTATGGGGGAAATGAGGATTTGCAATTTGTGAGTCGATATGAAAGAGAAAAAAAATAAATATTTTTAAAATAAAAACTTTGATTAAAGGCGGTCGAAATTCTATTTACTTTACCGCTTCTTTTCTTGTCCACGTGAAGTACACACAGAAATTCTCACGCTCGTTGTGAGACCTAGGTGTGAATAAACGGCATGCGCCTTTAACTCGTAAACTTATTTTTCGCGTTTCAATTCAAAAATTGAAAGTTGTTCTGGTATTTTTGTAAAGTTTTCAGTTGGAATGGTCAAGAATTAAATATTTAAATCAAGAAAAAATATCTAGACGCTTTTGCTCACAAGTGTATAGATGGTTTTACTGTTCGAGATGAGCGTTTCTCTATTATAACTTTGTTCCGTTTCGAAAATATCAAAATTATCTCTATTTTCAGGAATGGATCCCAATTTCCCAGAGGGAACGGTTAAACCGTATCTGACCGTAGGAGCCCACAGGGACCTGATCCATTGTGTAAGCATTACGAGAACCTACAATTCGCTTTCAAAAAAGTATGATTTCAGGTAGCATTCGATCCACATGGCCGAAGAATGGCTTCATGTGCCAGTGATATGACGATGGCCATTTGGGATCGTCAACCCAATGGAAACTGGCGAAGATCCGCTCATTGGAAGGTATGATTGGCAAACGTAAAAATATTAACTATCGAAATAATTACAGGGACATGGTGGTGCTGTTTGGAGAGTAATGTGGGCTCATCCTGAATTCGGGCAAATTATAGTGTAAGAATTTCGACATATTCCATAAATAGTGATGTGGTTTTTTCAGAACCTGCTCTTACGATCGAAACATCATCGTTTGGGAAGAACAAATTGTGCGCTCTGAAAAAGATACAAGTGAGTTTTAACTGATCACTTTTCGTGAAAAAAAAGGAAAAAAAGTGCAGAACCAAAGGAGAGCCAATGGATTCGCCGCACGATAATTGGCGACAACCGCGCCGACGTCACCGACGTCAGCTTCTCTCCACGGCATCTTGGACTCATGATGGCTTCGTGCAATGCGTCAGGAACTCTCCGCATCTACGAAGCCCCGGACGTTGTCGATGCGAGTCGCTGGAACCTGATTCACGACTTGCAAGCATTTCACACCCGCTGCGGATGTGTCGCTTGGTCTCAATCTCGCATGCATCGCCCATTGATAGCTGTCGGATCGGACGATAAGAAAGCAGCGAATACGGAACGTGTGGTTATTTACGAGAATGTCGACGGACTCAAGAAGTGGCAAAGAATTCATTCGGTCAAATTCGACTTGTCACTGCCTGTCACCGATCTCAAATTCTCCCCGATCGCCGTAATCGACTGCCACCAATTGGCACTCGCCGCTGGCGACGTCCAGGTTTACAACGTCAAAGTGGCTCGTCACGCGATTCTTGAAGAAGATGGCTCAGACAACCCGATTCATCTCGCAGACTACGGCCTCGTCAGAGTAGCACAGCTCGGAGATCATAGAAAAGCGTGGCGTATTCGATATAATCTCATGGGATCTGTGATCTCGTCTACTAGCATGGACGGAACCATCCGATCCTGGAAATGTGAGTTTCTATTTTAAACATTCTCAACATGCTATGTTCAGCAATGTTCATGAACCATTGGGCCAAATTGAGCGAAATGAACGTGGATGACTACGTGCCGACTCCAGAAGAAGTTGAAACGATCCTCGCCGCAAAAGCATCAGAGCGCCTTCCCGCCCAACTCGAAAACGTCTTTTTCTGATCATTTGTTCGCTCCCATCGACTTTCCCCTCATGATTTCTTATCACACGTGTATTATTATCACCTTCTTCTCCATCCTTCCCGATTATTTTTTCAAGTTTCCACACAAAGTAAAGTGCTCTCTAACCCGATTTGTATCTCTAACTTTTCGATTCTCTCTCTGTGTTTGAAAAGACACGCCAGTGGTTATTGATAGTATCTTTTGCAAAATACATTGGTACCGACGGAGAGACGCAGACGGGGCAAGGTCAGATCAGGCGGGGCGGAACACGATAATTATTGTGGTGTGTTGTGCCGCAATCGACCGACATTTTCTCGTTCCCTCCCTCACCCGCACTTCCTTTTCGCTTTAGTTCCAGTAGTTCGCATTTGCAGAATGACCCTCGGATGTGCTGTTCTTGACAAACAAGTGGCCGATTGGCTGGCTTGGGATCGCAACGACACTTCCCGTGCCGAGATCCAGAAGCTGGTCGACGAGAAGAACGTCGAGGCACTCAAGGCTCGCATGGGAACTCGTCTCGTCTTCGGAACCGCTGGTACGCGAATTATTTGAGTTCTCCGATCTACCATAGTATTTAGGAGTCCGCGCTCCGATGCAGTCTGGATTCGGCCGTCTCAATGATCTGACCATCATCCAAATCACCCACGGCTTCGCTCGTCATATGCTCGAAGTTTACGGTCAGCCGAAAACCGGAGTAGCGATCGGATTCGACGGAAGACACAACTCTCGTCGATTCGCTGAGCTCGCTTCGAATGTGTTCATTCGCAACAACATTCCCGTCTACTTGTTCTCGGAAGTTTCTCCAACTCCGGTCGTCTCGTGGGCGACGATCAAGTTGGGATGTGATGCTGGACTCATCATCACCGCATCGCACAATCCGAAAGAAGACAACGGTTACAAGGCCTACTGGAGCAACGGAGCTCAAGTGAGTATTAAATGGACCAAGCAGCTTCTGTTGTCTTGCTCGTATTCCAATCCATTATTCCAGATAATCGGACCTCATGACGATGAGATTGTTCGTATCAAGGAGGCTGAGCCGCAGCCAAGAGAGGAGTATTGGGATTTGAGCCAGCTGAAGTCGTCTCCACTCTTCCACTCCGCTGACGTGGTCATCGATCCGTACTTCGAGGTTGAGAAGTCTCTGAACTTCCACAAGTATGTTTTTCGATTATATCGATCTGATCTTCACCCACCTCTTCAGATCCATCAACGCTGCCACGCCACTGAAGTTCACCTACTCGGCGTTCCATGGAATCGGATACCATTATACCAAACGGATGTTCGCCGAGTTCGGGTTCCCAGCCTCTTCCTTCATCTCGGTCGCCGAACAACAAGAGCCTAATCCGGACTTCCCGACTATTCCGTTCCCGAACCCCGAAGAAGGACGTAAAGTGCTCACTCTCGCTCTGGAAACTGCCGACAAGAACGGTTCGACCGTCATTCTCGTCAATGATCCAGATGCGGACAGAATCCAACTTGCTGAAAAACAGAAAGAGTGAGTTCAGCAGATAGTTCAAGCCCGGTTATCGTCGATTTTTTTTTCAGTGGAGAATGGCGAGTATTCACTGGAAACGAGATGGGCGCCATCATCACCTGGTGGATTTGGACTAACTGGAAGAAGGCCAACCCGAACGTCGACTCATCGAAAGTCTACATCCTGAACAGCGCAGTGTCGTCGCAAATCGTCAAGACTATCGCCGACGCGGAAGGCTTCAAGAACGAGACAACCCTCACCGGATTCAAGTGGATGGGCAACCGTGCCGAGGAGCTTCGTGCCGAGGGCAACCACGTGATCCTCGCCTGGGAAGAGTCGATTGGATACATGCCAGGACACACTATGGACAAAGACGGAGTCAGTGCTGCCGCGGTCTTTGCTGAAATCGCCGCATTCCTGCACACCGAAGGAAAGTCTCTCCAAGATCAGCTCTACGCTCTCTACAACCGTTATGGATTCCACTTGGTTCGCTCCACCTATTGGTTCGTCCCAGCTCCAGAGGTCACCAAGGAGCTGTTCGCTACTCTACGTGCTGACCTCAAGTTCCCAACGAAGATCGGAGAGGCTGACGTGGCAACCGTTCGAGATTTGACCATCGGATACGACAACTCGAAGCCGAACAACAAACCGGTCCTCCCCCTCTCCACGTCATCTGAAATGGTGACATTCTTCCTGAAAAACGGAAGCATCACCACTCTCCGCGCTTCTGGAACCGAGCCAAAGATCAAGTACTACATCGAACTGATCACCGCCCCCGGAAAGACGCAGAGTGATTTGGCGAGTGTGATTGCCGAGCTCGACCAGCTGGAAGCAGACGTCGTCGCCACTCTTCTCCGCCCCAAACAGTTCGGATTGATTCCGAGAAAATAAGCAGATTACTTGAAAATGTATTCAGATAACATTCCCTATTCCTGTGTAGATGCAGTTTGCAACAGTTATTGTGATAATTTATGTATTGCGCCCATTCATAAAGAGTTTTTATTTATTTTTAATTTAGAATCGGAAGATCAACCACCTCTTCAGAAGCGAATCGCAAGGTGAACGCGACCTTAAAAATTGGATTATGTAGAAAAATTTAAAATAAGTAAATATTTACCATCGATTGAAAAATGTTTCCTATTAATTCTAGTTGGAATTATCAAAAGAATGATGCCGAAAATGACGTGAACTCTGCGTAACTGTTCGATAAAGAGATAAGAGAAAAGCGAATGGACCCCTTGCATCCGCTCATTTTGCATTCGAAACTCGCCCTCTTTCAGCGGATCACGAAATGAGCAAGCCGTCTAAATCGGTAAATGCAACTTCTCGAAATGGACTGAACTCGACGCGTTCACTTGCAGCAAAGTCAGGCGAAAACTTCATCGAGCAGTGGCTCGATGTGTCCGCCAACGGCCCGCTCGCTGAGCCTCCTGACCGCCGACGCGCTCACCGATCCGAATCAGATCCCGACGGCGCTCTCCAACTCTGTCAACACGGCCATCGGAGCCTCTCCGTCTGGTTTCGAGACGTTCGTCATCCGTCGCCACTGTTGAGAATAACGGAAATGTTCGTTCAGATCGTCGGGAATGTCGGACACATCCGCTGGATCGAATCGCAACTCGAACTCGGAACCGAGGACTGCAAAGTCGGCGAAATCGCACGAGGTGATCATGAACGATCTGAGAAGAGGAAGTCTGTTCGGACGACAGTCGCAGAGTCAGGCGACCGAAGGACCGAAGAGTGTCACCAACATCACGTTCTCATCGAACAATGTCAGTTTGCGAGCTCTGAAAGACGTGTTACCGCTGCTTCTGTACTCACTATCGCGCCAATTTTTGCCTATTTTTAGAAAAAGACACTATGGTGAATGTCGAGGAATGTTGGTAATCTCGACATTTCACGACAGCGGTTATTTAATAACGGAAAGACAGTGCGCGTGTCCAATGTAATCGCGCTTCACGGAATCATAAAGTGCGCGTCCAGTGCAATCGTGCTCCTCCGCTCCACAGTGTCTGCGCCTTGCTCGTTTTCCCGCTATTTCGGCTACGCAGCTTAAAATAGTTAGAGAAATGGAGAGACACCGACGCGAAGTACGCAGCGAAATTAGAATTACATGCATTAGAGCTCTAATTAGAGCCAAAAAAAGCGACTGCATTCGACATCCGCACTGTTTCCGAAGCGGTTCCTGACTAGAATGCATTCGAATGCATGTAATTCAAACTAACCGCGTAGGCGAAATAGCGGGCGAAAAATGAGTCGCAGAGACCAATGGAGCAGAGGAGCGCGTTTGCATTGGACAGTTGTTGTCTCGAAGTCAAGAGATAATTGAGTTTACATGAAAATGAGCCGAGAAAGGCTCTCGAAACAAACTGGTTCAACTGTGTGTGTATTCAGACTAATCTGTCGACTGCTTCTGAATCGCAAAGCGCCGCAATCGACGGAAAGAAACTCGACAACAACTCGCAAAAAGAGCTCTCGCTGAAATCGCTGAAAACCGGCAAAGAGATCAGCAAATCGCGGTTCTCCTCTAAAAAATTCCAAGCGCCGCCGCCGTCGTCGACGTCTTCTGTCTCGAGAAAATCGGCCGCTCGTTCGCCGAAACAAAAGATGAAGGCGTTGAAGGCGGCGCAGGAGAACGACGACTTTTCCGGAAAGTCGGCCAGATCCGCCAAATCGACGAAATCCGCCAAAACGGCTCGATCCGCGAAAAGCTTCGATTTTTCTGGAAAAAGTGGAAAATCGGCGAAAACGAAAAAGGGACAGAAGGTGTTCCGAAAAGAGAATGATTTCTCGAAGAAATCGAAGAAAAGTGCGGCGGCTTCGCAGAAGAATCCGCCACGCCCGGCTGCTCTCGGACAGTCGGGAGTCGTTAAAAAGGGAGATCAGAGCCAGAAGGCCAACAACAACAGCGTCTACTTCCCGATGATTCCCAAGTGAGTCCAGGGGTCGAATCCTCAATTAATTTGGTTTTTAGGGCTCCGAACCAAGTTCCGAACCAGGCTCCAAACCAGACCTCGAAACGCGCCGGCATGCCACCCGGCAGAAACAACAGAACGCCCGTCTACAACTTTCCGGGAACCGGCCGGTGCACTCGCAACATGGACACGCTGGCTCCGATCAATTCGTCGGCCGCGCCGTCCGACAACAGCAACTGCGTCTATGACGTGGCGGCTCTCGGAAATTCGCAGAGACGTTTTCCTGCTTCTGAGCCAGTGCGACCGCCGCCATCCCTGTTTAAGAAACCGACCCCGTGCACTGCCGCGTCTTCGGCTCCGAGTGAGCGCCAGACGCGCTGCAACAAGATTGTCGTCGTTGCGGCCACTCCGGATGGAAAGACACAGGTGCTTTTGTGATCTACCGATAATGGAAATCATTCACCGATTGTTGCAGGTCCAAATGACGATCGACATGCAAATTGTGGCTGGAGAGGGTCTGGGACAGTCGGGAAAACCGGTCGAATTGGTGCCGAAAAAGATTCTGATGCGCGGAGAGGAGATTCCGGTCGAACCGAAGCAGAAACGGGGAGAATAGGATAGAGCACTAGATTTTGTGTCAAACGAATGAGATATAAAGCATATTACTTAGTAGAAGCTTTGGTGTTTTATTACAATTGAAATGTGCACAAGGGAAAGTGAGAGAAAATGCCGCAAGACTGGGAGAAATCACAAATTGCAAGTCGCGAAGAGATGAGGGTAAGGGTAGGAAAGGATCTCGTTGGTTGTTTTCATGATACACGAAACAGCAGGGAAAGGATGACGCGCAGGCGTATATACAAAAAGCCAATAAATACTTCAGCTTGAAACGCTGAAATTCTAGGAAGCCGTCATAAATACATACAAATTCAAGCAAATGTCTTGGCGATTTCGACGAGAGCACTGTAGGTTCCGGTCGTGAATCCGATAACGGCGAACGAGAGGAGCAGGATGTTTTTGAACCAGAGACCGCGGGAGAGCTCGTTTTTCGCGTAAGAAGTCTAGAAAGAAGGACTTGGACGATAAGAATCAACGATAGACTCACCAGAAGTTCGATACACGGCGGGAAGAGAAGAGCCATGGATGCACCGGAAAAAGCGCCGATAAGGGAGATGAAGAGGGCCAGATGAGGGATCAGCTCGGCGACGGCACCTGTAGAATAGAAAGATTGATTGGAGGAAGAGTGAATTCTCTTCTAATTACAGGTCAGAAGAACGCCGAAATATCTGCTGAAATAGATGTAGAATGTCTGTTTGTCAACTGGGATCTGCAAAAATTAGTCAGTTTCTCTGTTGTTCCCTTGATATTCCCTCTCATACTTTTCTCGTGATCCACTTCTCGATTCTCTCCATCGGAACGTAGAACTGGAGTGGATACGAAATCATGATGCATGCTACGAACATCAATTTGATTGTTTGATAGAAACTGAAATCTCATTTTCGTCAGGATCCTCGCTACTACCAGTCGCTCATTTCATCATCTCCCGCTTCCAAAAGCCATAGTCCAAACACTCATCTCGCAGTCTCCGTCTCTCTCACTCTCTCGTCACTTACGGTGTCATCGGCAAGTTGAGCGTCGCAGTGTCTTTGACGTCATTTCCCAGCGAGAGGTATCTGAAAACGATGAGATACGCAATTAGTTGGTGGAGGTGTTTGTGTTTTTGTTACCCGTAGAATCCGGTGACACTGAAAATTGCGAGCACGACGAGGCAGGAAGAGTTGAGAACACCGTTCCAGGCGATGAACGAGTGGGGAGAGGACATTCGGTTTTCGATTGGCATAATCTGGAGAGAAGATGTTACGGAACGAGAATACTAGAATATAATTACCACAGCGACACCTTCGAATGCGAACATGACGGTTCCGAAGAAAAGCGGAAGATCGGAGGCTTTTCCGAACCACGGAAGCGATGAAATCGGACGAAGTTCTGGAAAGGAAAATGGAACTTCTAATCATTTTCAGAGATCTTACCAGAGAGGAAGAAGAAGAGGACGATTGCAACGGCTACGACATAGACCGCATTGGCAGCCATGGCGAACGGAGCCAAGATCGAAAGGCGGCGAATCGAGCAAATGGAGAGTATCGGAATGAGCAGAATGAGCATCCAAACTGCTTTCGAGAGATGGATCGAGGTGTTGTTGTTGAAGAAATCCTCCAGATTGTCAGCCATGAACACGAAATAGACACAGCAGAAGCCGAGCTGCGAGATGAACATGTTCACATTTACGAGTTGTCTGAAAAGTTTTGCATTCGTTCGGTTTCCAATTATCGTTTCTCACTTGAAAAAGTAGCCCCTTCTTTTGATCCACGGGGGTCCCATCTCGACAGCTCCTCGCATGATGTTCGCGTAATCGATGAGATCCCTTCCGTTTCTATTGCAGACAAAATGAGCGGCAAAAACGACTTGTCGCATGCAGTAGAGACATATTAAACAGATTACGATGGTCAGGATTAGACCGAGCTGTAAAGTGTTTGGTTATGAACTTTTCATTTATTACAAATGCTCACGAAAAGTCCAGAGTGCTTGAATGCCAGAGGAAGGGACAGAAGACCGGTTCCGAGCATGGCTTTGACCATGTGGATGAATGCCTGGGAGGGGAAGAAGCGGGTAGACTGTGAGATTCTAATCGATGCTTACCTGCTCGGGAGTTAGTGAATTCTCAGTGGGAAGGCGATCTTGGAAGAGGGAAGTGTCTTCTGAAACTGTAGATCGACGCTCCACTGGTGGATTCTGGTTCTGAAATTGTTATGTTTGACGCTCTTAGACATTCAACTCTTACTTCAACTTCTCCGGGTAAATCGGGCTCATTGTCGAACTCCTGGTACCCGTCTCTGGCCGGATTCGCCATTTTTCGCTGTAATTCCATTGTTTTTACTATATGAATGAAAGCCGAGTTTTGATATAAACAAAGAAGTGGTGCGAATTCGAGCAGTTAAACAACCGTATCGAATTTCTCGAAAATCGATTCTATCAATAATAACGGATGTTTTTGTAATCAAAATGATCAGAAAAAATCAGCGAACCAGAAACTGAAGAAGATGTACACAATTAGTTCGCCGGAGGGGTGTAAAACCGGTATAATAGACTTGCCAACGGTGGGTGGTTGACTACAGTCGCCGTACGCAGTGTGGCGTGCGTTGTGGTGTTTGCAGACATCACAGCCAGCGCGGCAAACCACGTTTTTCGAATCGCAGCGCTCAATTGTTCCATTCATTCCTTGTTTTGTTTTTGTCTGTATCTTCCCATTTTTCACGCTGGTTCACAAAAAATGAGCGCCACCGAAACTTCGCTCCGTGTGGTGGTCCGGGCGCGGCCAATGAATTCCCGTGAGACCCGCGAAGGCGCTCGCAAGTGTGTGGAATATTATGAGAACAGCGGACAGGTAAATAAACAATCAACCTCAGTTGGATCATCTTATAAAAGTTTCCATTTCTAGATTATTATCAACGACTCAGCGACATTCGCATTCGATTCAGTTTTCCCAGACACAGTCGACCAGGAGACAGTCTACGAAAAAACAGCTCTTCCACTTTTAGATCGAATTTTTGCAGGTAATATCCATGTTCTGTGCAGTGTTCTAATTTTGCTAATCTTCAGGATTCAATGCCACGGTTCTCGCGTATGGACAGACAGGAAGTGGAAAAACGTACACAATGGGAACCGAGGACAACGACGGCACCGATGAAATGCGACGAGGAATCATCCCGCGGCTCGTCAATGCTCTATTCCAACGAATTATGGCTACCGAAGTTCCGGAAGCATTCAAAGTCACTGTGTCCATGTACGAAGTGTACGGAGACAATGTCTATGACCTTCTGCGCCCTGACAAGGTCAAACTCAACGTTCATGGCGACGAGAAGAACTGCACCATCGTCAATCTGACCGCAGTTCCCGTCATCGACCTGAAAGGAGCACTCAAACAACTCGCCACCGGGTGCCACTACCGCACGAAAGCCGAGACGGCGATGAACGCAATGTCGAGCAGATCCCATGCCGTTTTCACAGTTTTCGTCGAGAAATCGGCTGCCGGCGACAGCGACAGCGCCTTCTCGGCCAAGCTTCAGCTCGTCGATTTAGCTGGGTCAGAGCGACTGAAGAAGACGGAAGCGGAAGGAAATCGTATGAAGGAGGGAATCAACATCAACGCTGGTAAGAATTCAGAAGACGTTGCCCCTGTGAGCGTATGTGAAATGATGACTTTAGTAAAAGGTCTTACCCCATCCGTCCGCTCGTCTACTCTTCACTGACGAAATTTAATTCGACGCGAAAACTGAAGTTTCAAGTTTTCACGCCCCAGAGCTATTCCTATATAAACCGGGCTTTTTAAGGCGGGACCGTGTTAATTTTCTGCGTTCAAGTCGGATACGAGTCCTACATGTTCTCCCGTGGAATCGGCGAGTCAGTGAAGATGGACGGGTGGTGTTTGGGGAGATGATCACAAAATTTGTCTGATCGCATGTTCAAAAATTTGTTTAGAAAAGATTCTTCGCTTGGAAAGCTCCGCCTTGAAAACCGTGCCGCAGATTGCAATTCCTCAATCTCGTTCAGCAACCGAAGTATATTTTTTTCAGGACTTCTCATCCTGTCGCAAGTCATTGCTGCTCTCGCCACCAAGCAGAAACACATTCCCTACCGCAACTCTGTTATCACTCGTGTGCTTCAAGACTCGCTCGGCGGCAACTCGTACACGGTCTTCCTCGCGTGCATCTCACCAGCCGACACCAATTCGCAAGAGACACTCAACACACTCCGTTATGCCGATCGTGCGAAACAGATCAAGAACAAGCCGATCGTCAACAAGAACCCGAAGGCAGAAGAGATCGCAGTGCTGCAGGCTCAAATCAAGCGACTTCAAAAAGAGAATGCCGATCTTCGACAGGGCATCGCCCCCGCTGACACCAAGTACAATGATGTGGCGACGTCTGCTGAAATTCTCTCGCTGAAGGATGAAGTCGCTCGAAAGTCGGAAGAGTTGAGAGAAAGAGCCATCAAGCAGTCCGAGTGTATTGTGAGAATTGTAAGTTGTCTGCCGCTGTAATCCATTCTCAATTATTCCCTTTCAGAACGGACTCTCGCAACGGAATGTGCGTCTGGAAGCGGACAAGGTGAAATTGTCGACGATGCTAACAGACGTGCGGAATACGCTGCTCAACGAAGAAATGCTCGAATCGACTGAGCTCGTCCGCAACATTCAACAGATTGTTGGCGACGCCGACTCTTCAACGATGGTCGCTGACGAAGAACAAGACGACACGACTGCGATGGCGTCTTCGGATGACACGATGTACGATGCTGAGAGACTTCCGGAGCTGCAAGCCGAGTTGGATGAGCTGGAGAGACAAATTGCCATGAAAGACGAAAACAGACAGAAGGCGCTGGAGACGCAGAGAGAGTTCATTGAAGTGATGCAACAAAGAGAGGTACGGAATATCCTGACTATCCGAGTTTTTCCTTCTGATGACAAACTTTGAGTTTTACTGAAAGGTTATGTGAAATGATGACTTTAGTAAAAGGTCTGACCCCATCCGTCCGCCCGTCTACTCTTCACTGACGAAATTTAATTCGACGCGAAAACTGAAATTTCAAGTTTTCACGCCCCAGAGCTATTCCTATATAAACCGGGCTTTTTAAGGCGGGACCGTGTTAATTTTCTGCGTTCAAGTCGGATACGAGTCCTACATGTTCTCCCGTGGAATCGGCGAGTCAGTGAAGATGGACGGGTGGTGTTTGGGGAGATGATCACAAAATTTGTCTGATCACATTGTTGTATCGTACTCTCAAAATGTGTCTTTTTTTTTTGAAAACACTTCCATCCGCCACTTCGATTTCAGCGGTCATTATTTTATTTTCAGGACGAAAAGACTCAACTCGTTGTGCGTGTCGGAGAGCTCGAAACCGAAATCACGAAACTGCGTGCCGAGAGCAAGAAAGTCAATACGGCCACGAAACTCGCCGAAGAACGCCGCCAGAAGCTCAAAGAGCTCGAACGTCAGCATGCAGAAGACAAAAAGACGTTGTCGGAGCTCAAGAAACTGCAGGATACCCGACGTCGCATGGAGGAGGCCCTCAAAAAAACGGAAGACGAGCTGAAGAACCTGAAAACGCAACGACTCCGCCTCCTCAAAGAACAGCGTGCCGAGGCTAGCAAGTTCCAGGCGTTCAAGCAGAAGCACGAGCGAGAGATGGCTCAGATCAAGTCGAAACTGCAGAAGCGCGAGATGGATGTTGCTCGTCAGAAACGTGTCGATGAGCAGAAGTTGGCTGTTCTCCAACAGGTGTGCCCATTCTCTGACACTTCAAAATGTCAATCTTGTAACTTTCAGAGACTGGCCGAGTCCAATCGCGCAAACAAAGCTCTTCGTGAACTCAACCAGAAACGTGCCAACAGGAAGGGTGTTCCGACCGACGCGACGGCTCTTCAGGTTAATTCCCTTCCTCCCACTATAATTCCCCGCACTTACACTAGAAAACAGCGTGTTCCACCTACACAACCACGTGGCAATCACCTTCGCGCTTTCAGATAGTTTTACCCGTTTGAACCACTAGAATAACGGTTATATTGATAGTTTATGTTTTATAGCTTTCACACTTGTACTACACATTCTCTCACACCTACACAATTCCTCTTGTTATCTCACCCTTTTACTGGTACCTTCTTACTTGCAAACACCCCGAGTGACCCAGTTCCTAATAATTTGCGCTCACATGTCTCTTTCCATTATTTTAACGATGAACGGTTTCACGAATCAGAACGTTGAGTATGGAAAGAGACAAAGTATCAGAAATCGCGAAGGGTGAGTGCCGCGCTAGAGACGATTCCTCGCTTACAATTGCTGCTCTCATTTCCCATCATCCTGTTTTGTTTGCAGAATCTCATCGAAGAGGAGCTCGAACTCGAGGCGACTGCCCAACGCTGTCATTTGCTGTGCGATGAGCTTCGTCGTCAGCGTCAAGAACTCATGCAACGCATCAACCTCATCGAATCGCAGAAGTTTGAAGGCGGCAAGAGAGTGAGTGATTTGCGTTCTTTTTTTTCTGTTTCTTGTTCTACACTAACCTGTGTTTGTTGCACCCACTAACACTTGCCGCATGTCATATTCAGGTGTGTCGTTACTGGCGGAAAGCACGTCGTAGAGCATGCCGTGAAGAAGAGTTCTCGCATCTCGACGAAACTCTCAATATGCACTGCGATCATTCGGATTGCAATGCCTCCAGCGACACCGAATCGTCTTTCCTTGATGTCTCTGATGTGTGTGTGTCACTGTCCTTTGTTTTGTTGTTTTGCGCTCACCTCTGTTTTCTCCCTCAATCTCCCCATTTACAGAGACGTATGTCGAGTCTCGACCCAGATGTTTCTGTCGTTCTCGACGGAGAAGAAGAATTCGAAGAGAAACGTCAGAGTGAGCTCGCTTCTCTGCGTGCGTCTCTCGAGATACTCAACGAAGAGATCAAGGACTCGCTGCGCAACGAGACAATCTCCGGCAGCGAAGAACGATCAGCTGGCCGTTGGGACAAGGTTCCAGTCGAGATGAGGCCCGTCTTCGAGGCGGTCTACGCGCAGGCAGTCGCTCACATGAAGAAGGAAGTCGAGTTGGACTTCAAGCTGACCAAAACGAAGAACGAATTCACATCGAAGATGACCGCCAAAGCGTCGCAGGAAGAGAAGAAGAAGCGAGAGGACGAGGAGATGCGCGCCCGCTACAGAGAGCTCACTCAGAATCTCGAAGAAGCCAAGTCTGGATTACATCAGAAGGTAGGCGTCGTCAGAACATTGAACAATCAGCATTACTTGTTTTCAGATGCAATTCCTCCTGTGTCTCATCAAATCAGCAAGCATCGATGACAAATTCTTGCAACAGTTCGAATCGCTCAAGAATCAATTCTGTGACGTCGAGCACAAGATCAAAAAGACGAGGGTACGTCGGAGAACGGACGATCTTCATTTCTCAACACATCATCAGGTTTTTCAGCGTCGTACGACCAACTTTGCGGGTGGACTCACGCCGAAGCCAGAGCTGAAGCGCAACGAACGTGCACGTCGAGCTGTGAATTACTACGGAAACGTGGTAAACTCAGAAGACGTGAGCGATTGTTGGCAGAACTTGTCGGTGAATGAACGAGTTCAGGTGACACTGGACGATTCGAGACACGTCACCGCAAAGCGACGGGACACGTCTCGATCGGCAATTGAAATCAACAAGGCGACCGAGGAGAACGTGAGAAGGTGAGTTGGTGAAGTAGGCGAACGGACTCTCAATGTGACAGTATTTCTAGAAGAGTCGCTATGTCGCCGATCAGATTCGACGACGAAACGCGAATAACCGAAGAAGACGAGGATCAGGAGAATGTGGGCAATGCGACTTTTGTCAGAGATTCTGCATCTCCCGGCCCCTCGAACGCCACGTTTGTCGTCAGCAAAGCGCCGCCCGTCTCCTCCTCTTCCGAAGAACTGTCAGCAGATGTGCCACCGCTGCGACGGAAATCTCGCCGCACCGAATACAGTTTAGGACCTCTCTAATCTGTAACTCGCTTAATAGTACTGATATTTTTTCGTGATTAGTGCTGTGAATCATTAACTCGATGTCATTGATTTATTCCTGTTTTTGTACATGCTCTTTTTTCTACACTACCACTCATTCCCCGAATCCACTCCCATTATTCAGTTTATTTTCGCTTCGGAACGTTTTTCTCCGAACGGGTCTTCTTCTGCTTCTAGAGCAGAGAAAAGAGAAGAATTATGTCTGTTTATTTTCAGATAATCTTTATCCTCACACACATTACCCCTTGTCTCTTACCCATCTGAACGTTTATTGCGTAGCATTTTCCTTTGCCTCACCATTACTCTCTAGTAAACAATTTGAATTTTACCAATTTTAAACACATTCAATCAATTGCATTCGATGGGCGGTGTTGGGATAAGGCGTTATTTATTAACTCTGATTCACTTTTTCACGTCATCTAGAACGACCATGTAATCGTTGAAAGTACAGAAAAGAACGGAATCTTGATTCAGTTGCGTAGCTCCGTACAGAAGATTGACTCCAGCGTCACGATTCTGATGAACGACGTCAAGCGACTGTGCATCGAGAACCGAGTATCCACCGTACATGCAGGCGACGCAGAAGTGCGAACCGTCCCTTTCGATGTTCCACACTCCTCCGGATAACTGAAAGAAATATCGGATGAGAGCAGATTCGGAAAGTTCAAAAAGAAGAACAGTGAGTGATGGTTGCAATTGTCTGATCCGTAAACGCGATAGGCGGGAAAATAAAGCCGTCTCGCACCTATCAGGGACCATCTCATTCTACAGCTTGTCCTTTTCGTATTGGAAACGTCGAATCGATTATCACCGAGGATCGTGTTGATCTCGTGATAACGATGTGTTCCGATATCTTTTACTCTGAATTGTTCAAATGAAAATGAACGTACTTTCTTCTCCGCAACAGCTTCTTTTAGATTTCGACGATCGAGAATCCGGATGTGCTCGTCGTAGCTTCCAGTCAGAATTTGGTTGGAATCTTCTGGAAAATCGACGAAAACGACGCCGGCTCCGAAGATCTTCGACTGTCCGATCGAGGTTCGAGTGCGAGCATCCCAGACTCTGAACACAGAACCAATGGATTATACGAGAAACGAAGGCTCACTTCATCGATCCGTCTTCTCCACCAGTGACCACTGTCTGAGCATCTGCGGTGATCGCACACGACCACACTTCGCATCCTTCTCCGGGCACGTAGGGCAGCGAATGGGCGAGCCACGAGGAGACGATGAGCGAGGTGTTCAAGTCGACGACGTAGGCGTTTCCCTGGAAAATTGACACCTCTGGGAGGGTGTTCTGGATAGAAAAGATACCTTGTTGTCGGTTGTGATGGTCAGCGAAGAGTCGGAGAGACCAAGATCCAAGAGCATATCACAGGACACTGGTGTCGTTTCGGACGAGATTGGCTCTGAAATTATGGAATAGAGAAAGGATGAGTTGATTCGGAAGATCACAAACCTTCAATCTGCTGAACGACGAGAGATCCGTCCGTCAACGCGGCCACCACTGTCGATGGATTCCTGAAGTCGAATCGGAAGACACCGGCCGAGGTGCTGATCTCATTTTCCAGAAGCAAACCTTCCGATTCGTCCACCTTCACAATGCACAATGAGCCGGATCGACTGTCGGATGACGTGTCGAGGAGATATGTGGAGACGCAGGCGCGGGAAGAGCCATCGGATGGTATCCGGCGGGCGAATGCAGGACGGGAAGATAGTTTCAGATTCTTTGACGGCATCTGTTGGGAGAAAAAATGATAAGATTAGATTGGTGGATTGTTCAAGAGATTTTCAGAGAGCGGAGACTCAGAGATTCATGGATCGGAAAGAACACAGAATTGACAAGTGATACAAAGTAATATTATACATCAGTGGCGCATTAAAACAGTTTCAGTTAGTCGTTGGCTTTGGGGTTTCGGGCTTTGAAGATTGAGCGGCCTGCGCGGCGGCCTGAATTCTCGCCTGTTCGATAGCCGCGTCGGCCTTCTTTTTGTCGGTTTCCGCCTCGGCTTGGCACGTCCTGCAAACGAGAGAGTGCGGTCAAATATTTGAGTTCACACCCCTCGATTTTTCGAGGGTTTTTGTCGGCTATATCTGTGTGAGAACCGTGGAACAGTGCACGACTAGAAAGACAATTTGGTCTAGTTTATGGATAATAGGGAAATTTTTTTACATTTTTTTTAGAAAACAATTTGTTTAGTGCGAAATAAGCCTGTTTACTTTCACTTTCAATGTTTGTTACAACAATAGATATGAGCGTCCGGTTCTATTATTGAATTTGTATTTTTCAAAAATCAAAAGAAGACTCACTTGATCAGTAACTTTGCATTGTGGATGTTTCTCTTGAGACGCTCGCAAGTGAGCTTGTTGAAAGTGTACGTCGGTCTGATATCTCTTCCGATGTCATCGATTACTTTCAGAAGCACTTCATATAATGGGGTTCCGTCCTGAAAACACAAATTATTGATTTTTCAGCAAGAAAGAGGTCTTATTTACCTGGAGACTTGGGACCGATTGCAAAAGGTTTTGAATATCTTCTTGTGTTGCCATTTTTACGCTGTAAGTCCTCATTTTTTGAGATAAATTTTTAGAAACATTGATTAGAACTAAACAAAAAACCGTATCCGTCACTAGTGAATGCACGATTACGCTCGGAATATCGGAGAACGTGCGCACGCGTGCGAGCTTGTTTAACGATCGTTCGAACGAACACATTCCACCGCGGGAATTCTAGGCCACGGCCACGCGGCCACCAGGAAAGAGCACTGGAGAGTGAGAGACGCAGAGAACGTTTATCCATTTCAAACTGATATCCCTCTGTGAGTCAATAACTGCATTTTTAATTTCGAACTCAACACTTTCATAATTTATATTTTATTCATTAAACTCAGAGTTTGGAATAAGAAAAAAAACATAATACACAATGGAAAATGACACCTGGAGGGATTAGAATCAATCTAGACCATTCTTTTCTTTGCAAAATACACGTATTGGAATTGGAATAGAGGAATTGGAAATAGAAAATGGGGGAAAACGTGTTCAAAGTATCAATAATCCTAAAACTAAGCTGAAAACGGTGAATGTGGCTGTGAGGGCCGTCGAATCGGTCAATTCTGCGGACTGTGTCTTTCGCATTTTCTTTCTCTGCGTCACTTCTCTCTCGTAGCTCTCCGTCGTCATCACTGACTCCGTCGTCGCCTCAGTGGTTACTGTAGTTTTCGTGGCGAGAGTTCTTGCTCGAGTCGATGGGTTCGTGGCCGCTGTCGAGAGGAATAAAGTCGTCGTTTCCGAGTCGGACTCTTTCTGGAAAGCGGCGAGTTTCTGAGAAGTGCCTGTGAACTGGCACGCGGGCATCAAAGTGTTCGTGGTGTCCTTCAGCACTCGGTAGATCACTTGCCATGCAGAGAATCCGCAGTCTTGTTTGATGGGCGAACGGACGCAGCCGGAGAAGAAGTTCAACGCGCTGAAATGAAAAGAGGATGGGTCTCGCAACGAAAGAACGTCTCGAACTATTTCAAACGTGCGTGGGTCTCGCAACGAACACTCACCCGCACATTCTGTCGACCTTCGCAGGCATCGAGACGCCCGACTCAGTGTTGGCCGACTCGATTTCTCTGAGCGTCTCATCGTGGCACCTCTTCACCGACGGCTTCCGATCGAGTTCCATCAGACATTCGGCCGATTCCATGAACGCTGAAACGCCGCACTCCCATTTGAACTGCTCCCTCATTCACTCCGCTCACTATTATATCCCTCATTGCACAAATAGCCATAGGAAGAGTCGATGAGCGAAATGGTGACGTGTCGGGGGCAAGTGCTGCGGTGGTCACGAACACAACTGTTGAATTTGGCGATCAGTCTGAGAGCAGAAACGACACGAATTGAGTTTGGGGAAACATGAAAAAACGGTCCCCGGGGGCACTGGGACGACCGCAATTTGTGGGACGTCGTCGAGATTTATGCGTGATTTTATGATGCGTTTTTCGCGAAATTTCTGTGGTTTTGTGTGACATGACGAACCTGCACAACTCGTTGAAGACGCGGCCGCCCATGTTGGGCAGGGAGAACGCGCTGCCGAACTCGGAGCCCGATGTTCGAGAGTCCTGCAATGAAGTTCGGTTAGGCCACGCCCCTTTTGCATGGAATGCACGGCGACGCGCGGAACCCGCGAGGTGTCGGCTGCGCGATTAGTTCGAACGACGCATCGCTTTTGCAGGCGCTTCTCACCTGATTATTGAGAACTTTTGCATAGTCGGCGACCGGTTGAACGCACTCCTGAATCCTTGAATTGACGGCATGCGGACACGTGGTCGAAACGACCAAATGAACGCAAATCGACAAAATGAGACACCGAAGAATCATTTCAGCATCTCCCGATTATATTCTGGAAAAGAGAGAAATGGAAACATGCAAAAAGAAGATGAAAGAGTGAAAAGAGAGTGTCTCTCGCACGAGACAGACTGGACCCAAGAGAAACGGCGAAAAAGGCGACAAGAGATAAATATGATGAAAATAAATGTGATCCTGCGACCGCCCATCCCCTTCCGAAGATAGAGAGAGAGAGTGCGCGGAGCACGGAGACGCAGTGTTTGACAGAGACGGGTGGCAACCGATTCTCGTGCGGTTCCCACCGTCAAGGAGTCAGGCGAGAAAAAGGTACGAATGCGAGCAGCCGAGAGATCTTCCTGTGGAGCCGTGTCCGTTTTCCAATTAAACGAGACAAATGAGTGACATGTCGTGTGAATTACACCCCTTCTCTCATAGGAGGACAAGTGGTCGGCCCCCCACCGACTAATTTGAGGGCGAAAACGAGCGGAAGGATGCGGAAAAAACACTTGGTTTTCTGTCTTCAGGTGGTCAGTGGACATAGAAGGGACTACTTTTCTTCCTCTTTGAAATGAGGTCAATTAACCGATGAAAACCTTCAAAAACTCGTGAAAATTGAGAAGTTGAAGTTTCAAAGCCACGCCCCTTCACGTGTATTCTACGACGACGCGCGGAACCCGCGAGGTGTCGGCCGCACGGTTCATTTAGCTGCAGTAGCGCCCGCTGAGATCTTTCCTCCGCCAGATTACTGTATTCATAGAATTTCGCTTTCTTTGGTCTCGAGCCCAAAACGCATATTATTCCGGGGAAAAAAAAACACAAAGAGCGAAAAAACTGACGGAAACGCTTGTGTGTGGCGTGTCTGTCTCCCTTTCTCTCTCTCTCTCTCTCAATAAAATAGGCGAAAATTGGAGATGATGAAGGAGAAGAAAAGGGGAGGAGCACATGTGCATTCGGCGCCTAATACGATTATTTATCCGCCGACGACACATGAAAATCATCGTGTTTTTTAGTCGCCGGGGGGTCAGATGACGGGCGGCGCGCGGGGCTTCGACACGTTTCGGAATGGCCGCGGAGTTGAAATTTGTCTCAAAACGGGGGGCGAATGGCGCTGCTGCGAGGCGGCGGCGAAGAAACGACACAACGCGAATGGCGAAAAAAACGGATGGGCACGGGAAACGGAGAAGAAGTAAATTGAAAAAGAGCCGCAGGGATCCTCCCCGAAGGGCGAGGGTGCACTTGATATCGAGAGACGCCTAGGTGTATGAGGGGGCCGCATTCGGGCACGGAAAGGGCGGGGCCACCATGGAATAACAGGAACTTTCGATGCTGCTCGCTCTGGGGGAGGAGAAGGGGATTATGCGGCTCTTTTGAAACTGTCAAGTGGCGTGGCTCTCTTTGTTATGGAATAGGGGAAAAGAAACTATGGACTCAGGGACTCTGAACCATGAGGGGTGGTCTAGACACCCCTGACAGTCTTTCGAGAATGAACCATTTGAACTCATTGTGCCGCCCATTTCACTTCTAGACGATTCGCGCCCCATTGCCAACAACGTGGGTGGCCTAGAAATCCAACACATTGGAAGATCGGCCATTCTTCTTCAACAAAGCTATCGGGGCATTTCCCTTGGTTTTCGGGCCACTCACGATGTTCGCAATGGAGCGCTATCAAGGAAAAGTGTCAACGGAGTCTATTGGAGCGCATTTGCGTCGAATACAGATTTTGAATTCAAATTTCGACATTCCAGAGTTGTCCCTGACAGATAGTTTTCCGGAATTATCGTCTCCGGCTATTCCGGAAAGTTCCAGAGGTCTCAACCGGAAAACCGAAACTGGGAATGGTTCGCGACGGAGCGCACTTGCGGTAGAGCCCTAATTGCTTCAATTTCCCTTATCGTTCCCTACGACACTCCGAAATTACAGCGCATCTGAATTCGCACTGTGCCGACCGAACTGCGGTTCCGTGAATCGTTGTTTTCAGCGCATTTTCAGAATTGCTCCCTACGATTCTCCGAAATTACGGTGTACTGTGTTTAGCAACACAAATATCTGTGCGCTTCTAGTGTTCCGCACCCCGCCCGGACTCGGAACGTCTTCCATTATTCAGATGACGTCTTCTCGTGAACACAACGACAAAGAAACGAACTCATTGTGCTCGACGGAGCGAAATTAATTGAGTGGAAAAGGTAAAAAATAACTGGAGAAGAGCACAATTTTGTATTGAGAAGAGTTGAAACGAGAGAAAAAGTAGTGGTGGTATCCAAAGAGAGAGTATCCAAATATCAAAAGAGAATACACACTCCGCCCACTTTTCTCTCTCCGCAATATTCATGGACACACATAACACATAACAAGCGGCAGCGAGAAGAGGAGTGAAAAGAAACGATTTGGAGCCGATCAACCGTCGCAAATGCGTGTTTCCTCTACTTCTTCTTCTTCTTGTTTTAGACGGATAAATCGTCGTCGCCGTGCTCTTTTCCCCCCTTCCAAAAGGGTTTATAGACGTGTCACTGTGACAAATACATTATGACAAGTTGAGGAGGGGGGAACTTTTGAGATTGACGCGAAGATAACTGCGTCTCCTGCTGAGAAAATGGACGTACTGTAGACAAAGAAGCGCATAATTAGGCAGAGCAGAAGGACGTGTAATGGCTGCACCCACCCACGGGGGGTCAATTGCGGTAATTAGTCGAAGGCGCATTTCGAATCGAACTTGTGCCCACGGTGGACAGGTAATTGGCAGCCCCAAGGTGACCTTTTCAAAATGGATTTCTCACGGATTTCCGCGGAGAAAATGGACATGTTACTCGGGTCTCGCACAGAAAATTGAAGAGATTCATCTGGAAGGAAACACTGATAAGTGATAACAGTTGTAGCTTCCACTGATAAAGAGGATCCTTCCTGATTCGTACCTTCTTGTTCGAGAACTCCAGGTAATCACGGAAGTGTGCGTCCGATGCAATCGTGCTCCTCCGCTTCACAGTGTCTCCGTCTCGCCTGTTTTCCCGCTATTTCGGCTACGCAGTTTGAAATAGTTAGAGAAATTGAGAGACGCAGACAAGAACGTTCATTGCAATCGTGCTCCTCCGCTCTCATGCATTAAATTAAAATTTCATTGCTTGAATTATGTCTGCGTCTAGAACTCTCGAACGATTTTGTTAAAGAAACAGTGTGCGAACAGCATAGACGCAGACACCAATGAGCAAAGGAGCGCATTTGCATTGGACGCGCGCCATATGATTTCGTGAGCTCTGGAGAGCACATGATGATAACTTTCGTGTCTACTCACTTTCAGAAGACGTTGATTCTGGGAAACTGAACAAAACAGCATGTTTTTGATAGGGACTGAAATGGCGATGAGTTCAAATGGAGCAATTTTGAGAAGAGTTTTGCTCATTTTTAATGTGAGCGTTCGTTAAATTTTGTGTGAGAGCGTCATTTTCAGAAGCACCCATACTTGGAAAAGTTATGGACACACGTTCCAACAGGCTTTTTCGACAATGGGTCTCGCAACGATCTCTCGGGAATTTACCCAAAATCCTTTTTTGCACTGTCGAAAAATGTCGAGAAAATCGATCATTGCAATCTTTATGTAGTTTGGTTCCCATAGAGGAAAATGAGTCAAATCCGTTTGAATATGTTCAATTTTCTGCTCTTCGGCCAGTTTCCCACCTATTTCAGCCTTTTTGCTCGAAACGAAATGTGCTCTATTGCTGAAATCATTGGGGAGCAGCGGCAGGAAACCTGGTGTAACCGTAGAGCGCATTTTCTTCGTGAAGCGGCGACACTAGTAGCTAATAATGAAGCACCCCAAACTCTGTCAAAGAATAATTATATCTCGAGATTGATAAAAGATATCAAAAAGTTGTCAACAGCAAACTTGTAGATCATAACTAGGACTACAAATGTTCTGTTGACAACTTTTTGATATCTCTTATCAATCTCGAGATTTAATGATTCCCCGGTAGCGTTTAGTTAATGCCGCTATACTCGAGGAAATACGGTAACATTAGATTAACTAATAAAAAAAGGAAATGGAACATTGGAAATTCGAGACGATTTCAGTCAATATGACACATTTGGCACATTTGTAACACGATTTCCGACAACCTTCAATGGCACAATTCTGCGGCACAAAACGGCACAGTTCTGGCACAAAATGACGCAAAACCGGCACATTGGTGGCCAGCCGGTCCTCTCCGAAAGAAACGGATCAGTTTGGGGGGGGGGGGGGACATTTGGAAGCTTCCATTGAAGTTTCCATTCGCGTCATGGAGATATGGATCCTAACACTGATATCATATCAAAGTTTTGGATGATAACGAGAGAATTCAAAGAGCGTAAATTCTCTGACGAATCCTACTGTCGGAAAAGAAGAAAAGACAGTTCAAACAACACGAAAAAAAACGTGGTTTACGGTATTTGAATATGTAATTTTGGGATATATTATATTATCAAAATCGCGGCAGCGCTCGCTGGTCTCGCCACGGAGAAAACATATTACTGTATAACAGTTCCATTTATTTTTACGAAATTTATCGTTTTTTGCGCGTTTTTCTCCGTTTTTTCCATGGTTTCTATTCAAAAGGCCATTTTCAAATGATTTTGTTACAATCAGAGAAAAACGTGCAAAAAGCGATAAATTGAGAAAAAGTGTTACAGTAATTTGTTTTTTTTCCGTGGCGAGACCAGCGAGCGCATCTCGGCCATTTCTAGATGTTTGCCACATCCGATGATTTTGATAATACTGAACAATTATGAAAGTTGACACGTGAATTGACCATTTTGACCAAAAACGTCGACCCGAAATGAGCCATATGCATCCAATTCGATTGGAGAGAGCAAAAGAAAGGAATCGGAGAGATTCGGCTTCAGGCATTTCCAAATGGAACTTTTACTTTTTAAAAGTCGAAAAGAAGTCGGCACTTTCGAATAATTGGATGTGGAGGGATGGAGCTCTTTCTAGATTACCATAAGAAACATTCATTCATATTTACCTTCTTATAGCAATCTCCAATGAAATCCGATCTCTTGTTCTTCTCCCCCCATCAAAAAATCGTACAAAAAAAACGATGCTCGGGAACAAAAACCGCGAAAAAAGGGCGCGAATGAGGCGGTGTTTGGGGGCGACACTCCCTTCCCTCAAAACCAATAAAAGGGTCGAATGACCAGTATATGAATCCAATCCGGGTTGGCTCCGGAGAGTAACCGAATAATATAAAACGAGGCATCGAATTTCCATAACTTCTTGATCTCCTCTCCGCCAGCCATTATATATCTATTTTTGAGCCCATATGCACTTTTCGTCCGCCGTTTTCCATGTAAGTGACACGTGATTTATGGGACGAAAACGGACTAAAAGCGACACAAAGTGTACTAGTTCTGGGAGAGAACGAGGGCCAATCGGAGATTATTCACGGTGACGAGTGGCAGAGCGGCGGTGAGCCACTTTTTACCTAAAATTGGCTCACGGCACGGGGGACTTTTCGGTTCCTTCGAATTGCACTGTTTTACGGAGATTACGTTTCATTTTGCAAACGCGCTCCACCGAAATGTAACTTTTAAACGAATGCGCAGAAAAAACAGTTTGTTTGTGACAAAGAAGTGATTTTTTGTGAATTTCTTCATTTTATTTAACTTTAGGTAAGGGCGACGTTTTGCTTTCGTCGAATTCTCAGATTCGCAGTGTTTCAGAGCTTGTATTAATTTCTGAAAACTTGCAGCCTTGTTGCAAACGCGCTCCAATGCGAATCGCCTTTCCAGACTGATATTGAGAACGTGCTCTAATGAAGTTTAGTTTTTTGTTGACAATTGCTAAATTTCGTGCGGTTGGAACGTTGTAATATCACATACTTTCGAGAAACGTAGAGTTCGATAGAGCGCGTTTGCAGAGCTACAGAGTACGAGACAGAGAATTCGAATTGGTCACAGTACTGCTGGCATTCGTAACTATCCGCATATTTGTTCAGCCGAACATGTTATTCGAAGCCATTTTTTTCAACTAGACCTTGGATTTTTAAAAACACGATTAAAATGTCTTCAGGTCATGAATAAGGGCGGGTAAAAGTGAACGTGGGAATGGGAGGAGATACTTTTAGTGATAACCTAAAAGCTCATTTGGGGGGGGGCACTCTGAGCAGAGGAGGCAGCACTCAGAGATTCATCGCCACGGCTCATATTTTATGAAAAACGGCGGGTAATTGGGTGGAAGATTGTGGAGAATCTCGCACCGAAACGGACGACGAGAAGGAGCGGGAGCACATGAAAGGAGAAGGCGATGGGGCGTCGAAGAGTATATTAGGCAATTAGTCCAAGTGCATCGGCAGAAGAGCATGAGGAGACGCAGAAGGAACATACGGTACGAACGGCGGGAGAAAAGTGAAGTGGATGTAGTGGAAGAACGAGTGAATGGACGGGTCCCTTGAGGCGAATCGGACTCATCTGTGCTCGAAATTAGGAATTAGGTGCACCGGGTAAACACTCCCGCCGCCCCGAAAAGTTCAATTAGAAAAGAGAACGACAGATTGGTGCAGGTCCACGAAGAGCAGCTTCTGGAGGCGATTCGTTCGCAAAAATCGGAATGGAGCCGCGCGGCGGAACGATCAACCGAGATGGGGAGCATCATCAGCTGTCAAATTTGACATATTCCTCGCGACGCTTCGTTGTCTTTCCGCTCCTGTTTGCGCTCAAGCAATACCTTTCAATTTATGAGAAAAAAAGGATGCGGCAACAATTATATAGGTGTTTGAGGGTGATTTGAACAGACCGGTCGGTCGGTCGGGGTAAGAAACTGGAATAAAATATTAATTTGTGAGGGCAATTGCAAATTGTTGAAAAATGGGTTGGGTATGTGGTGATCATAGGAAGTTATCAGAGTTGGGAACAGAGACATACAGCCCGTTGTACATCTCGACTGGATCCACCTTGATTCCGTCGTTGTTGATGATGTCTAGGAAAGAGTCCTCAATTCCGTATATTTCATCGGGAGTTGTCGAATCATCCTCTTTCGGGTAACTGTACAAAACTTCCTCCTCTTCGTCGTATATAAACGGCTCATCGCGACCAAAATTTGCTTCAGGATGGCCTAAGGCAGGTTGAAGCTGAAAATGCGGATAGTGTTCTGTGTTGAATTTCTTTTTACACATACCTCGAAATCGTCCGAGACATTCGGAGCGCCGTCTGTGAAGGAAAAATTCATTTGTTGTTCGAATCGGATGACATCATTGACATCGATGTCCGGCAAAAACAGATCATCGAGTGGAAAGTCTAGAGAATCGTCTGCGACGGCTCTCTCCTCAACCACAGCGTCTACTTTGACGGCTCGATGGTTTCTCGGCGATCGGCGTTTTCGGTGGATAGCAGTGGAGGCAGACGGCAAATCGTCTATTCCGAATATGCTGATTACGGACGGTGGCACTGACGGATCTGAACAATCACTGTTTGGAGAGTCATTGAAATAAAATACTTTTACCTGTGAGTTTGGACAACCTTTCCTTTCTTTTCGCTCTTCTCTCTCTCTGCTCCATCCTACGCTTCTGTCTCTGGCTCTCGATTTTCGCGTCTTCTTGCTTCTCTCTCTCGAATCGTTCGAGTTCTTCAGATGTTTCTTTTTCCAATCGGAGAGCTTTCTTATTCTTTCGCGATTGGCTCTCGTTTTCCTGTTGAGCATTTCTTTCCGAAAACCAGGAAGGGAGCCTCCCTTGGAGATACCCAGTCGGCGGTTTAACCGGAATGTAGTCCAACGGGCTGCAATATTCCTATACTGATCGAAAAATTGGAAGAGTAACTGACTTCGACCGAACGCGTTCCACGAGAATCTTCATCTTCTCCTCCATCGACTTCTCATCTCTCGACTTCTCCTCCGTCTCCTCTTCGCTTTCATCGAGCACAATACATTCTACTGATTGCGAACGAATGACGATTGGTTTGAGAGTCTGAAAATAAAATTACTGAACGACTCGCTTTCTAATGATGCAATACCTCCGAACGGTACGTTTTTGCCTGTCTGCTTTTGATCCTTTCGCTCTTTCTTGGTTCTCTCTTTAACGAACGATCGAGAGTCTCCTTCATTTTCTTCGTTTCTGATTTGATTTTCTATAAACATCACAATTTTCGGTTTTTTTCAGTATCTTTTCGGAATATCACCTTCGTTTTATGATCATCAATATTAGACACAGTTTTCGAGCTTTTCTTTCGTTGCTGGCGCTTCAAATATCTATTTTTCCTTGATGTCAATGTCTCATCATGTGACGGACGGTCATTCATTATTTTCCTAAAATAATTCATTCATTTTCAGTGAAACCTTCCTTTTTTCATCACTTACAGAATTTTAATGATCGAGTCTGAGTCAATTTCCATGATATTTGGCAGGTGGCGCTCGGTTTTTGGATGCGAATTTCGAAAATATTATGCAATTTGTTTTTAAAATTCGAAAAACTCGCGGGGTTACTGTAGAAGCATGTTTGGCGCCAGCGCCGGGAGTGCGTCAGTCATGACGTCGCGAAACGCGTCAACAAAAATTGCTGTTCGTTTCTCATTTCGAATCCCGCGCCACTCGCTCTAATATCGGTTTTTCTTCGATTTTCGTTGTGTTTTTCCGAATTTTCGTGCTTCTCGAATGTTCGACACGCTTAATTACCCTTTCCGCAACACCTGCCACCCTCGATTCGGGCAGCTGTCATGGAAACGCCTCGAAAATAGGCTCCAGTAATTTCGCAATTTCATTCTAGAATGAATTCTGCTCGCGTTTGCGGCATTACTTCTTCTAAATGTTGTATGTACTCATTTTCCAACTTTTTAATTGCAGAAAATGTCCGATTACGGAAAATTTGACCCGATTTTCCTCTCGGTCGCCCAGCAGCTGCCAGGCGGTGTTCCGCACATGCTCGATGTCTTGTTCGATTTTCTTTCCAGGTATTTTAATGTTTTCTTCAATCAATAAAGCAATTTTTACAGGAAGACGGACTTCTACAGCGGCGCTGGCGTCGATCAGGCCCGAGCCCTGTTGCTCGAGAAGTTTGACAAGCATGGAGGCAAAGCGATGAAGGAAGCTGAAGAGGCAAAGAAGCGCAAAGAAGAACAAGAAAGAAAACTTGCCGAACGTCGTGCTGCTCAGAAAGCCAAAGAGGAAGAAGATTTCCGAAACGCAAAACTAGTGGAGGTTACTGATGAAGAAGCAGCCGAGTTTGAACGTCAGAAAGCCCAGGAGGCTGCTGCCGAAGCCGCTGCTGCCTCGTCTGATAGTAAAGAAGCCAAGGAAGAGAACACAGATGGCAAGGAAGATACCAGCCATCTCATGAAGCCTAACTCTGGAAATGGAGCCGACCTGCCGAAGTACCAGTGGACACAGACTCTCCAAGAAGTGGAAGCGCGTATCCCAATCAATGCTGGTTTTGCAATCAAATCGAGAGATGTGGTCGTCAAGATTGAGAAGACTGGTGTTTTCGTGGGACTGAAGAATCAGCCTCCAGTAGTTGAAGGAAAGTTCCCGTGCCCTGTGAAAGTAGACAACTGCAACTGGGTCATTGAGAACGGAAAGGCCATCGTCCTGACGCTCGAGAAGATTAATGACATGGAGTGGTGGAATCGTTTCCTCGACGCTGATCAGCCAATTGATACGAAAGAAGTGAAGCCAGAGAACTCGAAACTTAGTGATTTGGACGGAGAGACGCGTGCGATGGTTGAGAAGATGATGTACGATCAGAGACAGAAAGAGATGGGCCTGCCCACATCCGATGAGAAGAAGAAAAACGATATGCTGCAGCAGTTTATGAAGCAACATCCTGAGATGGACTTTTCGAACGCGAAGATTGGATAACTTGATCTGTTTTACCTTTCCAATTTTGATACCTTAAAATAATTTGAACATATAAAAAGCATCCCTCTTTATTCGAAGATTTGTTTCTCAATACTTATGGTTCTATTCTGTTCAATATCTATGAATTTACTAATCAAATATATTTTAATTAACAATTCCTTTAGGCAGTCGGGAAGGATGGATGAGGACAGCGAGATCGGACTTCCTCAAAAGGGAATCAACCAAATCATCAAGGTAGACTTACCCGTGAAATTTAAAGTACTATTTTGATTTTCAGGAAGTTGTTCCTGAGATGCGAATTGCCAACGAATCTCGTGACATGATAAACGTTTGTTGCGTTGAATTTGTAAAACACATTGCTCGTGAAGCACAACGAATCGCCAGTCAAGATCAACGGAAAACGATATACCATGAACACGTGCAAAAAGCTCTTCACAATCTCGGCTTCCCGCCCGACTTTCTCGAGGCGGCCGACAGTGTTTTGGACGCATGCAAGGTGCGCAAATAGTCAATTTTTGTGTATATTTTTAAGCGATTTTCAGGTTGAAGCAGAGAAGAAGCTGCGGCGGAAGAATTCGCGGTTAGAAAAATGCGGAATCCCTGAAGAACAGCTGTACCAAATGCAACAAGAGCTAATTCAAAAGGTTAGGATTTCATCGATTTTTAAAGTTTCAAAGATTCGCAAACAATGCGCGTTTCGATGTTATCATGTTTGCGCTCGTCGCATTGTCTCATCATTTTCTCATTTTTCCCATACAGGCTCGTCAGCAAGAGTTGGAGCAGCAAATGGCTCACCAGCAGGCTCAGGCAGCTGCTGTCGCAGCCGCTAACGCTCAATTGTTCAACGTTCCAACAGCACCATCCACTATGGCTTCGGCGCCACACACCGACGATGACTATGATAACTAATCGTCCTCAATTTTTTTCCATCCTACGGGTTATATTTTTACATTTTTACACTTTGTATTTCCGCGTGACCTGACCTAACCTTGACCTCTCAACCTTTTTTTCCACGTCATCTGGGGCGCTGCTGAGTTGGCATCTGTCGCAGTTACGCGCAGTTCGTCTCAGTTTAGTGTCCGGTCTCTTGTGCTATTCCTGTAATTTAGTGCGGAAATGTCAGATTCGGATATTGCACTAGAGAAACTGAAAATCGCGGAAGAAAAGGACGGTGAGAGTTTTTTATTTGTACATTATAAATAATTCATGTATTTGCCACCGCTTCGCTGTCGCAGTTTGGGGTTCAAATTGCCCACTTAATATCTGTTTTCATTCCCCCTGTGGTTTTCTCTTTTATAATTTACTTACTTTTTTCCAGGTATGACTGAACAGGAGCCGCAGACCTTGTATCCTCTGAAGAGGAACTGGACTTGGTGGTACCTGAACGATGAGCGTACGAAGTCGTGGGAGGATCGCCTTAAGAAGGTCTACACCTTCAGCAGCGTTCCAGAGTTCTGGGCTCTTTACGACGCCATCCGCCCGCCAAGTGGTCTGAATGCTCTGTGCGATTACAACGTTTTCCGTGACGGAATTCAGCCCATGTGGGAAGTTCCGGAGAATGCAAACGGTGGCCGCTGGCTCATCGTCATCGACAAGGCCAAGACGCCAGAGATGGTCGACGCAATCTGGCTTGAGATCCTCATGGCCCTCGTTGGAGAGCAATTCGGAAAAGACATGGAGTCGATCTGCGGACTTGTTTGCAACGTGAGAGGCAAGGGGTCCAAGATCAGCGTCTGGACCAAGGATTGTAACGACGATGATACTAACATGAGAATCGGGTAAGAAAAGACGAAATGAAAGAGATGTGAAATGTTGTTTCTTTGTAGAGTTGTTCTGAAGGAGAAACTGATGAACGCTTCGAAAGAACATGCCAAGCCGTTGTTCGATGTCATCCGTTACGAAGATCACGAAAGTTGCCAGAAGAAGACCAGCTCTGTCGTCAAGGCTAAGCTTTCGCTCCATTCGTCCGAGTCGCCGGAGAAGCCTGTTGGCATGTAAACAGTTGTTATCTGTCATTCGTTCTTCTTCCGTGTTTCAATAATATGTGTTGGCTTTACTCGTTTTTAATGACTGAACCATCTCGTTGTGCCTCTTTCCTCGTTACCAACAGTGTTTCCCAGATACGAACTGAAGGCTCTCACATTCGTTGTCTCTTCCTTTCTTATTCTCGCCTCCAAGCCATCGGAAATTTTTTAACGCATATATAATAAAGTCTGGAAACGAGCCCTCTTCCTGGAAATCGATACCACGTGGTTTCACAGACCCGTTACTTCTATCGGTGTAGTGTAGAACGTAGCGTGGGTCAGAGTACAAGGTGCGGAGTGATGATAAAAGAGAAGAGACCCGCGAAAGTCGGCCATTCTTCTTCTTCGCTTGCTGCGTCTCTCGTCTCGGTCGCTCTTATCGGTTCTCCCAACAAACATTACTTTATTTTGTTGGGGAACTACTCACGTTTTTCGATTTTTGGTTTTTATTGAATCCGCGTTTTCTGTCGATCGTTCCCGTCTATAATCATTTCGTCATTCCAGAACCGAAAATAGTGAGCAATGGCAGGAAAAGGTGAGTCTCAAAAGGACACTTGGGGGCAAAGTCCGCCGTCCTATCAGTGATTAGGGAACTGTGATCAGTGAAATGTGTTTCGTCTGCAGGAGTATTCATCGTCGGAGCGAAGCGTACCGCATTCGGAACATTCGGCGGAAAGCTGAAGGCGTTGACTGCCACCGACCTCGGAGTGCATGCTTCGCAGGCTGCCCTCAAGCACGCGAATGTCGGAGCTGAAGCTGTGGACCACGTTATTTTCGGTTAGAGTCCGGATCAAAAGTTGACACGTAACCCATTTATTCAGGAAACGTTGTCGCCAGCTCGCGCGATGGAATCTACCTTACCCGCCACATCGGTCTCAAGGCTGGAGTTCCCCAAAACGTCGGCGCCCTCACTGTCAACAGACTCTGCGGATCCGGATTCCAGGCAGTCGTCAATGCTGCCCAACAAATCAAGCTCGGCGAGGCCAACATTATTTTGGCCGGAGGAACCGAGAACATGTCGATGGTGCCGTTCGCAGTGCGCAATATCCGATTCGGAACTGCTCTCGGCAAGAAGTACGAGTTCGAGGACATGCTCTGGGATTCGCTCAGCGACCCGTACGCGAAACTGGCAATGGGACAGACTGCCGAGAAGCTCGGAGCACAATACAAAGTGACTCGACAGGAAGCTGACGAGTTCGCCCTCCGATCACAGACACTTTGGAAGAAGGCTCAAGAAGCGGGAATCTACAAGAACGAGATCGCCGGAATCACTGTGAAGGGACGCAAAGGAGAGGAGACATTCGACGTCGATGAGCACCCGAGACCAACGACTACCGAGAGCCTCGCCAAACTGAAGCCAGTCTTCCAGAAGGACGGACTTGTCAACGCTGGAAACGCTTCGGGAATCTCGGACGGAGCCGCTGCTCTTGTGATTGCCGGAGAGGACATTGTCAAGTCGAAGAGCTTGAAGCCACTGGCTCGCGTTGTCGCTTATTCGGCTGTCGGATGCGACCCGACCATCATGGGAATCGGACCAGCCCCGGCCATCAGAGAGGTACTCAAGCAGAGTGGACTCAAGATTAACGACATTGATATCTTCGAGGTAAGCAGTTCGCACACCTTCGACACATATTTATTTGTTTCCAGGTCAATGAGGCCTTCGCTCCACAAGCCCTCGCTGTTCAACGCGAGCTCGGAATCCCAATGGAGAAGTTGAATGTGAACGGAGGAGCCATCGCTCTCGGACATCCACTCGCTGCCTCTGGAGCCAGAATCTCGACCCACATCGTTCATGAGCTTCAGTGCGTTTTGACGTTCTCAAATGCTTCCTCATTTCTCTCATTTCAGACGCCGCAACGTGAAGTACGGAATCGGATCGGCTTGCATCGGAGGAGGACAAGGAATCGCCATCCTTTTCGAGAAAGTTTAAATAAAAATGTAGACATTTCGTGTAAAATCGCCCATTCTCCATGTTTCCTGTATTTATAATTTTTTGGTATTTTATCGATTGACGAGTCGCGCCAGCCTCTCATTTGTCCACTCCCCTCCAACTGAAATGAATAGTTTCACCCCCCGTTGGGAGTACGTAAACACATGGCCGCCGGGCTGCGGCAGTGGCGTCCCATTCGACGCCGCTGCTGCTGTCCACACTTCTACCCTCTCAAAATCGGTTATGGCAGCTAATCCGAGCACATTGATTACTTCGCTTTTTCTCCTTCTTGTGACTGCGTCTTTCTCACGAAGTGCTGCTTTCAGAAGAGCTTCTTGGGTGCAGAATCACGATGCGATTCGAGGACATTGGCATATCGAAGGTGCGTTTTCGATTAATAAACAAAATAAAGAGACGAATGGATGCTTCTGATTGATTATTATTGGGATTTCGTTGACTGATAGAGAAAGATGCATCTCGACCTGCCGCACTGACCTGTTTGTGTTGGCTCTGGTGGTAATCCTTTCGGGACTCTGAAAACCCCTCCATCTGATTCGCTAAGCCATGAATGACTGCTTCTGCAAAAAGTGAAAAGAAAATTGGTTCTCCTCTCTCTCTCGCTGTCTATTTTTCTCACTTCTCTTCCGCCCAATCATCACATCAATCAAACCGAACCAGCCCATTTGTGCCTGGTGCTCTCTCAGCTGTGAGACACTATGTTGCTCTGTAGCCCTGAAACATAATCATCTGACAATTCTTACGGTTTTGAAGTAGTGGAAAAACCATCTGGCGAGTGTCTGCTTTCATTGTATTCATAATTAGCAATATACTTACCCCACAAAACTCCACCTCCTCATTTCCATTTTCGTCGCTGCTCGTCGTCACCACGATTCGATTATCCCTCCCAGTTGGCTCTCCTGTTATTTTAGCTTCTCGCCGGGTTCTCCGCCACGCGCCGTCCCCTTTTGTGCGCATATTTATTCAATTTGGCTCCATACACCCTTCCCCGTTTTTTTTTCGTAAACGGCCGTTTCATCCGACTCCACCAAACAAATTCGTCGTCGTTTTTTCGTGTGTTCCAGTAGTCTCCAGAAACCTCCAGATTCGATGTCTGTTCCGATGAATAATGTAATGAGGTTGACATGCAAGATTAGAGAGAAGCCGAGACAGTACACGCGAATCGGGAGACGCAGCGTCTCGAGCTCTCTCCCCCCGTTTCTTTCCCCCTCCCTCCCTTTTTTGCTCATTTCGGCGTCCTTCCTCCTCCTCTGCTCCTGACGACAGCAACCCTCCACTTCTTGGCCGCGGCGGCTCCCGCCTTGTTTTTCCTTCTTTCTCTCTCTGCAAATTTCAGATTTTTGAAAAGTAATGTTAATTCTGATCTAAATAGAATTCGAGAAATTTACTGTATTCGTTGCGCAAAGACACTGAACTTTAGATGCCAATCACATGTTGAAGCTCACCATTTGAATAATACTGATCTGAACAACCCCTGAACTCACAAAAATTATGGAGAACTCGCGAATGTTCCCCTCAAAAACTTCTGCATTTAGGCAATGTGAATTAATATTCGGGCGATTCGCATCCTTTAGTAGCGCCGTCGTCGCCTAATCCGAAAAACAAAAACTCGATCCCAATAACAATATTGTGGCTCGACTCGTCAACAGGCCGTCGGCCATCATCTGTCAACCCATCCTTCGCCTCGTCCACCTAATTTCATCGACGCCTCCCCTTTCCGTTTCTTTCTCTCTTTCTCTCTCCATCGAACTCTCTATGTTTTTCAATTTCTCCCCCCTCTTCCCATCTCTATAAATAAACAAGACGTTGTCCGGCGACCAGCACCGAAATTCGTTTCTGCTCCACTGAATTCCAATAAGTGAGCTCCTCCTCGTGTCGACATTCAGCTCTTCTTCTCACAAGTCGATAAATGAGATGAGAAGAGCAGTGGATGGGGGGAGAAGAAAGAGCAGAAGGAAGAGCTGATTAAACCGAGAAGGGGGGGGGGGGCGGAGGAGAAGGAGAAGCGGCCGAAGGCTATCCGCTTCTCGTTTTTCACTCAATTTTTCTTTTTGCTGTATCCGTTTTTTCTCCATTTCTGGTCCGCCTATCCATCCTCCTCGGAGCTATCTGAAGGCATCGAAGCGGAATTTAGAGCTTCACGGGTCCGAACATCGAGGCGACAATCGGCCAAATCGGGTGCTCTCTGTGCTCTGCCGCAACTCGATCCTCTTCTTCCATGACCTCATTTTCCATCCGAGTCGCCTCCCCAGAGACATTCTGTCCCATTCGCCCTGAAAAAGTTCCCACAGCCGCAATTCGTTTTTGTTTTCCTTCCTTTTTTGCAATCTCTCTCTCTCTCTCCGTGCTCCCTTCCGATAGGCATCGGAGCCTCCTCAAACTGCGGACAAAGTACTTTTTTTCTCCCGTCTCTTTAGTTCCTTCCTGAGAAAAAGTGGAAGACGAAGGAGAGCTTTTCATTTTTCACACTTACGAGTCCCCGCGCTCCTTTCACTGCCTCTGCTCCTTCCTTCCCTCAAAGCGTTTTTCACACCCTTCTTACCAAAAAAAAGAGACGGGCGCACGTATTGGGTTACCGCCCGTGACGACTTTACGACTCCATCTTGCAGAATGTTTATTTTCGTTTGCAACCTCGTTCTCCGCCCGCCTGTCTGTGGCACGGAGCCAGGAAAAGTGCAAAGAACCTCTCCTGCTCTCCTGAAAGAGAATGACGTGAGCCCCGGGGAAAGGATCCGTCTCTCGTACTTGCTCCGCCTCTTCTCATCCTTTTCGTTTCCGTTTTTTGCTCGCCGCGGAAATTGATGACGTTGTTTTGAGAGTGTCGCCGATCCAGACGAGTCGGGATTTTTCCGTTTTTCTTCATTTTGAGAGATGCGCAAGTTGTTGGGCTCTGAAATTGAAAAATGAATCAACACTCCCTTCGCTCTCTCCGATTCTTCCTTCCTCTACTGAATCTCGTGATCTCTTCAGCACCTGATGCGTAAAAATGGCGTCTACACCTTCATCGGTGACGACGCCCTTGTCGGCGTGGTGGAATAACATGTCGTTGTCCGGAATCTACCCGGCCATCACCTCCTTCACCCCCACCAACTCCTCCCCTTCATGGAGCTCACACTTCGTGTTCGGAGGCAATGCGTCGACTCCACAGCAGTCCACAGTACCCCCATCGGCGCTTTCTGTCGGGTACACGGAAGATATTACTGTTGCCGGAGCGCTGCTCAAAGATAAAATCAATGGTCTTATGGACTCTATCATGGGGCGCGAGTCTGTGCACGCCGGGTGTGGGTACGGGGAAGACGGACGCATTGCCATGATGGTGAGTTCGGGAGGATGGATCTTTTCAAAATATATTGTTCAAAAGTTTTGAGTTCATCTTTGATCATTTTCTGTCTTTGCAGGTAGACAAAGTTTACCTGGTTGACCGCCTCGGAACCCGTGAGAATCTAGTTGGCACTGTCCACGTCACCACCACTCACATCATCTTTCGAGCAGAGGACGGCACGAAAGAGTTATGGCTGGCTACGGGGCTCATCGCATCAGTGGAAAGAGGCACTCTTACGGCCGCCGGATGTATGCTCGTCATCAGATGCAAACACTTCCAGGTTTGATTCCATTAGGATGCCAACGTGAGATGGGAAGTGTTCCAGGTGATAACTCTGCTTATCAGTAGAGACAAGTCGTGTCAAGACCTATTCGAGACACTGCAGAGAGCCGCGAAACCAGGTAAGTGTTTGGAAAGTGGAATGGTAAGAGTGATGTGGCATGGAGTGGACGGAGTTTGTCTGTAACCTTGTACAGCATTCTTTAGTTTATTCTTTTTGGACGTTGCGTTCCGATATTGTCACAGTCACCTTTCTCAAGTCTCGCGTGGTGTTGTAGCCCGCCCGCTAACGTCGACTGATTGCAGTTTCAGTGAACGTTTCGGAACTGCTCGCCTTCGAAAACCGAGAGCCGATTGAAGATGCTCGCGGCTGGAAACGACTCGATTGGAACGTCGAAATGACTCGACAAGGGGTCGCGCAGTCCAAGTGGTCACAATCAAACATCAATGAGGGATACACGGTGAGCCCTGACCTCTCTGTTTTTTAGACTGACTCTCGGAATTCAGATTTGCGACACGTACCCTGACAAGCTGTGGTTCCCAACTGCCGCCTCCACTGCCGTCCTTTTGGGTTCCTGTAAATTCCGCAGTCGTGGTCGTCTTCCCGTCCTCACCTATTTCCACCGACAGACAGAGGCAGCTCTCTGCCGATGTGCACAACCTCTGACTGGGTTCTCGGCGCGGTGTGTGGAAGACGAGAAGCTCATGGAACTGGTCGGCAAGGCGAATCCGAACTCGGACAACCTATTCCTCGTCGACACACGGCCACGTGTCAATGCAATGGTCAACAAGGTGCAAGGGAAGGGATTCGAGGACGAGAGGAACTACTCGAACATGCGGTTCCACTTCTTCGACATTGAGAACATTCACGTGATGCGTTCCAGCCAGGGCCGACTTCTGGATGCAGTCACCAAGTGTCGAGATGTTGGAGAGTACTGGAAGACTCTGGAAGCTTCCGGTTGGCTGAAACACGTTCGATCCGTCGTCGAGTGCTCGCTCTTCCTGGCGGAGTCTATCAGCAGAGGAACCTCTTGTGTCGTCCATTGCTCCGATGGATGGGATCGTACTTCTCAAGTGGTTGCACTCTGTCAACTTCTCCTCGACCCATTCTACCGGACCATTCACGGATTCCAAGTGCTCATCGAGAAGGACTGGCTTGGATTTGGGCACAAGTTCGATGATCGATGTGGACACGTCGGTGCGCTAAATGACGAAGCCGGTAAAGAAGTGTCGCCAATTTTCACGCAATGGCTCGACTGTGTGTGGCAGATAATGCAACAGAAACCCAGAGCGTTTCAAGTGAGCATGTTAGCACACGTCTTCTCTTTCATTTTAGTAATTTCAGTTCAATGAACGATACCTGATCGAGATGCACGAACACGTCTATTCATGCCAATTCGGAACGTTCATTGGAAACTGCGACAAAGATCGGAGGGTATGCATTTGGTCTTGTATTGCAAAAAAAGTCAATTATTTATTCAGGATCTCAACGTTTCGAAGCGCACTAAATCTCTGTGGACTTGGATGGACTCACGTCACGACGACTACATCAATCCTTTCTATTCGGTATTTATCAATTCGTTTTCACAATGTTAAAGTCTCAGTTGCAGCCAACCGCGCATGCTGCTCTACTCGACCTGGACACTCGGGCGGCGCGATTCACAGTTTGGGTCGGAATGTACAATCGGTTCGACACTGGGCTTCAGCCTCGTGAACGCGTCGAAGACCTCACGATGGCGGCAATGGAGCACGTTGGAGTGCTCGAATCGCACGTGGCGCAGCTCAGAACTCGCTTAGCTGAATTGCGTCAGCAACAGCAGCAACATCAGATGACCGCCTCAACGACTCCCACGACGATGGTTGACAGTGGGATGAGCAGTGCGACGGACGAACTCAAGAACCTCACCCTCAGCCACCCACTGGATCCTCTTGGAGTGAACTCTCCTGTCCCATCACTCGAAAGGGCCACGAGTCAAGAGAGCGGAGTCATGGACGCTTCGCTGTATTGCTCAGAAGAAGCACTCACCAAGTACTCGCTGAAATGGCAGCCACTTCGAGGAGCTGACCGTTGTTCCAACCCATCTTGTCGTGGAGAGTTCGCATCGACGATCGAGCGCAGGATTCACTGTCATCGATGTGGAATGGTAATGAGTTTCAACGCAATTGGAGCTCAAAACTGAAATATTTCAGATCTTCTGTCGCCGGTGCCTCAAAGTGACGTCTGATGAGCGAGAACGGGTGTGTGAGAAGTGCAAGTCGGATGAATAGACGACGACAACGCCCATAATAATTTATTGCCCCCAATTTTTGTCAAATGCCTGTCAAATTCCCCCCTACTGAATCTTGTGATCACTTTTCTACTTGCCCACGGGTACTCACGACTTACCCCTAATAGAGATATTGCTGATAAATTTGCATAATTGTGAACGAGAAACAACTTTAAATACGTTTATTACTGAATACCGAAGTGTTCGGAGGGTAAAGCTATTTGATGATAAGCTCGATTGTGAGAGGGAGAGGAGATGCAATAGAGAATGACAGAACAATAGGACCGCCCGTGTTCAGTTAAATCTTTTGATTATGCAGTTATTTCTCGACGCCAGCGTCTTTGAAAAATGAGTATGTTTTGGTCAGTTGAATATTCTGCATATGCGTTTTCGGAACATGTCCATGTACATTTTGGCCTTCAATATCTCGTCCTGATCCACGTCATCCGGCACCGGAGCACTTATCTTGATCTTCGGAACGTCCGCCGGACGAATCACTTCGAAAATGAATCGGTTGTGGAATTTGACGCAGAACGCAGTGCGAGGGCCGAAAACTTGGAAGATTTGCGGACTCTTTCGACCTTCTTTCCGGCAGGATTTCGAAGTGAGCACGTGACTGGAAATAGGGAAATTGGAGATATAATCGGACAGAAAAGGGAATTCTCACAGTGGAAGGTTGGTCTTCAACTCGACGGCTTTGTGCAGAAGGCCCTCGAGCACGTCTTCCGTCCTCAACTCCTGCGCCTTCCACTCGGTCGTTTCCACAATGTACATGCATTTGAATTCGTGGCTCAATTGTCCGCGGCTCCAGCGCTTCAATACACACACGATTATTCGATGATATTCTCCAAAAAAGAAGTCACCTTCAAAAACAGCCGAACCGCTTCCGCCGGAACCTTGCGCGCTTGGATTGTGATGCAAGGGCAGTTGATGGACAGCAGTGTTTTGTGTGTGAACAGAGTGTTCGATCGGCGGAACACCAAGTTAACTTTACCACTTGAGAGCTGGAAAATTACAAGTTTGATCGGTTGGTTTGGACGACGTGTATCGTGTTGCTGTGGCGCTGCGCTCTTATTGCTGAGGGGGTCAGTGTGTTGCTGAAGTGCTTTTGTGCTGCAGGGCGCTGCGCGCTTCATATTGCTGCGCGCCCAGTGTGTTGCTGAGAAACTGTGTGTGCTGCTGAGGCGCTTTTGTGCTGCTGGACACTAAGCGCCCAGTGTGTTTCTGAGAAGCGCCGTGTGCTGCTGTGCGCTGAGCGCTTCTTATTGCTGAGCGCCCAGTGTGTTGCTGAGGCGCTTTAGTGCTGCTGGGCGCTGCGTGTTTCTTCGTGCTGAGCGCCCAATGCGTTGCTGAGAAGCGCCCAGTGTGTTGCTGAGAGGCGCTTTTGTGCTGCTGCGGCGCTTTTGTGCTGCTGGGGCGTCGCACTTTTATTTAGTTTCAGTGTAGTCAGGCAATGATAACATCAGTGAAAGAGCTTAGCGTTCAATAAATAGGTTGTTTTCGAAAATGTGCTGCTGAGGCGCTTATAGTGCTGCTGGTGATAAGAACAGTTCTTGAGAGCTCGTTTTGCGTTCATTTCACAGACTAATTACGAGCATGAACGCACTCACCAGGCGGTTGTGGAATATCTGATCGAGCTTATCGACGTCGATCAATTCGACATCCATCGTCATCTGCCTCGCATCAACCGACGGGCCATCTCTCTGTGGATTGACACTGTTCATCCACAAATTGATGAATCGCGTGTTGTTGGCTCCGATGAGAATGAACTTCTTCAGCTCCAACGGCGGCACTTCTCCAGTATAGTTCATCTGCTGGACCTCGGCCTCCTTGCCCGGAACCAAGTTCTCCACTTTCACTTTGAGAACGTCCATTCGGAAATTGCGCAGCCAATACTCCACGTAGCTCGATGTTGTCTCCGTGAACGTGGCATCGGGCCGGAGTTTCTCGGGAGTCCACGCACCCGACACAATCTCTTTCTTTCTCTCCGTCGACCATCCGCCGGTTATCCAATTCGGAGCCGACTTCTTGCTCATGAACACCGCGTGGAATTGGTGCTCGGCCGAGAACTGAGCAGTCACCTCGACGATGTAGTCGTGGTTCCACGTGGTGGTATAGTGGAGAGTGAGCTGCTGAAGACGTGGCATGTTGCTCCGCGAGAGCAACAACAGGCTCCGACAAGATCTCTCGAGACTCGATCTGAAAATGGAAACTGTAAGAGGAATCGGAGACTGAATATACCGTGTCTTCTGATCCAAAGTGTTCATGAAGAGCAGCTGAACACTCTGGTCCATGTCGAGAAAGTGCATACCATCCGGCCGATCGATACTCATCAGCCAGTCGACCACCCGCTGGTACTGCGTGAAAGCAGTCAGCCGACGGTCCGGTGGCTGAGCCATCTCACCCAGTCGATGGCTAAAAACCGGGAAATCGGAGGTTTGTTTTGGAAACGAAGAGTGAGAGAACGGTTCAACTTTACTTTTTTAGGAAGTGACTCAGGGGGGAGGAAGGGGGAAAAGGGGGGAAAACACTGGGCGAGAGGCGGCTCACTGAACAAACAATGACCTCTTTGTTGCACAAGAGCCGAAGAGAAGACTTTTGCCGCCGAGCGCCGCGCGCAGTTCAGTTCAAAAACCGAATATTCTTCCAGAGGGGCGATTTATCGATGCACAATTGGAGGGGTGTTCTCGCCGGCCGTTCGCCTCCTCCTTCACGGCCGCGGCCATCCGAATTATATCCGCGCAGCAGCAGCAGCAGCGGAGGAGGAGGGAGTGGAATGAGCGAGAGCGGTGAGACGAGCGGAGAGGGTGGCGGGCGGGCGGGGGAAGGGGGAGAACGCCCGCGGTGGGGCGGATGCGTCTGAATGTCTCCGCGTCTTTTTCTCGTGTTCTCTCTCTCGCGAATCCCATTCCACCCCACACTAAAAACGGCTGCAGATCAACAGATGTATGTAGTTTGAGTGTGGAATGTGCGAACAGATGCATATGAGCTCTCGGAGAGCTGTCAATTGGCACCTCACGGGTCCCGCCACGAACTGACGTGGCAGCGGGGGAAACAGTGTGTGTATTGAAGAGACGATGTCTCTCATGATATTCAAAAGGCGTGGATCCGTGATCCACACGTTGATCCTATTATGTTCCAAGGGCACTCGATTCGGAAGACCACATAGAGAGATTAGTTCCCGAGAAGAGGATCTATTCATTTTGTAACCTCAAATATTGGATTTCATGGATAACTACAGTAATTTGTTTTCTCCGTGACGTCACCCAAAGGTCATCCGATGATTTTGATAATACAAATATACTTTAATAACAATGCGCACTTTCAAAAAATCAAACATTTATTCGAAGAACAAGGTGGGTGAATGGTGTGGCGAAGAGGGGGTTAACCATATAATACGAAGAGAAAGAAGAGGGAATAATAGAACATGACGGAGGGATATTGGGTTAAAAGTTCAAGAAATAGGACGGTAGGAGGTTATTGAATTGACAGAGGGAAATAAATGAGGTTCGATTTAAAAAGACAGAGTTCCATGTCGGTATGGAATCAGAAAAAAGAGGGAGATCAGTAGCATTTTAAGGGTTGAGACGAGACGGCAGAAGTGCGGAAAGTGTTTTCCATCTCGAGGCAGGAAAGTCAGAAAAAAATTTACTTACCGTAAAGTCTCTAATAGAAGGGCACCCCAAACGCTGCCGGAGAATGATTATATCTCGAGACTGATAAGAGATATCAAAAAGTTGTCAACAGCAAAATTGTAGTCCTAGTTTTGATCTACAAGTTTGCTGTTAACAACTTTTTGATATCTCATATCAATCTCGAGATGTATTGATTCTCCGGCAGCTTTTGGAAGTGCCCTTCTATTAGAGACTTTACGGTAATTATGAAAAAAGTTGGAAGAAAGTCGGAAAACCCATTTCTGACCAGAACGTGGAGGACGGCAGAAGGGGTTAGGGTTTGGGAATTAATTGATTTGTAAAGAAGAGAGAGAGCTGACAATGTGAGATATTATCAAAATCATCGGATGTGCCGAGATGGCCTCTGTTGTTGATCTCGTCACGGAGATAACACACTTCTGTAACATTTTTATACTTTTGCGGCAATTTATTTGCACGTTTTTCTCCGTTTTTTCAAAATGATTTCTTTTCAAAACGCATTTTTTAAGTGAATTTGTGACAAGTAATCGGTGAAAAATGTGCAAAAAGCGATAAATTGCCACAAAAAATGTTACAGAAATGTGTGATCTCCGTGACGAGCACCGCTCATCAGAGGCCACATCCGAAGATTTTGATGATAAAAAGAACGTTTAAATGAAGAGATCATTTCAGAAATCTTGGAACCTCCATTTTTCACGTAAACTGATGAGGGTCTCGCCGTGAAGGTACGTTGATTCCGTATGAACTGGTGAAATATATGATATTTAGGGATACGGTGCGGTCACAGTAAGAAGAGAAGGTTGCTGCACGGCAGCTTTGGAGACGTGCGGTTTGAATTCCCGCGCCGCAGGATTGCAGATTTTTCAAATTTGGTTGAAACCGCGTCGCCTGAGTATTCAACGTTTAAGCGGGTCACTCGTGCCGATTTACGGGAGCGCATACGGTTTAGCATTGAATAATCAGGCGACGCCGCGCACAGCCAAATTCGAAAAATTTGCAGTCCGATGACGACGACGCGGGAATTCAAACGGCACATCTCCGAGGCTCCCGTGAGAAGGGCAAGAGAGCAATAAGGTTACTCCAAGATGGGCCATTCGCAGAAAATGAGCACACAATCCACTATAGTTGTTTACAAGGGAAGTGTTTAGGGTGACCTAGTTATATTTGGCTGAAATTTTAACCAGGGGTAGGTAATGGTCCCAATAGACACCTCCAATTCACGGTTTACGCCGGAGAAGCTTCTGAAGCTTCATCTCGACAAAAAACGAAGCGCCTACGGTTTTTCATCGAGATGAAGCTTCAGAAGCTTCTCCGGCGGAAACCGAGCATTGGAGGTGCCTATTGGGACCATTACCTACCCCTGGTTAAAATTTCAGCCAAATATAACTAGGTCACCCTAAACACTTCCCTTGTTAGCAAAGTTGGAAAGCATCCTCATTTCTCAGCCTCCTTCAGATACTTTTTCAGCTCTGGAATCTGCTCGACGACTGCGGGACTGATGACGAGAAGACGTGCATAGAAACCCACTCTGCAGAAAACGGCATAGTTTCCCGATGCCCCGTGCACCAGAAAATACTCCATCGTCTCGTCCTGCGGGCTTATGTTGTCACTGGAAATTGAGAAAATGTGATGTATTTCCTTGGAAAAAAGACTGACAAATCCGAGAAAAGTTGTCTGTCGAGTGACTGAACTTTGTGATTTTGCAGCAGTTCCTCGCTTTTGAACTGCCGAGTCAGGTTGGTTACCATGAGCCAGTCGAACGATTCGGTGCAGTTTCCGGAAGACCATTTCTGAAGAAATGGACGCTTTTTCGAGTGAAAGTTTCTATGACTTCACAGTCAGGGAAATAATACAGAAACTGCCAGAAGTTAGTGTATCTCTCTCCTTCAAAAGCATGTAACTCGGTTCAAAATAGTCCGTTTGACCAGGGAAAACAGACAGTCTGCCGTTTTAGACTGTTTTCCCAGAAAAACTGAAGCTTGTTAGCCGTAGAGCGCATTTTTCTTTCTGAAGCGGTGGCACTATTAGTGGCACTATAGACTATAGTTTATAAGTAGTAACCAATAATGCAAATACGTATTTCCTCGAATAGAGCATAAACGGTGCCGGAGAGTCAGTATATCTCGAGATTGATAAACGATATCGAAGAGTTGTTAACAGAAAACTTGTAGTTCTAATTATGATCTACAAGTTTTCTGTTGACAACTTTTTGATATCTCTTATCAATCTCAAGATATATTGATTCTCCGGTAGCTCTATTCGATCTTCAGAGTATTATACCCTTTGCTCTTCCATTCAACACATCCTCACCTCTAGAAACGCATTGAACACTTTCTCGTTCTTCACATTATTCAGATCTATCTGACTGCAGTCGATCGCTGTGATCCCCGCCTCTTCGATCCCATCGTATCCGGTCAGTTTGCAAGTGCTCTTTGGGTTTGCAAACTGAAAACACATCCCCCCTGATACCAAAAAGTGTACTTGAACTCACGTGTCTGTGGCTGAGAATAGCGTCCCAGTGGTCTGACATGAGCAGAAAACTCATGTCTCCGTCGTCGATTGCATCGAGCCACGGGGGAATCGCAGACTTCTCTCGTCCTTAAAACTCTCCGTTCTTCAAGTATTCCAGAGAACTTACCGTATTTGTCAACGAAACTGAACGTGTTCAACTTGAGACTCTGAGGAACCCTTCCCGTGAAGTCTCCTCTGATGTCCAACGTGTGAATCGTTGATCCACTCATCCACCCTTCCAGACATTTGTTCGTCATGTCCCGGTAGTCCCTGTTGTCGAAGAACTTCACGTTCTCCTCCGTTCCGTTCCTCTCCACCGTCATTTGGACATTCTTTCCAGATTGCGAGAACTGGAACATGTACGAGTCGTGTTGTGTCTCATCGAAGAATACGAAAACGCGAAGAGTCCTCGACGCATTCTCGCGCATCGGAGAGAACTGAAGCCAGCGGATGTAGGTGGGCACCGCCTTCACGAGGTCATAGTTCGCTTTTGACGTCATTCCGAGACGGGCTCTGCAATTGAGCATTTAGAGCAGCAGAATGAGATCTCTTCCTGTCATTTATTGAATCCCAAACGTGACAAGATCGAATCAACAATGCAAGTTCATGGCCATCATTTTTCGCTAATAAGTATGTGACGTTATTAACTTTCCTGCGGTTATGGAGTTATGCAAGGGTGTAAAATTAACCGAATTCGGTTAATTTTCCCAATGCGTTTCTCGGAAAATTATCCGAGTTTTGTCGGAAATTCAACGAATTTCGACAGTTGAAAAAGCCGATCGCTACGAGATATTTCCTGTGAATAAACACATGCGCCTTTAATTACGCTGAAATTTTTCGGATCTTAAAGGCGCATGGGTTTATTCACAGGAAATATCTCGTAGCGATCGGCTTTTTCAACTGTCGAAATTCGTTGAATTTCCGACAAAACTCGGATAATTTTCCGAGAAACGCATTGGGAAAATTAACCGAATTCGGTTAATTTTACACCCTTGCATAACTCCATTAAAGAAGTTCTCTTGTAAGTTCTGCGATGGAACACGCATTGCGTTGGTAACCTTATTTGATCGGTCTCATAGAAATCATTTGCATACGCATTTTTGAGCTATTTCGGAGAAACTATTTATCTTTATGTTAATAAAAACTACGAAGCTCTGCTTTCCATCGAGATTCCGTATTTCTAATCGAATAGAGCGGCACCCCAAACGCTACGGGAAAATCATTATATCTCGGGATTGAAAAGAGATGTCAAAAAGTTGTCAACAGCAAACTTGAAGCCCTAGTTATGATCTACAAGTTTTCAGTTGACAACTCTTGGATATCTCTTATCAATCTCGAGATATAATGATTCTCCGGCAGCGTTTGCGATGCCGCTCTATTCGAATGGAAATACGTACAGTATGGTAACTCGGTTTGAAAAAATCTCAAAATTTAGTGTTGGGTGTGGTGGTTTATGTGGGAAAATGTAGGCGTTAGAACATGGAAAACAGTGGAAAAGAGAACAGCGTTTCCGCCATGACAACTGGAAAGACCAGGTGGTCCAGTTGAAAGAGGCTCAATCGAGCACGTGTCGCACTTTGAAACTTGCTCAAAGCTCTTAGGGAACAGATGTTTCTCTTCGAAACTGGAACGAGTTTCTTCTTGAAAAATGATTGAAAAATGAATGAAAAATACAACGACCCGTCGTTCTGATAGAGTTTGAATGACAACTAATCAACAAGAGTTCATACTATGAAAGTGTTCAGTCGATGGAATGGAGAGGCTCTTGACCTTTTTGACGGTGATAATTGTTCTCTGACTCTATTCATGAGCACTGAAACACTTCACATGCTATACTTGAATGTTCACTTCGACTACAGAAACGGTTTTCAATTCAACAAAATGCATTCACAGGTGTACATTTACACAGGTACGGTGTCCGCAGACACATACGTAATTCCAGAAACTCCCGTCTGCCACTCCCAAACTCACTTCTCCTTCGGCGTCAGGAACTTGACGACGTGAATCTGTGCTTCCTCCGAAAGGAAACTCCATGGATGGGTTCTGGGGCCAAACGAGAAAAACGCCTTCAAGCAGAGCATTCGAGGAAGAGTAAGAAGTAGAAGATAAAAAAGTTGTGTCGTTTCGAATAGAAGAGGTCGTCAAGGTAACCGAAAGAGTCGCTGATTAGCGGTTACAAATGTCACCTGTCTGGTCACTCGGGAATTCGAACGGATGACTATGTGGTCAGATGATAAGTACGGAGGGAAAGTGCGAGGAGCGAGGCAATTAGGAGACGTGGCAACGAAGAAGATGCTTCGGAAAGAACCGAAACAGGTGGAGCAACGGAACGAAACTTGACGACGTCATCCAACAGCTGCTCGTGTTTCAGCACTTGCTTTCTCTATTTTTAACCTGTAATTGAATAAGAAAACGTCTCATTTCCGTTAGTTCTGAACCTTGCACATATCTCTTATTATGCAGAGGGATCAACCAAATAGAAAAGAACAAATGTACATTCCTGATCTGTAAGACATGGTTTCGGGTTGAAAAAAGAGAGGTTCTTTTTATGCGTTAACGCTGAATTCAACACTCATCATCGCAAATCCTACGAATGTATAAGGCATTTTCCAGCGACTTCGGAACCGATCGAGCCCATATTTGACAGAAAGGTTAGACATACATTGGATACTTTGGAGGTCTGTTTCCATGATGCGGGATCATGCAGACCACAGATCAGCGACTGCCAAGTTCTTCGGTCCTTCTCGCGATTGCACGGGGTTCTGCGACCGACGTCAGCAAGTGCGCCCTACTAAAGGTATACGGTACCTCGTTTTGGGAGGTCCTAAACGGCTTTGGGTATCATATGAGCGTCTCCGCTGACCGCCTTCCATCCTTTGGTTATGCTACGTGTCCGTGTTACTGCTTCGCGGACCGATCGAGCCCATATTTGACAGGAAAGTCAGACATGGTAACCACTTATTAATCATCAACAATCTGGAACAATTGGTGAAGTCTAACAGCTTCTCGAAGGCACTATTTCCAATGCTAGCTATTTTTCGACGGAATTTCCAACGAATCCCTTCGATTTTTCATTAATAAACTTGAAACCGTCGGCAAAATCGAGGATTCTGTGAGTAGCACGATGTTGCTTTGTTGCTTGCAAACTTAAAACTGTTAGTGCAACTGTCGTGTTCCCACCCGGGATGCACTGGATGCGGAGAACAAGTGCTCTCACATTTTCCGAGGCTTCCTGCACAGATCATGCTCGATCGAGGTCTTTTTTGCTTTTTCATGTTTCGACCACGGAATCGCTGACTCAGAATGCTGGATAACACCTGGACGGACTTCTTGGGCGTTTGCTGTGACTATCGGTGATACTTCAAGACGCCATTTCGGGGAGGTTCATTATGAGCTCGTAGGCTCTGAGGATGCTCTTGTGCTTGCCGAGAATCATTAATCAGACAAGGAAAAGCGTTAGAACCCAATTGACTCTCGTTCAATGCTTTAAATGCTCCCCCCAGTTGTTGTTTTCGAATCAAAGCACAAAGTTAAAGACGAACGGAGAAGTCTTTGGAAATGTTTTCGAACACTGAGTCACCCATAGCACAAAATACATCAAGTTCCAGGAGTCACTTAACGCAAATATCATTAACTCGAAAACTCATCTACTTGGAAGTCTTCGCGAGTTTTTCCAATTTAGCGCCAGTTCACATTTCGCTTTCTCTCCGCCCCCCGTGTCATTCACAAAACACGCACCCATTGCTCCGAATTTTCGGAAAGAGCCAATGAATAATACGCCATAAAATAATATCCTCGTCGTTTTGCATAGCCGAATAATTTGTTCTTCCCCCCGTCTTACAACATCTTCCGCCCTTCTCTCTCCGCACAAAATGCTCTCGAAATTGCTTCTCGTAAGTGTTTTATTCTTCCGACCAACCGATATTCGAACACTTTTTGACATTGCTCTCTATTCAAAATGAATCCCAAAAGTCGACTTTCCCGACACTTTTCGACAGTTCAAAAACGATTCTGTGTATATTCACGAGAGATCGCTGCGAGACCCACTGTCGGAAAAGTCGACTTTCGCAACATGGTTCGAATAGGGGAACACAATGTCGAGAATAGAACGAACACTTCGTTTCCAGCTATCTCTCATCCTCTCCTTCACCGTCTTCTGCACGTCTTCTGCAGCGGATTCCCGTCGAGAACAGTGCAATGATCTACTGAAATGCCCCGCCGACAGCGTCTGTTTCAACGGTTCGTGCATCATTCCGCAAGTTCCGAACACTTATTCCAACCGCCAACATGTCAAAGGTTTCCATCGAAAGTCCGTTTGTCTGCTCACTGGGTTGTGTTTCTGAACATTGTCCCTCCGAATAAAACCATTTGCTGTGTGGCATTCCGTTGGTTTCTCTTGGAGATTGATCTCCAGTTTCAGCATTGTTTTTGCTGTCAGATCTCTTAATAATTGAGCCGTTTTTGAAAATTAGATGGTTACCCGGGTTGTTCTTTACTAAATACCAGGCTAATCGAGGCGGCTGACGCCGCCTCTCAGCCTGGGCTTCGCAGTTTTGCCCCTGTTGTCTTTTTTTTAGAAATGCTTCAAAAAGATTTTGTTCACACGTCTCAATTCGACGTGTCGACATGTGCCCATTCAAAAATGAAGACGGAAATCAAGCCAAAAAGCAGAAAATGTGCTTCAGAAGGCGTCAGACTTCACCGATCGCTTAGAAAATTCTTGTGCATCATCGGGCCAACTTTTCTGACCCGCCTGTCCAAAAACGGTCCAAATCGGTCCAGTAGGCGCTGAGAAAAGTCTGCGGACGGACAAACATACGGACAAACAGACAGAATTTGCCCTTTAATAATAGTAAAGACCAGAAGGTTGCTGCCGGCTATCGCCGGCACCTCCCTTCTGGGTTTTGCAAAAATAGCGAATCCTAATGGGGATATTTTCCGTCTTTATTCCTTGCTCATTTCACTTACAGAATTACGTGGTAACTGGAATGGATTCTCTGATTTTGAACTCGTATCCGAGTGCATAAGGTTTCTCGATCATATTTCGAGAATGGCCGTTTCTGGAATGGACATTTATCCCAAAAGTTTTTCTCTAAAGATATACTTTTCCTTCACTTTTGAACAGTTTTTCCGAAACGGCCATTTTTCTGGAATGCCGATGTTTAAGATGTCCCTTGTTTTTGGGGTTTTCAATTTGGCACACTGCCTCGCTCCTACGCTACAGAGTTCATGCTCGCTACTCGTTTTACTTATGTTTCGAAGTGGCAGTAATTCCGAAATATCTCTTTTTGGGAGGCTATCTCTCTCCTTCTTGCTCTCACGATTTTAACTTTTTTCTGATTTTCTGAAATGAAGACGGAAAGTCAAGCCGAAAGGCAGAAGAAGGGCTCCAGAAGCCGTAAATGTTGACCGATCGCTCAGAAAATGTACTTGCATCATCGGGCCAACATTTCGGACCCGCCTGTCCCAAAACGGGTCAAATCGGTCCAGCAGGCGCTAAGAAAAGTCAGCGGACGTTCCTTGGGAGGCTCTCTTTCTTGCTCTCACGATTTTAGTTTCTTGCAGAACTTCTGAAAGGTATATTTCACGAAACGACGCTTAGTCTTTTCATCCGAAGTAATGATGATTGTCATGTCGACTCTTAAACTGATTTCAGTAGTTTTTCTGGAAGGTCATTTTTTTGGAACGCTCGGTTTCCATAGGACTGCCTCTTTTCTTCCATTTACTCATGAAGACCGTTATTTCGGGGCGGCTCTTTTTAGAATGAACGTTCTCCGTAGAGCTGAAAAAGGAGGTATCAATGCTTTCACGAATAGAAAGAATCACAAAGAATCGCCAGCTATCGGCATCTTTCTTGCACCGGACGGGGAATGTGCGTTTCCCTTTGTCTTTCCACAAAACGGTCCTTTTTTGGGTAGAAACATATAAGTAACGGTGTGTTCCCACTCGACTTACCGACCTCTGACACCGCTTCTCTGGCTGGGCTCCTCAATTCTTTCCGTCCCTAAGCTTTTCCATAAACCACGGCATTTGCCTGTTGTCTTTTTTTTAGAAATGCTTCAAAAGGATTTTGTTCACACGTCTAAATTCGACGTGCCGACATGTGCCTATTCAGAAATGAAGGCGGAAAGTCTCGCCTAAAAGCAGAAGAGGTGCTCCAGAAGGCGTCAAAATTCTCCGATCGATTAGAAAATTTACGTGCACCTTGCGGTCAATACTTCTGACCCGCCTGTCCAAAAACGGTCCAAATCGGTCCAGTAGGGGCTGAGAAACGGCTGCGGACAAACAAACGGACATACACACAGACAGACAGACATCCTTTCTCAATTAGTATAATACCAGGCTAATCGAGGCGGCTAACGCCGCCTCTCAGCCTGGGCTCCGCAGTTTTCCCTGTTGTCTTTTTGTAAAAATGCCTCAAAAAGATTTTGTTCTAACGTCTTGCTCTCACGACCTTAATTTCTTTCAGAACTTCTGAAAGGTATATTTCACGAAACGACGCTTAGTCTTTTCATCTGAAGTAATGATGATTGTCATGTCGACTCTAAAACTGATTCCAGTAGTTTTTCTGGAAGGTCATTTTTTGGAACGCTCGGTTTTCGTAGGACTGCCTCTTTTCTTCCATTTTCTCATGAAAGCCGTTATTTCGGGGCGGCTCTTTTGAGAATGAACGTTTTCTCCGTAGAGCTAAAAGAGGAGGTTTCAATACTTTCACCAAAAGAAAGAATCACACTTTGCCAGCTATCGGCATCTTTCTTGCACCGGACGGGGAATGTGTGTTTCCCTTTGACTTGTCACAAAACGGTCATTTCTTAGGTAGAAACATAAATAAGGGTGTTTTCCCATTCGACTTACCGACCTCTGACACCGCCTCTCTGGCTGGGATCCTCAATTCTTTCTGTTCCTAAGTTTTTCCCAAAACCACGACATTGGTCTCTGCGTCTTTTTTTAGAAATGCTTCCGAAAGATTTTGTTCACACGTCTAAATTCGACGTGTCGACATGTGCCCATTCAAAAATGAAGACGGAAATCAAGCCAAAAAGCAGAAAATGTGCTTCAGAAGGCGTCAGACTTCACCGATCGCTTAAAAAATTCTTGTGCATCATCGGGCCAACTTTTCTGACCCGCCTGTTCAAAAACGGTCCAAATCGGTCCAGTAGGCGCTGAGAAAAGTCTGCGGACGGACAAACATACGGACAGACACACAGAATTTGCCCTTTAATAATAGTAAAGACCAGGCTAATCGAGGCGGCTAACGCCGCCTCTCAGCCTGGGCTCCGCAGTTTTGCCTGTTGTCTTTTCTTAGAAATGCTTCAAAACGATTTCATTCACACGTCTAAATCCGACGTGTCGACATGTGCCTATTCAGAAACGAAGGCGGAAAGTCTCGCCTAAAAGGAGAAGAGGTGCGCCAGAAGGCGTCAAACTTCTCCGATCGCTTAAAAATTTTGCGTGCACCTTGCGGTCAATACTTCTAACCTCTGTGCCAAAACGGTTCAGTAGTCTGATTTTGAACTCCTATCCGAGTGTATAAGGTTTTTCGACCATATTTCGAGAATGGCCATTTATTCCAAAAGTTTTTCTCCAAAGAAATACTTTTACTTCACTTTCGAACAGTTTTTTCAAAACGGCCATTTTTCTGGAATGGCGATTTTTAAGATGTCCCTTGTTTTCGGGTTTTCAATTGGCACACTGCCTCGCTCCTACGCTACAGAGTTCATGCTCGCTACTCGTTTTCCTCGGGCCGGCTTATGTCCCAATTTCCTGAATTGCGCGCCTGTCCCAAAACGGGTCAAATCGGTCCAGTAGGCGCTAAGAAAAGTCAGCGGACGTTCCTGGTGAGGCTCTCTTCCTTGCTCTCACGATTCCAGTAATTTTTTTCCCGACTGGTATATTTCACGCAACGACGCTTCGTCTTTTCATCCGAAGTAATGTTGATTGTCATGTCGACTCTAAAACTGATTTCAGTAGTTTTTCTCGAAGGACATTTTTAGGAACGCTCGGTTTTCATAGGACTGCCTCTTTTCTTCCATTTTCTCATGAAGGCCGTTATTTCGGGGCGGCTCTTCTCAGAATGAACGTTCTCTGCGTAGAGCTGAAAGAGGAGGTATCAATGCTTTCACGAAAAGAAAAAAATCACAATTCGTCAGCTATCGGCATCTGTTTAGCACCGGACGGTGTGTTTCCTTTTGACTTTTCACAAAACGGTCATTTCTTGGGTAGAAACATAAGTAAGGGTGTTTTCCCACTCCACTTACCAAATTTGATACGGCTGACACCGCCTCTCTGACTGGGATCCTCAATTATTCCCGTCCCTAAGCTTTTCCCTAAACCACGGCATTGGTCTCTGCGTCTTTTTTCAGAAATGCTTCAAAAAGATTTTGTTCACACGTCCAAATTCAGCGTGTCGACATGTGCCTATTCAGAAATGAAGGCGGAAAGTCTAGCCTAAAAACAGAAGGTGTGCTCCAGAAGGCGTCAAACTTCACCGATCGCTTAGAAAATTTACGTGCACCTTGCGGTCAATACTTCTGACCTGTCTGCCAAAAACGGGCCGAATCGGTCCAGTAGGAGCTGAGAAACGGCTGCGGACAAACAAACACACAGACAGACACACATCCTTTCCCAATTAGTATAATAAAGATAAAGATTCAGTACTTCCAAACATTTGTTTGTGTGTGAGTATAGGCTTCGTCGGTTCCTAATTGGCCATATGGGTCCTGTTCTGGTTGGGGGATTAATCATTCTCGACGAAGACTCCAATTCTCTAGAAGATTTATGGAGATTGACGGCTTCTCGGGCACGTCTCCTCATTTAAGACGTCATTTTCCTGAACTCACCGTTTGCCAGAAAAAATTCCTCAAACAGGGAACATTGTCATGTTTCATTTAGCCTCCCGATCTTCTCTTACTCAATACGGCCACCAGAATGGAAGAACGACAAATAAATAGACAGGGAGTGCTCTCGAGAGCGATCGGAACGAACCACACAGCTCACCGATTTGTTACCGTAACCCTTATTCTGAAAGCGGATTTCCGCCCGTTTTTTCGTGCGGATTTTTCACAAAAAATCAATAGAAGCAATTAACAAATTTTAACACTAAAATTTTCTGGAAAAGCAGCGCCAATTGCATGCTCTGTAGACTATTTTCAACTACTGTTTAGAATCAACTATTCATCCCAGAGAACACTTTGCCTTCGAATGCGTTCGTGACCATTTCCTAAACCATTTCACGTCAAGTTCATGTCTTTTGGGGCATTCCCATCACCTCCGTCATTTTCCCATTTTTCAATTCGAACCAACCTTTACCAACTCGTATTGCTGATTCCGGGAAAAGACCAGCGAACATGTCGACGCAAACCGCACCCACATCGCCATCGGCCGTCGACGGACTCCACAAGTCGCACGCGAACTTTGTCGCGTTTCTCTACGCGGATCACGGTCTCAGCTACAACACGAACGTGAAGAAGGTGGAGGAGTCGACGGGTCAGAAGCGAGAGCACGTGGCCTATGCGCTTATCGCCCTCGGATGCGTCTACATGATTGTGGGCAGTTGGGCCGAGTTCGTGTGCAACCTCATCGGAATCGCCTATCCGGCGTACGTCTCCGTTAAGGTCAGTGGTGCGTTTTGGAGCTGACAGTGACTGATTCTCTTTCAGGCGATCCGCACAGAGGACACCGCCGACGACACGACGTGGCTCATCTACTGGGCGGTCTTCGCCACGTTCGGTCTTCTCGACTTCTTCGCCATGAGCATCATGTCGGTGTTCCCCTTCTACTGGATCCTCAAGGCGGCGTTCCTCGTCTTTCTCCAGACCCAAGGAGTCAACACCATCTACTACGGGCTCGTGGACCCGCTTGTCACTGCGATCGATCGCAAAATGGGACACAAGTCACCGGCTCAATCGCCTGCGCCAGCTAACGGTTCGGCTCGTGCTCCAGTCGTCGACGCCAACAATAATGTTGCGAAACCCGAGTGAGAGAGCTTGAACTTTAATGTCGAGAAACAGTATACGATTAACAAAGAGCTTCATTCTGTCGGTGTCACATCCAAACACTCATCAGCATCAGAGCGAGCATCGAAACGCCCGCCGCCGCACCGTTGCATTTGTCCTTTCCGCAGCAGAATCGGTCGGCGCATCCGCGGCCTGCGAACATCACCGGCGACTTTTGGCACGACTTGCTCCGATCCCATGTGCAGCCTGAAATAGAGAATTCTTGCAAAAAAGTGGCCGAAGAGAGATTTCTTTGCACATTTTGGGATTGATGATGTTTTGCGCGCAGAAGCGACCGGAAATCAGGTTGAAATTGGAGGGGAAGCACGGCTCCGGGACGATTCGCAGCCGCTGACACGTGCACGAATAACACGATTTGTGATTAAAAACTTGAATTTTCTGCAAAACTTGCCGATTTTTTGAAAATATGTTTTAGGAGGGCTTGACGGTATTTTGAGGTCCCCATCACGTTATCCCTCTTTCAGTTTTACTGAATAAAGTCCGATTTTGACTTTTTCTCCAAAAACCAGCCAGTTTTGCAGAGAATTGAAGTTTTTATTCACAAATTGTGTTATTAGTGCACGTTTTAGCGCACGGTTTCTAATGTTCAAAATTATAGTGGTTCCCCACTTTTTTGTGCGTATACGCATAGAATGTTTCCAGAAAAGCCTTTCTCATTTTCTCAGTTTTAAAAATCAGCTCACCAATCTCGTAAGAACAGCTTCTGACGGTGTAGCTGTTGATTGTCTGGTTCTTCTGGTTACTGTAGAAGGCGAAATCGGTCTTCTGAAGTACGAGTCATTCACTTCTTTGTCTGGAGTCTCACGCATACCTGACAGACACTTCCCTCCGGACACGTCGTCAATTCCCAATTCTTCGAACTCGAGCGGTAAACGTCGCAGTCTTGGCCGACGCAATTCCAGCATTGTAAGCCGACGGATAGTGCTGAAATTGGGGTTTCGGAAGGGGAAGTGTACCTGAAAAGCACCTGGAAGAGTAAGAACAATCAATAGAGGCACAATCATAGGACGGGGAGTTTCAGGTCTAAACTAAATCCGAGAGAGGTGTGCTCACCGACTCCGGAAATTGGAATGTGCGCGCAAAGAGAGGGGGTGGGACTTGTGATAAGCGAAATATTATTCATTCGGCATACAAAAGTATTTAGGAACATGGTAAGTTGAACAAAACGAAAGAGAGAAAATGCAGCAGAATTAGCTTTTCGCGGACTTTTTTGGTCGAGCACTGAAGTTACGATGGAGCAACGAGAAGCGAGAAGATGAGGGGACAGGGAGGCAAAGCGGGAGGGGAGACTTTGCTGGAAAATTACTTAATTAACGATATTTTCAGAGATATACGGGGGATAGAAGACGAGAAAGGAGGAGAATGAGAATAACGGTCGAAACGGAAATGATTCAATATATAATGAGACAGGAGAGAAGGGGGGATGTTCACAACCACCAGGGCTACACAAAATCGGTCGAGGGATGGGATTCGTTTGCAATGAGTTCCTACCGGCGAGGAGAGCAAAGAAGATGAATAGAGACGCGGGAAGCGAGGAAGGGAATATGCGAGAGAGAATTCGAGAGCGAGAATGATCACAACCGGAACGCAATCGGCGGCCACCGACGACGATGATCAACGGCATTCCCACACTTTGCACGTCAAATCGACACTTCCTGTGATGACGTAGGGAGAGGATGGGTGGAATGCTGGAAAATCACTCGCTTTAAATTGTATGAATGGAAGGTCACTCACCGACTGTTGAAACAAAGTGATCGTGAGCCTCAATCGCCTTCATGCACCGCTGAGCAGCCAATTCCCACACCCGAAGTGTCTTGTCATCCGCCACTGATATCAAGTACTGAGAAGGGAGTACGTTAAATAATTTCCATCTTTCGTTCAACTCACTTTTCCTTTTGGATGGAATGCCAATCCTCGGACCCAATTCTCATGTGCCAAAAGGGTGAATACAACGTCTCCGGTGTTGATGTTCCATGCCTTGATGCTTCTGTCGCGACTTCCACTGAACAGAATGTGCGTTGAGTTGCCTTCTGGTTCTATAAAAATGAAGTATATGTCTGCTTCATGCGTTCAGAATGAAAAACTGACGTTGTCCGGTGATATTTGTGTAGGCGCTGTCTGGAGCCCACTCGACGCACTCAACTGCATGCTCGTGGTCCCGGAGCACCAATTTGGCGGTTTTGGTGGCAAATGACCACACACTGACGGTTTGATCGAGACTTCCAGATGCGAACAAAGTTCCGTCGTTCGAGATGCGGATCATTCGGACCCAGTCATTATGGCCGCGGAAAGTGAAGACACAGTATCCGGTAGAGATCTAGGACAATCCATTGAGGAACGAAAGAAATTGCGAAATTGTCAGCAATTGAAAAGGCAAAACAATGTTTGCAATTCTTTTTTACATCGCTGACTCAGCTGCTATGGGGACTTTGAAAAAAAAACACTTACATCCCACTGCTTTATGGTGTGGTCACGACTAGCGGATAGAACAAAATCTCCGGTTGGCAGGAAAGCGATTGAGGAGACGGTGTGCTCGTGTCCCTTCAGAGACTTGAGGCAATCGTACGTCTGTCCGAAATCCCACAACTTTATCGACAAATCCGATGAGCAGGAGACTAAATTTGGAAGGTTTTTGGATTTCCTCAAAAAATAAAGCACTCACCCAGCTGCTTTCCGGCAGCGTCAATGGCAATGTCATTAACTGCATCCGTGTGTCCTTTGAGCGTCCTCTCGAGCTGTCCCGTCTCGTAATCCCAGACTTTGATGGTGGCATCTTCGGAGCAGCTGGCCATAATTGTCCACAGCGGGTGGAAGACGACTCTGGTGACCGGAAGTCGGTGTCCGATCAGTTTCTGAGTCTCTGGTGGCCTTGGGATCCAGTCAGCTGCTTGCCTCTTGTCTCTGAAGATTTAGATGCACTCGATGAGCTGTCAAAAGTCGTGTCCTACCTTGTTGGAGCTCCATGATTGATTTCTCGTTGTGATTCTTGCAACTTTCCCTCCAAATCGTTCACTTTTCGTTGAAGCCGCAGGACAGTCGTCCATTTTTTCTCCAGTATTCCTCCGAGAGGTTTGATATCATTTTCACTCTGGAAAACCACTACGATTTCTGGATACCAATGACTTGAAAACGGACCAAGCTTGATTCTTTGAGGAAAACTTCGAAAGTCTCGGTATATCCGTTGTTTTGCAGATACTCGGCGATGGCTCGGTTGCTGAAAAGAAAAAGAGATAATTAGAATAGGGAATGAGGGGAAGAGCATTGCGAAATGCATTTCTTTCTCTCCAGAATTCAATTTAGCCACCATAAAACGGCAGACGCACGACTGACTTACATTTCCTCTCGCTGCCTCTCCGACAAACTCATTTTGCGGGCGGAAAGCCGGAGAAGGGAAGCGGAGAAAAAGACGAGAGAACCTGAAAACGGATAGATGGATAGTTGAGAAGACTTTCAGCCAAAAATCGAAAAAGAACAGAAAAACCGAAACGAGGTGACAGGAATTAAGCGGGATGAAGGGAGGGAGCGATGAAAGTGAAATGAAAGATCGAGAGAAGGAAACGAGTCTATCGATTTTATAATTGTTTCCTGTTTATATTTTTTGATTTTTGTTCAGATCACACTGTTATTTTTTGTTTATTATGAGGAAAGGAGGAAATACTCATTGACATGAAAACCAATCGGTTTCGAACCTTTGACTGGGCACAAATGTTGGAAGGAGCAGCATTCATGAGCCTTCCGGACCTTCCTCATACTTCCTTTGTATTTTTAAATGTAATTTCACTAAAAATAAAATAGGGTAAAATGTGTGTGGCTGCGCCCCCGACGGCGCGGTTGTGCGAGTGCGCGAATGGAACGAAACGATGACGAAGCGAGGAGAGAGCGTGTGAAACGCGGAGCGCGCAGACAGAAAGAGGGACGCGAGAGTGCGATGCGCGCGCTGCAGTGGCTCGCCGTCCGGCTGGCGACACAAAAAGCGAGCAGCGATTACACTATCTCTTTTTCTCGGACACTCTCCAACATTTGTACGCTATCTCGCAGGAGGCAAAGCATTTTTTGGAGATTGATAAGCAAAAAAAACAAGGCGAACGAGAAAAATTGCAAAAAGTTCAGTGCGGACGAGAAAGTAGCCATGGAGATTTCTAGGCTACGACCGAAGAAAGAACGACCAGTTCAAATGACGTGGCAGGTCGGAAGAAGACGACGAGAAGAAGACCAATTAATTTTTTATTTATGTCTCCGTCCAATAAAGAAAATGCAGCGGCCAACATAACAAATGTGGTCATCCCGGCAGTCGTCGTGAATCTGACACGGCCTCCCCTCTGTCATCTCGTCCTTGTTGACACATTCCGCCGCTTCTCGGTCGCACACTTGCTCCTTCCCACACTTGAGCTCATCGCAAACCGACGAGCTTGCGGAGACGTCGAAGGCGATTAGGATCTGAATGTTGCGCGTGGCTGTATATAGTTGGAAGAATTCTTTACGGAAAAAAACTCACGGCGAGAAGAAGAAGAAGAAGACAAGTTCGCATAGTTTTCGCTGAATGTGAGAGCGGGTTGAGGGCAAACAATTGATCTTTTTGCCAGCATGTGGCCTCTCTTTTATACCGTCTTGTAGGAGAAAAACGAGAGAAAGCAATGAAGACGACGAGACGAGAAGAGAAAAACGAACTGTGAACGGAAAAAGGACGAAAATAGTTGGACACCCTGACACGGAAGTGGCAGCGTTCTGGACTGCGCCGACTATTTTGGTTATTTTACCGATTATTTGATTGAAGAAAATTTAATAGATGATCGACAAACGCTTGAACAGTCAGGTTGTATTTCGCGGATATCCGATCGGTACGCGCCTTGAGCACCTGTCCTCACGCATTTCCACCTCCACTAGCGTAATCCTCGCGGGCTTATCCAGAAGACGAGCCGTTGGATCCCATGCCGGACGAGCAGCCGCCGGTCATTTTGAAAACGGAAATGATAGGGAAAAGGAGCTGCTTCCAATTACATGAGGACAGATAAAAAACAAGAAAACGAGGGGCACGTTAACAGTTCGAAAAGGAAATTGAAAAGTGAGCAAATTCGCTCGGGAAAATCAAACTTTCAAAATTTTGGATTTTCCATTAATCGTTCCCCTTCATTTAGCTCAATCGTTTTGTCGAATAGAGCACGTTTTCTGTGACTCTCAAATGAAAATATTGTGTATAAAACAGGCAAATGCGCTCTATTGCTATATGAAAGATAACGCTGGATTTGAAAATCGAATGTTCCGAAGAATAGACCGTTCAAACTGAAACTTTCTCAACAGGTTTTTTCACACATGCAAGTTTTCTCGCACTCCACTGAGGTTTGATGGTCGGAAAATGACAGGTGTGCTGGGCAATAGAGCGCACTTTCCGACCGTCCAACCTGCTTGTCTGCATTTCCCTCGCATCCGCCTCCTCCTTCCTCCCAAAATCAGAATCTCTCCACGCGCACAAACCGCCATCCTCATTTTCGCGTGACTCTGTTTTTTGAACTTCACGTCGAGATGGGAACAAGCGATAAGAGAAGGCTATAAATGGGCGGCTCGTCGCCGCATATCCTCATCAATTGTTGCCCAACTCAATCCGTGACTGTGCGACAAGTGACGAAAGATGCCGAACCCGCCAGCGAAAGAGGATACCTGGGCGTTCCAGCCGATCGGATCGCCGTTCCCGCCGAGCCCCGTCAAGTGCATGGGCGAGCAGAACATGTACGTGGCGCTGTGGTACAAACACGGAAAGCCGATTCACGGACGCTCGTGGAACAACGGAGGAGTCGTCGAGTGCTCGTTCCCGTACAAGGAGTCGGAGCTGACGACGAAGCAGCAGCTCGAGGGACAGATCCAGGTGCTTCAGTACGTCGGAGACCACAACTCGCAAGGTAAGGAGACGTGGGGATTCTGATGAGATTCTGGATTTGTTTAGGATTCTGGTACGAGTGGATCAAGTACAAGGACCGTCTTGAGAAGCTCGACGACAAGCACCAATTGGTGCGTTGCGGAGACTCGTTCCCCATCTTCTGGAAGCGTGCCGAGGGAAATCTTATGGGATACGTGGACAATAAGACTGAGGAGGCGTGGTTCTCGATCAACGGAAAGGTGCTGAAGCAGCTCGGACCGCAGCTCAATGAGATGTACATCATCACGCGCAACTGCGTCGGAGGGCCCCCTCATTGCCCGTGTACCGTGTGCGGAGCCGCCCCACCGCCGCCCAAGCCAGTGCCACGTGTCGAGAGAGACGAATGGATGGATATCCGCGAGGGAGACCCGTGGCCGACTCGTCCGCTCGTCAAGGCGCTCGACAAGACGCTCGACACGCTGGCCGGAGTCAATCCAGACCAGTACGTCGCCCTCTGGTACATGCAGGGAGAGCCTGTCATGGGACGCGTCTGGAACGAGGGAGGCAAGGTGAGAGGCGGATGAGAAGGGGTCAGAGACAGTTTTTGTGGTTCAGATCGCCGCCAACTTCTCGTGGTTCAACAATGAGTACTGCAAGAACGTCGGATCCATCCAGCTGCTCATCAACCTTCCGGACAGTGTCCGTGGTTTCGACTACGGATGGATTCCATTCCCGGAGGCTGCCAAGTTCGGAGACAAGCAGTGGCATCCAGTGCACGTCAACAACCACAAGGGAGACATCTCTGTGGGAGTTGTCAACTGCCCTGGAGGCAAGCAGATCCTCGCCAAGGTCGATGTCCGTAACGAGAAGTACGGATACGGTTACCAGGGCAAGGAGGTGTCTGCCACTGCCAAGGGCTGCGCCGACAACACCATCGTGCTCTGCCGCAAGGCCAAGCCAGGATACAAGCTGGACGGATAAACGATCGATCCATGCCATCATTTCAGCACAAGAACAACAACAAGACGGACGGTATCTCTTCTTTTTCAACAGCGAGATAAATAAGTTTATTGTAATATCGTTGTTCTTTGTTGTCTGATCGGGTCGGGGAATCTTCTTGTTCGGTCGTTTTTGCTTTCTGTCCCAGTGTCACTAGAAACGTTCAGAACGTCGGAATTTTTGAATAATCTCTTTTGCATCGCTCTGTCATTTTCTGCTTCGAATCCACGTATGCTGTCCGTCTCTTTCTTAATTTGTAATAACGCTCGTGCTCCTCCGCTTCGGAGCCTGTACCGCTCTTTAGAGATGCGTATTTACGTACTCATAGTGGCCGCACGGGATCATAAACTGTGCGATCGTGCTCCTCCGTTCCACAGTGTCTGCGTCTCGCCTGTTTTCCCGCTATTTCGGCTAAGCAGCTTGAAATAGTTAGAGAAATGGAGAGACGTACGCAGCAAAATTTGAATTTATTGGAGCCAAGAAGAGCGATTGCATTCGACATCCGCACTGTTTTTCCGCTAGGTCACTGGAGACAGACAGATGTCCAACCAACGGAAATAGTGGTTGAGGATAAAAGTACATTTTACCCTACTGGACCGATTCCGCCCATTTTTTGGCACAGAGGTCAGAAGTATTGACCGCAAGGTGCACGTGAATTTTCTAAGCGATCCGTCAAATCTGACGCCTTCTAGATTACATCTTCTGCTTTTTGACATGACTTTCCGTCTTCATTTTTGAATAGGCACATGTCGGAGCCCAGGCAGAGAGGCGGCTTTAGCCGCCTCGATTGGCCTGTTAAATTAATAATTCAATCTTTGATAATTCCAAAAAAATTGTGTGTAAAGCACTGCCTCAGATAAAAAATCGAGAAATCTGAAGAGGAATTTAAAGGAAAACACATGAATTGTCAGAAACGGTTACTTTGAACTTTGACTTTGAGAACTGTTCGCTTTTGGCAACCATGCAATAGACTGAAAACCTCTTATTTTTCGAAATCCCCTTTTTTCTGAAAATCTCGCGTGACCCGTGCCAGATGAGTGTCATAATCGCCATGAGCCTCCTCCCGGTGGGCGATTTCTGTCATTTTAGTAATTTTTCCACGATACGAAACGGTCGATAATTGTGAGTTTTCGATGGCACCAAATTCCTTTCGGACATTGCAGATTTTGCAGAATAACAATGAATATCTAAAATGTATCGTTTTCTGATCTTTGCATTCAATTCGTTCGTGGCAACGCTTTTTGTGTCGTTTCTTCTGACGGCACGTAAATTTGATATTAAGCGGAATGGGGAAGGACGACGTGAGCGAACGGAGATTTCGAGTACTTCAATATCCAGATTTTCTTTAGGAATAAGCAACGAATAACGAAACAAACGGAACAATGATCCTGAAGGACGACACGCAACGAGCAACACGAACTATCGGACAATGAGCTCCGTTTTATTTTTTATAAAGTACATTTATCATTTTTTGTTCACTTTGATTTGATTCTAGATTTCCTCGCACTTCAGAAGTATCATATTTACAGTTACTATCTGAGTTCGCCGCGAGTGTGGACTCTGCAGTCGCGGTGTCCTGCAACGAAATAGAGAGCGCGTTCATTTCAGAGAAGCAGACGATTTCTCGGACCGGCAGCGAGATCCAAGCATGTGTCGAACGCAGAACATCTGAGTTATCCGATAAGGAGGCTCACGAATATCAGTGCGGAGACAGAATTTTCCAACTATTACTCTTTTTCACCTTACACACTGTCGGAGAATCATTGTATCTCGAGATTGATAAGAGATATCAAAAAGTTGTCAACAGCAAACTTGTAGTCCTAGTTATGATCTACACGTTTTTTGTTGACAACTTTTTGATACCTCTTATCAATCTCGAAGTATAACGATTCTCCGGCAGAGTCTGGTGGTGCCGTCAAAATAGAACTTTTACGGTAGGCGGCAAATTGGCGCAACGTCCACCTCGGCAACCACTCGAGGACATTGTTTTTTGCACAAATCCGGAACTTTATCAGGTTTCTGATTCTAGAAATTGCTAATGAACCGTTGGTTTTAAGGGTTTTGCCATGATCCTATCAAAAATTAACAACGAGATCCACTTCAACGAGATCCAATTGGAGGAAACTTTCTGAGAGAGATTGCCGGCAACATTGCTTTGATTTCTTCAAAATGCATTCAATCCCAACAAAAACAGTAATCATACGACTCTTTTATTTCATTGAACACATAAGCAAGTCTCATTCGTTTCTGATTTATCCTTCGGGTTGCTCTCAGGCGGTCGGCTTCTTCGCAGCTTCCACTTCGATGAACTTGATCAGATCGGCACGTTCATCAGCCTTCTTGAGTCCAGCGAACACCATCTGAAAATGAAATAGGGTTCGATTGAAAGAAGACGTTTCCAACTGACCTTGGTTCCCGGAATGTACTTCTTCGGGTCGGCGAGGTACTCGAACAGAGTCTGTCGGTCCCAGACGACTCCCTTGCTCTTGTTGGCGGCCGAGTAGTCGAATCCGGCCACTTGTCCCGATTGTCTTCCGATGACACCGCTGAGAGTCGGTCCCGTCTTGGTCTGAAGCGAGTTGACAACGTGGCACTGCTCGCAGCGTTGCTTGAAGATCTGCGACCGATGGGTGAGGGGGAGATTCGAGAGAGCACTCACCTTCTTTCCCTTCTCGTAGTCTCCTTCGGGGATCGATCCACCGGACGCTGAGTCGGACTTCTTCTTGGCACCCATTGCTCGAGTTGTCGGAACTTGAGAACTGACTGACAGACGGGCGGCGAGCGCTCGTCGAGACTGTGCCACGTGGACACCGTGGAGGGTCGCGTGAGTTGAATTTCAAGAATCAGGTCACGTGGAAAACGGAAAAACGCCGGATAGTTTCGGCGACTGACAGATGAAAATAATTCTCACGTGAAAATCAACAAAAATCAACCGAAAATCAGAAAATGCTTCTAAAAAACCGAAAATATTTCGGATTTTTTGGTTGTTCTCCGGAGAAAAACGAGATTTTTTTGTCAATATTCCGTATAAAAATCCCTAACATTCATATTTCCCTTCAAGTGAGTAATTTAAATTTTCACAAAAAAATGCGCCTTTCAGTGACAGTTTTCCCAATGCGAGAATCTGGCGAAACGGGAGTTTTTTGTAAAAATAGCAAATTATGAATCGGCTGTTTTGAATTTTAAACTGAAAACAAATATTATTTATCAGTGATCGTTTTCCATTTCGGCCGACAATCGGGCGAATCTTGTAATTCACGAATCGGGAGTCGTTGCGAAAACAGAATTGTTGCGAAATCAATAGAAAAAATACATACTTTTTCTCTGATTTTCCAATTATTTTGTGCATTTTGTCATGAAAATGCTTGATATTCATCAACAGCTGACGAATAACCGAGATTTTGTAAATTTTCGTCGGTCCTCGTTGAATTTTTGCGAATTTTCATCGATCTTCCAGTATTTACGTGGCAAAACTTTGTCGCCAATTGTTTCGTGAGCACAAATTTTTGTCCATCCGTGATTTCTGATATCTGAAAGTGAGTCATCTGTGCTGATCAATGATCACCTCGCCAACGAGAACACTTCGAGCCGCCCATAAAAGACAATAATCACCCCATTATACATAATGCAATGTGTCCCCCCGCGGCTTTAAAACGGGAGCAGACGGTCGGAAAGATACACTGGACGCAATGTTCAAGTCTCCGCTGGTGAGCCCTCTTCCCCGCCTCCTTCATCGTCCCGATTCTTCAGATCTTCGTCCTCTTCGCCTTGATGATCGTGTCGGTGTCTGCTCGGGAGAACGAGAGCTGTCTCGATGAGTACCGTTGCACCGACGACGAAGTTTGCTGGAACGGAGAGTGTGTTCGCAAGGATCCGTATGCGGCCAGAAGACGTCACGTGGCTCATTACGGATACGACATTGCGAAGAAGTCGAAGAGCTGCGACACTTCCCGCGACTGCCGTGGACATGGATTCGGATACGTGTGCTCGAGGGGCTCCTGCCGACCCATTCATCGTTTCTGAGCGAATCATTTTTATTGATAAAATGAGCATTTAAATGTGGTTTATTGCGATGAGCTCTCTCGAAGGGCCAACGTGGAATGTAGGAACGCGCTCTTCTACAATATCGGGGCCTGCGTCTCGTGATTTCAGTGCTATTTCGGAGTTCCGGCCGACGAAATGCGAGGAAGCGCAGACGCAAATGAGCAGCGAAATTATGTTTCAAAGAATTATCCGTAGAGCGCGATTACAATCCAATGGTTTATTTATTTATTTATTTATTCATTTAACACCGAGAATAAGTATATAACACGTAAAAGTAAGCACGAGGAAGGGGATGAATAAAACAATTTAAAATGACCTAATAAGCCTGCAAAAGCTGTGGGCCAAGTGGGGGGGGGGGGGAGGTTATAGAAGGTAGACTGACTCAAGAGGTAGAACAGAAATGCGCGAAGAGAACGTAGCGGGAGAGACTAGTTTGGGAAAATGCTTGCATACGGCGTTCCACAAGGGAAGGTTTGCGTGGAGGAAACTACTATTATTGGGACCTACGCGAGTCAAAAGATACGGGTAACGCGGGGAACGCGCGGGTTTAACATAAGTGTCTAGATCAGGAAAGTGGTAGCGTTTGGTTATAATGTTATGGAACGTACTTAAAATCAAGATTAGGCGCCTGCGCTTGAGAGAAGTAAGATTAGACTGGTTTAATCCATCATTATAATCAAGGAAAGGCAGGTTGCATCTCTGGTAAACTCTGCGCGAGAAGGTTCTGAGAACGGACTCTAACTTATTACTGAGAGCAGGAGAAGACGGATGGAAGATTTCGCAGCCAAACTCGAGAACAGGGCGAATATAAGTGTTAAACATTTTAAAATAGAAAGCGGCGTTGGTAGAGCGGAATGAACGCAGAATCTGATGAGATTTGAGCATCGCAGCGGCGGCAATCTTATGAATGTGTTTATCGTAGCGCAGTTTGTTGTCTACAAGAATTCCCAGATCCTTCCAGACACTGCACCAATTTTCAATGATTTTGAGACTAGCTGACAGAGATTCCGGATTCGAGCTAATGAGTTTCAAATCAGCTAATGAGTTTCAAATCAATGGTTTCCGCTAGATTTTCTGAAAAAGCAAACGTCTCTCGTTCGAAAAATCGGTTACGTGGACTCCGCAGTCGCGGTGTCGGCGACGGTCCTGCAACGAAAGAGCGAGGCAGCGCGTAAATTTCAGAGACGCAGACGATTTTAGAAACGCGCCAAAGGCGATGTCCACGCAAGTGGCGAACGCATAATATTGTCTGCGTTCTCGGAATTGCATGATGTCTCACTTGTTCGTGTCGAGACCCTCTACCACACCACTGATTGTATCGTTGGTGTATCGGAAAGCGGTTTCCTTCGAAGTGTCTTGACATCCTCTTGTACACCTCCGAAAGAGTGCCCGAAGAGTGCCAGAAGGGAGACAAAACTTCGCTTCGAATCTCTTCAAAATCCGTCAAAAGTGTGCCCCGTCTAGGGTGTCTCAAGTCGAGGCCCGTCCGCAGTTTCCCATGGGACCGCCCGTCGACTATCATTATTCAAAAACAGCAACAAGCACACACTCTGCTGCAGCCCTCTCCGCCCGGAGGAGGAGAGCCCACAAATTGTCCCATTCCATTCGCGTTTTTGCTTGTTTTCCCGTCGCTCCTCGGCCCGATTTGCCGGTTCGCCCGTCTTTTTTCCTCGATTGACTCGACTTGATGAGCTCTTCCCGGTCGGTTGAGTTTGGTTCCGACGAGATGCCGATACAAGTGGGAACGCAACAGTGCTCTCCGCTCGATCTCTTCTTTCTTCGTGTTCTCGAGACACCCTATCCGCTAGAACTGTACCGGTCCATCTGACACTGAAAATTGATTAATATTGTGAAACTTTTGCTCAGTGAAGATAAATTAACGTTAAATAGAAGGACTTGCACTGTCCCAGGTGTCATTTCCAAGTTACAGAGGGTTTGGATACATCGCCTTCTATTTTCAAGCTGGTCTCGCCACGAGAAAAACAACAAATTACTATGCACGGCGAACCACGATCGACGTCTAGTAGTAAATTTTTGCAACATTTTTTCGGGTTCGGCCACCTATCAGAAATCCTGAAACGTGGGCCACGCCCCTTTCGCAACCGCCGCGTGAAATTTTGCAACTCCGCCGCACGCAGGTCCGATTGGCGGAGTCCTCCCAAAAACGCATTTTGAACGCCTTCTTCCCCGTATTTTCCGGCCAAAGGACCTAAATTTAGGACATGAATTTTTTTTTAAACCGTTCGAAAATTAATTTTGATGGTTTTGTATAAAAAAAATTTGCAACTTTAAAGAAGTTTTTCGAGAAAAATGCGAAAAACCCTCGGGGACTAGGAAACGGTGTCCGGAGGCGGAGTTTGAAAACGCAAATATGGCCTAGATTTTCCTCTAAGACGTCGATCGTGGTTCGCCGTGCTATGGAATTTGGAACTTCTTCCGCTTTTCATCGTTTTCCTTTTGTTTCCTACCGGTTTCTATGGGAAACAAATGGTACAAAGGAGACGAAAGACCGTTATTATCAAAATCGGCGGATCATTGGTCTCGTCACGGAGAAAACGAATTACTGTAACATTTTAACTAGTTGTTTTGGAATTTATCGTTTTTTGAACGTTTTTCACTGATTTTTTGTCACAAATCCATTTTAAAATGGCGTTTTGAATAGAAACCGTGGAAAATAACGCGGAAAAACGATAAACTGCGAAAAAAACAAATTAAAATGCTACAGTATTTTTCTTTCTCGGTGGCGAGACCAGTGAGCGCCACACAGAGGCCATCTCGGCACATCTCGTAAAAACGAGAGAGAAATGCACTCTCAGACATATTTTGATGTCGTTTTGAAAATCGGAAAAGCCAACTGACCATAGATGATTGGGTTAAATATGGGATAGTTAGACACATGCTCAGCCCATATCTCTGATCCCTTGCACTTTTCCCCTCGAACGTTCATTATCTCGCGAATGGCCCCATCATCCCCATCATTCCCGACCCCATTCCCATTCCAACAAGTGCATGCACATGACCCCCCTCGGAGCATTTCCCCTTCGTAACACCATAAATCATCGGCTCAGAGCGGGGCAAATGACGGACTTCTTCGTCCTTCTCGGCTTCTTTTACAATTCAACACTTTCTCGAGAAATTCTTCGATTCTTACAGAAACATTGATGCATTTCACATGACTAACATGCTATTTCGGATACTTTTCCTCTTCGGAACTCTATCGGTAAGCGATTGTTGATCAAGAACATACATTTGCAAGGGAACACTTTCTGATACTGGTAATCGATACCACATAGTGTGTCTACCTGCGGAAGCTTCTAGTTTTCCAGATATTTTGTTTCGAAGTGCCCAAAATTAACGAAATCGGACGTATTTGAGCACTTTATGACAAAATATCCGGAAAACAAGAAGTTTGCGCAGTCAGCCACAATATGGGATCGATTGAGAAAGTGTCATTCTGCAAATTTACAGCAAAATCTGAAAGATCGTCTAAAAACACATCCCCTTGAGCACAACTCGGCTTAAAATGCTCTTTTTGAGGTCATGACTGAGAATGTGTGTTAAGAAGTTCAGAAAACTGATGTTTCTTGTGTGGAAAGGTGTCGAAAACTCTGAAGATGTTGTTTTATTCGCCAACTTCCATTCATCTATTCAGAAGTCGATTCGATGCGAGTACTCGGAGTTGATGAATCAGAAGATCGGCGTTCGGGTCGAAGTGCTGAACATTGTGTACGAGAACGAGACGACGATCACCTCCACCGGCCATCCGAGATGTCGGCTCACTTTGCACAAGTCAGGCTGGGATCGGTACCTGAGTTTCTTTTCGTTCTTTCCGTTTCCAGTTCCTCTTGTCAACTCCTCCTTTCGTTTCCAGAGACACGTGCTCGAGTCCCCAATTCAAACTGAATGACACACTGTCCTGGTCGACGAGGGTCTGTTATAAATGGGTCTGTGACACGAGTAAGTGACCAACACACAGTCCACAGTCTCTTCTTTTTTCTTCCAGCAAAATACGCGATGAGAGTGGAAAGTTGTTGGATAGGGACTCCCAAGATGCCAGTGTTCATTGTCAGAGACGACGGGTGCACAATCGAGAAGGCCATTTTGACGTCGCCCGTCTACACTTCATTCAACAGAGCAGCTGCCATCGGATGGATGGCCGTCCGGCAGAAAAGTGAGAGCAAAAGTGGAGAATGAGGGGGAAAAGAAAGTGTTGAAGAACTGAGAAATTGATTATGGCCGAATTTTCACACTGGGATTCTCGGTCACGTGTGATGTTCCCAAAGGAGCGCACATACTATCGGATGCCATCGAAATGACCCCACAGCCGAGGAGAGCTCTGCCGGAGAAGTATTATATCTCGAGATTGATAAGAGATATCAAATAGTTGGCAACAGCAAATTTGTAGATCATAACTAGGACTACATGTTTGCTGTTGACGACTTTTTGATATCTCTTATCAATCTCGAGATATAATGATTCTCTGGTAGAGCTCTCCTCTGTTGCTGGGAAATTTCGAATTTTCGAATCGAAATCCGAAAAAATCCAAAATCCCGAAAACGGAAAACAAAAGGAAAATTGTTTTCCTGAGAACAGTGAAACAGAAATAAAACGGAAAACATAAAAATCGCGACAATTTCTCTCAAACTCGAAAATCAAATATTTCCCAAGAATTCATTTTCCCGAAAACACGAGAAAATCCCATTTTTTCGGTTAATATCAGAATGAACTCAATGGAAATTGGCCTTTCCGAAATAGAAAAAAAGATGGTCTCGCAACGATTCAAACGGTTTTGCGTAACCGGGAAATGAGCAAAACGTGGAAATCTCTTCGAAGTTATCATAATTTCGCCAGAGCGCACTTGCCTACTTGACTGCTATGTGATATGATTCGATGAACTGCTGGGAACTTTCCTTCAAAGAACCTCCAATCCTGCTTGAAAACGAGCATCTCCCACCTCTGATCTCTTTCGTTTTCTCGGCGTGACTGGGGGGCACACCTCGAAAACAAACGCGCATTGATAACACGAACTGACCCTGCGCCACTTCACAAAACAACCCTCTCTCTCTCTCTATTTCTCTTTTGCAGACATGAAGTTCATGCACGTCGGCTGCACTATCCGTCTGTGTCACCTCTGCGATCCCGCCTGTCAGGAAATCACCGTCAGTTCCCGCCCCTCCCGCCGTTTTTCAGGCTTTTTCTTGTTTTTCAGCCTCCTCGAACTTGCAATGATTCCCGCGCCGATGACTACGAGGCAATGTGGAACAGCTCGTCGAGAGTGAAAAATTTGTGTTTTCCGGCTCCGTCGACCACCGAAAATCCAGATGGGACTTCGAACTCCCATCGGCTCATGCTCCCTCTTTCCACACTTGTTATCATTACATCACTTGTTCCATTTTTCCGTTAAAATTGCTCAAAATGAACGTTTTTCTCTCATTCGCCTCGGAAGTACAGTAACCCAATTGTGTCGTGAGATTTGAGACTTGGTGTTTGCGGACATCTTCTGAAATTCTCCATTTTTTTTTCTTTTTTTTGGAATATCGGGAAATTTCATAGAAAAACTGCGAAATCCGTCAATTAATCTCAATATATTCGATGATCCAGTCGCTATTTCGTATCATTAAAACCTGTTTCGACACACTCATCATCCCACTTTTCCCATAAAACCATTTCAATGTTATCATTTTCTTTGCGTTTTATGTTCGTTTTTTACTGTCGCGGACCTTTTTTTGAGTCTCCAAGTGGCTCGTCACTGATAAAATTTGGTTGAAAAAGAACCGTGCCTCTGAAAATCGTGCATTTCCCCACTTGTGTCTCATCGAACAAAGGACGCCAGTCCGGATGCAACTTTCCGGATTGTTGTCCTCTCCTTATCGGTCGCCAGTCTCCGCCTCCATTTGCCCACAAATGCTTACAAATTAACCCGCAACTCCTGTTCAAGATTATTCCTCTATGATGCATTACAGCATGTGGTCCGGTACAATTTATTCGATAATTGTTGGAACGATGGTCCAGTTGTTCGGACGGGACCTGCTCATGCTTACGCGGCTGACCAAGGATGAACTCGTTGACACTTTCGATCTTCAGAAGCTGGTCGTTCAGCCGCATAGGGTGAGTTATTCAATTTTATGAAAAACTGCTTTCTCTTTAAAAAAAGGAGACAATAGGGTCACGGCTTGTGCACTGAAAGTAAATAAGTCCTATTGCTCACCTGCTGTACTCCAAATTTGAGCGTGTGCTTGTTGTTCTGTTTACCACAGCAACAACAAAAACAAAAAACACTTGTGAAACATACGTTAGAGGATTTAATACTGAGGAAACATCTCCGAAGATCTCACAGTTTCGTCGCAATGGCGCACACTTCCAATCGGTCCAATCGGTCCAATCGGTCCGCTCGTCGTGTGAGTCTTTGAACAGAAAGAAAACCCTTTTGTACAAGCCCACACAGCAATGAATAGCTTCTAGGCAAGATGGAAACATCGTCTGATTCAGAAATTCCCAACCAATGTAGTCTACAAACGCGTCATGCGGGAACTTTGTTCCGCGCCAGCTACCAAAAGTTCCCAGCAGTTCGTTGACTCGAGACAACCTTTCCGTCGTCTCAAACTTCAGCACCGAAGTCACAAAAGAAAGCTCTCACGCCAACCTTCAAATTATCGGGCCCTAATCAGTAGCGCATTTATAAAAACGATTCCAATTCATGAAGAGTGCACGTATGCAAAGGAATCCACAATTTCGCTTGCCCAGCAATTCAAAAGTTGCTCTATGCCGTTGTTATTCTAAGCTCCATTCCGATTATTCCGAAGCGTTCCGTCTCGCTCTCTCCCTCTGGGAATGACCGAAAAACTGCTTACTAATTGAAAACACACGTTCCATTCTATCAATTCTCTTCTCTCATTGTAATAGTGATAGATGGATAGGCTAGCGACAAAAATGCCGTCAAAACTTGGCAATTCACTATTTCTTCTTCTTTTTCGTAACATCGCTTCCATTTCATAGTACACAGCAAAAAAAAAACAAAAAAAACGCTTCGAATCCCTGGAATTCGGTGATTTCACGATCCAATAGGCAGTAAAATCATTCAGATCAACTCTGTCATACTAACTTGCAAGTATTCACCCATTTTCACTTTCTCCATCTTTTTTATTAGTTTTTTTTTTAAATTTTAATAATACTGAAGATCGTTATCTTTTTCTTTTAATAATCGGAACGTAAACCTTAATTCCAAAGCATGATGGGTCACAAAATGTTCAAAATGGCAAGACTTCTTTAAGAATTACGAATATTTCGAAGTGAGAGAAACTCGTGTCAGACACCAACTACGAAATCAACTTCCTCGTTCGGTTCGAAGAATGGCTCTGTTTGCGAATGTTCTGAAAACCTAGACAGTTCAAAATCATAAAATCCGAACATCAGCAAACATGAACTCAAAGTTCAACGTTTTTCTAGTGAATTTAGACGAATCCTTGCACGTTGGATCTAGTAGATCAGAGGAATCACGAGTTCAGATTTTCATGCTTCATTTTAGCCGTAGGGATAAACAACGCGACGCAGGCGCTGCACCACCATCTTTGACGACGACGTGCTCTTTGAAACTTTCCCGATTTTTCATAGAATTAGAATTTTATTTTAGATAAGATAGGTCGTCAAAGTGCAAACAAAACTGTAGTATAAAGAGCATCTGGGAAACTTAGTTCTCAAGCAGTCGTGTTCCTACAGTAATCTCTCTCCCATTTCCAGGTGAACATGGACTTGCTCACTTTCATCGCGTGGGTTGGCATCGTCGGACTCGTTTACATTCTATCGCTGCTCGCCCTGAAGTTCACGACGATCCGCGTCGTCTTCGTCATCCTCGCCTTCTTTCCCATCGCATTCATGCTCGCCTTCTTCATCTTCCGCATTCCACAACTCACCAACGAAGCTCACAAAACGGCGTTCTTCACAACGTGGAAAGTCGGCGGGCATCGAGGAAGTGCTCATGATGATATTCCGGAGAACAGTCTGGAGGCGTTCAGTGCGGTGAAGAAGGAAGGAGGGCAGCTCGCCGAGATGGACATTCAGATCACGAAAGACGGAGTGCCTGTCATCTGTCACGACAACAACGTCGGTTAGTTTCCCAGCAGAGTCCACTTTTTTCTCAGCAGAAATGTTCAAGTTTCTCAGCAAAGTTCAGGGCCACTTCCATTCTTGGAAAATTTTTCGATTATTATTTTTCTCACATCCCGGAACAAAGACTCGAACAAAGAAACTACAGTTGTCCACCAGAAACCAGAATCATGAGAATAATTGCAGAGCGTGTTACTGGAGTGAACAAGGATATCTCGAGTATGACGGTGGCCGAGTTCAAGGAACTCCGCTACACTGGAACCAACATCTCGCTGCCAACATTCGCTGAAGCCGTCGCCCACTGCGCTGCCAACGACATCATGATGATTTGGGACGTGAAGAACGTCGATGAGAATCTCCTCACTCAGTTCGTCACTCAAATCCGCACGCACAGCCTCTATGCGAAAGTGCTCGTCTCGGGATTCAATCCGATCGACATGTATCTTGTCAAGATGGCAGATCCGAAGATTCTCACCGGGTTCACATGGCGCAGTTGGGAGTTGAGCACCACTGACGAAGCAGCCACCATTCCGAGATTCACTGGGGCTCTGCACGCCATCGCCAACGTCCTCGACATCTTGGCCTTCGGATTGGCCCGCTCCTTGATTATGCCAAAGTTCCTCGGATCTGACGTCATCTTCTATCATGTTAACGACGTCAGCAGGTACAGTGAATGAAATTCTCCAATCCAATGTTCATGTCCTCTTTTTCAGATACTTGAAATCCGACGCTGCCTCCAACAACATCTACCTTGCCGGATGGACGAGCAACAACGGCATCGAGCAAGTGTGGCTCCGTGACTACATGAACGTGCCCTTCCTCACCGACAACGTCGGAACTGTGCCTCACTAATCGGTGTACTGACCTTCCCTTCATAAAATCTAGTCTGACCCCGGTTCATCGATGTCATATGGACGTCTGAACGTGTAGCAAAATCCCCCCCCCCCCCCCCCCTCCACAACTCCCCCACTTCTACGTTTCATGTACGATGCATAATTTTCACTGTCAAATGGATAAAAATGGAATGTTTTTTTTCCGTAATCCTTAAGGCACCCTGCATTACCGCCTCACATCTCAAAACTTGATTTCACGGGTTCATGAGGATATTCACGTGCGCCTTCCACCAGTGATAGTAGATTATCAGTGATAGCGGTCTGATCATTTTTTGAGTGCTTTTTCTTAATTCTTCCACAGATTATTTTCTTTTCGCGGAGTCCATCTCCTTATCGTTATCTCGTCTGTGCTTTTCGTCACAAGGCTCCTGTCGCGCCGCTATCAACATATGTGTCGATTGAAAGTTTGGAGCATTTGGAGCATTCGATACAAAATGAGGTCATCGACACAGATCAGAGAGGACCTTCCGGTAAGCCTTCCCGGAACTCTTCTCTCGCTCTCTTAATTCAACCAACACAACCACAAGGAGCAGGGGAACTTCCTGAAGAGTTCCTCCTTTGTCAAGGGGAAGCAAATAAAATTTTATGGAGGAGGGCAAAGTGTTCGCAAAGCACACCCACAGCACCCTGATAGATGAGAACTTCAACGAACCAAGAAGAATGCGAACCGGGAGAAAATACCGGCTTTGCCAGCGACCCGATTCGAACATTATCATATGGAAAACAAGAAGAACCGTGTTTTCTGTTTGAAAGATTTCTCATTTTGAAAAATGAGAAATCTGTTTTTAAGAAAAGCGGTCGGCCGCTTTTACAAGTTTGATGCCACGGTGACCTCTTTCTCAGGCAAATCGTTTCGCATCTCATTCGAATACTCAAAAAACAATCGAGCGTTTGCCGAAGAGAGCTCCGAATACATTTCCAGCGTTTCTCGCATCAAATTCGGCCGACGTTCCCACAAATTACGCTCGAATTAGATTCGGCAAGTTGTCGTATTGGATGCGAAACGATTTTCCCGAGTTCCTGATTCATCGATTCTCGGTTCGCTGCAGAGAATCAATTTATATTTTTTGTGTTTTTCGTCAAATCAGTTGTTTCTGGGGTGAATTGACGAGTGATTCAAATGTCGATTGTCGTTGGAAAACTGATGGAACAAGGAACACAATTGTTGGTTTTTTTTTCGATTCGTTTATTTTAATTTAGGAAAATGAATAAATAGGAATGAGAGAATAGAGAAACAAAAAGGTACAATTGAGAGAAATCAAGAGAAATTTGAAATTAACACGGAACAAAGTAATGAGATCAGTTGTTATTCACAGATTCGAGAAGTCGATCCAGAGTCGAGGAGACGTCGATTGTGCCGGAGAGGAAGACGTTGGTTGATCCAGACGACGATGGAGAACCGGAGGAAGAGGAGACAGACGCTTTCTTCTTTTGCATTTGGATCAGACGGTCGAGAGTTGCGGAGACGTCAATCTTCCCCGACAGGAAGATGTTGGACGAGGAGGAAGATTCGGCAGCCGCAACAGCTTCAGCCTCCTTCTTCCTCTCCTTCTTTTCCATTTTGTCGATCCTCTCCGCCAGTTTGACGACCTGGGCCATAGTATCCATTTTGTAGAGATACTTATTGGCCAGTTTCCGGATGTTGTACTTTTGGAAAAGATCCAAAGAAACACGGAAATCGGTGAGCTGAACGAGTGTCGGCAGAACTCGATGGCCATTCTCCAGGTTGACCGCATACTTCCGGAGCTTCTCTTCGAGAGGACTCAACGGAGTCAGTGGCTTCGAGAGGATGAGCGAAATGGACCCTTTGTACATACAGGATTCCTCCGGGTAATCCCACGTGGCATAGTAGCCATTGAAGGTGGAATCGGAGGGAATGTACGGGGCATGGGAAGAGGAATAAGAGGACATGTTATAGAGAATAAGCAGTACGGTCAGATAAGGACTGAATGAGACTGAATGAGATCGGATGGTACAGAAGGAGAGGATGGTCCGTAAACGACCAAGGGGCGGGCAGGAGGCATGTCTGCTCCACCACAGTGCTCCACCACACCACATCGTCACCTCTTCTTGTTGTGAGCCAGGCTGACAATATGGCACATCGTTTTAGGGAGGGGGTACTGTGGAGATGGGAAGGTCCTTTGGTGGATGGGAAAGCGGAATAGGGAATGGATCCGAAAGAAAAACGCGTCCAACATCTTCCTGTCGGGGAAGATTGACGTCTCCGCAACTCTCGACCGTCTGATTCAAATGCAAAAGGAGAAAGCGTCTGTGTCCTCTTCCTCCGGCTCTCCATCGTCGTCTGGATCAACCAACGTCTTCCTCTCCGGCACAATCGACGTCTCCTCGACTCTGTATCGATTTCTCGAATCTGTGAATAACAACTGATCTCATTACTTTGTTCCGTGTTAATTTCAAATTTCTCTTGATTTTTCTCAAATGTACCTTCTTGTTTCTCTATTCATCTATTCCTATTTATTCATTTCCCTAAATTAAAATAAACGAATCGAAAAAAAACCAACAATTGTGTTGCATCAGATCATCAGAACATCTCAATTCACAAACGACAATCGACTTCTTTCCTCCATTTTGTTAACTTTTCATTTTTCGCGGGCGAATTCAAAATATGCGTGTCTAACTGAGTTTTCTCCGAGACTGTTCGGTGTAAAAAAACACGACGATTCATTTTCGCAAAGTAATCGGAGGAGGGCAATTTTAAAAACAGTCGGAATTTGAAAAATCGTCCGCTGAACCGTGTTTTCAAAGCCGTTTAGGACCTCTAGAGGGAGACCAACGAGATATTATGAGTTCGCCGCGAGCGTGGACCTCGTTTTTGGCGCGAAAAGTTTTGTAATTGTTTGCGTTTCTGAAATTTACGCGTTGTATCGCTCTTTCGTTGCGGGACCTTCGCCGGCACCGCGACTGCGGAGAGTCCACACTCGCGGCAAACTCATAATACCGTATGCCTTTAGTGGAGCACACTTGCTGACCACGTCGGCCGTAGTACCCCGTGGCCAGGCGTCCTTTCCCACCAATTCTTTCCTTCTTCTCTCACTGAAACGAACACTTACTCAGTGTTCAAAAGTGTGTCTTCCGATAGAAACCAGCCTGACAGCAGTTCAATGTAGTGATTCCATCAATCTCGTCTCTAGCATTCGATGATTCATAACTGCCTCGCTTCCTGAGTCTAGGGGCGTGTTCTATACACTTAGTAAAACTCTTTTTCTTCTCCCGCTCGCTATCAGCATTCCGCCGAACACCCCGCACAGTTCCACGATACGAAACAAGCGATTTTCTTTGTTTCCAGTCAGAAGATGTCTCGAGATTTCTGAAGAGTTCTCCTTTCTCCTCCATTCATCGGCTGAAAATCTATAGCGCGAAACATAAGCGGAAGATTCTGATCTGGTTTCCGCTTCGAGATCTTTCCCACATAATAGTTCGCTCGTTCATTCTATGGTAAAGTTCGCGGTGTCGGCGTAGGTCCCGCAACGAAATGATCAAGCAGCGCGAAAATTTTAGAGACGCAGACGAATTCGAAATATTCGCGGCAACAGCGGGGGGTATGCAGGTGGCAAACGGATAATACTTTCCCAAGAGAATCCGTGTATCTTTTCTCTCGCTCCATTCGCATCGTTTTCTTGATACGTAACGGCGGTATTAAATAAATAATTTCGTTTTGCCGAAGAGTTTATATTGACGAACGACGGTTCGAACAGTGCGATTCTATGCGTTGTTCGCTGCAATCTTCGGAGTTCGCCTTCTCGCGTTGGCCCTCTTCCGCTGAAAACAAGGAAAGTTTGACGATGCTCCAATTCGAAAGCGTGGCCTAGAAATATGCAGCGTTAACTTTATTGTGAAAAATGGCAATTGTATGCGATCATTTATGATATCTGTGGCTTCAGAAACCATTCCATACATGTACGGTATGGTTCTTAATCGAACGAAAATTCGCCGAAATTCGAAACTATTCGGTTCGCTATTATACTACAGTATACTACAGTACCTCGAAAAACATTGTACGGCACCTTTCGAAAAACATCTTTCATTGGGTAAACACGAGTCGCTCTCGAGAAAAACACCATAACACCGTGTTGGGGAACCTGTGGTGTGTTTGCAGAAAGGAAAACAACATTTTTGAATACGACGCATTGGAAACTCCATCGCGGCAGCTTGAAATAGTTAGAGGTATTTTAGACGCAGACACGAGTGAAATTTAATTTAATTGGATAAGAGCAAAAGGAGCGCTTGAATTTTATGTGAGCACTGTTCCCCCTCCATCTACTTTTGCAAACATCATCTCATTATTTGCAACGTATCCTCCTGTGCGGATGTCTGAGTCAATCGCGCTTTTTGGCTCTAATGCATTAAATTCAAATTTCGCTGCGTACTTCGCGTCTGCGTCTCTACAAGTCTCAAACTACAGACACTGTGGAGCGGAGGAGCGCGATGCCAGGCTCACGGCCCCTCGGTATTCCCCGCTGCCCACAGAGCTCCGCCCCTTTTGCCCACCCGCATAGTGCTATCACACCGGCGAAAGGGCAAACGGACGGACGAATCACGGCACATCGGCAGCCATTTGTCTCTGTCAACCGGGCCGTTGTAATGTTTGCCTCAATGACACATTTCGTCTTTCATTTGAACGTTTACTCGATTTTCGTTTATCTGTGCAAAAATCAAAGGCGAAATGAAATATGTTGACACGACGATACGCATCTTGTCACTCACAGAGGACACCTCCTTCGAAGGAAAGTCTCCTTTTTCAAAATTGTATTCTAGATTTTTCTTTGAAAGAGAAGTTTATAACACGTATTCGGTACTCGTAACGAATAGGTGTCCTTTCCGAAAGTTTTCCCCAAAAACACCTTTGCGTTACAAGTATTACAAATAAATATTTGCCACCTACCAATACCACTCATTCACTGCATAATTCCCCTTGCATGTTGAGAAGCGCGCGCGCTGGGCGCGTAAGGAAAGCGAATGTGTTAAATACTCGGAAAACCTGGGGAAGTCTTTATGCGGAGTTGGGAAGTCTTTATGCGGACTTCGGAAGTCTTCCTGCGGAGTTGAGTTTTGCGCCAATAAATCACTATTGGCGCGGGTTTCGTGCTTGCGCATATCTTGATCGACACATTTTATTTTTCAAACCGAATTGTTTTTGAGCGTTTTTTCTCGTTTTTTTCACGATTTTATGTCCATTTTTAACTTTTTCGTGCATGAAAATTAGAAATCAATAAATAGGGAATTTTTTTTCGTATAAAATTTCAAAAAATATTTGGTTGACTTTTTTGCGATATTTTCTTAATTAAAATTCAGTCCGAACTTGAACAAATTCAGTCGATTTTTTCGAACCATTTTCAATCAAATTTTTGTTAACCCCTTTTCGGAAAAGATTAATAATAATCAGTGTGGGTCCCGAAAAACACGAGATGCAACATTTTTGAAAATCGGTTTTTGCTCTCGTTCTCCGCAAAGCGAGATGGAATTTCAAAAACTTTTTTTTAACTCAACGACTTCGAAAGTAACTCATACTCTGAAAATATTCAACGGATTTCACTATTTATCGCTTCCGTCGCGCTACATTTCTCGGGACTTTTCGAGACGTCTCGAGAAATCTTGACAAATAGTTTTCTCGAGACTCGTGTCGTTTTTGTCTCGGAAATTCCGAAAGCTCTCTCTTTCATCCCCGCGGAAAGGCAGAAAAGGTGAGTACATTTCAACGTTTGGTTTGCAGTACTCTGTACGAAACGCCGGCTGTTTCAGATGCTCTCAATTTTTCTGGTTTTCATCAAGAGACGACCCAACTCATCGTTGACAATTGCACTGTCAATCAGTCCACCCTGCGCGTGCAAAATCCAGCCGGTGCCGACATGAGTCCAAACTTCTGCATGAAATACCTATGGACTTATTCAAGTTCCATTTCAATGGCACTTCGCGACGTTTCGCGACGTTTTTTTCCAATTCAAACGACGCGAAACTCGAGTTTCACGACATTTCACAACAGTGCAAAAACGCCTTTGGATAGATTTACGAGCGATCGCTGCGAGACCCCCAGTCGCGAAACTATTTAGCACTGTTGTGAAACGTTATGAAACTGGAGTTTCGCGTCGTTTCGCGACGTCGTTTGAATTGAAAAAAACGTCGCGAAATAGCATCGAAATGGAACTTGAATAAGTCCACTAGAAACTCAGTAGAAAAGGTGGCTTCTGAGTTGGAAAAACTCTTTGGGCGCCATCTCCAAAGTATTCGAAAGGTATGACAAGTTATCAGTTTAAAAGTTCCTTCGTATTTTTCAGTTTCTGTCATCAACACCGATTCCAAGGAGAACTGCTGCGAAAACACAAAAGAGGTTAGCGTGCCGTAAATCGCGGAGGTAGATTTAAAATTTTTTAGAAAATCAAAATGCTTGATGTCTTGGAATCTGTGCGCTCTAATCGTTGCGTATTTGCGGAACATTGAAACTATGGGTGAGCAGCTCCAGACTTCTGAAATATTTTTAATGAAAATAATTTTCAGATTCTTCGAGTTAAGAAATCGCGCGTCGCTTGGAAAGACATCGACCGGGAGGATTTCGTCTACAAGGACGGCTTGATAGTCAAATCAGTGTCGGAGGAGAGCGATCAACCGGCAGCTGTTAGAGAAAAAAATTTTAAGATTATTGCTAAATATTTGCATTATTTTTACTTTTTGTTTTGTTTTTGCGTTTTACTCTCACAATAAATGAATGTTTTTTCCATATTTTGGTAGAGTTACTGCGGACTTGAGTAGAGTTACTGCGGAGATTGGTAGAGTTACTGCGGACTTTGGTAGAGTTACTGCGGACTTTGGTAGAGTTACTGCGGACTTTGGTAGAGTTACTGCGGACTTTGGTAGAGTTACTGCGGACTTTGGTAGAGTTACTGCGGACTTTGGAAGTCTACCGGCGTGTCTGCAGGTAGACTTCCCAACTCCGCATGAAGACTTCTCAACTCCGCATAAAGACTTCCCCAGGTTTTCCGAGTATGTTGTTGCTTCGCCGCTTTCCCCGAGCAAAACTAAGCATAATTCCTTTAGGAGCTTTGCCAAATGATCTGTAAAATGTCGTCGAATCCTTGACACAATAGAGCCGCTAATTTCTCGCGTCATGCCGACACGAGATCATTCGTTATCAATAGACTATTGTTTGAAGCGAACAATGGACTTTTTATTGGAAGTGCTCGCTCTTATCATTTATTTATCACTTGCTGACTGCATTACTTTTATTACTTGGTGCGAATAGCTATTTCATGGCAACTTTACTTTTTTACCTTTTTAAAATCAAGCTACGGTAGACGGTAAAGTACGCGAGTTTTACGTGGAGTGATTGCACTTTTCAAAATAATCGACTTTCGCGGTTTTTTTGAAACAGTTGTCAAACTCGTTTTCAATGGTTTTTCCACATTCAACCTTCAAAAAATTATTCAAACTGTTTGTTGCATTTAAAAAAAACCGTTCTCTTCAAAACATTGAATTTATTATCGCATGATTTGTCTAAACAAATAATTATTCTAGCAGGAGGATGTGTTCGTTATAATTTCCAGTGGAAAAAACAAAAGTTAATGTTATTATTTTGTGATTTCGACTCTTCATCGTGTTTCCGATAATCGACTTTGTTAGAAGACATGGCATACTCTTATCCATCTTTCAAAAAAATACGCGTCCTTTCGGAAAGTGAGCGTCCCATGGCGCAGAACGTCTGTTTTTTGTGAACGCTATTTTTTAAGAGATCCTCTCATTCAAGTAGCCAAGAAGTTGAGTTTTTCGGAGTGTACTTCATTGAATTTTCAGTACTTTTCAAAAAATAAGAAGCTTTTTATCCGGGATCTATTCACTTTCTGGTGAATTTCATTTTATTTCAACAATTAACTCTTTATTTTTTCCTCAATCAACTCCCTTTCTTCTTTCTGAACCATCATTTTCCAGATAGATGACATCAAAGTGCAAAGTGTGCACTAGAGGCCCCCACAGCGAAATAGCGATAAGAGGCGACGTGAGTGCAAACGCGCCCTGCCGCACCGCTGAGAATTTCCAGCAGGCACTTCATTGATCACATCTTTTGCACAACATAATTTTCAGAATTAGAAAACAATTTGTAAATCGAAACATTTTTACAGAATGGCGTCTTCGTCATCAGCGGCGGCCAAGAAGAATGAGATTTACGGAACGACAAGGAATTTGACGGAGGTTTTCATGCTGCTCCGTTCGAATGCTCACCAAAGTCGTCTTATTTATAAAGATGACACGGATACGATAGTCAGAAGTCGGGGAGAAGGTGAGAATTTGTTCATAGTTTATTGTCAAGCCTGTTTGAAAGTTTTCAGAAGAACGAATGGCGCTGGTGGAATTGGAAGACGGACGACACGGGTCATCGTCTGATGAGGAGCCTGTCTGGATCCATACAGCAGACCAAGTGGAGTTCGAGTTCGAGAGAGTGCAGCGACGGTTGGACGAGCTGAAAGAAGCACAACAGAAACATATTTCACGGCCTAACTTTGGCGACGAAGCTTTTGAGAGAGAAGAGAAACAAATGGAAGCAACTACGGAGCAGATTACGCAGATGTTAACTCACTGTCAAAGGCTTATCAGGTGAGATTATGATCGAAATCTTCCACAAAAATCAATACCTCTTCAGAATGATATCGGGAGCTCATGCAAAAGAGAAACCGATGCAGAAGAAATTGAGGGAAAATGCGGCTGCTACCTTGAGCCTGACTCTGAGCCAACTCACTGACGAATTCCGTGGCAGACAGTTGAAGTACTTGAGCGACATTCAAGTAAGTTCACTAACCGAACCACATCCGTAAAATTCGTTTCAGGATCGATCAAAAAATGTTGACAACTACCTAATCACCACTGATCCACTAATAGATGTTCCCAACTGGGCAGAACTCGACGTATCTCCATCCACCGAATTGTCAATGGCGCAGTTGCAACAGTTTATGAACAACGACCGGGAAGTAAGAGAAAGAGAAAAAGAAGTATGTTGATTTTTTGGATTGTAATCAATTAATAGAGTTGTTTCTAAGGTGATGGCGGTGAACACATCTATCCGTGAGCTGAACACTTTGTTTCAAGACTTGTCTCAAATGATTGTGGATCAAGGAAGTATTGTTGACAGGTCAGTCTTTCACTATCCCGATTCGCCCAACTCATATGTTCAGAATCGACTACAACGTCGAACAATCGTCAATTCGGGTTTCGAAGGCTGTCGAAGACGTGTTCAAGGCTGAACGCTATCAGAGAGGAAACAAAAAGATGCACTGCATCTGCATTCTCACCGTTGCCATCATTTTCGTGCTCATCCTCATCATTGTCACCAAGTTATAGTATTTTCAAGGCACTTGAATCACACATTTCACTAACGTTTCTATTCTCGAAAATATGTGTTAATTATTTGAAAAGTCGGGTTAAATATTTCTGAAAGCGATTCTCAAAATGTTCCATTGCTAATGCGGTTTGAACCGAAATCTTCTATTTTTATATATTTTTTTCTCAATTTGATTTTTAATATCCCATTTCATTTCAGATACGATGCCGATAATTGATCGTATACCAGATCGCATCCTCAATTCATTCCAAACTGCAACTATAACATTCAATTACTTGAAGACCAAAGGGTTATTATCGTCTAGACAATTGACTGAATTCGTTATAATATTTTTCCAGCTCAAGTCACCGCAATCCATTTTACGCTCTAGCTGAGCTGACAGACAACTCAAAAGATGCGCATGCGGAGACTGTCGAGATTGATTTTGGTGAGTTAATTCTTTGATTTTCCTTTAAGAGATGAAACTGGATTTCAGTCGTGAGAAATAAGCAAGATTTCATTGAAATCTTAGACGATGGAGACGGGATGACTCAGGAGGAGGTCGCGAAAACTGTCGCGTTCGGATATTCGGAGAAGCAAACATCAGACCAAAATATTATTGGGCGGTATGGAAACGGATTGAAATCCGGAGGACTTCGACTTGGAAAAGAATTGTTGTTGTTGACGAAAAAGGACGATAAGTTCACAGCGATGATGATCTCATATAAATTCCACGAAGCGATGCAGCGTTATGAAAAAGTCTTCGTCCCCTGTCCGTGCTTCGACAAAGAGTTTCGACCAGTAACAAATGACATGGAACTCCATGAAGCTCAAGTAATGGCGATTAACGCGTGGGGGCCTCTTGGTGGTGCAAGTCTCTTCTCGCTGTTCACTAAAATCCAGAAAAAATCTGGAACGCTCATAATAATTGGTTCCTTGAGGTGAGAGATTTTAAAAATTTTTTGAAAACTCAGTTATTGTGATAGCCTCGTTTCAGACGAGATCTCTTGGGATCTCTCGAAATGAACGTTTCCGCTGCCGATGAAGACGTGACTCTCGAAGGTGACGAGCTGGAGGAATGGGAATCTTCTCTGCGAAAGTATCTCGCCATTCTTTACATGGATTCAACAATGAAGGTTTGTAGTGGTCTCATCAATTTTTGCATCTTCAATCGAATTTTTCACAGATTCTTCTGCGCGGAAGAGAAGTGGCTCCAAAACAACTCGCCGAATGGTTCCTACTCAAAAGATGTCACAGCATTTGCGATATCACCATGACAGGGAACTGGGCGAAACGTAATGCTGAATTGATTAACCAATTGGATCTTCGTAAGTTGACTGGTAATCTGTATACCACTTACAACCTGTTTTCTTCAAGTCCAAGGACGTTGCACCGCGTATGGAACTGAGCTTGGTAGTATGAACAACACGGAAATGGGAATCGACCACGAATCTCGCCGGAGGCGCAACGAAGCGGCGAAGAAATTCGAAGAAGCCTCCGTCCAACTAAAAGAGATGGAGAGAGAAAAGAAAGAACATGAAAAGAGAAAGCGGAGCAACGTTAAAATCAACTTCAACTGTGGAGTCAATTGCAAAGACCGGTAGGGCGAAAAATCAAACTTTAAGACAAACGATAACTGTTGCAGACATAACTATGGCATTTATTTTTATCTCAACAAACGTCTAATCATCGCAGGATACAAGAACATACCATTTTTCAAAGACCTGTGAGAGAAATCGTTTGTTCTTTGCCGAATATGAGAATTTTCAGCGAAAGCATTGGAATTTGCATGGTCATCTGCCTTACATATGATATCGTCTCTCCGACTGAGGATAAACAAGGAATCGAAAACCAATCGTGAGCATTCACGATTTGCTTATATGCAAAATGTTTTTTTTCAGCGATTTCTCGAAACTCATTAAGTCTTGTTCGCTCGTGCTCAATCTTTACAGAGAGTATCTGGGAAAGGAGGCCATTTATGATTTCTGCTCCGGAACCTCCAATTTCAAAATCAAGGACCCACATGATACCCGTCATGTTTTTGATCAGTTCTGGAGGGCTTTGGGTTACAGCTCTCCATATTCCATCAAGTGTCAACAAGGGACGTTGACGAAAAAGGTCGAGGAAGGGATTCATGAGGAGTGCGGATTTTGGAGAAAGTGTCGTGAGTTTTCGTCATCAATATGCGAACATCATTCATTTTTCTCACAGAAAAATGTCTGCACTGGCGAAATATCAGGGATTCGAAGTCACCACCTGAGCGTTTTCAGTGCGCTTCGCGGTGTAAGCCAGCACCAGACGCCCCTAGGTATTTCACGTTGGTTGTCCGACAAGAACGAATTGTTCCACAAGAGAAGCGCGGAGAAAGGAGTTCGAAGAAAGATCCAAGAAAACCATCTTCTTCTCGTGCTGTATTTTCTCCATATGTGAAGCGAGAGGAGACAGGAGATGAACCCTGCCAAACTGAACTCTGGGAGGCTGAGAGGGCTAAGGCTACTTCGTTGAATGAATCTCGAAGAAGATCGACTCCTGTTAGGTCGAATCATCCCCGTTCTTCGGCTGCTGCTTCTTCTTCGTCCTTTTGCTCTTCCTTATCTCACTCATCTTACTCCACCACCAAAAGACAAATCGAAAGGAAACCAACCCTCATCGCGAATATCAGTAACGAAGATGTGACGAAAAGACGCAAACTCGTGAGTTTTTCTTTCAAAGAACACTAAGCTTTTTGTAAAAACTTCCCTTAAAAGCGAAATTTGCAGAACAAAAATGAGGAGCAGCGTACTCGTTCCACGAGACCTTCCGAACCGTCGACTTCTGCCGCATATAGGCCATATGAAGACGATGTTAATTCAGATGATGAATCTATTTCGCCGAAAACGCGCCGGCAGAGGGATATAGCTCTCAAGAAACATCTGCGACAATTATTGAAGCACGCCCACGAGAATCCTGATTTTCGCATCACTGTTGACGGTGGATCATCGAATATTTATAACAGAATGTACAAAATTTCCCAACAAATCGAAGAGATCAATAATCAAAAAAAATAATAAGCAGATTATTATAACAATCATCTAATTTTCTTTATTTTGTATTTATTCAAGGACATTTATATTTACACTATTCCATGCATCTTGCCCTCGAATTTTCCCCTGTTTGCGCTTATTCCTATTCGTATTCTTCGATTGCACTTCTGATTCGATTTAAGATGTATGTTTCTCAGTGGGGGATCCGTTAGCGCTTCGTCACTAGATATATGTAGCGGATACCCCTAACCCTTCCCCTTTTCCTCAATTATTGCTTCTTAGTCCCGCCTGCTAAATATATTAATAGTTATTTTTCACGTTTTATTTATAAACTATTCTCCTTCACTCTAAATCGTGTGTTCGGTACTCTCATGTTGTGTGAATTCGAGTCGATCTTTCTGACAACAGCTACATGATCCAGCGAATATTTTGATAAGAGAGAAGGTTCGCGTGATTGTCTGATTGCCCCCTTATCACCGCCACTTGTGTGTTTTGTGTTGATCGGGAACAAACCACGGCTTGCGCAATGTTGAGAAACAAGAAGGGAAGGACTCATGGTTTGTAGCCGATTCTTCCCCTTTACCGAACTCTAAAAATTTCTGAAAACACACTCGAGACGTAATTTTCTGATTGCGACGTCGGAACACAGTCTTTAGGAGGAGCGGATGTATTATCTACCGTCGAAATCGCGTCACTTCAGATACCGATCTTCGCGAATCTTCTTTGGATTCTCGGACGGATGCAGCTAGAATTGAGGCTCCACTCCTCCCAATTGACTGTTCCATCATCGGAATATCTACGAAAAGACCAATCGAGACGGTCTTACTCGTTTTCACGTAGACTAGAAACACGAACCACGGTGCGGATCGAGTGTAGCCTTGTGTAGTCAGTCTAGAGATGCAGAGGTGTGCGGAAGGACACGCGAAAGCGAGAGACGCAGAGAGAGAGTGGCGAATGATAGGGCGGGAAGAGAGGGGTGGGCGCTCAGGCGATTCGTGACACATCACATCAGTTGGGAACTTCACGTATAGTTAATGTGGTTTCTAGGACCGGGGGGAGGGGCGCATTTAAGGTGGTCCACTTCTCTAGACTACACTGCAGTCTCCCCATTTTGATCTACTCGTCTGCCTTTCTTCTCTAGCTTGGTGTCCAGTGGCCCTCGGATAGATATCCATTCCAGATGCTGCGTGATCTTCTGAATGTTACGTTCGCTCGTTCTCCGCATGAAAACCGGAAAATTCCACATATTCTGCCTGTTCCGTCTGCGTCTCTCCAGAATACCGGTTCCCGCCCCGCCTCGTCGTCGTCCTCCTCTATCCCCCCTCATCTGATGCCAACTGACCTTTATTCGTTGACAGCAGCCACGTATTCTGAACCGTTTCTATCATCCCCCGCTTAAACCAACAACTCGTCAGCATCGAGGCGAAACTACGAAACACGCTCTTTCTCAAAAAAAAAAACGCGCTTGATAACAACCTTGGGGGGAGGCTGTTTTCGAACTGATAACAACGGCGCGGTGAAATATAGAAGGCACAGTGATTAGACCCCTAGTTTGTAGTTTTTGTTCCTTACCCAACGCCACCACAGAACGACTCGTTCGCGACTGTAACATTGGTGTGTATAAAATGCGCCTGGTACATAAACGAATCCACCTTCCTTCCCCCTGTTCTTCTTCCTGTTTTTGTTCAGTTCGAAACATCAAATTTCTCCAATTATTTACCCAACAACTCAATTCAATCAACCTCGTCATCTTCCAAAAAAACACGCCCTCCGGCCATTTTGTTTGCTGAAAGGGTTGGAGCACTTCTCCGCTCCCGGCGTGTTTTCCATTCCTGCCCCCTTCCCTTATCAGGCGGCGTTTCCTCGCTTACATCATCATGTGCATAACAACTGGCGAATGATTTCCATTCCTCACGTACTTATTTCGCCCAAATATATTTCAAGTTCTCGGCAGCACTCACTTCAATTCCACTTTCGAAGCAACTTTGCATCATTCGGCACTTTGTTTCCTCGTTTCTCAATGGAAAGAACAGAAGATAGGTCACAAACATTATGACACAAACCTCGAAACGGCCACAAAAAACTATAAAACACTCCTCTCGGAGTGAGCAAACACGCACCGTCTCGGCCAACTCTCCCCGCCATTCGCCTGTTTATTTCAGTCTATCAACCGAGTTGTTGGCTTCTTTTTCCTTTTTTTTGTCCTATTTTTTTCTTTCTTCCAAAAAAACAACAAAAATTTGCGCCTTCTTTGTGCCATTCGTGACTGTACGATTGACTTTGCACGGTTTTCCATCGTCCTCCTCCTCCTCATTCATTCGTTTTTTCAGAGACATACAATGTTGACGTGGATTGTGTCGGGTCTCGACACGTCGGACCTTGTGGTTCTCACGATTCTCGCCGGTGGAGCCATCGTGTTCCTCGTCATGAAGGTGTTCAATCAACAGCCTTCGTCCAGGTAGGACTTCTTCTTCTTCTTCTACAAGAAATGATCCCAGGATTTGGAGAAATCAGTGAAATCTCTTGATTTCCGATGAAAATTCGAAAAATCAATCAAAAAACGCCACTTTCTGGTCTCTAGTCATATGCCAAATTTGCGCTAATTCGATTTGCGCCTGACCAGTTCTCTCACTGACGTCGCCATTTCCTTGTACTCTTACCCAACTTCGTCCCCTCTCATAATCAATCACCAACACTGATAAAACGATCAAACAATGTGTTTGTAGGTACTCGCCGACTGTGGCATCCGTCACGCCGTCAGCTGCGACCTCCAAATCGAATCAGTCATTTATCGATCGGATGAAGAATGAGAACCGACAGGTGCTCATCATGTACGGATCGCAGACGGGAACTGCTGAGGAGATGTCGGGACGTCTGGCGAAGGATCTGACGAGATACTCGAAGAAGGCCGTTGTCGTAGATCCGGAAGACATCGAGTGCGAGGATCTCAACAGACTCACCGAGGTCGAAGATGCGCTTCTCGTTCTCTGCATCGCCACTTACGGAGAAGGAGACCCGACTGACAACGCAGTGGCTCTGGTGGAGTACCTGAATGCGGGAGACTGCGATCTTTCTGGAGTCCGGTTCGCCGTTTTTGGCCTTGGAAACAAGACCTACGAACACTTCAACGAAATCGGAAAACAAATGGACCAGCAACTCGAGAAGCTCGGAGCCAAACGCATCTTCCACTTGGGACTCGGGGACGACGACGCCAACTTGGAAGAGGACTTCATGATCTGGAGAGAGTCGTTCTTGCCGAAAGTTGCCGAAGAGTTCGGATGGGAACTGAATACCGAGGCGGAGACGATGAGACAATACCAGCTGGAGCCAGTCGAGGAAGGAAAAGCGCTGTTCAAGGGAGAGTTCGGACGCCTCGGAGCCTACGAGAGACCACGTCCACCGTTCGATGTCAAGAACCCATACCTGGCCACTGTGATCGTCAACGACGAACTTCACACCGATCAGTCGGATCGCAGCTGCAGACACATCGAGTTCTCGGTTGAAGGCTCCCGCATCCGCTACGAAGCTGGAGACCATCTGGCCGTCTTCCCGACCAACGATCCAGCCCTCATTGATCGTCTCATCAAGATGCTCGAATTCGAGCCCGATCAAGCGTTCCGATTGGTCAACGTCGACGAGGATGCCTCGAAACGTCACCCGTTCCCGTGCCCGACCACTTTCCGCACCGCCCTCACTCACTACGTCGACATTTGTGCTCCAGTCAAATCGCACGTGCTCAAGGCCATCAGCGAGTACTGTAGCGACGAGAACGAGAAGGCGTTCCTCTCGAAATTGGCAACGGCTAACGAGGAAGGACTGGTGAGTGTTCAGTACAGAATTTCCTCGATAGTTCTTGGTTTTGCAGAAAGAATACGCTCGCTACATTGTGAAAGAGCGCCGTTCGGTCGTCGACGTGTTGGCCGATCAGAAGTCGTGCAAGCCGCCAATCGAGTACCTTCTCGAGCTGCTGCCACGTCTTCAGGCTCGCTACTACAGTATCGCCTCGTCGCCGAGACTCTGCGAAGAGAAGATCGCTGTGTGCGCCGTTGTCACCAAGTACACCATCGGAGATCGTCTCATCAACGGAGTTTGTACGAGATATTTGACCACCAAGGTAACTTTTGGCTTATCCGTATCATATACGGATGCTCCGTGTTCAGGACGCCGGCACCAAGTCTCCAGTGTTCGTCAGAAAGTCCACAATGCGTCTTCCACACCGAACCACCACCCAAGTCATCATGATCGGCCCCGGAACCGGATTCGCTCCGTTCCGCGGATTCTTGCAAGACAGACAGTTCCACAAGACGGCCGGAAAGGAAGTCGGAGCGATGCACTTGTACTACGGATGCCGTCACCCGGACCACGACTACATCTACCGTGACGAGTTGGCCAAGTTCCAGGAGGACGGAGTGCTCACTCATCTCGAGTGCGCTTTCTCCAGAGCCCAAGAAAAGAAGGTAATCGAGTTTGCCAAGTGTTTGCCATGAAAACATCCTTCTGTCCAGGTCTACGTGCAAGATAAACTCTGGGATACTCGCGAACGCATCTGGGAGGCCATCAACGGCGGCGCTCACGTCTACATTTGCGGAGACGCCCGCAACATGGCCCGCGACGTCCAAGCGACTCTCCAGAAGATCTTCAGAGAAATCGGAGGAAAATCGGAGACTGACGCCGTCGCCTACTTCAAAGATATGGAGAAGACGAAGCGGTACCAGGCCGATGTTTGGTCATAATTGCATTTTGTTCTTTTTTTGTCAGTTTGTTTATCCTCTTTTTTTCTCTTTCTTTTCAAGCATTTTCAGTTTTTCAGTGATTTAGACAGAAATATCGCCTTCTTTCAGCACCCTCTAATGTTCTGTGATACATTTCCTTCCCCTCCCATCCCACTTTTCCACACCCAAAACAGAGAAATCATTCGAATATCGGGTATAAATTGTCCCTCCTTCTTCAAAATTGCCCCCCTCCCCCAATCAAAAACTAACACTCGACTTTGTTTTTCTTTCTTTCCTTCTTCTTCTTCTTTTACTATTTTTGTCAAATATCACACATTTTCATGAGAATGAACAAAAATCAACAGCAGTCTCTTATTAGCCGCCGGAGAGCGGAGGAATGACGGCGATCTCCGAGAACCTCTCCAACTGAAACTGCTCTCCCGGACTGGCGTATCTGGAATTCGACGACTTCACAATGGAACAGAAAACCGAAGAAACACCCACTCCTGGTCCACTGCCAACATCATCGTGCTCTCGATTTTCAGCAATTCGGGAAACTTCTGAAAATCGCACTTTTTTCGCGAAATCGATCGATTTCTCACCTCGAGAACTATCCGTTTGATTTCTTCGTTTGTGGTCTCGACTGGAAAATCGATCTGAAATTGGGAATTCCGACTATTTAGGTGAATTTCATTTTTCCACTCACATTTTGCTCTCTTCGTCCAACCAATTGCCATGCTTCGCCGAAGAATAGAACTTTGACGGAGATCATTCTGAAGAGTGGGAAAATGTTCATAGTCTTTCCAATTTATCATCAAAATAAAATCATGATACATACAATATCGATTGTAATCGATTCAACGCTTAGGGAGGTTTTACCGGTGACATTGGACAGGAAAAAAGAAAATATTAAAATAAACATGTGTCCGTTTTGAGAGGGAAAGAGGCGAATTGAGATCGTCGTTACGGGGAGAAGAGAGAACGGGGAGAGAGAGCGAGAGACGATGGAGGGGCGGGAGGGAAACAAACAGAAACAATCGATAAAAAATGATTAGAAGATTTGATAAAAGATAGGGACGGCGCCGTTCAGAACAGTGCTCTGCTCTTGATTCCAGCAGTAGCTCCGGCGACGATTCGTTCAGCTATGGCCGGTTGACGCAATTTGACCATCCGACTGACGTCATCATAGAGGGCGGCTCGACGGAGCCCGCAAACTTGCAAAGGAGCTCCGCTTTTCGATAGCTCACTGATGACATTTTTCAGCTTCTTTTCGTTACCTGAAAAATCGAGAATGATGCTGGTTGTCTTTTCAAATTCGAATGACTCACCACTTTCGCACAGCGCCTCCACGTATAAATTGAGCATTGTCTGGTAGTCCTGCGGATGGCCGAGTTGCTCTGCACAATTCAACAGCTGCTCAAGCTGCGACTCTTTCACCGCTCGAGACACGTTCGGGGCGATTCCCGGGATCGTCGACTGCCGACGCATTCGTTTCAAGAGTCGAGTCAGAGGGCCAGTCGAGGTGACTTCCAGTTGCGAATCCGAGATGGGCGTAGTGAGTCGACCGAGTACGTTGACAGTGATCGCCTGCATCCAGCACAAGAGTCCCACGTTGAAGGTGTAGATGGACCCGTTCGAGAAGACGATGAGAGGCACTCCCGTCTCGGAGAGATCCACGCTCATCAGCGAATTGTCGGCCGCCCCTTCAACGCAGTCGAAAAGAGGCTGACGTGTGATGACGGCTTTCAGCGTTTTCAGGTTCCACGTGCTCAGTCTTCCGTATTCAGTGAGAGCGTAGGCAGCGTGCTCTTTGACTCCGATGAGGACTGGAAGCGAGTCGAGGCGGAGGGAGACGACGAGAGATCCACAGAATGTGCGGTAGGCACGAACGCATTTGTCCCCACATCCGAGTACCACCAAGTGTCTGAAAAATTCGAATGGACTATTGAAATAACAACAAAAACGCACTTATTGGCAGTAACAATGATGACTGGAGCGCCGACGATAACCATCCAAATCGTCTCCTGAATCGTTCTTCGCTCGTCGTCATCCATGTCCACTTCGATGTTCTGCCTCTTCTTCACCAGCGTCACTTGACTCGTCTCCACACCTCCATGCTTCCATCTGTTGTCCACTTCCACAAACATCCCCTTCCTCTCCTGCACTCCCTGACTGATTGTCGCCTGCTGCTCGGGCGCCTCCATCACAGCTTCTCCTTCTTTCGCTATCAGACGCTTCGGCTCCATCGCTCGCAGCACCGGCTTCTTCAGTTCCATCGCCAACATCGGTTCGGTAGTCGTCGCCGGCACTTTTCGCTTTCTCGGATGCTCCTCATCGCCTGAACTGTCGTCGTCCTCCTCTTCCTCCTCGTCTTCATCCGAGTCGCTCGACGTCTCCAAATCCACTTCATCTGCTGCCAAAGCGACTTTTTTCTTAGGCGGTTGCGAGGTGCTCGTCACAGTTGTCGTCTTTTTGACCGTCGGAGCAGCCGTCTCCGAGCCGACCGTCTGATCTGCTCCGATGGCTGTGGAGGCGAGGAAGATCGGCTGAATGCGTCGTTTTCCATCCTTCCGCTCCTCCGTCTGTTTGCTTCTCTCCTCCATCAGCTTCTTCTCTTTTGCCTTCGCCTCACTATTCTCCTTCGGCCTGTTCTCCGTTTCAACACTTGTTTTCGTTCCCAACGTCGGTTTCTCGAGTTTCTGAAAAATTTAAATAGCGTTGGCAGGAAATATGACGAAAATCAATGATGAAAGGCTCAAAAATTACGCAGTGTTTGCATTTGGCCATTTGTTACGACGGTTGTGCACAATTATTTTGAAAAGTCTGTGCAAATAAATCAAAACTATACTACATTCACTGAGATTATTCACTACTTGAAAATTTTCAGCAAAAAAACGCGCGAAACATCCCCGATTAGAGCGATGCCACCGGCGACTATTCAAAATTCAAAACGGCGCTAAAAATGAGGTCAAGATAGAGAGAGGCGGAGAGAGTGAGACAGAGAAGGAGACGAAATTCGCGGGCCTGATGAACATCTCAGTCTCCATCTCTGACACACTCTCTCGCCGTTTCCGAACTGTCAAATAGAGACTTCACAGAGGTTCAGAAATCATCCAAATACCGTACCTTTCTCTTTCTGAGAACTTCCTCAGGACACGTCATAAACGATGCGTTGTTCGTGGATGCCGAGTTGGATTCGATGGCAAGTAGACTAGTGTCGTGTACATTCGTATTCTCACAATCGGCGATTCGAGCTTCAAACTGTGGCGGGCGGATTGAGTACATTTGATAACAAAGGTCGCTCTGAAGGTTTCCCAAGTGTGATTGGATAATTCAACCCACTTACCATTTCAGCGTCAGTGAGCACTTTGCCAAGTAGCTGCTCCTCGAGTGTTATCACTTTCACAGTTCCGTCTTGCGAGCACACGAGCAAATTCATTCCACACCACGCAAAGTCCATGACAGAGTGATCGAACATTTTGTCAATTACGATTACCGGCTTCACTGTCTTCAAAAGAACGATTAATTTGTGGGAACACAAACAGCACATACCCCTGGAAACAGCCAAATGCTGACCGATTTGTCTCTGGAACCAGCCGCCGCACACGTCAACTGAACGCGTTTTCCGTTTTTCAACTCGACGTTGACGATATGAGGCATACTTCGGACACACGTCGTTCCCTTCCGATGGCCCGCCAGATGATGATCTGCTCTCCAAGTCTGTCGTTGGATCAATTTGATAAGTGGCTGCCCATCTTTGACGGCAGCTGGCGTCAAAAGATACTTTCCATCGGGAGACCAGTCCAAGCGGGAGAACATTGTCTCTTCTTTACTCTGAATTTCCAAATTACTTCGATGAAACGGTTTTTGTTTTGACAACTCACATCCTCAAACGGCTCGTTTATAGTCGTCACACACTGCCAGCTGTCTGTCGCCCAAAGCTTCAACTTCTTGTCTCCTTCGAGACTCGCCAAATATTTTCCAATCGGATCCCAAGCCAATCCTTTGACCGCCGACTCACTTCCCGAAAGAGTTGCGATCCGATCGGGAAGTTTACGGGCGTTGTAGATGAGAATCTTGTGATCCATCGAACAGCTCGCCAAGAACTTTCCGTTTTGCGACCATTCGACTGCTAGCACTTCCATGCTGTGCCCTCTTAAAATGCAGCTTTCTTTGTATCTCTCCACATTCCCCGCGCCTCCTGTCACACTTCCGGCTGAATTGATTCTTCCGACTGAAACGATTCGAGTATTTTTATAGAAAAGAGGAGGTAAATAGACGCACCATATTCCCACACAGAGACAGAAGAATCATCGGAACCGAAGGCGAACCTTCGCCCGTCTGGTGACCATCTACACGAGTTTGCTGATGCTGAAAGTCAGAAGATTCTATTGATTTTTAAATTGAAGAGAGCGTTACTCTGTGATTGAACTTGGAAGAGCATCTTGGGAACTTCTTTTGAACATTTCGAACTGTCGAGAACTGGCTCCATGTTCCAAACGACGACTAATCCGTTTCTGCTGTTCTGAAACAGAAATCAATACTCACTGAAGTTTCAGAAGCCCAGGCGAATAACTTCTTTAGTGTGTAGTTTCTCAAACTCACCGCTTTCTGTCCACATGTTATAAATTTCTGTCCATTTGGGTGAGTATCAATTGCAAAAATGGCTCCTTCTGAAACACTTTCATTCGTTTCTCGAGATAACGTCCACTGAAATTCAAACTTACCTTCGTGGTGGACAAATGGCGGTAATGTGATTGTGGCACCAACCATTCTTACACACTCGGAGCTGGAAAAATGTTTTGAAACGAGATGATCACATGAAAAATCAAACAGTAGGTATCTCAAAGCGAGAATTCAAAAAAAAAAAAAAGAAACAAAAAAATTTTTTGCGAGAAGAATGAAAAAAAAAGGAGTATGCGCCTTTAAGTTACGGTAGGAATTTAAATTTCAAAAAGTTTTTCCGAGAGCCGAAAATACACAGAGTTTCAGATAATTCGGGAGTATTGTGACGTTGATAAGTTCAATTAAGCAATTTATTTTCAAAAATAATCTTGAAATGGCGCGAGTATTTCGCGAAGCAGCCGAAAAGCGAGGAAAGTCAAACAATTGTCAGTGGAGCGCGTTTGCGGCTCTCGCCCGACGCTCAAATCGCGGAGAGATGATCGAAAATCTCGTAGAACTCCTCGGGAAGCGGCTGATACGGATCCCCCTGGCGCCAAGTGGTCGGAAATCCGTCGAGCATTTTGATTTCCGGCAGAATTTGACTCATCCGGTTGCGATACGTGTAGTCCGAGCTAAAACAAAAACAGGTGAATTTTAATTGATGAAGTTTTATTAAAAACCTATAAATCGGATTCATCTCCAACGTCAAAGCGATCAGATTCTCAATTTGCAACAGCTGATAGAGGTCTTGCCACGAATCGAGCTGAAAATGTAACGCTGAAAATCCCTGAAAACCTCGAAAACCGCAAACCTTGTTCTTGCGAATCATAAAATTGGAGATTCCTTTAATTTGATCGATATTCTCGAATTTCTCGATAATGTTGTCATTCAGATCCAAAGTTTTGAGGGCAGTCAATCCACTCAGTCTAAAAATCAATCAATCCATCGAATTCCTCTTTTTCCTCCAACGTACCCATCGATTTTGCGTATTCCGTTCTGCGCCAAACCCAACGAACGAAGTTGCGAAAGCGCGTCGAGACCCTCGATAACCTGAAGAGCATTTCCCGGAAGGCTCAGCTCGATGAGGCTCGTGAGGCCGTCGAGCTGCTCGATTCGCCGAATCTGATTGGCTCCGAGGAACAGACGTTGCAGTTTTTTCAAGTGGCCCAAGTTTTGAATTTTCGCGATTCGATTGTCGCCCAATTCCAAATATTCCAATTCAGTGTTCTAGAAAATCGATTTAAAAGAAAAACAGAAATTCCAAGTTGGCGCCGAACCTCTTCGAGTCCCTCAATAACTGTGATCTTGTTATGAACCAAATGAAGCTCTTTCAGCTTTTTCAGCTCAGAAAGTCCCTCGATCTTCGTGATTCTGTTATAGGAGACGTCGAGGAATTCGAGATTTTTCAGACTTTCCAAATTCTCCAATTTCTCAATCTAAAACCAAATTCTGAATCTAAAAGCAAACCATTTCAAAAGGAAAACCTGATTATCGTTGAAATTCAAATGGGTGAGGGCCGCCAAACAATGAACATTTTCAATCTTTTTAATCAAATTCCACCGAAGAGACACATTTCTGAAAACGGAAAAAAAAGAGAAATGCTTCCGGAAACAACCGGATATTCCGGATGCTCACTCGAGTTTCGGAGTGTTCTCAAAGTCCCAAATACGCTGAACTCGGTGACGGATCAGACTTAGCTCAGTCGCATCTTCGCCCACTTCGTGTGCTGGAAACAGTGCCTTTCGAGTGGCTGATTCAAAGCGAAAACCCAACTGAACACCTCTTTGGTAATGTTTCCGTTTCCCTTATTCGAAACGACACGCTCGATTTGCAGCATTTCCCCGAAATGGCGGAACCTAGTGTCGTGTTGTTCATGATGATGATACGGAATAAGTTCACGTCTAGATGATACGGAATAAGTTCACGTCTAGGCTCTTTTTTTTATTACAAGCAATACTTTTGTTTGTAATTTTGATGGAACAGGGGGGAGGGGCAAGGGAATTAGTGAAGAGTATTATTTTTTTTTGAAGGGGGAAGTGATGGAAACAGGGGAGGAGGAGGAAAGCCGTAGAAAAACAAAACGATAAAACATTCGGGATAGCAGGCGGGAGCGAAATTGTTTAACTTTGTGAGGAAGATGGAGATAATAGTTGGGGAGAAGAGGTAATTAAGCTCAGACTTATTAGTCTTAATTAGAGTGATGATAAGAGACAATTAGTGAGTCAGTTTACATATTCACACAGGGAGGAAATGAGAAAGAACATAAATGATGGGATAGATGATATTACAACGGGGAAGGGCAATTTCCGAGAACCAGCTCTTGATTTTTATACATTTTTTAGGGAAAAAGTGACGTTTGCGCGTTTTTGAGATTTTTTTTTGATACAGAGCCGGCTGTGTGTGTGTGAATCAGACCCACAAAAAAATGATGAGGGAAGGGAATTTTTGGATTTTTGAGAAAAATATGAGGTTCGGGTTGGGAGAAAGAGAGTTCAATTATGTACATATACAGTTAAAAAGAGCAGAAATCTAGAGAACTGGTCGTAAGGGGTTAATAGAACATTAATGTAGCATGTGTGCAGACGTTAGAGGAGTAAAGAGGAAAGGAGAGACCCGGCAGAGAAACAAGATGGACTGGAGATAGCGGCGCCTGGATACCGTACCAGATGAGAAGGGGGAGAAGCACACTTAAAATGATACATAGGGTTGAGAGAAGCAGGGTGTGGGGAGGGGACTATGTAGACGAGGAGCTACTCGAAGTGTTGCTCGTGCTTGTCGACTGGCTCATACTGCGGTCACGGAACTGGCGATTCGGCGCCTGCTTGACCATGACGCACTTGTGAAGAAGAAACTCCTGAAAACATGGCAATAACGATGGGATGAACTTGAAGCGATGCATACTCCAAACTGCGAAGCCATATCCATGTCCATCTCGTTGCGTTGTCTGGAATCGAACTCGTCCACGTCAAAACCGTATCCCGAGAGAAACTCGGCGCGCAAGTGACGATTCGTGAACACTTTCCGCGAGTGCTCCATGCATGATCGGATGTAATCGAACACTGCAAGACATAAGTTCTCTAGTTAAAGTACACTAGATAGGCTTACTTTGCTGATCGACACCTTGCGCGAGGTTATGATCCGTTTCAAAAGGATCGGAAATGCACATTGGATACTTGTACCATCTGTCCGGTTTGTATTCGAGTCTCTTGGAAACCATCTGAATGACGTTGACTCCATAGTCAAAGTACGATGCGTAGTAGTCGAGGAAGCCCACGAACAGATCGATGATCGAAGCACGGCAATGACGGGAACGAGCGGCATCGACAAACTTCCAGTAGTAGACGTTGTAGCCCTGCACATACACGTTCTCGTTCTTCTGATGGTTCATCTCTTGGAGACACGGAAGAACAGGCATCGGCTCGACCTGTTGCAGGTAGTGGATGAGCATGACTATCCACGCATACGAAGAGAGCGATCCCTTCGACGCTTCTCCGATTCCGCTCTTCTTGGCCCATGCCTTAACCCAGACTCCCAGGGTTGGCAATCTTTCGGGATCCCATTTGCAGTACTGTTGCAGCAATTGGGTGTTGTGCAGAGCCAGGTCGTTCTTATAACTAATGCTGAAAACGTGAAATGAAGAGGAATTCATATTTCAAGCAGACGTACTCGGCCTCCATGTCCATGTCACTGCTCTGGAACCTGACAATTGGCACCTTCGCATTCACGTATCTCTCGTCCATGGCCTTCGGAAAGTCGACGAGCGCCTTGGCGACTGCTCGCATAACTCGGTCCGAGTTGGTTGCCCATGAAGGAGGAGATGGGAAGAAGGACAGGGACATGTCGACGTCACACATTCGGGTGCCAAATCCGTTGCGTGTGGAGCCGTAAATCTGGAAAAATAAAAGGTTGGAACGTATTCCCGTAAAATAATATACTCACATCCAAAACGACACGACATCCGAAGCACGCACTCAAATGCACTTGCATTTCCAGTGCAAATCGGTGAACCATGTCGAGTTGTTCTGGCTCTAGACAGTTTTTCACTGGAAAAAAGAATGATAAGGCTACGAAAAAGGATTTCGATCAACTCACGCCAAAACACGTTCATGGCAGAGCAGACGTCTCGGCGGTTGACGTACGGCATGCCGACATAGGGGTGAAGGGCATCAAACACTGAGGTCAATGTGAGATGTTTCAGGGCGTGCCCACTGGCCTCGTCATTGCTCATCGAGACGAACGGTAGACCTGGAAAATATCCCTCTTCATAGAAGCTCAGACAACACTTCTCGGTTTTCCCCCGGAAAAGGAATCGTAAACTCACAAAAGGCGGCTGGAGGTCGGAGATGAGCTGGTCTCTTGGTGATGGCCAGGTTGCCAAAACATTCGACCAGCGTCGACTCGGGCATGGAAACGAGCGCCTCGTCGTCCAGTGCCATATCTCCCTCGTAGTAGCCGCTGCTTCCGTTCTGGCTCATCTTGCACGGCGATCCCGATGTTTGGCGTACCAATCCCGTGTGTCCTGAATTCGAAGACGACGACTTGACTCCCTTCACTTTTGGCGACAATTTCTGAAGAATACACAGTTATACGTAAACAAAAACATTGGAAACTCACTTGGATTACTGTCATTAGTAGATGTCGTTTGTTGGTGTCAGTGGCAAAGTGAATGTGTGTGTTGTACCGCGGGTTTGAGCAGCTCTAGCACTCCATACTGAAAACAATTCGCCGATATGAAGATGATAATGAGAATGAAGGGTTCGAGTTATTTCGCGAGACGCGGTTTCACGTGAAGAATAGAAAGAGGACAGAATGAGTCAAAACGAAAAGGGCGGGGCCTTATTCGAAATTCGTGCTCGACGAGCAAAGGGCGTGCAAGGACAGAAAGGACACACAGGTTTTATTAATTTCGCTCAAAAAAAAAGGGAAAGCGAGGCGACACGGGAAGAAAATTGCCTCATTTGATGTGCTCAACACGTCAACTTGTTTCAGAATAATATCCAATTGTATTTTCTCTAAAAATGGAGAGAGGATGACGTACAAGTGTGAAATCTTCGGGGAAGTCGACAGCAGTCAGAACCAACGACGATGACCTCACTCCATAGACGAATTCTACAGAAACCTCTAGAATACCTTTCGGGATGTGATTCACCTCTGGAAACTCATCGAGCACAACACATCCTCTTGAAAGTAGTATTCCTCTTTAGCTGACCGAGGTCAAAACGACCACATTTCATTTTTGATCCGAGGACTCCGAGAGACCTCCTTCGACTCTTATGGAGACGGGAGACTTCATGAATAATGCAGTGTCCAGTCAGCAAATGTGTCGGAAGGAGGAGGGCGCCCGGCACCCGGCCAACAACCTCGTTTGTTTACTGGACGACGGACGGACAGAACACGAGTCCTCCGCTCACACCAAAGAGAGAAAAAAAGGTGTTTTCCGTCTTGCAAAAAACAACGAATTCTAAGCGGAAGACTGGCGGCCGCCGCGGATATACCCGAGTACTGGAGCCAGCCGCATTAGCTGATTATTTCTCTCGGCGCGCCGTGCGTGGAAGATACGAGGGAGCGATAGTAGGCACGGAGCGTTCGTGAGAAAGTGCTCAATGGGAGGGCTTCCGCTTCATCTCCTAAAGTAGAAAATGGGAACATGTGAGGAATCAGAAATTCCGACTCTTTTGCGCGCAGCTGCTTCAGAGGACCAAAGTGCATCTTTAGGACTGCGGGCCAGACAGACATTTGTGCACTTTATGCAATTTGGAGTCCCCACGAATTGGAGTAAGAACGAGTGAAATGGAATGGAATAATCCATGTGTGTCTTGTGTTCCAACGCGTCCATTCGTCATCTCACAGACGACGCCAATCTTAGACATCTGCCGGATCACTACATCAATCGGGAGGTTAATGGGAACGAAAAATGAGGAATGAAATTGCTCACTTCCTTAGCTTCTTGATCGCGCAGGAGGCAAAGTAGTCTATTCTATTTTCAGAAAGACGTAGTCAACAAGGGAACGAATGAGAAGACGCCGCAAATGCTTCACTATGCATGAGTCGGCCGATATCTAGATACTCGCACAAACCCACATGACTCACAGATCGTCTCTGTGACCTAGAAGAACAACATAAACAGTGCAGAGAGTGGCGTTTGGTTTTCATCTCTAAATAGCACTTAGAAGACATTCTGAGTAAAAAATCGTTCTGACAAGCTGGAGCCGAATAACAGAATGATGAGAAAACAATGTTTTTGGTCGCTTTAATCAGAACAGAAAACCCAAACATGCTTTGTTATTCCGAGTTTCTAATCCTCTCTCTGGAATACTTCATAATACTTTTTGTTCATAAAGAACCCTTTGATGCTGCATGCGTTGAAGGGAAACAAAGGTAACGTCTAGACGAAACACAAAATAATCTCCAATCAGAATCAATTCCAGAGACATCAACTACATGTGGAGGTGTGGAAGGCAGATTTTTGAATGTAAATCGCCAAATATGGAAAATCCGCTCGGCTAAGCCATTACAAGCGTCTTATTTTTCGCGGACAACACAGTTTCAGCACTTGTCTTTTCCAGACACAGCGCGTTCTTCGTGGCGAAAAGCAATGAATATGATATCAGATCCGGAAAGTGTCTGCATAGGTAATGCAAACATTAGGCATTCATGCGTGAGAGACTAATGAAAATCACAGTGCTCAAGAACGGCAGAAAAACAACATCTATGTGATGTTCGAGTTGATGGGAATGCCAGACTTTCCGCGGAAGACCGAAACGAAATCGGGGATATGAAAAGAGTGTACTTGGCACCGCTTAGAAGCCATGACAACCTTCTTTTATTTAGACGGACGGCACATTTTAAACGAGAAATAAAACTGGCAAATGATGACGAGAATAGAATGGACGGAATGGAGAGAGAGAGGGAGCGCAGCGATCATCACGACCATAGAGAGAGAGAGAGAGAGAAACAATTGGATGGAGGGATGAAGGGTTGTTAATTCAAAAGAAAAAGAGTGAATGAATGAAACGGAGAAATATGAACACAGGAAGAAGACGAATACAAAGGAGGCTGGAGAGGAGGCACACGTGCGGCATGTGTATACCAGAAAACTAGGGGTGGGCGACGCGGGAAAAACTATTCTCCTGCGCTTTCTTTCGTTTGCATGGGTGTGCTCTCCGAAAGACGTCCTCAACATCTGTCATCCCGCCCCCCACTAGACTAATGGTTCGATTAGAAGATGGTGAGCCAGCTGGTACATTCTGCTGTAACCGTACGGGGTACACAAATCACCGAATGGACCTTCACTTGGGAAAACGTTCTGGGAAGCTTCAATGCTCGGCTGGGCCGCATGAATAGCGCAATTGGTAAAATTGTCAGAGAAAAAAACCACCGTTATAACAATATGGAAAAGGAACGTCAACCGGCAGACTCCACAGGGAACAAATGGATGAAAACAAGAGATAGTGACTACAGAAAATAAACAACAAACAACAACGCTGTGATGGCGGTTCTGCTTTACTTTTCGCAACGAGACAGGGGAAAACACGGAAGCAAATATTACCGAAACCGTCTGCAAAATCAAAGAAGAAGACGAATCGGTCTGGTGGAGGACGGTGTAACGTGGTAAAACGGCCAGTGACCCGACGCCATCTGCGCACTGATTGACACCTCCCGCCGTGGTGGGGGACAATGGGCTGACTTTGGACAAACAGACAAAATGAAAACACTCTTAATCCGTTCGTTTTCAGAGTTCCAAAACGTTGAGCATCAAAAATCATTGGGAAGAATGGAGGGAAAATGGAAGTCTGTTACGGGAAAATGGATAAAATTAGAAGAAGGAGAAGAAGAGAAAGAGAATGGCTGTTGTGAAGAAGTGATAACTGGCAAAAAAAGAAGAGAGGGAAATGGGCGGTTTCAGGGAAGAAAAACACGCACGAACGTGTTAGTTGTGAGGAGGAATAGTAATTAGGTCATCACGTAGCTCATGAACTTGCAGTTTCCGGGAAATGAATCAGGAAATTGCGCAAACGTTTGGCTATATTCTATACCCCAGCCTAGCCAAGATAGGTATTAAAAGTTCGGCAACAAAGTATACAAAAATCGCAACTTGGTCATTTTTAGGACAGAAAAAGGAGAAAATGAAGAGCAATCACGAAAATAGAATCGATTCGATGGGCAAACAGTTCTTTCAGACTCTCGAAAAGTCAACAATAGAGTGGGAAAAACACCGAAGATTCGAGACGAATAACCGTAAAATTTAATTTTTTGAGTTTTTGATCAAAAGTTCGTGGGAATGGGAAAAAAATCAACGAGTGCAAATTTCACAATATTTCACAGAATGCACCTGTTGGACATTCGGCGAGGCGCTGAAAAATTTCAATTTTGGCGCCCGAAAAAATTCATAAAAAATTCGCACGTTTTTATGAGATCAGTTCACAGGACAATGAGTTTTTGGGATTCCGGATTCGCGGGAATCGAATCAATTTTAGGATACGAAAAATGAGGGAAAATCGGGCGGAAAATGGAGAGTGGCGAGAGAGTTGGTGAAATCAGGAGGGTGCGCGAGAGGCAGACACTGTCGACAGGACCGGTGAGACAGTGTTCGGCGCGAGGAGACGGCGACAGGTGAAAAGTGAAAAACCAGAAAACGAACATGAACAGTGCGACAGGACGGGCGGGCGGTGGAGATGGATTGCGCAGGAAGCGGGGAGAGATGAGAAACGTTTTGGTGGTGACCAAAACAGCGTGAGGCAGTGAGGAAACTCAGACATACACGTGGAAGAGGTTGGCGCCGGTGGGTCAAATTGAGGGATGAAAGGGAGGATGGTTTGGAGGAAGACGGGCGTTATGATCTATTTGTCGTCTGGTCTCGCTTGCAGTTCTTCTTCTTCCTCTGTCGCTTTCCGCCGGAACAACACATTTCGGCTGATGACGCAATTTGGGAGAAAAATCGAGAAAAGAGAAGGGGAGACGAAGAGACGCAGAGAGAAAGAGAGAGATAAGTTGGAGTTTCATATCACTTTTTCTTTCCGTTTGCAGTGTTCAGCGAATTTACCTTGATAGCCGGTTTCATAGACGACAAGTCGAATTTCGAGAAGACAAGACTCGAAGACGAAAGTAAGTGTTCCAGAAACCTGATACTCGAATGTGGAATAAACAGAACCAGGAAAACAATGTAAAAATTCACAGAGAGTCTAGTTGAGCTGTAATGTTTAGATAAAATGTTCTGTCTTTTTGCACCTAGAGTGTATTATTCGTAATCTTTCGAACGTTTTTGCAAAAAAAAATTGTGGAACAAGACACTCAGACCGGAAGAATAAAATTGAAAAGTTCAGTTAATTGACCCAAAAACACTACCGTAGTTTGCGAAGTGTATGCTAATATCGTGGCGAGACCTCTGACGAATTACTTGTATGCGTCTTCGGCAAACGAAAAATACGGTAGTTCTCAAATTTTGTGAAAAGTACAATCAGTTTTTTTCTTCTGATTTTTAGCTTGTTGTTTTTTTTCTTTTCATTATTCATCAAATAAAATAAATACATAAAACATTCTAAAGTTCAGTATAATACGCAAATCTGGCTGAAATAAAAAAAATCCGAAAATTTTTTTTTTTTAGTGAAGTGGACAGTCGCGACGCGTTATCGCATCACAAATGTTTCCTTGTTTTAATCAAAAACTGATAAAACTGAATGACCAAAAAAATCAATCGCCACGTGCGTCTGCGCCGAAACAAAAATTCCGGAGAGAACGTTCCAGGAGAAACGATAAAAATCAAACGAGAGAAGCCGGCGAGACACGAGAGAGCACGCGACGCAGAGAAGGAGGCAAGTGATCGTGGGCTCTCTTCCCGCGATCCGCCCGGGTAAACAGCGGCTCCCGCCATGCTCTCCCGGGTGTTTCGTACACTTTCTCAAGTGTCTCTCGCGTCTGCACAGTGTCTCGCTTTACTATGCGAAAGTTATCTCCAGGAAGAAAGTGGCGAGTGGGAGGAAGGAGAACTGGATCCGTCACGTCTCATGGGCATTTAGGGTTTTTTTTCAAAAAAAAAGGAAGAGAGGACAAAGTAGAAATGTTTGCACAGCTGTTCTAACGCAAGCAAACGGAGCATTTCCAGATCAAACCAATTCATGTTAGAAATCAGAAAGAGAAAAAAATAAACATTGAAGGATGAACAGAATGGGTTCTTTTTGAGTAACTCGTAAGGAGGTAACGCATATGACCTGTGAAAACCAAGAAACAGGATGGTGGGACTGGCGCACGGGGGACATTTAAAACAGATGGTATCGAATTGGAAGCTAGAGAATGAACGCACATGCTTAATATATAAGATTAGTGCTAGGAAAAAAGGGATAAAGATAAGGAGACAGCAGGGGGGAGGGGGGCGCGGGGCTGTAAACATATCGTGATGTATGGTGAAACTGGAATAGTCTGGATGAACGCATTCTGATTCGTGGGGAGTGGGGAGAGGGGGAGGGGGGAAATGATGGCAGAAGTGAGGGGAAACTTCAGAAAAACTAGAGGAAATCCAGTTTGTGGGTGGAATGGCAGAGGAGCGATGGATGGACGCTTTCATTTGTGAGAACGTCGGTTGAATGGCTGAAAAAGATATGATGTGTTTAGGAAGAGATATCCAATGTCTAGCAACTAACCCGCCGATGATAGGATAGCCTGTCGACTTCTCCTCTTCCAGCGCCCCCGATTCCATTGGATCTGTACGACGAGTTTGTCGAGTTTGAACCGTTTCTCCGGCGAGTTTGATTTCTGAAATTGGCAATTTTGATTTGAAGTAAGTATGGGTACAACTCACAATTGGGCTGCCCTCAGAGGACACGACTCGAAGAAGTGTCCTATCCTGCGGCAATGGTGACATTGTCGATCGGAAGGGGCCGTTCCCTGATTGCACAGCCGGAACAATTGATCTCGGTAGGCCCAGAGGAACATCGAGTCACGAGGAACTTCTGGTTTGGCTGACATGAATGCCGCTCGGGATGCAATAAACACTTTCATTACGAAGACGAACACTGAAAGAAGAGCGCTTTGAATTGTAAGAGCGGACACGAGTGACTCACTCTTTTTGGTGACTCCACTGCTCAGATTGTGATGCAGATCGAACGGATCCTCAACGCATAGAGGTCGTGGCCAATCCTTCTCCACTTTCGACAGAATCATTTCTCGTCGGCACTGAACGACAAAGTTGCGGAAGTCGAAACGAGAGTAGTAGTCGAGGTATCCGAGGAGGAGCTGTGCGCACGTGTCCTTGTTCTTCGTCCAATTCTTGACGAGTCTATCCTCAGCCTCGACGAACGACGTGTCCCAGTTCTCGATGAGACGACGTTCTTGGTTTTCACTGCGGAAGTCCTCTTGAAGACGTGGCAGGACGGGGGGATCGCATTGTTGCAGGTACGATATGAGAAGGATCGTGTGTGCGTAGGAGCTCAGCGAGCCACGGGAAGCGTCGCCAATGTCGCACGATTTGGCCCACTGAGAGAAATTGATAAATTGGTTGGTTTGTGGGTGCACGGAGCACCGTTTAATGTCGCGTGCCTGCGCTGGATTCAGCGATCAGAGTACGGTATACGTTTATACCGGAACCGGTTTCTTTCTGGAGAATTTTCCAGTGGAAAGGTTCAACGCGGAATGTCTTTGTGCTAAGTTTCGCAAGAGAGGTTAGAATGCGGTCTTACGCTTTTTATGAAGAGGGCCAATTTGGCGAAGCGGTGATCGGGAGTCCAGAGAGTGTACTCTTTGAGGAGTTTTGTGTTGTAGAGAGCCAGTATGTTGTAGTATGAGACGCTGGAAAGTAGAAAGTTATTTTTGAAAAGACACTGACACTCACTCCACATCAACAGTTTCGTTGTCGTCCAGTCTGATGTTGAACTTGACGATCGGAACTTTGGCTGATGTGATCGCCTGCACTCGTTTCGCCTGTCGACACTTTCTCAACGCGGTTTCCACTTCCAGAATGATTTCCTTTGGCGAACCATTGGCCGGTGGTTCGTGACCGTCTCCGAAACGGAGACAAATGTCAATATCCGAACATCCGACACTCAATCCAGTCATCACCGAACCGAAGATGGTCAGATTGACGTCGCGGCGGTAGGTGTCTTGCAAGTGAGCCTCGAGCTCTTTCACTTTTCTCTCCAGCATTTGGAGACGACGATCGTCGAGAATATTCTTGTGATAGTAGTCGTCGATGATGTTGTCAATGTCTTTGAGCTCTTCCGGACTGCGCGGATCGAACTTCTCGATGGGCGGGATCTCCATCATCGGGCAGTTCTCGACACAGTGACTTCCGTCACAGTGAGTGCACTTCATTTCCATCTCGTACCCACCGCAGAACAGTTGAGCACAGAAATTGAAGCGAAAGTCGGAAACGGACAATTCTTTCGACTTGGCAACGATCTCTTTCAGGAACACTCGGTCTCTGATGAAAAAGTCTTCGGTGCAGATGAGGCGTTCGGTGAAGTTATCAATGACTGGTCCGGCCTTCAGAAACGTGGCAGGTTGGCCTGCTCGGTCATTTGTGGTGGTAGTAGTAGCCGATGGAACTGCTTGGGCGGCAATAGGAACACTGTTTTCTTCTTCTTTTTTCGGTTGCTCGTCTGTTTTCGGAAACCCGACAAGGCTTGGGTTCTCGTATTGTTCCCAATGTCTCCACGAAGCTTCCTGAAATTGTCAAGTGTGATTAGAACAAACGTTTCAACCAACCACTGGCGGCGTTGGTTGTCTTTCGATCATCGTCGTTCCAGACTGCGCTACAAACATAACAGTGCACACGTGTAGATCATCGAAGCCTTTCGTGATCTCTGCAACTTCTTCGTCCGCCTTCTTTGTCTCCTCGTCATTGTCTTCTTTTGCAGTCTCGACAGGCGTCTCACTCTCTTCGGACAGCTGTTTCCGTTTCAACTTCTCAATTTTCTTGAGTCGTTTCGTGGTTTTCTTTGTCAGTATTTCCGGGAATGCGATGGACGTGAGTTCTTCGCTCAAATCTTTCGGATAGAGTCGGCGGCATCGGCGGATGGTTCGTCGGCTGTACACCTGACATCCGTGCTCGTCGATTTCGACGTCTTCGCCTTTCAGCGCAGACAGTTTGATGCCGTCGAACTGAAGACGTTCCATCATCTGCTGCAAACGGAGCTCGGCTTCTTGCTCATCAGCGATTTCATCGGCGGCCTGATTGTACTGTTCTTCTTCGGATATTTGCATCAGCGGTTTGGGAGCCTCGACGACAGGTTTCTTGGCGAACGTTTCTCTCCCCTTCTTCTTCGGACTGTTACCCTTCTGAAACAGTGCCTTAATCGTGTATTCTAGACATTTCTGAAACTCACACTCTGGAAAAGTCCGACTTCTTTCACGGGACCACTCTCGGTTCGAGGGATTGCGAACGAGACGAACGTGGTTAGGAGACAGTTGAAGTAGAATGGTTGCCAGGTTGACACTTTCGGTATCGAGAGCACATTGTCGCTTCGGAACGGATCGACGACATGCAAAATCTTCTTGTTCCACCGATGCGTGTCTTTCGTCATCAGCTCTTTTTGAGTGATTTGGACAACAACGTCGCGATGGTGTTTGACGTAGTAGCGGAAGAATCCGATCCATAGTTTCGCCATGTCCCATTTTTGTTCTAGATCGAATTGCGAACGGATCTTATCGACGTCTTTCAGGTACTTTGACATGAGTCTCATCCGACGTTGTCGGGCCTCTTCCGGCTGAATGACCGAGCGATGCGAGACGGCGTCCTCGTTTTTCAGAGGAGAGGCGCCCTGCTGCTGCTGCTCGGAAGCCTCTTCTTTCGGCTCTTCGGTCTTCTTCGAGAGTTCTTGATCATCCACATGATCCGTCGCGTCTTCAGTGTAGAGTTCGTGAAGGACTGGGAGCATATCTGTCTGCTGCAGATAATGGATCGCCAGCATGTCGAAGCCGTATCGAGGCAATCCGATGCGAGGCTTGTTCTTCGAATCGACGCCGGCTGCGGTGGCCCAGAGGCGGATGAGTTGCAAGAATTCGACGACTTCCGGACGGAGAGAAGTGTACGTCTTCATGAGTTGCGAGAAGTAGAGCTGACTGCGGTAGCCGAAGCACGAGAACCAACACAATCGGACGCGAGTCTTCTTTTTTTCTTCTCCGTCTTCCTCGCCTTTTTCAGAATCATCGCCGAACAAGAAGACGATAGTGGATGATGTGCCCATGTCCATCGAGTGATTCGCCGGATAATCGACAGAAATCTGTTTTCTGACTTTCTCGAGGAAAGCGAATATTGGGGTTCCCGGTGGGAGTTCCGTAGTGTAGGCCACATTCAAATCACTGTCTTCTAGCATCACGTCGTAGATTGAAGATCCGAACAGTTGCAAAGACACTTCTCCACAGCCGACCGACGGGAAAAGATTGGTTTTCAAGTACAAGCGAACAGCCTCTTTCCGCTTCTCACTCGATTCTCTCACCTAGAATAAGCATTGTTCTTTCATAAAGTAATAAGTTCCGAATTCTCACCGATTGATATTCAGCAAGGGTGTCACTGAGGACATTGTTGATGGCGGTCAGGTGGGCAGGCGTTGGCTCAGGAACGTTTTTGAGAAGGTTCTCTCTTTGCAGTTGCCTCTCGATGTCATCAAAATGGGAACTGCTCTCCAGATGCGCCTTCGCGTGGCTTATGGTGTTGATGTGATAGTCGCATTTGTCGCAGTAGTAGATGGCTTCGGGGAATGCGTCCAGCTTTTCTTCGAGTCTTTTTATCTTGCAGTTCGTCAGATAGCCTTCCGAACAGCGTGAAAACGGACACCTGTCCGTGGGACTTTTTCCTAAAACTGAAAGAAAAGTACTTATTTTCATTTCGAAATTGATATACGCACCATATTTGAAATTGGAGATAGTTTCCATGCACGCCTCTCTGATGGTTTTCTCGTTGGAATCGATGTGCACTAGGGCTCCAGTTGCGACAGAATCATCGCCGTGCTGCGACTTCACCCGGATGTAGAGACCTTGGCACCTACTGTTTGTGGGGGTGATGAGCAGCTGGAAAACGCCCTTATGAGCGATGAGACTTTTCGGAAACACTAACATTGTACTTCCGCTCGACAAGAATCATTTCGTTCCGTTCTAATGGAAATTCGGTGATTGAGTACTGAGCACGATCCTTGTACGTGTCAATGGAAACAGCCGTTCCAGCCTTGTCGGAAAGGTAGTAAGCCTCTCTGAAGGAACAAGAACTGGATGGTTTAACATTGAAGATGCTTACTTCTGTCGTCGATTAGCCTCGGCTTGTCTGGCGGCCACATTTGTTGCTTCTTCAAATTGACTCGTGAGATGTGGTTTCCAGGCAGGGGCGTAATTCTGCATGTTGTGTACGGTGACAGATTCGGGAGGTTCGGCTCTTTTGGGAAATCTATTAGCCTCGGCCTGTCTAGCGGCCACATTCGTTGGTTCTTGGAATGGACTCGCGAGATGGGGTTTCCAGGCAGGAGTGTCATCCTGCACGTTGTGTAGGGTGACAGATTCGGGAGGTTCGGCTCTTTTGAGAACCTGAACTTTCGGTTGGCTCTTTGGAGCCAGATGTGCAGTTGAAGACGATGCCGTCGACTGAAGCTCGTTGTCACGCGGTGGACTTCGCGATCCAGCATTTTTGTCTTGAATTCCATTTTATTACGAAGCAAAAAAGGACGATATATCAAACCTTTCGACTTCTTACCACCCCTCTTTCTGGGTCGATGTGCATCACGGTCACTCATTTGCCAATCAGTCGAGTTTTGATCAAATAGTGATACCTCAAATCAAAAAGTGTTAGAATTAGAAAATGGAGTTACGTTCTTGCCAGAAATATTGAGAGATTTTCTGAAAAATAAAGACGACAAGTAGAAGAAATGAAGGGAGAGGAAGCCCATGGAATGGAAAATGAGAAAAAGCGGCGAGAAATAATGGAATTTATGTTATTCACAATTTTGAAAAATGAGGAGATGAGTCAGTTTTGAGCATTCGCGTTGGAGTTCGCCGCAGCGGCATCCGTCGCGGGCTGCTGTTCTTCGCGTTGAATGATGGCGACAGTGTCCGAGAGATGACGCAGAAGGTCTTGGTTATCCTGAAAGAATGCGATGATCCGTGGGATCTCATTGGCAATTCCCCACCCATTGCGCCTGTCGATGCTCGCAGATCGTGGTGATGAAGGACTCCTTGGCCGGTGAGACATCAGACACCCACAGGTGTTCCGACCAGTTGAGAGGCGGTTGTGCCACGTGAAACGGATACATCAGAGCCATTGTAATTTTGAGATCTGATATGAATAATGTGAGTTCACGTAAACAGAAAAATTATTTAGAAAAGAAAAAAAACAATAGGAATATAGTTATCGGGAGGCAGGAAACCCGTTGCTTTGAGAATCGGAGGAGAAGATAAAACCGATAATTTATTTACCAAGACAGAACCAGAATGTGCTTCGAACCCGAGTGTTTCCCATTTGGCTATTTCCTGTTAAAACTGCTCGTTCACTAGATTTCCAACGAACGGGTACTTTCGGTCACAGAGCGACTCCCACTCCGGTCCACTACATTTGTCCTCATTTTCGAATGTGTCTCTGTTGTTTTCGTAGAGATCTCGGGAACCCGACAAGTCGTAGATCTGAAAATTAATTTGAAACATGTAGGTTGAGCTGTGAATTTACTTTGTCGTGAACAATGACGAGGCAACGTTTCTCTTCCCGACGCAAGCGTTGAACCTCCTGTAGAGTGCGGTTCTTTTGTGGAATCGATTCAAACTAGAAAAAATTAAAGTCGTGTTTTATGAAAAGCAACAATTATCTTACCTTGTACGTTTTGGGCTCCTGGATTTTCGCTGTTCGAAGCTTTCCGAACACCTTTTTGAGAGCCACCAAACTGAAGATTATGATGGTGACATCGGTGATGGTTACTTCGTACTCGCCCAACTGTAGCATTTTCTGCAAAAATGAGTCAATGACAGTGGAATTGCTTTTCAAATATAGATAAGGACAGGAAACTATGATAAGAGACTGAATGACGAGTGATGCACCGGAAGCTTGAATTTCGGATGGCTGTTTTTTGAGCGAAAAATTGATTCAAAAATAATATAATAGTGTATGGGATGTCTCAGGAAAATCGTTCAGAATCTGGTTTGAAAACTGCCTGTTTTTGAATCGAATCCAGAAATTACTCGGATTAGATTAAAAAACAGGCAATTTTCTAGTCAGATTTAGAACGATTTTCCTGAGGTTTCGAGAGCGAAGAAACCAAAGAGAAAGCTGGTTTTTTGAGTCGTTTCCGATGTTTTAAAGAAATTTGTTAAAACTGATTGAGGACTGGAGTGCACTCGAGTGCGATGAAAAGATTGGTGTCATGGCAACGCACGATCGATAAATGACTGCTCAATTAGTTAAACTTTGGTTTTTAAAGTGAAATTATATTATTCTCTTTCATTTTTGAGAAAAAATAACAGAAAAAATAACGGAATTCGTGGTAATAATCGAGGAACGATTGCGACGAGCAATGAAAATTAGCAAAAACGTCGAGCGCGTTTCGCATGCACCCTCCACTTTTCACACACTCTCTCGTTTGGCGCGTTTTGTCGAAATGCGAATTTCGCTAGAACGACAGGTAGATTTTGTGAATAGACTCGCCGTTCGACTGATTCTTATCTTACTTTGCTGTTTCATTGTGGAAGTAGTTATTTGGTGAATTTGAATGAAATTAACAGTGAAATCACTGAAGAAAGCGTCACATTCGGCTTGCGATTCCTGTAAAGTTGCTGAAAGTTTTTCTTCAATCGAATCAACTTTTTTTGTTATTTTAATCAGATTCTTTTAGTGCATGTGCTTCAATTGCTGTATTTAATGCTTGATTTTTTTCATTTCGAGAAAAATTGATCAAAGGGGTTTTCTTTTCAGGAAACCAGGCAGTTCAGAACTCGTTTTTTTCTCTGTTTTATTGAATTTTGGAACATTCGATTTGATGTTTTTTTTCTCTTTTCCTACGATAAACTGGATGTGCTCAATACATTCATTCGTTAAATATCTTTAGAAGACAAATTTCAGAAATTTTTTTAGTTTGACAGCTTTAAAAATTTTCCAAATCGGTCGTCCTTGTTTTATCTTTTTTGCTTCTTTTTTTTATCAATACGGAAGCAATAATAGATGGGACAGATGGTTTTCCAGGTTTTCACAGTTCTCACGCTAACCACTACATGTCTCATTGGACACTCGCGGCCGAAAAAAAGCTGACCGATGTGGATGCAAACGCGCTCCACGGACAGTCATTTCGAATATTTTTTTGTCGTTTTTGATGGACTTTATGCCAGTTTTCTAACAGTTTCCCGTGGAAAACCAGACTCACCGAGGATCAGAATAATCTCTTTATATCATTTGAGTGTTTCGTAATGTATTTTTCTCAATTAGGAATCACGATTTCCCTTCGAATTCCTCTAAAAAGTTGTCGAGTCCTATTCACGACGATTACATTGAATCCCTTATTGAAAGTCGCCCGTGGTTGCTCGTATTCCAATCTCCTCGTTTCGAATTTGTTTTTGCAAATGTTTCGATTTATTCTAGCTGCGGAATGTCTTTCGTTTGTGGAATCAGCGGCGAACCAACCGAAGACCCCGTTGTCTCAACCGTCTCCGGTCACATTTTCGATAGGCGATTGATTTCGAAGTTCATCTCCGAAAACGGAACAGATCCTATCAGCAATACCGAGCTTTCCGAAGATCAAGTAAGTTGCTTTCAGCATATCATTGAATAATTTATTTTTGAAGCTTGTTTCCGTGAAAACCGGTGGCACCGGTTCAGCGCCAAGAAATGTGTCCGGCACTTCGATTCCTTCGTTGCTGAAGATGCTTCAGGACGAATGGGACACTGTTATGCTCAACAGTTTCTCGCTCCGACAACAACTTCAGATCGCTCGTCAAGAGCTCTCGCACTCTCTGTACCAACATGACGCTGCTTGTCGTGTCATCGCTCGCCTTTCCAAGGAACTCACAGCAGCCAGAGAAGCTCTTTCTACATTGAAACCACACACAACAACTAAAGTGGATGACGATGTTAGCATCGATGAGGCTGAAGATCAACAAGGTTCGTATGCAAGCTTATCTCAAAACTGTCAAGGGTTTACAGGTTTGAGCGACGCCATCATTGCCAAGTTGGAAGAGAAGTCGAAGAGCTTGACTGCCGACCGCAAGCAGCGCGGAAAGAGTCTTCCAGAAGGATTGGCTAAAACGGAAGAGTTGGCAGCTATCAAGCAGACAGCATCGCACACTGCAATTCATTCTACTGGAACACCAGGAATCACTGCTCTCGACATCAAGGGTAACCTTGCCCTCACTGGTGGAATTGACAAGACCGCTGTTTTGTACAACTACGAGAAGGAACAGGTTGTCCAGACTTTCAAGGGCCATAACAAGAAAATCAATGCCGTCGTTCTGCACCCGGATACGAAAACCGCGATCTCAGCCTCCGCTGATTCGCACATCCGAGTTTGGAATGTTGACGATTCTGCTGCTAAAGTTGTCATCGATGTTCATCAGGCTCCAGTCACCGGTATGAAAATGCGACGAATGCAATCAAAAATGAAATATTTGCAGACATTTCGTTGAACGCCACCGGAGATTACATCCTTTCGGCTTCCGATGACTCGTTCTGGGCTTTCTCGGATATCCGCACCGGAAAATCACTTTGCAAGGTGTCTGCCGAGTCGGGATCTCAGCTTGCCGTGCACTGCATTGAGTTTCACCCAGACGGACTCATTTTCGGAACCGGAACCGCTGATGCCGTCGTTAAGATATGGGATCTTAAGAATCAAACTGTCGCCGCTGCTTTCCCGGGACACACTGCCGCTGTCCGATCAATTGCTTTCTCCGAAAACGGTTACTATTTGGCGACCGGATCCGAAGATGGAGAGGTTAAGTTGTGGGATCTCAGAAAACTCAAAAATCTGAAAACATTGGCAAATGAAGAGAAGCAGCCGGTAAGTATTAGTCGCGCGATAACATTGCAAACTGTATGAACTTCAGATCAACTCGCTGTCCTTCGACATTACTGGAACATTCCTTGGAATCGGCGGCCAGAAAGTGCAAGTATTGCATGTGAAGAGCTGGAGTGAAGTGGCTTCACTTTGTGATCATTCGGGACCAGTGACTGGAGTAAAGTTCGGAGAGAACGCCCGATCACTTGTGACTTGCTCTCTTGACAAGAGCCTCCGAGTGTTTTCCATCTAATTGAATTAATTATTTTCCCTCCCAACTAAATTATTCAACCCTTTGCCGTTGTTTTATGTTCCGTATTATATATTTTTTTACTTTCGATGTTCTTCTCGTCGCAAGTCGTTAGCCGATGCTATTCGAAGCTACACCGGTTTGCGGCGAGACACAATCATAATGTTCTAAACACTTTTTCTCTCTATCTCTCTTTCACCTTCCCACTTTTCTGTGAAACGACTGGGGGTGAGTTGGCGTTCTCTGTCAGTGTCTGGCAGATTCTCTAGTAGAGCACCCCCGTACTTTTTATCACTTCTTTATTTTGTTCCCTGATTGTTAACAGTCCAAAACGGATTCCTTATGATCTGCTTCGGCCAACTCCTCCTGGCGTCTCCCTCATCTTATCCTCTCGCTCTCAATCCTCTTTCCTATATTCATCATCGTTCCACTCTAAACTGTCATGAATATATTTTTCGGTCACCTGAACAAATATCTATCGAGTTCTCAAAGGTTTCACCACCCTTCTCTATATCTGACACGAGGCAACATCTTCAAAGTTACATATATAATTTTCTTTTCAGAATATCTTCTCAAACGGGCTTAAAAAGTATTCTCCCGAGACGCCTGCTCACATTATGTCTAATAGGTCTGATAGTCCAGACGACGATAATCAGTGTAAGATGAACTCTCGAAGAAAGACTACAACTGATTGTTTTGATTATTAAGCCAGAAAGAGACATTTATTTTCCGCAAACAACGAAACACTAACACCTTCAAAACGATCTAAGCGTTCAACTGCAATAGGTTCGTTAAGATGGGTTTAGTGCTTTCGAAAAACACCCTTGCCATTTCAGGAGTCCTTTTCGCACCACTCAGCTCATTTTTTGGAATGTTTCGAAGTGACCGGAACACAGAAAAACCCACTGAACAGGTGTTCGAGGTATCCGACGACGAAGGCGAGAACTCGGACGACGGCGTCGTCGTTGTGTCCACATCGCCGAGAAAAGTTGAAGTGCGTTCTGATGAGTCATGCCGAGGTGTGTGAATGAATATTAGTGGTATTTCAGCCGTCGGGATCCATAATTTTCCTGAATGCAGACAAGAAGAGGTTCACAGCTGGGATAGATCCATCTGGAAACCAGCGTGAAAAAGAAAAAGTGGATGAAGATATTCGTATCGAGAAGCACATTCAGAGAAATGTGGAAGTCTCGGATGACAGCGACGAGGACGAGGTGCGCGAAGTTCCCGTTGTTCAGCAGCCGTCTGCGAGCTCTTCGTCGCAGACGGGAACGACGATAAAGACAAGTGAAGTCCAGCAAGAGGACGACGTAACCGTGCAGTTTGTGAAACTTGCCAAATCGCCGAACAAGGACTTGCAAAACGCTAGACTTTATCAGAATGAGGTAGAGCGTCTTTGCAAACACGTCTTTTTACAGTCGGGGAGTTTCAGATAATCTTCCTCAATGAGAACCAAGACGACGATGCCTCGTCGGTTCAGTTCGACACATCCGAAACGGCAGTTTTTGCTTCCCCGACTCCGGATGAGAGTGCGAGTCGTCCGAGAACTCCGAATGACTGGAACCGCTCTTCTCCATATTCTGCATTGGGATCGAGAAATGTGCGAGACTACTGGAGACGCTCGACGGCCAAGAAACCAACTACGAAACGGTCTGTTATACGGCAACAGCTTGACTCTACAGTCGTCAAGAAGTTTGCTTCGTCACAAATTCAGAAGTCTTCGTCAAAGGTTAGGGAAAAAAAGTATTTCGAAAGACGAATATCCGATTGGTTTCCAGCAAAACTCTGGTGTTAACGAGATGCAACTCGCCAAATACTTGCAAGGTCTTGTCGATTGCGGGTATTACCCAGCGGATACAAAACTCAATTTGGGACGGGACAAGAAGATTAACAGGAACAAGGGGAAACCAAGCGCCAGCGATTTGATATCAAAAGCGAAAATGATAATAAACGCTTCTCGCAGCAACACGCCGACGGTCCTCTCGAGAGAATCGTCGGTTATACTGGAAAGAACTCCTGCCGGGTGAGCGGATCCACGAAGCAAAGAGTTCAATGGTGCTTCTTTTTCAGAGCTCAAACTCCATCCTCTTCTTCGGAAGTCAATTCGACAAAGTTGTCCAATATGCTCCAGAAAATAGAGGATATGCATCTGAGCACGATAAGCAAAGATCGATACGTTTCGGTTTATGAGCAGTCGAAGCGGAAAGTTGAAGATCTGGGTGAGGTGTTGCGCATACGCGGTGGTCATCGAATTCAGTCGAGAGAGGATCGCTTCGAAAACCTCCGAAAGGATCTGCAGATTCAGGGAATAGTTCTGCGGCCAAAGAAGAAGGTGGTGCCGAAGGATGAGTTCATGCCGCTGCCCGATTCGGCCGATCTGTTGATCGAGAAGGCGTGGACGAAGGCTCTGAGACAAGACGAGCAGTTCGTCGACGCATTCAGCATCCAGATTTGCCGCAAAGATCTTGTGACATTGAGTGGGCTCAATTGGCTCAACGACAACATCATCAACTACTACTTGCAACTGATCTGCCAACGTAGCAACGAGGACTCAAAGTACCCGAAAGTCTATGCATTCAACACGTTCTTCTACACGAACGTAGTCGACAAAGGGTATGCGAGTGTGAAGCGGTGGACCCGGAAAGTCGACATCTTCTCGCACGACATTCTTCTCATTCCTGTTCATCTCGGAATGCATTGGTGCATGGCAGTCATTGATGTGTCCGAAAAACGCATCGAGTTCTACGATTCGTTATATAACGGGAACGAGGTTGTGTTGCCAGCGTTGAAGTAAGTGCTTTTGAATTCGTCATCAAATAAACGAAATGTGTTTTCAGAGGGTATTTGGCCTCTGAATCTATGGATAAAAAGAAAGTTCCTTTCGATTTTTCCGGATGGACAATGCAGCAGATGGAGGTGAGTTTTGTTTTTCTTTCATCTTGATACAATATCGCAAACTTATTGAAACGTGTATCGTTCTCTTCCCAGCGGAGGAAGTTGTTTCTTCTCTTGAGATGAACACCCGATAAGCATCCGGTTTTCAGGACATTCCGCGTCAGAAGAACGGCAGCGACTGCGGAGTTTTCTCGTGTCAGTTTGGCGAGTGGGCATCGCGACGGAAGGCGCCCGAGTTCTCCCAAAAAAACATGCCCTACTATCGAAAGCGGATGGTCCACGAGATCGTCACGAAGAAACTGCTAGCCACTCTCTGATCTCTCTCTCTCTCTTTCGCACTCATCATTTCCTTTTCTTTCTCTTCTTACATCATTCTAATCTGTGGTTTTTCATTGCTGTACAATGCGAACGAAACACTGAAGACCAGACAGTCACGTTACGGTGTCAGATCGAATATAACACAGAACGGATAGAAAGGTATCAGTTGTCACGTGGCCATGTGTCAGTCATAAGTTCAATCGGGCAGCACATTTCACTTGTCGGCGCCCATCTTTGATTCCGGATCCTTGCGCTTCTTCATTCGTTTTTACCAAACTTCACCCAGTGTATTCACATTTATCCCTCCACAATCAGTTTTTTTCTAAATCGCTATCTTCGTTTCCCTCTCGGTTGTATCCCCTTTCCCCCCTATCCATCGCCCACCTACACCACAATAAAACGCGCTTTCTTATCAGTTCCCCCCGATCGTCCAGTTATTTTCTCTGATGTTTTAATCAAGATCAATCACTGGTTTTTCGAGAACCTGCAAGTATTTATTCATCTTCTTTTGGTTCTTTCTCATATCGACTGAACATCTTCATTTTCGCTTTATAGTCGGTTTTTTCGTGTAAAATGAAATCTAATTGCAGGTTGTTGTGTTCTCCCCCTTAGTTGTTAGAAAATGCATGAGAGCGGTGATAAAACGGGTGACGCCAGCCATTTCAAGGACGGAATCATCGACTTGATCGCTGGAACTGCCGGTATCGGAACGGATTGAGTTCATTGATCTCTGATTGTTTTTGTTCAGGTGGAGTGGCCAATGTGTACGCCGGACAGCCTCTGGACACCGTCAAGGTGAAAGTCCAGACGTTCCCGCACCTGTATTCCAACTGGGTGGTCTGTCTGAAGGACACTTACAAGTTGGACGGAGTCCGTGGTCTTTATGCCGGTTGGTGGTATCCAATTGATTGCATCATCATCATCAACTTCTTTCAGGAACCCTCCCAGCGCTGGCAGCCAATGTGGCCGAGAACGCCGTGCTCTTCACCGCCTACGGCTACTGTCAGAAGACGATCGCCACGTTGTCCGGGCATTCAGATGTCAAACAGATGTCGCCGTTGCAAAACGCCTTCTCCGGATCGCTGGCCGCCGTTTTCGCCGCCACTGTGCTCTGCCCGACTGAACTTGTCAAATGCAAACTTCAGGCGGCTCGGGAGATGAAGAAAAAATGTACGCCGTTCTCCGTCTGTCGTGATATCATGCGGGAGACCGGAGTGCGTGGATTCTTCGTCGGAATGACACCGACGTTGGCGAGAGAGGTTCCCGGATACTTTTTCTTCTTCGGCGCCTACGAGACGTGCCGTTATCTGTTGACCGAGGAAGGACAGAAGAAGGACGAGATTGGACTTTTCAAGACGGCCATCTCGGGATCCGTCGGAGGAATGGCGTTATGGACGTCGATCTACCCGGCTGACGTGGTCAAATCAAGAATGCAAGTGACCGGCGGAGGACAGTTCGTTCCGACGCTGAAGGCCGTCGTCAAGGAGCACGGATTCGGCGGACTCTACAAAGGACTTCTGCCGACGAACCTGAGAACGTGCTTCGCTTCCGGATGCCTGTTCGTCGCCTACGAGGAAACCCGAAAGTTCTTCCACTACATTTTCTAGATTTTCTTCTATTTCTAGTACTTTTTGCTCCAAGAGCGTTTGTTGTCATTTTGTTTCAATATCTATTTCTTTTCCCTCTATTTCTCCTAACGGTTACTCCTCCGATTGCCATAGGTGTCCGGTGTGACATGAACCCGATGAATAACGCATTAATTATCGCACTTTAATCAATAAAGTTTTTTTTTAATCCAAAATTTATTTTTTTCAGATGAAAATGTTCTCTGTGACAGATTCTATTTTAGTTGAACATTTCAAACATCAAAACGTATTCCACGTGGATTCCAGTGTATGTTCTGGGGTCTAAGTGCACGGTATTGCCGCCTATTGCCTGCCCGCCAAATAAGAAACTTCTCGTCAGAAAACAAATTCTTCAAGGTGAGGAAATTCCGCTGGTCCTAAATAATATCACGAAAAAAGAGTGTAACGGAGCGTCGAGGCGGCGTCGGACTGGTCTGTGTCTGCGCGGAAGCGGCCAGTTTTACTCGCTAGCGACGAGATTTTTTGCCGACCAGGAAGTCGGTCATTTCTTCCCATTCAAAACGATTCGTACATTCCGTACCGTTTTTTTGTTTCTGAAACGCGCGTCTTGATTGATAAGTTGATTAGGATCTTTGACATCGTATGTCATCAGAATTTGAAAAAGATTCGCGATAATCAACTGATCGTTTGCTTTGAATCGAACTGTTGTTGATGTAATCGAGTATGTTTAGTCAGCAGGGAGAGAGAAAGTTGCCCGATTTCGGCGCAAAACACAAGCATGACGGAATCTGACGCGCAGTTCCTCTTCACGATTGCGAAATTTGTGCTCAACGTGAACGCTCAGATTGCGTCTTCCGGTTGTTTTTGTGAAAATTAGCTATAAAATGATGCACAGCACAGAAGGTTCATATCAAAGATTCCCGCGTTCATTTTTGCTTCGAAGCGGAAGCGCCACGTTTCAATTTTCGTTTTGGTGGCCGCCACTCTCGGATTTCTAGGCCACTAGCAAAATTTGCAAAAATTATTCTGCAAATTCCTTTTCCAACTTGTCAAAAACTCATTCGATATTGATCTCAATTATTTTTAACATTTTCAAATAAGTTTCCCACATGAAAACTTCCGTTTCCTTGTTTAAAATGAAGAAATAGGCCTTCCTCCTGTCGTTTGACGTCTTCTGCGAATGTCTTGCCTATTTTGCGTCTGCTGTCATTTAATTTCGATGATTTTCAGGTAGAAGTTGTTTCGAGTCAAAGAAAGGCTCGAACTCAAGTGAAAAAGGTCGCACCGCGATTCGAAAAAAAAACTCGGCAGAAAATATCTGACTATCTGAAACAAATGGCCAGTCCAGACGTTGAGGCGGTTGGTGTTCAATGTAAAAAATATGATATTCATTTTATTTTATTTTTTAGCAATTGGCACCGCTCCGTGCTTCCGTTAAGGAATATGGAGATCTTATTCGTGAGCTGAAAGCTAAATCGGCTCCGAAAATCGACATTGACAAGGCTGTCGTTGAGTTGAAGGCCAGAAAGAAGCTTTTGGAAGAGACGGAAATCAATTTGGCGCCGAAGGAAGCTTCGTTCGATCGTCTCAAACTCGAGGATTTGCTCAAGAGACGGTTCTTCTACGACCAATCGTTCGCTATCTATGGTGGTGTCACCGGATTGTATGATTTCGGTCCGATGGGATGCTCGTTGAAGGCCAACATGCTCCAAGAGTGGAGAAAGCATTTCATCCTGGAGGAGGGCATGCTCGAGGTCGACTGCACGTCGCTCACCCCAGAGCCAGTTCTGAAAGCGTCTGGACACGTCGATCGTTTCGCCGATTGGATGGTGAAGGACACGAAGAATGGAGAATGCTTCCGTGCCGACCATCTCATCAAGAACAGCATTGAGAAGCTGCTCAATGTATGGACTGAATTCCATCTGAACTCCAAAAATAACTAATGTTTTTTAGGATAAGAAGACCACCGCTGATACCAAGAAAGACTGCGAGGATGTTCTCGCTCGTTTGGAAGGCTTCGACGACAAGGACATGCATGAGGTGATCACTCGCTTCAAGTTCAAGTCTCCAATCACTGGCAACGATCTGACCGAGCCAATTGCCTTCAACCTGATGTTCCCGACTCAAATCGGACCAACTGGAGACTTCAAGGCGTTCCTCCGTCCAGAAACTGCTCAGGGAATTTTCGTGAACTTCAAGAGACTTCTCGAGTTCAACCAAGGCAAGCTTCCATTTGCTGCCGCTCAGATCGGTCTTGGATTCCGAAATGAGATCTCGCCCCGCCAGGGTCTTATCCGTGTTCGCGAGTTCACGATGTGCGAGATCGAGCATTTCGTCGATCCGGAGGATAAGAGCTTCCCCAAGTTTGCCAAGATCGCCAACGAGAAACTCGTTCTCTTCTCCGCCTGCAACCAGATGGACGGTGCTCCGGCCAAGGAAGTCGCTATTGGAGAGGCTGTTGCCAACGTAAGTGTTGAAGTGTTCGTGTTCTTCTGACAACTTCTTGTTTTTTAGAAGATCGTTGCCAACGAGACCCTCGGTTACTACATGGCCCGTTGTCATCAGTTCTTGATGAAGGTCGGAATCGACCCCCGCAGACTTCGCTTCAGACAGCATCTCTCTAATGAGATGGCTCACTACGCTCAAGACTGCTGGGATGCTGAGATCCTCACCTCTTATGGATGGATCGAGTGCGTCGGAAACGCCGACAGAGCGTGTTACGATCTTCTGCAGCACTTCAAGGCCACCAAGGTGAAGCTTGTGGCTGAAAAGAAACTCCCTGCTCCAGTCGAGGTTGATGTTGTCGAGGCTCAGGCCAATATGGCTCTTCTCGGAAAGAGCTTCAAGAGAGAGGCGAAGAAAATTCAAGGAGCCCTGCAGGAGCTTTCCACTCAAGAAGTGTCTGCTCTGGAAACTGAACTTCTTGCCAACAAGTCAGTTTTAACTCCTGTCTTCCAACTGATTTTCTGATTTCAGGCTTTACAACCTGAGCATCGACGGTGAGAACTATGCACTCACTCCGGATCTTGTCAACATCAAGAAGTACAAGAAGAAGTTGCACGTCCAGGAGATCACACCATCGGTTATTGAGCCATCGTACGGTATCGGCAGAATCATGTACGCTCTCTTGGAGCACTCGTTCAGACAAAGAGAGGGTGACGAGCAGAGAACGGTAGAGAGTGCAAATAGTACAAGTGTATATTTTTTATTTTCAGTTCCTTGCCTTCAAGCCATTGGTTGCCCCGATCAAGTGTTCTGTCCTTCCGATCTCCGCTAACGAGAAGCTGGTTCCAGTTATGGAGGCTGTCAAGACAGAGCTGTCTGGATATGAGCTCAGCTACAAAGTTGTAAGTATCAAATTCATCGTTCTGAGATAATGAAGTCCATGTTCTAGGATGACAGCTCTGGAACCATCGGTCGCCGCTACGCTCGTACTGACGAGATCGGTATTCCATTTGGTATCACAGTCGACTTCGATTCGGAGAAGACTACTCCATACACGGTGACTGTCAGAAACGCCGAAACGATGACGCAGATCCGTCTCGAAGTGCCAGAACTTGGTCGTCTGATCGCCGATCTGGTCGCCGGCCGTATCCAATGGAGTGATGCTGAAGCCAAGTACCCCAAATTCGAGTCGAGTGCCGAATAATCAGAACTCTTTCTCGACCTATCGTCTGCCAATCAATCCCAATCCGTTTCCATTGTTATCGTCTTATTTATTCTGGTTTCCAGTGTTTTTTTTGTTTTTTTTTCATAAGTTTATTTAAAGAATGCAGAATTTTCTATCTCGAAGTCCCAATCATAATAAATTGCGTGTCAAAAACGAATCGCACAGAGTATCTGAAAATTTAGAAATCCTCTCGTCTACTATTGAAAATTCAGTGTCAACTAGTCAGGATGCTCGGCGTCGTCGGATTCTTCATCTATGGCAGAGAGGTGAGCGGATGAGAATCCAAACATGAAATCGAACAACGCGTTCAGAACATGCGCCTGTTCGATTCGGTGAATCCGCGGTACGCGCAACAGGTTCTTGAAATCGAGATGTTCACGTTCTGTTCGTTGGATATCGTCGACGACAAGGCGCCGAAAGCGACCGAAATGTTCCTCGGGCAGCTGTTCAACGATCAGAAGTGGAGAGTGAGTGGCGGCGCGAATCGACATGATCGCAATGCTTCCGTCAGTTTCAGTCCTTCGGATACATCACCAACACGGGCGTTCGCATGATTCTCGTCGTCGACGCCACGTCGGCAGCGTCTCTGAAGGATCAGGAGATCCGTTTGATCTTCAAACGATTCCACGGACACTACTGCAACACCATCTCGAATCCGTTCTATCAGATCGGAACGCCGATGCAATCGAAATGGCTCGACGAGGGAGTTCGCGATTTGTACTCGGTCAGCGAGTGAACTGAACCGGCAGAAGCGCACATGGATTGTTGTAAATATGGAATTAACTGTGAAAGTGAACGATCTGAAAATTCTGATGTTCAGAATCAGAATTTGATCAATAAATCGATTGGTGTACATATTTAAATGTTTCGCAACACATTTCGTCTATCGTTTCTAACAACGAGAATTGTAAATTCTTATCTTTTTTAATGGGAACAATTTCGAAAAACAGGCCGAATTTCTTAGAAATGGAAGACTCGGGTTTCAGTGGAGTTGTCCGATTGTCGAATGTTTCGGATTTCATCGCTCCCAATTTGGTATCAGTTGATATCGATTGCTCCGGTGGTTATTCTGTGAATTTTCAGGACTGCATTATCCCATTGGAAACGCGAAAAGTGGAAAGTAAAAAAGATGTCTCGCAAGTGAATATCAGGACGAAAAAGAAGAAAGATGAGTCGACGGAGGAGAAGAAAAATGAGAAGACGTCGGTGAAGATCTCCCTGGCGGACTGTCTCGCGTGCAACGGATGTATCACGAGTGCGGAGACAGTTCTCGTCGAGGAACAATCGTTCGGAAGGCTCTGGGAAGGTGTCCGTGCTGCGAGGCTCTCCGTTGTCACTGTCAGTCCGCAGACGATCACTTCGATCGCGGTGAAGCTCCAGAAGTCTCCAAAAGACGTTGCCAAGTTGATAAGTGAGTTCTTCCGTCGGAGAGGAGTTCATCACGTGCTCGACTCCTCGTTTGCTCGTCAATTCGCCCATTCGCTGCTCTACGAAGAGCTCGTCGCCACTCCCTCCACCAGTCGTCCATTGCTCTCTTCCGCCTGTCCCGGATTCGTCCGCTACGCGGAGAAGAGTCACGGGGAGCTGCTGATTCCGAGGATTAGCAAGATCCGATCTCCGCAAGCGATCACCGGAGCCCTCGTGAAGTCATTTCTCGCGCAACGGGCGGGATTGAGTCCTTGCGATGTGTTCCACGCAGCAGTTATGCCGTGTTTCGATAAGAAACTGGAAGCGTCTCGGGAGCAGTTCAAAGCGGAAGGCACTGAAGTCAGAGAGACCGATTGTGTGGTGGGTACGGCGGAGTTGCTCGAGGAAATCGGAAAAGAAGAAGAAGAAGACGTTAGAGGAAACGATACAGAAGACGTTGAACGAGGGGAGGACTGGATGACGGCGTTGTCACGAGGTTTTTTATTGATTTTTTAGAGCATCTTTCCAGCAAAATGATAATTCCAGGGGTGGCACTCGGAGAAGACGGTGGTGCTTCCGGTGGGTACGCCGATCGAATTGTTCGCGATTTCGTTGCGGAGAACGGAGGAATCGTGAAGACGTCCGTGTTGTGAGTTTTTTCCGGATAGCTTTTCGGTTTATAAATAATAAATTCTAGAAACAAAAATATGTTCTCTACAACTGTCGAAAACGAATCGGGCGAGATCGTCTTGCGAGTCGCAAAGGTGTACGGATTCCGGAATGTTCAGAATTTGGTTCGGAAAATGAAGACGAAGAAGGAGAAGACGGACTACGTGGAAGTGATGGCTTGTCCGGGAGGATGTGCAAACGGAGGAGGTCAGATCCGGTACGAAACAATGACCGAGAGGGAGCAAAAATTGGCAGAAGTGGAGAAAGCCTATAATAACTTGGAGCGAAGGCAGGGAATCGATTGGCTCAAAGTGCGGGAGGAGTGGGAGAAGGTCGATGAGAAATATCGGAGACTACTGTTCACCGACTACAAAGCCGTCGAGACGAACGTCGCACAGGCGCTCAAATGGTGATAGTTCACATTCCTATTGTTGTTTAGTTTCTCTATTTTGTTTTTTCGTTAACATTTTTAATGAAGCAAGCGAAAACAGTAACAATGGGCTAATATGAGTGAGAAAACAGCAAAACAATAGGGAAAACAAAGAGAAACGGTTTAGATGTTGATGGTCTTGAAGACGTTGAATCCGTCGATGGAGGTGTTGATGGCGAGTCCGGGGACCTGTGGGTGCCAGTGGACCTCCTTCACTTCCTTCTGCCCCATGTGCACAAACATAAGCTGTGGTGGCACTCCTTCGATGTTGGTGTTTCCATCAGCTTCGGTTGCAATGTCCCACATAGTTGTTTGATCGTCTTCTCCCGAAGCCATGAACGTGGTCGTCTCATCCGGATGCCATTCGACCGAAGTGATTGGACCGTTGTGATATTTGAAGAGAGCGACCGGTTTACCAAACTGAATAGTCTTCAAAGACCAGATCTTCAGATTTCCATCGTCTCCTCCAGAAACGATAAGATTTTCGTGTCGGTTCCAGGAGATGACGTTCACATCCGATTCATGAGCGTTTTGGACAGTGCAAACGCACGCATCTTTTGGTGCGGAGCGGGTGTCCCAAAGTTTGATGGCTCCGTCGGCTGAGCATGAAGCGAGCAGTCCGGTTTCGGTAGGCGACCAGGCGAGATCCTCAACACTCCCTGGAATTAAAATCTAATAGGGAATCTACACACTCATCGACATACTCTTGTGTCCGGTGAGCGGATTGGCTCCGACAGCCCACTGTCCTCCTTCCTTCATCTGCCACAAATAGATCTTCTTGATAACGTCTCCGGTAGCGAGATCTCCAGTCTTCAACGACGACCAGGCCAAACCATATCCTTCCTTTCCGGAGCCGTTGTTAGTGAACAACGGTCTATCGACTTTCTGAACTTCGGTCTTCGATTCACCGGTCATTGCGTTGGAGTAGTTCAGTGCATCGGTGATGTTCCACACTTGGACACGTCCTTGGTCGTTCCAGCATGCGCAGACAGTACTGTCTCCGAGGCGATCAGCGCGGATTCTGTTGATACCTCCGTAATGTGGAATGGAAACGGCGTGCATCTTTGGCTCGCGCTTCTTCGCCTGCTCCTCGTCCTCGTCTTCGGATTCATCTTCGGAAGTGTCACTATCATCTCCTTTGCTCTCTTTCTCTTTCTGAAAAAATGTTTTTTTTCCGAAAATATGTTCGTTTTACATACTCTGATAGCAGAAAGATTCTTGAGTCCCATAACAATAATTTCATTGTCGCGTGGCTTGTCAGCTTGGGTTCCACTGACGATGTAGCATTCTGCTGGGAATTGAGTACGGTTCTCTCCGAGACCATCCTTGACAATGTCGAACGAGAGGCACGGCCAATCTAAAACGAAAAAGGTTAGTATTAGTACAAGAGTTGCTGGAAACTGACCGGAATTGAAGCTGTGGAAGAGCTTGTAAGCACTCGGGTCAAACTCGAGTTCTTCTCCTTTCTTGAGTGGCCGACTGAGTCCTGGGATGTAGGCCTGAGGAAAATAACTTATGTTTTGAAACATGATTCACATTGAGGCTTACCTTTCTTTCGTTCTCTGGAACTTCTTCATCTTCATCCTCAGTGTCGTCGTCTTCCTCCTCGTCCTCGATATCTTCCACCGGCTGCTCTTCGTTCATCTCAACATCGTTATCGCCAGACATTTTCTGAAACATTAACAAGTTTTGCTTGGAAACTGACTCTGAACAACGAAAAATATGCAGCTTAGAACCGAAAATAGGAAAAGTAAAAATAAAAAACTAAATTTCGCAAGTACGCAAAAGTTCGTCATTTGTGTGTTATGTCGTAGCGGTGTTTGCACAACCTCAGAATTAATTTTTCGATAATCTCTTCGTAAATCAGTTTTTCCATAAAATTGTGAGTTTTTTAGTTTGCAATCTCAAAAAAACAATTAATAAACGTTGTTTTCACTTCTGCTGCCTTTACAATCGTTTTTTACTTTTTCCAAAGTCGCCTAGCAGTCATTTAGCCGTTGTTTCACTATTACCCTTTAAAAAACCTCTAATCGTCTATAAATAATTGATTTTTAGGGTTTTTCGACAATGGCGAGTCTCGATGATGAGCTAGCTTTGTGAGTTTTTGAACTATATCTTTTAAAATTAATTTTATGCGGCTTCTAGGTTCGAAAGCGAGATAGCCCAATTGGATCAGGGTCCTAGCGCCAGTGCACCCGCTGAAAACACAGAAACGCACTTTGGATACGAAGATGCAACAATATCCGCTGCGCCGACGACGGAATCAGCATCAGTCTCTGCTCCTCCAACGGTTCAACAATCGCTTCTGCCGCCACCAGCGTTCGTTCCTGTTGCCGCAGCCGTTGGCGCTTCCCCGTTCATCAACAGCGCTCTGGGAAGACTTCCTACGCTGCCACCAGTGCCTCCACCAATGTTCATGCCTCCACAGCTGAGGGCTGGAGCGGTGAGTTTTACGAATTTGTTTCAAGTTTCAAATGGAGGTAATTGTAGACAGTGTTCGCCTCTCGAGGCTTCGGAATTCCACCTGCTGCTACTATCGAAGGTGCTCCCGCCTTGTATGATACTCCTGCATTGAACACCATTCCACCGGAATTTCTGCGTACTCAAGCTCTACAATCCGATATTGATAAGATGAACTTCAAGAAGCAAACGGATCCATTCAAGAAGAAGATCAAGGAACAGCAGTCGAAGAAGAAGTTTGTGAGATCTGGAGGTGGTCAAGTCTGGGAAGATCCATCGCTTGCCGAGTGGGACGAGAATGACTTCCGAGTATTCTGTGGAGATCTGGGAAACGAAGTGTCTGATGAGTTGCTGGCGAAGGCGTTCCGCAAGTATCCAAGCTTCCAAAAGGCCAAGGTGGTCCGCGAGTCTCGATCCAACAAAAGCAAAGGATACGGATTCGTTTCATTCCGTGATTCGGAAGACTACGTGCGAGCAATGCGAGAAATGGACGGAAAGTACGTCGGAAACCGACCCATCAAACTGCGAAAGTCGTCATGGAAAGAGCGCAACATTGATGTGATCAAACAGAAGAAGAAGCAAAAGAAGGATTTGGGTATCCTTTAAGAGATGTGTCTTTCATGTTATATTTATTCGCAAATCAAACAATGATTATGTCCCTCCCTATTCATTCGAACTCGTCCCAATAAATCTTCACTCTTTCAAATATTCTCGTTTTGTATTCCAAAGCACTGTTGCATGTTCAGTGCAATCGTATTTCTGAACTCATTTTCAATATCTTCTCGTGTCTGTCTGAAATTTGCTCTTGTGCTCAAACCTTCTCGTTCCCCATCAAAAGTTCCCATTCGGTCCCTCATTAGTGCCCCCATCAGGTGTGATTAGTCCAGTCTGGTCACCGGCTGTTTGTATTTTGTACTACAAGTGGGTGGCGGTGTCGACTTAGTATATCAATTGCGTGGCCTGTCGAGAAGACGTGCCGCTCAAAGAGGCCGCTGTCAAAAGTTTGAGCAACGGATTACGAGGTGACTGGTCGAACGGGGGGTCATCGAGAGTGTCTTCCTGCCGACGAGTGCCGTTGCGCAACACGACGCATCTTGTGAAGATGTAGTAGTTGTTTGACAACGAGGTCAACCGGCATCCGGTAGTCCGGACGGTGACATGTGTATGGATTAGTGAAAAAGTTCTCCGGAAACACATAAACTTTAAGAAAGCTAAAAATATAGGAGAGAACTTCTTGAAAGGCCAAATATCTGGCTCGAAGTCACCGTCGGAGATCGTTTCTTCTACCAAGTTCAAACTTCCATCTTTAAAGTTTCCCTATTCCTTTTGTTACTGTCTTGATGGTGAGGAGCCTCTCGGAAACATGCGTTTGTAGAAATTTAGATCTCATCATTTGATAAACTAGGCGAAATCAAGCCTACAAAAATTTAAATTTTGGCAAATCACATACTATCGGATGCTATCGAAATGGCTCCGCAAAGCTCTGCCGGAGAATCATTATATCTCGAGATTGATAAGAGATATCAAAAAGTTGTCAACAGCTAACTTGTAGTCCTAGTGGGTATGATCTACACGTTTGCTATTGACAACTTTTTAATATCTCTTATCGATCGAGCCATAATAATTCTCCGGCAGAGCTGTCCTCGGTTGTGGGACCATTTCGATGACATCCGACAGTACCTGCCGTTTATTTTTGCTTACAACCTCACCAAAACACAAAAAAAATGGAAAGAATTTTTTGAAAACTGCTAGGGTTTGATTCTGATAATGACTGTTGACAGGGTTCCGTGAGCAAGTGCATCTTTTTTTCTCGTTTCTCTAAACCCCCCCCCCCCCCCCAATCTTTCCACTTACTCAGTTGCAAAACACGAGATTTGTTCGCACCTGATTCCTCATTTATTATCCGAGTGTAATGCGGTATATTACACGCCGTGGCAGTAACAATATTTTATGACATGTGCTCTCGTGGAACAGCCGTGTGGATTCTCTCTCCTCTCTAAATTTATAATCTCACCGCGACGCTTCTCCCCCTCTGTGGAAGATCCCTTCTGATGATGGATGACAAACACGGAACTCGAGTAGATAAACATGAATGGTGATCGCTCTCTAATCGTGGCAGTCCTCACTGAAACCCGACTCCGGTTATGCAACTCTGTCTATATTATCCGTCTTCGGTGGTCCGCTTGTCCACTTGCGTAATCGTTTGTTTTCCAATAGATTACGTCACGGATAGCCAGGAGATGATGTGCTAATGAATGCCCATCGGATGCACCCCGTTGTAGAGCTTGTTCCTGGTTGACCGCTTGCCGGAGCACTTGTCGGTTTACACCTTCGCCGGAATACGGTAGCTGGTCATCGTGCTTCTGGTTTTCGGGTGTGTCGGCTCCTTGTTATCCATCGAGTGTGAGAGGTGCACACGAGCGTCCGAAAAGCACTTCAACCCGTCTTTTTTGAACAACTTCGCGCCCGACAAGATCTACCGTAACCCGTGTGCAAGGGCTGAGTGGCTGCTGCTGCTTCTGTGAGGGTTGGCGGAAAAGTTGCAAATGAGGGTTATCACACACCGGGTGGGCGATGTTCTCCAGTCTCTCGGGAATACGGTAGCTGACGAGACAGCAAACTAGAGCAAAGGGGGAATAAGTTGGTCTCTGACGTCAATCCGAGTAACTGTCTGGGAACTTTTTGAGTTTTGAGCACAAATAAAACACGCACATTGCCGGAATTTTTTACACAGAAGCCACGTGGAATGGAGTCATCGAAAGTATTGATTATCATACAGTTTTCAGATGTCCGACGAAGAAGTAAACATCAGCGACCTGGTGACTCTGCTCAATCCGGCCATGCCGTGAGCCAGATCTTCATCTATCTCAACTCGCATTTATCGACTTCCAGGCTTCTCGTCAGACGGAAAACAATGGAAATTGTAACTCAATTGGGTTCCCCGCTCGACGGATCCGCCGGAAATTACTTTAAAGCACAAGACTTCGCCCTCGGAAAAGCCATTTGCAACCTGTGCGAAGCGACCGCATCGGATCGCACCGAGACCTTGGCAGCGCTCACCAACTACACATCCGGCTCCATCGAAGCCGCGAACTTTGTGCTCGAGAGCACGAAATGCGTCGAGATTGCCTATACGGCCGTCGTGACGAATGTAAGTACTCGACGAGATTACTGTCGAATGTTTTGATATTCGGAACGAACAGTGGTAACCGAATACTCCAAGTGTTTTAGTTCAGCAGTGTCAAGTGCTCGTAATCCCTCCACTGAAGTAGGCACTTCCAGGCGCTCTACTCGTCGGTCGCCTCCCGATTCCTCGTCAACGTCTCTCGCCACTTCCCCGATCGCATCGATCAGAAGCTCAAGGCTCGCAATGCCGACTACATTGGTGCCCTGCTCGGTAAGTTTCTCGTCGTTCTTAGTATCCGTCCGATTGAAACATTTCGTTTTTTTTCGATCTTCGTGTCCTTGAGATGCGTATTACCTCTACGCTTATTAGTTGTTTTACATGTCACCACAAGATGGATTCGCCGCGATAACCTTGCTCGTGTCCGTTGCGTGTTCCCCCCGACCCCCTCTGTCACTTGTCCTTCTCGACCGGTGACAGCTCACTCACACGGTCATAGTTCCTCAGAGAGAAAGAGAAAAACTTGGTGATGATAGTAACACCTTTTGCACCGCGACGACTCTTTTTGAGCATACGAAGCGACAAATACACGTCAAATCGGTATTATGGAACGTGTTGAAAGGGTGCCGACGCTAAGGGGATTACCGTCGCCTTTATCGTATTAGTTGTTGGCCCCAAAACAGTTATCAGTGGCAGAATGCACACACGCACATAATGTACACAATTAGAAACACGCACAGACGTGTTGGAGATGATGTTTTCGAGTTGAACACACTATACGGTAGTAGTGGAGAAGGCATTGTTGGACTAGTGACTCTGGCTTAAAAGGTCTCAAAATCCGAGAGCTCCTCACACCGGATTCATCAATCACAAGGTGAAGCTGTCAGCAGTAGTCAGCGAACTCGCTCCACTAAAGGATTACGGTACCCCCGTGGATTTAACGAAAAAGTATGGTTTATCAGACAGTTTTTTGTCTCTTCCTGAAATTAACCTTTGACAGTTACTACCCGAAAAAGCATCACGGTGTCTTCTACCCCCAAGCAATCCCGTAGAAAATTGAGTTAGACACGCATTTTTTTAGTCGCCTGCGAAAAGAAAACTATAATTCAAAAGAGGTTTCCCTCGGCGTCAAAGTGAGAGCATTGCGATTTCCTCCGCCACTTTCCACGCAAATTACAGTAATCAGAGTTCCCGATTAATTTATGATCCAATAAACAAGAGTGTTCTGGTGCAATCTTTCGATGACCACAGTTCACAGTTTCCATACAATTCGAATCAAACTCTTTTCACACCTGTCTCTCGTTGTCGCCGAAAACCGAAAACCCGGCATAAGCTGCTCTAATCGCATCCTTCTCCGCCGTCGCCACCCGCCCCACATTCCGCAGAAGTCTTCTTCTTCTTCTTCTTCCCAATTCTCATCACTATCAGTCTTCACATCAATTAGTGTCCACGCAAACACGCTGATGGTCATTTTCAGCGGGACTGGGGGTGGAGAGGACAGTTATCAGTGTTGCCAAGCACATCGTAAACTTTTTATGGTTCCAAGTGCAAACAATCACGCCTTGACACCTTCTAAACATAAATCTCCTGCTGATAAAAGTTATGCAACTGGCGCGAGGTCAATCCGCTTCGTTACGCAACCAAGTGGTCCCAGAGAGCATCAGGTGTGTGCTCGTCTCCTGGCCGTTGCTCTCTCTACCGTAACCCCTCACGGCGGGAGTTGTTGACTTGTGACCGACGACAGCGGCGGCTTCTTTATTAACAGGAGAAGGCGATAAGTCGTCACACTCCGCGTCGTATCAGATGCACTCCGCGTGACAAATTGCAACAATTTGACAAATTCAAACATGTTTCCGATATTTATAGACCCCTGCAACAGTGTATGATGCACCGCAAGTGGTGGCGAACGGTCTGATTCGATTAGACGGCGAGGAGAAGCTAATTGATTGAAATCACACCTTCCGGAGGTGTTCCTTAGGAAGTTCTCCGCAAATTAGTGGAAGGGGATTGGATTAGCGCATCGGATGGCAAGGGGAATGAAAGAAAGATCATAATGAATCGGGCGGATCGGGAAGGAAAGGGGATAAGGAGAGAGAATCAGACTCGATACGGACGTGAACAAATTCCCATCTAAATATTCTCTTTCAGGTGAAATCAAAAAGTCCGTCGAGGCTGGAGACGAGGATCGTGCCAAATTCGTCGGTTTCACCATCGTCAACCTGTCCATTCTTCCGCCAATCCGACAGCAGCTCGTCCATGGAAGTAGGTCCCTCGCGTTTTATTCGCCTATTCTCCTCTCCAAATTTCTCACACATTCCTCAATTAACTCGTCTCTAAAACTGTTATCGGGAGCGAGAAAACCTCTCCGTCATAAAATGCAGTGTTGTGTTATCAGGTGAGAACAAATCGTCACCTTCGTCGACAATCAAACTGCTACCAATTGTGTACGAACTTCTGACGGGCGCCAAAACTGTCGAGATCCGCGAGTGTGCCGCCGACATTCTTCGCAATCTGGCTTTCGATGACGGTGAGTTCTAGCTGTTAGGGAATCGATGGGAAGTTTACGGTAGAACGGCTCAATCCGTGATTCGCAGATTTCTGTTTGCTCGCCCAGCCTCAGTTCCTCCTCCCACTTTCCTTTATCCAGCCAGCGGCGCCTTATTTTCCCCGTCCCCAGTTTCGATACACGTCTTCTCCTCTCGCAAAGAGTCATAAACCGATGAGGAGGAGGAGGAGAGGAGGTCTGATAGTTAAGGCGCATAACAGGCTGACGAATTCAACAACAACGCCGACAGAATATTGGCGTGGCGAAGAGGCCGGCCGACTCGGTAATAAAGTGTCAATGAATGGAGTGGCAAAAAGCTATAAAACCGTCGGACAAGACGAAGAAGACATCCCCCCCCCCCCCCTCTTCCGTCGTCAAAAAGCCTTCTGAGGTCCGCCGCCACAGCTGGAAAAGTGAGCGATGCGAGCCGGAGATAACAACCGTAATCACTAAACCTTCCTGGGAAGGGCGCACCAGAAGACAGCCACAATTGACACCCTCTACGTCATTCGCTTCTGAATAGGAGATCATTAGGATTTCCATTAACCTGACGTAACCTCATAATGTACGAGATATCGAAATCTACTGTAACGCAACGCCACGTCATGTTGTCTTGTGACCGGATGCCATTCTCGTTTTCTTCGTTTCCGTCGTCGAGAATTCAAAGAGACCCGCGCCCCTTCTTTTTTCTGCCAATTTTCGGCCCGCACAATGATTCGATTACGGTATATCGTCGGTTCCCAGTTCTCGTTGCCCCGCCATCACTTTTTTTTGTACCCCGCCGCGCGCGCACGGCCGTTCAACGACGACGACGATGACAACGACTGATAAGGTCATTAATAAGTCCTTTAACAAATAGACACGACGACCAGAAGACGGAAGGGAGTGGGTCGCCAATGGGAGAAGGAGACGACGTCTTCTGGACAGATTCGTTTGAAGTCGGCGCTGTCGCCGCCGCCGCCGCTGTCACTGATCGCGGCCCGTTCACCCAATCACTCATCAGTTGGGAAGGGAGACGTCATGTACATACTCGTAAAGGAGATTGATTAATGTGTCAAATCAAATATCATATCCCACTTTTCAATGCAACGCCGCCACCAGCCGCCGGCGCGTTGCACTGATTGTGGTGAATTTGACGAGACTCTTTTTTGGGCCGCGATTCGGATGCGAATGCGATTTGACGTTTGGTGTCGGAAGCATGTGATGTTCCATGAAATTCCATCCAAATGTCCATCGAGTCCCTGAAATGATAGTGCGCGAAAGTGCGCGTCTCGCCAACAACCGTCTTTATGGCAATAAATTGTATCCGATTAGTGGAGTGACCCCCATTTGAGTGCTCCATCGCTTATCAGAGAGCGAATGTTTTGATAACATCCTCCTACACCTCGTCGCCAAGTCGCGTTGCGGTAAGAAGCGAGTTGTGTTAGCTGATGGCTCGATTCTCGACATATTTAGTGTTGATCAAGTACCACTCGAGCCATCACACAGCTCTATCTAATTTGCGCACCCAAATGAGCATCAGAGCCCGACAGCAGGCGACATCGATGAGCAGCTAGACAGCAGCAGCAGTAGCTACAAATGTTTATAGAGCCCAGCGACCCAACATTGTGTCCACACTTGACCTCTTGCGCCGTGTTGTTCCATTCTTCGCGACTAGTAGTCGCCTCTGTGTCCTAATCCGTTACCTGATACCAAAAGAGCACTCGAGAGCCCAGAATCGTCGGAAACGGCGGCGCAGGCCGTTTACCTAAATCTTCTTCTCAACGGTTTTCCGGAAGTCCCTCGTTGCAACCCTTATCCGGTCGGTAGCGAGAGATTTACAAGCGACGGCGGGCATATCCCAGATGAACGAGATTAGCCGGCAATGGGAAGAACCCTTTCAATGCCTCTTCCCGATAGCTCATAAAATCGGAAGCAATACCGACAGTAGTGGTTGGTAGCACCTGTAGGGTGCAGAGATAAAATCAGAAGACAAGCAATTTGATGAACACGCGATCGTGCCCAAATCGTCGGCGGTGTGCCTTTCCGCCCGCAGCCGACACTGCCATAATGTTGTGAGAGCCGTTAAATTGGCCCCTTCCGCTGCGAGTAGATGATATCGGAAGATGAGGGAACGGCACCTTATTAACGACTAGTTGGCTTACGAAAGACAAGCAGGTATAAGTACCTGGTAATTGGAGACGGGACATGTGCGCCCCGACGCTTTGAGGTTCGCCGCCTCGGCCGGAACAAGTGGTACGATCTTGTCGTCTCATGTCGGCTGGTAGCAAACGAGCAGGTGAGCAGACACTTGTTGCAAACGAGAAACTGTGCAAGCTCGGAGAGCGAGAAAGAGCCCCAAAGTGCAGAGCAGATGGGACGAGGCGCCACGATGTCCTCCAGCACCACCTTCCGGTCGTTAATTGTTTCTCGGGGCACGCGGCTGTCACTACGGAAGACGTCCCAACCATAAGTACGTCTCCCGATCGTTCCACTGTCACGAGACCCCTGCCAATTAGCAGCAGTACGGGGCTTCTTCCCTCCTTGTCATCTAGTCTGTGTTATCATCAGGTGTCCGATTCGGCGCTTCTGTCGGTCCGAATCAGTCTCAATTTTGTTGTGGTCGCCTCGACCCGACGATGTCGTCGACCCGATCAGCGGCGTCTTGGTTCTTCTTTCATGTGAGAAAAAAAAACCATCACAACTTTCGAGTCGGTCGCTAATTGGTGTTTGCAAAGGAATCGGAATCAACCTACCTTCCCCGGCTTGTTGTCCATAAATCATTGCCGGAGACACAGAGGTCATGTCTACATGTTGATTGATTCATTCGCCTACTCGACACGGTCCTCCTTCATTCATCAGACCTTCCTCCTCGACTTCTTCCACTTCGTACTCTCCACCGTATCACCTGCTATCAGTCACCATCAGTTAGCCAGTTTGCATCGTGATATTGCTGCCGGCCTCGCACCTGCTGATTTATTCTGTTGGTTTTCTTTCTCCCCCGCACGACTTCCACTTTTTTGCGCCGTTATCACCGTGTGTGGTGGTATGTCACGGTCGCAATTCGATGCGCCTTAATTTATGACCCCGGCCGGCTGTCATCGAACAACGCGAAAAAAGTCGCAGGGCGGGCGCCCGCGCGCGCACTTTTCCGCTATCATCTCTCTCTCTCTCAACAGAGAGAAGTTTGGATGCGCCTTTAAATGGGTCGTTTTTGACGTCGTCGGAAGCAGAATTCGATGGTGTTTGCGGATGACACGCGAGCTCCGCTTCCGACAGCTTTTTCGTTAAAAATCTCACTCTTCCCTCCTCCCCTCCCCCCAGCACTCATCGTCGTTCCCACGTCACTCCCGATCCCCCTCCCCCTCTGGTTTCGCTGTTGAATGGATTGCTCTGGTCAGACACGGGGGACGATGAAATTGTGACAACTCCAGTGATATACACGTATTTGCACAGATTGTAATGATGCCGCCTCCTCCCCCCGTCCGGAGCTCCCTCTCGTGAAGAGTGTGTGTGTGGTTCGGAGAGACGTCCGACGTGTACTCGACGGGACTGCACACGGGGTGGCAACAAGAAACACGTTTATGAGTCGTGTTTATGCGTCGATTTGTAGCACTGTCTCGCTATTAATAGTCCATAAACCCACGGGGCAAAGTTGGCGTTGGCCGGTCATAACCCTTGATTTATCGAGCACACAGTTGTCACCTAGGCCAGGGTTACGGTGGTGTAGCATCTTTTCGCAACTCGAGCGAGAAGAAGAGCCAGCAAGACAAGGTAATCCATCATAACATATGGGAGAACAGCATCAACACGGGCCTCGGGAGCCGAGCGACAAGACGCACACACACAGAAAGCAACAAGTGTTTATGAGCGAGGATCGGCGACAAGTGTTGCTGATAGCACATACACATACAAACACGTTTTTGAGTGAGGAGGCAAGCGAAAGAGAATGAGAGAGGAGCCGCTCCTTTACCACCGGGAAATATATCGGCTGACAGACGACAGGAGATACATGACACGGACTGAGTGATCAACACGGGGTGCTTGAGGTGTCGAGACTACGGTAGCTTGTGTAGGAGCGGAAGAATTGAGACCGGAAGGTTGAATGATGGATGGCCGTTGGGTGTTGTTGAACCTGCAAATTGGGGTTGCTACCTGAAACTATCCAATTCTTCCTTGTTAACTGTAAAGTTACTTTTTTCACATTCCCGTCAAAGGTCAACAACTATACATCCGATTCTAGTTTGGTGTACTTCGCGCCAGCACTCCCCCTCAACCCCCTCCCGATTCTTCCGTGTTTTACCGCAAGAAGCCCTCTCGAGCACTTGTTGTGTCTCTGTGTGAAATGTGACAATCTCGCGGACAGCAGCAGTGATATGTGATAGGACCCGCCGGTGTTCAGCGCGATGTCACTTATCTTGTCGGCCCTTGTCGCCAACGGTGCCGCCGCCGTCCCGAAACGCTCCCAACTTTGAGCGGCTCCCTTCAGTCGTCCGAAGATATATGATCTGCCCTCCTGTCCGTGCCCGAGAAACGCGCACCTCTGGACAGGTGTTTCGCCCTTTGCGGACGGCAAGAGAGAACAAGTCGGCCTGATAGATGTGATGCCTATCACACTAATTAACATATGTACCTCTCTCCGCCCGACAGAAAGAGAAAAGAGAAATAGAGACGACGCCTCATCAGCGACACTGACCACCGATGCGAACTGGCAGACAAGTGTGTAAAAAAGCACACCACTGGTGTTAATTGGCCTCACCAGCGCAGATGAATGTTGCGTTCTGCTTATCTAATCGGTTTCTGGGATCGTTTACAAAACGGATGGGTAATGATGATGGGAATGTGCCCGCGTAGTTGTGGGGGCTCACGGAGCACTTTTAATGAGCCGACGATAAAGAGTTTGTGTTGTTTTAAAACAAAGAGGGACCGAAGGCGAAATTGTGGATTTAATGAGCAGCAGCGACAGAGGCAAGATGTCGTCTCGCATTACCGTAGTTTCGTTATAGGTTAATCACCGGCTTGCTCATCATCATCTTCCTACTCACTCCTCTTCCTCTCGCAGATCTTGTTAATAGGCACGAACGCCCGATGATATTTGAGACGGCGAAACATGTTGCGCGACGAGGAGCGTTTTATTGTTATCGAATTATTCATGACACACACAGAGACACTCACACACAAACCGAGCGACGGATGGGTCAGAGACGGGTCAGAAATGCGCTTCTTCTCGAAACTCAATTGTCTTTCGTCGGGGCGTTTTCGAGCCCCCGAATAGTTGCGGGCGTTTCGAAACTTTTCTGTCTATTTGGGATGTGGTGGCGCAATTGGGCAAACAGTGGTCCTCAGCGCCGGATTAACCTGAAGAGCGTCATAGATCGGGTTGCGTTTACTCTCGGGCGTCGAAAGTGGGCAACAGTTAGTGACTCTCTCGTTGCCACTTCATTCACTTGTCATCGAGTTACACTTTTGGCTGATGGATGACGTGGCAAACACGGGCCCCTTCTCGCCTACAGTGTCCCTTTTTCCTCTTCCTCCGGTTTTCCCCTGCAACCCGTCTTCGTACTCATTGTCAATTTGGTAGCAATTTGACACACAATTGGTCGCGACCACTCCCCGGAGACTCGGCTTCTCCTGTTAATAGACTGAGAAACAACACACTAGTTGTTGTGGCCGCCCCTCTGTTTCCCGGTGCTCTCCGGCACAATTAACAAGTGATTTGGCGCCAAACTTGGAGGGTCCCTTGAGACGTTTCGAAAGGTACGGTAGTCTCTGTCAACGGCTTCTCAAAAATGTGGCGCCCAATATGTGCCCCCCTCACCCAAATATGTGACATGAACAGATTTCGGGGGGCGGCGACTTATTCGAATTTTGACAACAACGTGGCAACAGACGCCACCATTCGCGGGGCCATATGCGCGACGACGCAATTCCGGGGCGTCGTCACACTTGAACAGGCGCGCGCGCGTGTCATCGTTTTATTATGGGGTGGAAGATGAGTGTATGATTAGGAAGAATTGCCCCGAATGAGTCCACAGCAAATGTTCCGTTTTTTTAGGTCTTCATGAAGCGCTTCTGGACACTTCCGACGAGTATCTGTGTGCCATTCTGGCTCCGCTGATGGACGTCAACGATGCTCTGGACGATGACGAGATGGCCAAGTTGCCACTGAGACTACAATACTTTGAAAAATCGCGCGAATCGAACGAAATCGTTCGTCAGAAGCTCATCGAGGCGCTCTTTCAGGTTTGTTATCGTCCTCCTCCCCTCGCGATGCCCAATTTCGATTTTTTGCCCGCCCGCTCGCGATCGTCAACAGATTCAAAAACGGGGCGAGAAGAGGCTGGGGGCGCCAAAATTTCCGCTTGATTAGCAGTTGGGAATTGTTTTGTAATCTCGAGATGGTAATCGATCGCGAGAAAACTGACTGTGTGTGCGGCGAAGCGCGTCGCAATTGACGGCTTCTCTCTAATTCGATTTGTTTGATTTCAGCTTTGCGCCACGAAGCACGGTCGTGAAGTGCTGCGCGCCAAAGGAGTCTACCCGGCGATGCGCGAGCTGGATAAGGCGACCGAGGGCAGCGGTGGCGGACAAGGAAAGACGTTGTTGAGTTCGCAGCAGGAGCACACTTTGCACGCGCTCATCGGCATTCTCATCCGATACGAATCCGAGATGGACGTCGATCCGACGCTCGAGTCGATTCGAGATCTGGGAGCTCCCATAGAGGAGGAGCCCTGATCACTTCCTGTCCCCCACACCATTTTCCCCCTCACTTGTTGATTTTGTCGTCGTTTTGAAACAATTTTTCTTGTGTTTGTTGATCACAAATAAAAACTTATTGTCTCCCAATAATTCTCATTATCAGCACACATACACACCTCTAATTTGCAAATGTGTGAACCACCGTGTAGGAGGTGGCGGCATTGATAAGAGGAGCCCCTGGAGGAGAGGCAGGAAGAGGAGAAGAAGCACCTTCTTCTCCTTCTTCCATTAGTGTTTACGATGAAGAGTGAGGGGTGTAAAGGGGGCGGGAGGAGGCGAGAATAGGGCGCGGGAGGACTATTTTATGATAATTGACGTGGCTTTTGAAGTTTTTCGAAAGAAAAAACACAGCGACATTTGGCGGGAAAATGAAAAAGAGAGAGAGAGAAGACGTAAAAATTGGGCTCTATTGCTGCTCTTTTCTCCAATTTTCTCCGTCTTCTTCCTCTGGAACATTCCTCCGTTCGCCACGTGGCATTGGTCCGATCGTCGGGGAGCTTCGTGTCATCAGCCACACCCGCAGTGTGAGACCATCCCACGAGGAGGCCCTCCCGCGCGACCAAGCTCCGCCCCCCTCGCCGCGTCGTCTCTGTAGCCAGATGACCAATCGGCGCCCGGGGGGCGGGGCCGAGCCATAGAGCGGCAAAACGGACGACTACGGCGTGACTTCTTTCACTTCGACACACACGAGAGACCCGCGGCGGCGGTTGTGTTCTTCTCCTTCTGCTGCTGATTCGTATCCACCTGTATCTTTCATATCCTGATCCAATGGCGTTCCCTCCGTTCACCCTCGGACGTCCCGAGTTCTTGCTGCCGTTCATGGGGCCAGGCGTCGGGGCTCCGGGGCTCGGCGGCCCTGGCCCGAATCACCTGCTCTTCCAAATGATGCACGGTATGGTTCCGCAGGCGGGCGTCATCGGAACGCCTCCAGAAGACGACGGCGTCACCGACGATCCGAAAGTGGAGCTCGACGATCGAGAACTGTGGCAGAAGTTCTCGCAGTGCGGCACCGAGATGGTCATCACGAAGAGTGGAAGGTAACGTTTTCACTTTCCTTATCTCGCTTTCCCTCTTTTTCGGCTCCGTTCCGTTCCAGACACTCTGTCTTCTTTGATTAGAGGTATATATAGTCTAGTCAAGCTCCCCTTGGGGGCCCCCGGGCGGCTCAATGAGTTCTAATTCTTCGATGATTCACGTAGTAACTTAGAATTCTGCATTATCTCATTGGTTCCGCTCATTTCAAATTCTCGGAATTTTTTTTGAAATTTCTAAAATTTCGACGATTTTTTGCGAATTTTCAGTGATTTTCGATCGATTAATTCTTCAAAATCCCCTTGATTCTTCTGAATTTTTGAAATCTTCTCATGCAAAAATAATACGTTGCCGCCCCTATTTTGCAGTTTTTTTTTATCAGTTTCTCGTTGAAATTCCAAATATTTTCGTGATTTTTAGTCAATTTCTCATATTCTCAGAACGCATTTTTTCCAACTTTTCCAAGAATTTTGTCAATTTTCCGCGAGCTTTGACATAATTTATTACCACTTCTGAAACTCTCCGAAACTCTCCGAAAAACCCCGCATTTCTCGGCGAGAATCCGGGGCGTGAATGCCCTTTCGTCGCCGATTCTCTCAAATTGTCAAATTTCACACCATCGGCGCGACGAAATCCGCCCGAAATCGAGTTTGTCCCGCCGCTACCGTAGTCTCGCTGCTCCGGGGAGGGGTGAGCACATCGAAAGGCGTGAAAATGTTTATCACAAGCCGTGTGCTCCTCTCCTCGTTTTTCGTTTTCGCTTCCCGCCAAAGTGTGACAATTGGCGCTGGAGGGGCGTCGAAGAGGCATCGATCGCGAAAGGGGTGCCCCCTCCCCGCCCAGGAGCTATTTGCATTTCGGATAATTCAATTTCCATATAAACTCGACTCGAGAAGCCAAGAGAAAACGGGCGGCTCGAATTTCAAAATTCCGCTAGAATTCGGGGCAGAAAGGGAGACAGGACCGGGAGGCTGACGACTAAAAGTGGCCGATTTCAGACGGATATTCCCGGCGTTTCGAGTCAAATTGAGCGGTCTGGACAAGAAGAGCAAGTACTTTGTGATGATGGACCTGGTGCCGGCCGACGAGCACCGCTACAAATTCAACAATTCGCGATGGACGGTCGCCGGAAAAGCGGATCCTGAAATGCCGAAAAGCCTCTATATACATCCGGATTCGGCGGCCACAGGTGAGAGAGAGAGAGGCGACGAGACACTGTAACAACGGAGAGAGTTTTCAGGCGAGCATTGGATGTCGAAAGGCGCCAATTTCCACAAACTCAAACTGACGAACAACATTTCGGACAAGCACGGATATGTGAGTTCTTCGTGTTTTACCCGCCGCGGGTTTTACGAGTTTTGACTCACAGCCCCCTAGTTTTATGACCTCCCACAGCGTGTCAGCCGCCAAATCTCGTAATCCGCCAAAACTGCGCCCACCTACAGTAATACCGGGGGGAGTTGGAATCATTTCATATGCGGCGGCTCGTCAAAACAAAGAGGGAAGACATCGTTCGATGTGAAAGAGAGAGAGAGAGTCGAATTTCGCACCGCTCATTTCTTTCTCGGTGGTTGGTTTCCAGGGTGAAGCGAGCGGGCGGAAGAAAAGAATGAGAAACGAGCAATTTGAGGAGGGGGACTATTGACAGATGAGTGCTGCCACGTGTTACAGTAGGCTGTCTTCTCGTGTCGCATTGGGCGTCCGTCAAAGATAACTGGCTCCGGCGGAAGACAGAGTTGAAGCCATTTCGAAGACACACATGTCGCTTTGATTTGTGTCCACCCATATCTGGAAACGTCTTCTGCCAGAGGGGGGCTCTACGCGGAGCCAGGGGGACCGCCACTTGGTTGCTCTTTCGGATCGAATTTCGGCGCCGTCAGATTTGCCGCTTTCTCGTATTTGTAGCCCCACAGATTTGTCGGTTTCGAATTGCACCACCGGGGGGCACACTCCTTGCTAAGCTCTAAGCCCCGAAATTCGAACTTCTTCCAGACGATCCTCAACTCGATGCACAAATACCAGCCACGTCTTCACGTCGTCCGATGCTCGGATCGCAGCCAACTCATCTACAGCACGTTCCGCACGTTCGTCTTCCGCGAGACCGAATTCATCGCGGTGACCGCTTATCAGAACGAGAAGGTGAGCGACGACGAGACGCTGTGTCACTTTTCACACCATCAGACTCCCTCGAGTACAGTAGTCCTCCCCCCGTATCGGCGGGCGCCATCGTTGTTTAATTCGATTCGCACTCCTCTACCGTAGGCCCCCCTTCGCCCTGAAATCCAGTTCTCCACTCGCCTCAGACACACGTTCTCTCTTGCAGGTCACCGAACTGAAAATCGATCACAATCCGTTCGCGAAAGGGTTCCGAGACGCGGGAGCCGGGAAGCGCGAGAAGAAGCGACAGCTGCATCGGATGAACGGCGACGCGACGCAGAGCCCTCCTGGGAAGACGTCCTCCCTCCCGACGCACTCCCCGCACCCCTCCGAGTCGCCCTCCGAAGACGACGAGCCGACGATGAAGAAGGTGAAGACAGAGCCGACGACGTCCACTTCCAGCCTCTCCACCTCCACGACGCCCACCCTCACAACGCATCCACTGCGGTCTCCGCCGTTCTGCCTGCCCGAGATGATGTACCCGAACATGCCGATGGACATTTTGACCCAATGGCAAATGGCCTCCCTCTTCCCGCAGTTCTCGCTCGCCGCCCTTGGCTCGCCGTCGTCTGCCGCCGCGCTCCTCTCCAAGCATCTCATCAAAACTGAAATCAAGTCCGAGTGCGTCAAAACCGAACCACTCGAGACCACCACAGAAGACGTCAAACCGTCGACGACGCCGCCCAAGAAGGGCGGCTTCGACGTGTCCGACCTGCTCGCAAAGCCATAATTCTCCACCATCTCCAACTGCAAAAAAACGGTCTCTCTGTTCTCTCGTCTCCACTCAAAAAGCGGGCATAATAATTTGCATTGTCACCCCCCAAGACCCCCCCTTCCATTTTAGTCTGATAGCATATGAACCACTATATCTCTATCTCTCTCTCTCCATCTGATTCTGGTCCCTTTTATTTATAGCTATTAGTCCTTCTCTTTCTCTCTGTCTCTCTCTCTCTCTCTCTTCATGTACATTTCTTTTCACCCAGTGATTGTACGTTTTCTCCCTTCTTTTTCGAGCCTAGTGAATGATGAAAAAGTTTTATTTGGACTTTGGATAAAACGTTACATTTGTAAAGTAAAGCAAATTGGGTTTTTGGGGAATGTACACTTGTGGCGTGTTGATCATCATCGACTAATCGTACGGATCAGACGACAACTGCGCCAATGAATCGGTCATCGATGCGCTTCCGATCGAAGACGTCACTCTCTCCAGATTCTGTTGACTTTGGACGGCGTGGTTGCGGCGGATGCAGGTGGCCATCTCGGCGTTGGCTTCTCGCAATAGTTCACTTTGTCGGGTGATTTCCTGCAAATCAGTTAGTTTTGTCGCTGATCGCGTGAAATTTCACACCTCTGGCGATGCGCCGACGAGTGCCCACGCCTTCAGCGAATGACTTCTGCAGTATAAGAGGAGGAGGACGTCGACGTCGACCGTCTCGCAGCATCCGTACTCTTCTCCGTATGTCCTTCTGAAATGAGGAAAATTGGTTACTGTACCGTTTGAGGAAACGGACGGTGTCAGTAAGGCCGGCGGGACAAGATGAAGGAAAAGGTGGAGGAGGAGAAGGAGATGACTTCTTCATCCGCAGCACGACCGTTTTATGCCCCCAATTTTAATTGCGTCGACGACGGCGATGCGGGTGTAAATCTCTGTCGCCGCCGCTGCTGTCCCAGTCCAATTATTCCAGAGTAAATCCGTCACTGACTACCGTACTCTCGGCGAGGGGCCGCACGAACACGGCGCGAATCCCGGCACTATCGGGGGTTGTTGTGTTAGATTTCGCGCGCCGCACCGCACACGTCTCAAGAGGAGCTCGGGGGCGCCGCCGCTGTTGCTGCTGATGCTTTTTTCTCGTTTGTGTCTTCCTAGCCATCCCCACCACCATCGCCCCATCATCATCCTCATCATACGCTCCTTCATCGTCTTGTAAACCGAGTCAATGTTTGCGCTAACACTTGTGAGCGCCCCGGGCGCCGCGCGAGACTCTCTCTCCCTCTCTTTTTGCTCCTCGCTTTCGCCTTGCTCTCAACTGCACTTCATTTCGACATTTCGTCAGTTTTCGTGTCGCTGCTCGCACTATCAGTGTTGACATGGTTTTCTGAGCCACCAGCAACAGCAGCCACTAGAGAGGAGTACAGACAAGAAGGAGGAGGCGGCGATCCGATGCGACAACATTTCGGAGAATCCGAACAAAAATACACCTCGAGAAGAGCATCAGGCACGTCAGGAAATGATCATTAGGAGGAGCAGCAGCAACATCCTCCCGCGACGAGCTGACCAGATCACACGGTTCAACACGGCCATTCCTTGTCCACACAGAAGAGGAAAGGTCGTTGAGGCAATTACTATCAGCGCGCACGGAAGGCGGCTCATAACTCATGTCAGCTCTCCGAAGAAAGGCGGCCGGCCGGCTGGCCCTCTTTCACCGGAAACGATAATAATGCTAACACACGTCGTCGTCGTCGTCGTCTTCGGCGGCGACGGAGCGCACGATGAGGGGCATGACGACGGTGACGAAGGGCTTGCTGCTGCAGCGCATGCCCAGATATAATTGTCGCTCGTAAAACCGACAGCTTTTCTGAGGAGAGACCCGTGGGGGGTCGACAGGCGATTTATGAAGAGAGCGGGAAGGTGAGGGACTCCGTGCTGATGACCTACCGTACTCCTCCTGTTAACACCTCTCGGACGGGACCCGTGTCTATCAACTGTGTTTGCCAAATCTGGGAACTCTCGTCAAACATAACAGCAGGAAGTCGTCATCTACCGTGCCCTCAAGTACACGAGCAGTACTGTCTAATAAACATGTCTCGCCGACATGGGTTAACATAACACGGGCGGTCAGATGAAGACGGCTCTCCCTCTCTCTCTTCCGACGCGCCCTATCACCGCCTCCTCCTCCTCATCTCATCCGTTCGACCCCTTCTCGTCCGGCAGCACCACCACTGTTTGTCGATCGCTTCCCGTGTTGTTGTTGCTCTCTCCCACCCCACTATCGCCCCTCGTTTACCGTACTAATCCGCCGTGTGCTACGCCTCATTTCGCCTATTAAGGGGGAGGAAGAGTGATCGAAACGGTGCTCACCTGAGTTGTCGGACCGCTTGTAGTGCTTGCGTGTATCTTTTGTTGGCGAGCAGCAGAACGAGGGAGTCGCACGAGTGTTGCGACCGGGAGACGGCATCGTCGACGTTCAGACGGGACATTGAAGACGTCACAGATGAGGCGGCGTCGTCAGAAGCACACATGAGAAGCTCTCGATGATGCTCCAGAATTGCAGGAGATAGAGAGTACGTCTGAAAGTATTGCATTATGATTTGGTCCGAATGGAAGATACTGTATTTTATTCGACCGTTACTCTCTTCTTCTTCTTCCCACTTGAAAATGTTTCCGGAACAGGTTACCGTACCCACCCATTGCGATGGGTCACGACTTCTCGCCACCCGTGCCCAATTATCAGATCATCCGCGACGACCTGTCACACACGCCAATCGCCGCCGCCACGGAGGCACCGCTCATCCTAATTGCGCCACGCCACCACGTCTTCTCTTCGCCCCTAAAGTCGACAATGTTGACGGATTAAGCGCGTCTTTTCTTTTCCGATTCGTCGTCATCATCAAGAGGTGTCTTCTTTCTATTCAGAAGAAGGGGCAATCGAAATGGAATCACCTGTCCTTCTCACGGACGAGAGGGGACTGACTGACTGCTGATGACTGACGTTCTCATGTTCTTCCTCTCCTCATCACTCATCGTCCAAATTGAAACTGGCAAGTGTGTGCTGATCGTATCTCCGCGTGTCGTCTAATTTGCCGCATCTCGTTCTCTCCCGCGCCTATCGAAAAAATGGCCGAAAAACGGCAATGAACGACTATTTTTGACGACTCATGCGAGAAAGAGGGGGTTCGGAGGGTACCGTAACCGGTGTCTCGTACGTCATCGTCGCTTCGAATTGCGACATTCTTTGGCCTTGTTCCTGCACTGTTTCCACAGCTGTCGGCTCCCCCCAATCGTCAAACATATCCGGCTACCGTATCTCTCGACGCGCTACGTGTTTGCGCCAATTTTCATGCTTCTGACCCACAGGAGACGCCTTCTGAATACAAATGGGCTGACGACGACCGACGAAGTTGGCGTTGGCGTCGGCCGTAATTTGTGAGCTGCTGGTTGGAGCCGCCTTTTCCGACGACTACGACAGCCAACTTGTTGTCATCAATCATTCGCAAAGCATGACAACTCTCGCGGCTCGGCGAGCCAACATATACACACAAAACCAGCGGCTCGAATGGAGTAGAGAGAAAGCCATAAGCGGGAAAAGCTCTTCCGACCCGACACCAATTATTATGAGTCAAAGATGATATGTCTCTGTCGTCGGTCTCATGTTGCATTCGGAGACTACCGTATGACTTCCTGCTCACTCAAACGACGAAAGTTGAGGGGAGAAACTGGGGAGGGGAAGGGGGGAGGACAGAAGAAGCTATGCGGCGCCCCAGAAGACAAACCCGAGCCTAATCGAGTGTGCTCTAATCCCGAATCGGCCCATTAGTCACAGACAATTGGGAGGGACTACGGTAGGGCGGCCGTGGAAGGTGTTTTGCAGAAGCACCACCAGTCCCCAGAGAAAGCTTTACCTGGGAGCTCGTCGAGTTCTTCACCGCATCCGACATGTCTTTAAGTGCGTCACTCATCAGAGTCACTTGAAAGACGAGCTTGTTGAGCAGCTTGCCGACGTCGAGCTCCGACGTCAAATTGAACGATGACGTCGATCCGCCGAGCGCCGATAGTTTGTAAGCGGAACGCAGTGAGTTGATCGCCTGAAAAGATGCGATTTCCGTTTGTATGCAGCAGCAGCATCAGACACATCCTAAATTCTCATTATCTTGACGTGCCATCGACAAGTTCGTCGCGGGTGACAGTGACAACACAATGGGCGAGGAAGAGAACACCTCAGGGGGCGACCACCATCGACGACCGTTTGTCGAGATGCATATCAGGCCGAAGAAGTATGCAACAACAGAGTGCCGTCACAAATCACTTTGTTAGTTTAGAGGGGTTCGCATCGGGAGGAGATTGAATGAGAAACAAGGGGATCCTCACCTTCTGACACTGATCACGTCGTTCGTCAAACGTCTCCCAGTGCTCCTTGAGCTCGTTTAGTGAGATTTTCAATCGTTGGCAAAGGGGAGAGTTGCGAAGCTGGAAAATCAAAAATTACTTACGAGTTCATGCTCAGAACACACTTACGAATTGCTCGGTGACAAACAGGAATGGAATATCAACGACATTGCAGAGAATCTCTTGAGCTGTGCTGAAACTTCTGGAAAGAGCTCGGTTGGTGAGCATATGGGAGGCGTCTCGGAGCAGAGCGCACATTTTGCCGCACGAAGCCTAAAATGGTTGTTGAGTTTTTGTTCGTTTGCGATTCAGGAAACCTTGTAGAGTTGAGTGGAGAGAAGAGTTCCGTAGGCGAGGAGGTTGCAATCGGTCGATTCGTTGATCTCATTCACAGTGATCGAGAACTCGCGTTCCACTTTAGAATCCACATGATGAGAACATTGGATACGAAGAGTTCTCGTTCGGTTCGGATAGTACTCGGAAGCGAGCATAGATGCGTTACTGTAGGCACACACTGACGATCCGTCCACAGAGTTGTTCTCCTCTTCCAGGTGCCGATGTTCCCTGAAATGGCCAAATTCTGTTTTGTGACCGATTATGTACTTACGTCAGTTGAGAAGACATAGAAACGATGTTTCCAGTGAGCCGACTTCTGAAGTCGTCCTCTGCGAGAGACGAAGCAGCGACACTTCCGCCGCGACTAGCGTAGGGCTCAATATCCTGTCTCATCCGCATCTCAACGTCTTCTCGATCGTCATCACAGCATTCCGACTGACAAGGAGTTCGTTCTTCCTCGTCGTCTTCCTCTTCCAGCTCTTCGTCGTCCTCAATCCTTCGCCCTCCCATCGTCGTTCGATCGTCACTTTCGCTGTTCTCCTCTTCGTGCGACTCGGACTCCTCGTCCTCTTCCGGCTCTTCCTCTTCTTCTTTCCCAGCCATCGACAGATTCTTCTCCGACGCTCTCTCGTCTTCCTTTTCTCTTGTTGGTCGCATCGTTGACAACCATCCGAAGCAACTGTCAGCTGTCTCCGAAACACTGTCATGTTCAGCCTCGAGGAAGTCGAACTCTTTGAATACACGAGGGAACGAGTCGGTGATTCCCGATTGAGAAGGATCCGGGAGAGACATCGTCGAAGCGACTTCCTGGGAAGAGGCGCAGATTCGTTCTGTGGAAGAGGTGTTGCTTCCGAGATCGGATTTCGAGAAAACGAGAGAAACAGAAGAGGGAAGGCCGATGCGGAGTCCTGAAGCAGAGAGGATCCCAACGAGTTTGTCTCTGACACGCATGTGGGCCGGCGGCATTCTCTTTAGGCTCGTGCTCGCCACGTCGACCGTCGACTTCTCCGTCTTTCTCATCAACTTTGGACTTCCTCCACTGGAGGACACTGTGTTATCATCCGAAGGCTTCGAGGTCGAGACGGAAACAGTTCCGGCCGAGAGACCAGCGACGTCAAGTGAGAACTCGGGGATCTGGTTCGGATACTCGTTTCTCCATTTCTCAACGATAATCTTGTAGGTGCACGACGCGTCCTGCCATAGGGCTCCTTGCAGGAACCTTGACACGCTTCGGATAACCTGAAAAGAAATCGGATTAGGTGCGGCGTGGATCATATTTCCAGACAGCCGTCTTTCTCTCGTTATTCTCAAAATTCTCCACAACCCCAAATCCTTCCGCCACCTGTTTCCACACCATAATGACCAATGAAAGGCTGTGTGACCGGGCGGCGGCGGAACATCAAAAACGTCTTTGGACGTCAATCAAATTCGTATAAAACCGTATCCTCCTCCTCCTCCCGCTTTCTCCCAGATGAAGACACAAACAAAGGAAGAGCGGCGGGACTCTCGACACGCATAAATTTCCAGAACAACGGTCTCCGCTGATTGCGCAAATTAACGACTTGTCGGTCGGTCGGCGGTCGATGCGAATATGATAGAGGGGGTTCTCGGGACTAGGGAGTGTTGTGAGAGGGGATTAGATAAGCATCAAGAGCAACGGAAATGAGTTGGGAAACTGAACATGGAGGGGAAGGTTAATTGTCGACGTTCGGGACGACGGTAAAGATCAAATCTTTGTGAGATTGTTGCGTGAGTGGGATGTCATACAAGTGGGTGACTATGTTTGTTGTTATGCAATCGTTTTCCGACTTTTGGTTTATTGCCCAACAACCGTTTCCTGTAGGGGACCAGCTGCCAATTCGCAACTTTTCCAGCACAAAAGCTGTGAAATTTCTCACTTTCTTATGATGAATGTGCTAATTCAAATTGAATCGTTGGTTTGCCCATCTCTATGCGCGTTTTCTGCACACAATTTGACGACCGCTCGCACATGTTCACAGCTGATGATAGACTCCAATTATTCACCTCGTTCAAGGTGCCAATCGGTCATCAAACAGCGCAGATTATCGCCTGCGGTTCACGTTTGAAATTCGAGACGCCGCTCTTTTAAAACAGCCAGCCATATGACTTATTTTGGGGGAGTGGGAATTTGAAGGAGGATGAGGGACGGTCAGGCGTCGAAAAGCTCACCTGAGCATTGATAAGGAGCGGAGAGACACAGTGATGATTGTGTTGCAACAGGAGGTAGAGCATGTGGAGAACGCTTCCGGCTTGCGTCGGAACTCCTCTTTCAAGCATCTCCGAGAGCAGACACATCAGCGTTTCGACGTTCAAGGCGATGCAGCCGTCGCAGATGTACTGTAGGACGCACTTCATGAACTGTTGAGCGTCCTTCATGAACGTCTTCATCGCGTATTGTCTCATTATCGTCGAGAGATGAACGAACGGATGATCGGCTGGGGCTCCAGATTGAGATTTGATCGACTCGTCGCAGAACTGAAAGTATCGATGTATAGGTGAAACAGCAACGTGCTCACCAAGGCGATAGAATTCGCGACATCGATAGACAGAGAGTTCGGAGTCTCAAAGTTAGTGGCAAGGTAGGGAAGAGTGTGACAGACGAAAACGGCGATTCCGTTCGCACCACCGACGACTTCTTCCGTCATAACGTCGCTGAGACGGATCATCGCTTGAATCGAGGCCTCGTAGGCCGGTTGCACTATCGCACCTGAAACGGGACACTTTCAGAACCATCGTCGTGCCTTGTCGTTGATCTACAGTAGACCCATTTCTCATTTTCGCAACATTCACATGTCCGCCAAGAAGCCGTAAAACGACAGAAGTGTCCTCTCTTTTTCGTCGCTTATCTGCCCACCGGATCAATGAAAAACCGTTCAGGTGGTGATGAAAAAGTTCGGTGACAGAGGGGGGAGGAAGCGCGTCGTGACCACCACCACCAATTCGAGGAGGAATTGACACTATCACGCAGTTCGATCTGTCCACCTTTTGATTTGTGAAGCGATGCGAACGGACAGGTGACACACACGAACAGACGGTGGTTACAGTATTCGAGAACACCGGGGGGAGAGGGAACAACGGGGAACTCACCTCTGGTTATCAGGGAGATGATTCCGTTGAAGTTCTTCCATTCGAGTTGGGAGACCATTTTGTCGAATTTGGCGAGACATTGCATCTTTTGTGCGGTTGGAACGTCGAGAACTTTGTTCAACAGATGCAGCGCCAGAAGGAATTCGTTCTCGAGCCCACTTTCCATCAGACTGACCGCAATGGCAAGGATCTGCATCCGAGACATTGTTTCCTGTAACGAAGATGTTACACTGCAAACTTGAATCATCTTGTCTACCTCATTGACATCGTTTTCGCTTTGCAGCTGCTCGGCACTCTTGCTCCGAACAAGTGCATCCGGTGACTTAGCAGTCCACGATTCCTGATCAGAGACGAGAAGAGAGAGTCGTGCATCTATAAAGTCTTCGGAAGAACACTCAAAACGAACAGTTTCCAGAAACTCACTCTTCTTGTCCGATTGCTGAACACGCGAACAGATGACTGATTGACGAACGAGAGCGGGGGTGTAGGAAGTGGATCGCATATGCGTCGGCGAGATCGCCTGCCGCATTTCGATCGTTTCGACGATTGTCTGTAACTCCTTCCGGATCGTTGAGTAGCTGTTCACTGAACTGCTTACCGGAGAGATGTACGGAGAGCAGTCTGTGAGGCACGTCATCAGATCGGTGACATAGGCTTGTGTCTCGTCGTGCTGTTCTCCGGCTGTCTCTACGAGTCTCGACATCAATGATGGAATCCATGGTCCTGGTGGCTGTCCGAGGGCGGACACAATCTGGAAGCATCGTCCAGCGGTGTGACGATTCGAGGTGGAGAGAGCCATTTTCATGGCGAGTTGTGTCCAAATGACTTCGAGCATCGGCATTCGGTTTATGAGAAGCTTCACAATGTGCTGGACGGTGCACGACAGTTGGTCTGCACTCGGAACTCTCCAGTTGCGAGCGTTCGCATCCTCGTTCGCCCACAACGGAGAGTCCATGTTCTCACTCATACAGAAAACGACGGCAGAGAGAAGATCGGTCATCGAGGAGAACAGTGACGGACAAGTGAAGATCATTTTACGGTACTCGTCGGCGGTGGCCCTCGCGAAAGACGGAGACTCTCCGCGGCACACTCCGACTGCAATTTCTCCGATAATCTCACTGGTCTCGGTCCCGTATATCATCTCGTTTTTGAGCAGAATAGCGGAGACAAGTGGGAGATGTCCTTTGTCCATGTACAACATGATGACGTTGATAATGGCTTGTCGAGCATGCCGACAGAGCGCCGGGCGAAGAGAATCGAGACGGAGAATGGAGAAGTGCAAGAGAAGCGCCATTGATTCGGACCAATCGACAGAGCATCGGGTGCGGATGATGTCGCAGACGAGCAGAAGACCCACTTCGCTTCTGAAATTGAGAAGTATTATATTGAAAGAGAACACTTCCGACTCACTTGTTGAAGAATTGAACTGGTTGGGCGACGGGAGGCAAGAACTGGCTGAGTGGAGAATAGTGTCCTCCGTAGGCGGGCATCGGGAGCAGTCGGACTCCGTCTTTCGTCGGCTCCTCCTTTTCCAACGAGTCTCGAGCCGTCGATCCCTCGGCAGTTCCTCGATCCTTCCTTTCCGAGTTCTCATCTCTCCATCGGTAGTACGGCGGAATCTCGCTCCTATCCAGAGTGATTCTCGAGTTGTCGTGAACAGTACTGAGCCACTCCAGAAGTATCGAGGAGATTCTGGTGCCAACGACTTGCGAAATGAGCACGCAAATGCGTTTCGTGTGCGCGAGAAGGGATTCTTGCGAAAGGAGTGTCGTCGTGTAGAAGAAGTTGAGAATCGCGGGAAGGTTGGCAGGGAACGAGATCGCGAGTGTCCTCCACACTTCAGTCAGTTCTTTTTCGTAGTTCGTCGAATGTGTAACTGTCAGATAGAGCAAGTTGTTCAGAACCAGCTGAGTGGCTTCTTCCGATCCCCAGCCCCGCGGACCTTCTGCCGCTTCCTCGACGACATTCTGATCGACAAGCTCAAGGTTGGCAATCCATGGCTGCAGAAGTGCCAGCAATTGAGCCTTGTTCGTGCAGTTGTCGGTTTCAAGGCGATAGGAAACTTCACTGAAGATGGTGACCGTCAGGTGAGGATATGCGTTGGCGAGGCGCGTGCACACGTCTTGCTGTTCAATCGGGAGAATGTGGCCGTTGTAGCAGTTCTGAAGAAGTCAGTGCTTTTGCTTTCGAGAATTTTCAGAACTCACTGAAATAACATCCGCTTGATTTCTCATTTGAACTATCGGGGCAGACTGCTGAGCTGGAGATGTTGCATGAAGATTCGATCTGTAGGGCCAATGATAGAAGTGAGGAAGAAGTCATCAACTTACGTCTCCAAGAACTGCTTCCGCAGGATCTCGATCATATGAAGGGCACAATCAGTGACGGGAGTGACGGCGAGCATGGATTGACAGAGAACGAAGAGAGAGACGAATTCGCACGGGAAGTCACGACGGGAGAACACTCGCACGAGGGCACGGAAGCAGCGGCAAGCGACAGCGGACGGCTGTGTGTAGCACTGCATCATGAGCCAATCGAGAAGAGTGCCCGACTCGTTCAGTTCGAGCATCCACGCGAGCATCTCCTCCACTTCTGCCTGCATCGTCGGATTGGTGGACACGATGAGCTTCTCGAGCAACTGATAAAGAGTTCCGTCTTCTCCGATCGATTGCGACGGTTTGTAAATGGGCCCGCAGCAAAGGACTCGACTCATTGCGAGTATGGACTTGTGCTCGACATAGGAGCCGACTTCTCTATCACGGAACTTCCTGTCAGCAGCGATCGCACGGTTGCACCAGGTGTAGAAGAGATTGAACAGCGCCTCTCGACGATCTTCGGAGAATAGCGCTGAAAAGGTGAATTTGGGAATAGAGAGCAGCTCGGAAAAAAACATACAGTGTCTAGAGAGATGGGGCGTTGAGTCAATGATCAGATGGATAAGTTTGGCGAAGTGGAGACGCAGTTTTGTGACGACTGTGACGTCACGATCCTGCAAAATATAATGTAAACTTCAGAAAACAAGGGCTTCTAGCTCACCCCGTCGTGCTCCAGATTGATTCGCATCGAGTCAAGGAAATCGGTGACGTGCGGATTCAGAGTGTATTCAGAAGATCCGGACGATGAGACGAGAAGAAGTCCGCGGAAGATGGCCACCTCGATGACACGGACGATTTGCAGACGAAGGAGATCTTTGCGTTTGCGGCGACGAAGATTGGTCTCCGCCTTTTTGTCGGTAGCTTCCCGAAGGATTCCGTTCGATTTCAGCTCATCGAAGAGCATGTCGAATGCGAGCGGATTGATGGATCCGACGCCGAGAACAACGCTGTCTCGGATGTCTGTCATATTCTCCCATCGTAGGATCATGCACACTTTCGAGATAAGTTGGGCCAGGGAATTCGGAACTGGGGTGCGCGAGGATCGGAGAGAAGCGGAAACCGATCGGAAGACGTCTCCGGGTCCGTCCATTGAGTTGGTGGGGCTGAAGCTGCGTTGGGAGAGATTGTATGGGGCGGGAGCCAGAGCACAACACATAATCAGATACTTCTGCCAGAGAGCCAGACAGGCTTCTTGGCCGAGTTGCTCTCCGAGTATCGAAGATGTCCCTTTGCTTTTGGAGCCGCGGAGCAGTGAGGAACGACTTTCGTTTTGAGGATTACTGTAATCAGGCAATTATAATTATAGTACTAGCTGGGGAGCTTACTTGGGATCGATATATCCCGACACTGCATTCAGTCTCGAGAACAGAACTGGCCACGCGGCGGCAACTGCACTCGGACACCTCATCAGCAAATGCTTCATCTCCGCGTATCCGGAGAGAGCACATCCCCACGGATCCCACTGGAAGTACTCGTTCCCGCGGTCGCTGTTCACCAGCGTGTTGTCTGCTTCGATAGTTGAAATCTTCTCGCAGACCGACGCAAAGTCCATGTTCCACGACATTCTCTCTCGCATCGGAACGTGTTCGATGTACTTCTTGACGACGTACGGAGTGGCATGATCGAGGACGTCGAGCACTGGAGTGTCGATCATTTCGATGGCGAGTAGTTCGTAGATTTGCTTGATCTCCTTCAAAAGACTAACCGCCAGTTTCCGAGGACTGGATCTCGTCTGACAGAGGTAGACGATGGCGAGTCCTTCAATCGAGTGCAGAACCGACAGAGTGCTGTTACCGCCGATGGGAATGGTGGCGGATGGGGCTCCTTGCGAGTGAGTCGGTGTGGTGGTTGTGGAGCATGTGGACGCAGTGACCGCTGTTGGGATCGAATGAAGAGACGACGATTCGGGAAGGGAGCAGAGAGAAGGCGTCGGCTGATGGGGAGACGAAGAGTTGGAGAGGATCGAGGAGGCCGAAGTGACAGTGTTCTGGAAGCTGACCGATATGTGCGTGCTGTGACTGGCACTGTGTTGTCTGCCGGATAGTGGACTCGTTGGAATGATGCGCTCCGCGTCTCTCTTCTTCTCGGCGACGATAGCTGCTTTCCACGTGGTCAGGGATTGGACCATAAGGCGGAGAGAGTCGTCGAGGACTTGCGGATAGAAGTCGGAGATCTGCGACTGAATGAGAGAGATGTGACCGATAAACACCTGCTCTCGCCAGTCGGGGAACTCTCCGATGATCGTTTGCAGCGTTAGACCGGACATGTTGCGAAGTTCCTCGTCGAGATGGACAGTGAGACGGGTCAGCAGATCGATGAGCTCCTAGAAAGAAGGAAAAGTTCAGAAATGACATCAAAGCAAGAGACTCACCACATGAGTCATTGGTTCTGGTTGGAGACGGGGAATGGCGGCGATGCACGTGCGGAACAGGTCGAGTTTCGGTTTCGCGTCTCCACTGATCAGCTCATCGGGCTCTTTGCCGCGACTTTGAATCGACGACATCATGAGCGGCTTGCCGATTTGTGTGTCGAGGAGACGGAGAATACTGTCGAACGCTTTTCGGCACTGTGGATAGAACTGGTCAATGCCAATCGACCTGAAATGGGATGGAGAGATAAGGGGTGATAATCGATAAGAGAGATAATGGGAATATTCTAATGCGGGAAAGGGAGAGGGGGGGAAGCAAAAACAGCAACGGTGTCTCGTGAATAAACATTAAAAAGTTCGCCTTTTTCTCGGGGGGGGGGGGGGGCGAATGAGAGGACGTCGGTTTGTTGACTTAGTCACCTTTGTTTTTGCGAAACTCTTCTATCATGAGATGAATGTTGTTGCGGGGGGAAACACGCGAAACGCTACCATACCCCTCGCAACTTCTACTTAACCTCAACATTCTTGCGCACAGATGCCGGGCACCTGCTTCTTCTCCTACTCACTTCGAGATCTCGTTTGTAAGTGGCCGGGTGATGTACTGCTTCCGTTTCGCCTTGTGCACGGTACCACTTGCAGATGGACCCATCGATTTGGGCATCGCCGGCGGGTCGTCCTTCTGTTGGAGTCCGTCGGCGATGACCATCAGAGCACGGATTCCGACGTTCATTCGTTCCGCATACAGAGATCGTTGAGTGCGGTTGTTCACGCAGAGTAAGTCGAAGATGATCTCCTAAAAACAATGAAAAATGATGAAAATTTCTAGTAAAGTTGAATAATATCACTTTTTAAGCTTTGGAATGTGATTTATTTAGAAGGATAACATTTTAGGAATAAGTTACTGTGTGGTGCTTTTTATAGTCAATAGCTAAAAACAGCCGTTAGACACGAACCCCCAATATCTAGGAGTGTGGCCTCAGTTTTTAACTGGAAATGATTGTTTCGAAAATCTTAACTTTATTTTTTCGAAAAATTAAAAAACTAGCCAATCTCACAATCATTGGTAGTAACTCACTTTGAACGCGAAATCGAGCTTCTGTTGCGAGATGAAGTGAATGATTTTGACGAAGATGTTGAGTGGTGCATCTCTCGGCACTGGAAAATGTCTTTGATAGTGATTCAACTGATCACTGACTCACCAATGTACCGATTTCCTTTCGGAAACAAACTCCCGCAAATCGAATCGAGTCGTGAACGTGTCGCCGCATTGCCATCGGCGTTGTTTCTAATCATGTAGACCCTGAAGAGCAGGAGCCTTCAATTTATGAATGATTCGTTCACTTACCATAGCAGTCTGTAAAGACTCTCCAATGCAACTCTCGCCACTTGGGTGTCTTTGTTTTTGAGATGCGAGAGACAGACATTGAGGAATTGAACCCAGTTGGCGAGGAAGAAGTGCTTCTGGCTGACACAGAGAAGGCAGGTGATCAGCGGAAACGCCGCCAACTTGTGCGCTTTCTTCGATGTCATGTCGTTGGTCGTGGTGTACAGCTTTTGGACGAGTGAAATAAGTGCCGGAATATTGGTTTCTCGCTTTATTTGCTGGAATTTGAAGGATTGATCTCAATATCTATTTTCCATGCACTCACAGCAGCCACCGGCAGCAGAATCTCGACGAGAAGACCCATGACGGCGTGCTTCACATCTTTGTCCTTCACTTCCAGCAGCAACGTGGCCAAGTCGTCCAGGAACCTTAACCCACTCTCGAAGTCTTCGACCTGATTGGTTTTGATCCGGAGGAACTTCATAGACATGATCAGAGCGACGATTTGCTGAGCGGCGAACTGAGAGACGTCTTTTTTCAACTCGTTGATGTGCGTCATGAAGATTCTGAAACATTGAAGGTGGGGAGAATGAAAAAGAGTCATTCACCTGTGAATATGAGTGAAGTAAGTGTTGGAAAGAACTCCGAGAACTTCTCCATAAGTCTCGGCGACCACTAGATGATTGGTTTTATTGACTCCGACTGTCGATCTGAAAACTTCTGTTTCTGGTGATAACTTTCGAATCGAATCTCACGGTTCGCGATATTGCACGTTTTTGAAGCAAATCTCGAGAACTTTTTTGATAAGAGGATCGCATTGCGGCAGATGGAACTCGACTTGCGGCAACACTTCGATGAGTGCCAAGCAGAAGAGATAGTTGACTGCCAGCAGCTTCTTCGCCATTTTCAAACGCATCTCACTGGTAATATTTGCAGGAAACTTGGACGATGACAACGATTCATCGTACTTCTCGTGCCATTCGACCAGGATTTTGAGAATTGGCGGAAGACAAATCTCGGAGAGCCCGGCCAAAGTGTGACACAAATTGTCGAAATATGGATCACCGCCTCTTTGCAAAGTCTTGTTGAGCATCTTCTCCAATGGTTCCTCTTCCGTTACGATGTTCAGCTTCCGTTCAAATATGTTAAACAAGTCGATGAGAGTGGCCTGTCCGACAAACGTCCCGCTCGGTTGAGTGAGATCCAAAGGTCCCAGAGCTACCATCCGAGTGCCTCCCCATGGTAGTTCACATGTGGCTATTCTGAAGAATTGGGAACTTATGTACGTCTAACACAGGTTTGAAAACTAATCGATTTGTAAAAATCAGTGTGGGGATACTATTCCACAAGAAAAACTCACTTATCCGCATTCGACCGCACTGTAAGTGTACCCGGATCGCTTTTTCTGCGTCCAAGACGCCCTTTCTTTGGTACAGAACTCATAAATTATGGCATCAAGTATGGTTTTCTGCAATTAGGAGCCTTATTGAGATTGAAATCGAATTTTTAGAGCAAATTGAAATAAAATGCGGGAAAATATCAATTGAATTTGGCTTCGCGGACTAGGCGAACGGCTAGTCCCTCGGTATTCGGCCAGAAGTGAGCTTTTGAAAATATGCACAATTTAGCAAAATTGTTCGTCTGTGAAGACGTTTTGAAATAAAAATCGGGATCTTCAGGAATGAAAATCGATAACTGAACTTTATCGAATAAAATTTTATTACAAGCAAATTCGTAATTCTAAAGTTTCCTCCGCGAAAAATGAAAATTTCAAAAATAACGTAAATAGTTCACGAATTGAGCTCAATTGAGTTTATTTACCAACATCAGTGAGATCAGAATCTTGTAAACATAATCGATAAGTGAGAAGAATTTCGATAATCCAGACGGAATGCAATCACGAGCTTCGGGGATGAAAGAAAAAAATGTTGTTCTCAAACACAGAACAAAATGGAATTCACTTTTTTCGTCTTTCTTCTTTATCTGACAATTGAAAACTGAGAATTCGTCCGGAAATCATATTTCCTCAACGAAAACGGTCGGAAATCTAGATGAGAACATAATTTTTTATTTGAACTATATTTTCAGTTTCTCGTCAGTAGATCCAGATTCCAAACTTTTGAACTTCAAACGAATTGCCAATATTCGTTTTTTTTCAGACTGAGTTCACTGCGAGAACAAAATGGTCTCGCAGCGATTCTGTTTGTTTACGAGTACTCTGGTTACTGTAGAATGTTTACTTTTTCTTCGTTCCCTTGGCTCGAAATGAAAAAAGTTCTTCTTTTTTCTCCTTTTCCATCTGCCTTCTGCTCATCAATTCCGCCGCACTTCTCTCGTGTCTGCGTCTCTCTTGTTTATCTCTTTCTCTCGCTTCGACGTCCTTCAAAATTTCCCAACGTCTCCTATTTCATCACCACAACTTCTGAATTTCTATTCGACCACGCCTATGACGAGAGAGAAGAGACGCAGAGCGACCCGATGAGTCAGTCGCCGTTTTGTTTCTTGAAGATATCTCAAAATGTGTCAATATGCGCTCTCGTTCTCCTTTCTAAAACGAAAAAACCAATAAAAAAAAATTTCGGCGTTTTTGTTTAGTCTTGTGATAAGAAAGCGAGATAGTGATCAGAAACGAGAGAACTCACAACCGACCGAAATTCTTATGACGTGGCGCAGGGAGAGTGAAGAAGGAGAAGTATTTTGACACGTGGACAATGGAAAATATTTGGCATGTTCGTTGGTTTCTGATCAGTGAACTGACCTGAACATTATGTAGTAAATAGGTGAAGAGAGCGCATCAGAAATCGGAACGAAGGTTTCTGATGTCTTTCGGATCATTTAGATTCAGCGTGGCGTTTAGAATTTTCTAGAAGCTGGAAATAAACAAGGAATTGTTAACATGTGGCGCGGTTTCGGAGTTTCTAAAGATTTCTATTTTTTCGTTGACACTCTGTCGTAAAACTGACAGCTTTTCGATAATTCACTAATAAAACACACGTGTGTGTACACGTTTTTTCGGAAAATTTGCCGAAAAAAAAACTTTTGCACAGTGGGTTGCATTCGCGCTCTATTGAACTCTAGTTTTTAAAAAAGTGGTTTTCTTCTCTACCGTAACCAAAAACACTGCAGATCAGAACTTCGCAACCAAGATGTCATCAGTTCTCCCTGTTATCAAAAAAATTTGAATAATCCTTTCCCTGCGTGCACATTTCGCTCCGAGACCCTTGTGTACCCACTGCTTCTCAAAGTTTGCCAACCTTCGTTTACGACCGTCTTTCCACTCCCTTCTGACCGCCCATGTCAACCGCCAGATGTCCCCGAAACACATTTACATGTATTGTGCGGACCAGGCCATTGAAACTCAAAAACGTGGCATCAGCGACCTTTGTCTCTCTGTGTTGATCCCTCCCATTTCCGAGGTGTTGTTGTGTTTGTGCGCCATGGAAATAGCGTGTACAGAGACGACGAAACCCCGCCCACTTTGAAGCAATCGAAACGGACAGACCGCTATATCGCGTTTGTTGTTTACTCTCGCGCCCTACTCGCGCCCCTCGTCTGCCCCTTTTGTGTTCAGAGAGTGTTTCCTGTGTTTCTTCTTCTCGAGACGAAATTCTCCGCGCAGAGTTTGTCTTTCCGAACTAAACAAGGTCACCGTTTCGACTAAAGTGAGTAGTAGTGCCCTTTTGAACTTGCGAGAAAATTTTTTTGTTTGTCTGTCATTTCGTTTTTTTTCGACAGTTTCGTCGCGAGAACAAAATTTCCAAGGACTAAGTCACTTTCGTGGTTACCCGTGGTCTGACATAGATCTTTCATGAGGCCGCAATTCTAGGAATTACGCGCAATTATCCTCAATTCCTCTCGCCCGGCAGTCATGAATCACAATCGATCTTTCCCGGAACGGCGGCCGAAACGAAACGATTTGCATTTCGTTTGAATATTCAAATCATTATAAAATACCGGCCGTTCGCGTTCTTTTCGACATTTTTGATCAGCGAAAGCCACCTGTCACTTCGAATCCAAATAAAAAAGGATTGGGCGACACCAGCTGAAGCCCATCTGGAGTGCACTCTCCATGGAGAGGGGCCACCGAGCCGTCGTCGTATTTCAATCCACTCTCTCCGCAAAAAAGATCGTTGTTGTTGTTCACTTCGGTCCTCTCCAACAACACATCCTTTTTTCGGTGTGTATCCGTCGGTACCAGTCACACCTCCGTCTCGTTTTCTTTCTCTCCGTTCGCACGCCGAACGATATCGTACTGCCCGTTATACATGTGCTGCGCAGAGGGTATGATTCACGTTTTTTGCAATTTAGCGGTGAGAGAGAGAGAGAAATTTGATTGGATTCGGCAGATGGAGTGGAAGAAGTAGGAGCGAGTGTACTGTTTTTGTTGCGAACGGTCGGCTTCTCTCCTCCGCAATTCATATAACGAAAGTTCCAGGTCCAACCCTCCTCTCTTCGGTTTCGCAACAGTTCTTCTGGTAGCTTAGTCACCGGATGCGAAATTCTCAATTTGCCCCTCCTCTTGTTGTTGTTCCATCCGCGTCTCTGTCTGCGTCTCACTCCTCCCACACTCTCTCGCCCGTTGAGTCACTCTGCGTTGGCCCCGCCCCTCTCCACTACTTTTTCCCTTTTATTTTCGCCTCATTCTTGCCATTCTGTGCAATCTGACCGTGGCCTCTTCGCCGCTTCTTATCATTCTCTCTATCTTTTCTTATCTTTGTACTCCCCGTTTCCGATGTTTGTCTGATATAAAAGGGAACTACTCATCTCGATTCTTCCTCACTTTATCAGTATCTTCCCAAACTATTCTTCAATTTTCAGTATGACTTCCCCATACGCTACCATCGTCGACGCCAAGGAGTTCCACGCGGCGCTCTACGCCGAGAAGATCGACCGTGCCCTTCGCGCCGGTGACAAGGACGCCGTCGTCAAGGTGCTCACCTCGATCTCGAACAACCAGCGTCAGCTGCTCCGCGAGCCCTACAAGCTCAAGTACGGCAAGGACATCATCGAGGCGCTCGACAAGAAGTTCTCCGGAGACCTCGAGAAGACCATCTTCGCTCTGATGGACACGCCGCTCGACTACGACGTCAAGCAGCTCAAGGCCGCCATGAAGGGACTCGGAACCGACGAGGCCGTCCTCATCGAGATCCTCTGCTCGCGCACCGTCGATCAGCTCCGTGCCATCCGTGTCACCTACGAGAAGCAGTACGGAAAGGCGCTCGAGGCCGACGTCGCCGGAGACACTTCCGGAGAGTTCCGCGATCTGCTCGTCAGCCTCGTCACCGGATCCAAGGACGGATCGCACGATACCAACGACGCGCAGGCCAAGGATGTAAGCGATTTCTCTCAAGAAACAAAGGTTTAAAGTGCTTCTTTTCAGGACGCCGTTCGTCTGTTCGCCGACGGAAAGGCGAAGCTCTCGAAGAAGGATGGAACCCACTTCCTTCACATTCTGGCCACCCAGAACCAGTACCAACTCCGCAAGGTGTTCCACTTCTTCGAGGAGCTCTCCGGCGCTTCCATCGAGAAGGCTATCGAGAAGGAGTTCTCCGGTGACCTCCAGAAGTCCTACCTTACCATCGTCCGCGCTGCTTCTGACAAGCAGAAGTTCTTCGCCCAGCAGCTCTACGCCTCGATGAAGGGACTCGGCACCCGCGACAACGACCTGATCCGTGTGCTCGTCACCCGCTCCGAGGTCGACTTGGAGCTCATCAAGACCGAGTTCGCCGAGCTCTACTCGAAGAGCCTCACCGACGTCGTCAAGGGAGACACCTCGGGAGCCTACCGTGACGCCCTCATCGCCATCATCAACGGAAACCACGCGACTGCTCACTAGAGACTGTCGCCTTCTGCAAGAAGCTTTACTTTATATATACAAATTCACTCTAATGATTGCTTTTCACTTTTGCATTTTGCATTCCTAATTATGCATCCGATTGTATTAAATTTTATGACTTCACAACAATAAAGTAACGAAAAAACAGATCAACAGTGACAACAAAGAATTATGGGATGTTAACATTCGACGGGCTCGCTTGAAGTATTCTTTTTCTTTGTTCGTTTCCTCTTGCCGGAAGCTGTTCGTTCCCCGGTTCGAACTGTTTCCACTGTCGCTTTCATCACTTTTTTCTTACAGGAAAGGGGATTGACGCCCTTCTTTTTCCGTTTTTTCTTCAGCTCCTGCTTTCCAATGATTGCTTCTTTCAATGCCTTGAGCTTCTGGATTTCAGCTTCTTCTTTTTCGCAGCCAGCTTTCGTCGCTTCGGAGATCTGAAAGCGATTACTTTATTGTTTTGTTTTTAAAAAAAGTTATCCTAGGCCGGAATTTTTATAGTAAGAAACCCATTTGAACGAAAAAACCGGAGTGACGGAATTTTATCAAATGGTAATAAATACTCACATTATCCAACAACACTGTCTTGAATTTGATGTACATGATGGGTGTTCCAACAATATTCCTCAGCTTGTCGGTCAACTCATCATCCTGTGTCGCGATGATGTATTTTGTTTTTCCACTTGCAGCTCTTCTCGCCAAGTGTGCCAAACAGTCTGACGCTGCTCGAGGTGTTCCATGAGTACAATCAGCCACTTCGAACTGCTTCGCAATGACAAGAGCTCCGTAGAGTAGCGGTCCGAATTTTTCGAGTTCGGCGAGAACGCATTTAGTCGTCATCAAGTGAGTTTCTTCGGTGAGATACTTGGGAATCTGCTCTGCCAGATTCAGCTTCTCTTGAAGTGCCGCATTGCAGAAGGTTCCGTCGACGAGAACTCGGTAAGGCGCTACATATTTGTAGTTGTATTTGAAGAATGTCAGAAGACGATTAGCTCGTTTTAGCCTAGAAAGAAGTTATGTTCGTTTGAACAAATTTGACGCATTTACCTTTTTACTTTCATTCTTTACGCCTTCTTCAAATTTTTCGTCACACACTCGATAAGCTTATTGAATTCAGCGCTACAGTCTCCTTGCTTGATACGTTCTGCCTGAGCTGAGACACACGATCCGTAGGCTGTTGATTCTGCAGGACACTTGGCAATGGAAGTTGCGTACTTAAGCAGTCTTCGCTGCTGCTGGGGCATACCCTGCAATCTGGAAAGTATTTCAATACAGAATCTTCGAAGCTTTGCGAATTTGAGTGATTTTTCGAAAAGCGTGCAGCGCGAGTAGTCAATATCATATTATTAAATTTATTTGAAAACCATTTTGTCATAAAATTTGAAATATTTTTTTAAAAACTCACGGAATTTCAAGCGAATCAGAAAATAATTCTGAAAAAAAGTTGAAAACTAGCTAAAAAAGCGTGAATTTTCTGCGCCGCAGCCTTGCAAAAGCGCAACTGCCGCATGCTTTGGGGTTTTCGTGGCGAGACCCGGCACCCCGCTCGTCGGGCGGTCTGCGCTGTTACCGTGCAAGTGAGCCGAATCCATCGAAGTTTTCGGTTTTCTCAGGTATTTTAGGCGGTTTTCACACGCTTTTCTTAGATTTTCCTATTTTTCCAACGTTTTCACTTTCTTTCAAATGTAATTTGTGTCGCTGAGTCTCATCCGTGAATTTGTTTTCTCAATTTTAGGAAAGTCGTTTTTTATTGTAATTAGTTTCAGGGGTACAAACTATGGCTTCGCGTTCGTTGGCCTCTATCAGCCGTTCGGCTTCCCGTCTTCTGCAAAGTAACGTCCAGAAGTGCGCTCTCCCAGCCGCTTCCAGTGAGTTTTACTTTTTTGAAAGTCAAATTTGAATTTACTTTTTTAGTTCGTCTCAGCTCGACCTCGGTCGATTCCAAGAAGGGACTTCACACCGGAGTTGCCACCCAACAGGCTGCCGCTGCCACCAAGGTTTGTTCCTTTCTTCTTTTAGCTATTTCATAGCTAATGTTTATAGGTTTCTGCCAAGGCTACCGCTGCTAATGCTTCCGGACGCATCGTCGCTGTCATCGGAGCCGTCGTCGACGTTCAGTTCGATGAGAACCTCCCACCAATTCTCAACGGTCTTGAGGTTGTTGGACGTTCCCCAAGACTCATTCTTGAGGTCTCCCAGCATCTTGGTTCGTTCTAACGGCAAATTAATTTCTATAATCCAATTGTTTACAGGAGACAACGTCGTCAGATGCATTGCTATGGACGGAACTGAGGGACTTGTCCGTGGACAGCCAGTTGCTGACACCGGAGATCCGATCAAGATCCCAGTCGGACCAGAAACTCTTGGCCGTATCATGAACGTCATTGGAGAGCCAATTGACGAGAGAGGACCAATTCCATCCAAGAACTTCGCCGCTATCCACGCTGAGGCTCCAGAGTTCGTCGAAATGTCCGTCGAGCAGGAGATTCTTGTCACCGGAATCAAGGTCGTCGACCTTCTCGCCCCATACGCCAAGGGAGGAAAGATTGGACTTTTCGGAGGAGCCGGAGTCGGAAAGACTGTGCTTATCATGGAGCTCATTAACAACGTCGCCAAGGCTCACGGAGGATACTCTGTGTTCGCTGGAGTCGGAGAGCGTACCCGTGAAGGAAACGATCTCTACCACGAAATGATTGAAGGAGGAGTCATTGATCTCAAGGTAGGTGCCAAAAACGGTGATAAAACTAACGGAAACAAAACCAGTAATTTTCAGGGAAAGAACTCCAAGGTATCTCTCGTGTACGGACAGATGAACGAGCCACCAGGTGCCCGTGCCCGTGTGTGCCTCACCGGTCTCACTGTTGCCGAGTACTTCCGTGACCAGGAAGGACAGGATGTGCTTCTCTTCATTGACAACATCTTCCGTTTCACCCAGGCCGGATCTGAGGTGTCCGCTCTTCTCGGACGTATCCCATCTGCTGTCGGATACCAACCAACCCTTGCCACTGACATGGGTGGTATGCAAGAGAGAATTACCACCACCAAGAAGGGATCCATCACCTCCGTCCAGGCCATCTACGTGCCTGCTGACGATTTGACTGATCCAGCTCCAGCCACCACTTTCGCTCACTTGGACGCCACCACTGTGTTGTCCCGTGGTATTGCCGAATTGGCTATCTACCCAGCTGTCGACCCACTCGATTCCACCTCCCGTATCATGGACCCCAACATCGTCGGACAGAACCACTACGACATTGCTCGTGGAGTTCAGAAGATCCTCCAGGACTACAAGTCCCTCCAGGATATCATTGCTATCCTCGGTATGGACGAGTTGTCTGAGGAAGACAAGCTGACTGTGTCCCGTGCCCGCAAGATCCAACGTTTCCTTTCCCAACCATTCCAAGTCGCTGAGGTGTTCACTGGACATCAAGGAAAGTTCGTTTCGCTCGAGGAGACCATCCGCGGATTCACCATGATTCTTAAGGGTAATCAAGCATTAAACAGATGATATTAGCAGTGTATAATTTGTTTCAGGAGAACTCGACCATCTTCCAGAGGTTGCTTTCTACATGCAGGGAGGAATTGATGACGTGTTCAAGAAGGCTGAGGAGCTCGCCAAGCAACACAGCTAAACGACAGACAATTAGTTTTATTTTTTGTTATAACCGGCACTACGTTTTGTCCTCTTTTTTAAAGTTTTTGTAGTGATAAATTTAATGTATAGTTTATTGTATTGTTGCGGTAGTGCTGTTTCCTTCAGACCACTATTTGGTGACATCCAATACGTTGTTTTCCATCCCTCTCTCTCTCCCTTCTTCGAATTGAATCAACCCGAATGCCCGAATAGGCAACAAAATAAAGAAAAAAAAAATCATCTTTGACTTCTGGCATATTTTGATCAGAAATGAATAGAAGTCGATGAAGGATCAAGATGATTTTACAGAACCAAATGAGTAATCGGACGTACGCTGACGATTTATTTCCACTTGACTTGGCTGAGCAAGGAGATGAGCGTATGTCTGCTGGATCTTCGTCGCCATCTGGCTCTCCGAATAATGTGGAGGCAGCCAATGGCCGTATTCACGTCGGGTGGATGAACACTCCGTTGGATACTGTCGAGAATCTCGACCGTGAAATCGCTCCGTACTGCACGAAACTCGGTGAATCCAAATACAGTTTCGTCGTTTTTCCAGTCGGTGGCACTGTCAGAGCCATCTGGAAACCTACGGAAAGGTGCGAAAACTGGAGACACAGACGAAATGTAGTATTGAATAACACAATTTCAGTAGTGCGCACCCACCCGTGATTGATTTACCAGACGTTCAATTGAACAACAACCTCTGGGAGACTTATGTGACAGGAAAAGTTTGAAGACGAGCACTTTTTTATTTTCTAATTGATTGTTTCCAGATTTCACCATGGATTGATTGTGATTCGGAAGATCCAGCATTCGCCGCTCTTTCTGAAGAACATTTCATGAAGGTTTCCGAAGAAACACTTCGTCTTAACTGTTTTTGTTCCAGGAACTCAACTACGTTTGCTATCTCGGACTGCAAACGATGACGCTCGAACTGAAGAGAATGTCTTCTCCTCGAACGGCGGCCATTCTCAACAAATGGATTTGGACGAGAAATTCAAGATTCAAGTATTTGAATGTCACCTGATTGTTCAAGGAATTTTCAATTTTCAGTGTCTGGGTCCAGATCCCGTCATCAGTGAAGAAATGTGTGGATTTTAGAGGAGACAGTCGGTCTGTTGATCTCTGGTCCATTTGGGCCGATTTTCGAAAGCAATGCGGCAATTTTAGCGGATCGTATTTGCAAGGTGGGGTCGAGGAAATATTTCTGATGATTCTCTTTCTATTTTCAGTGGCTCTGTCGGTTTCTTCAAATCTTCCGGATGAATTCATTACAAAGAAATTGGTTGATCGGTGGAAAGCCGAGCCGCTAGGCGCATTTGTTGTCGATTCGGAAATTTTTACGGCCGGAAGGAACGGAGAAGCTATTTTGCTAAAGTCTGTACATGAAAAATTCACCGTGTGTCAATAACTCAGGATTTCAGCGCCCACATCGCATTTTTGGAAAACTTGTGGCTAAATGACTCGCTTCGTTTCGTTCTTCGTGCCAACACTGACGCTTTCAAGTACAACTCCAACATTAAATTCGAGTACACCCAGGCTCTGCGCCAGGCCGTCCGTGACGTTGGATACCGTCGGCTACGCGAGTCTGGAGAGGGTTCCAACGACTCTTCTCATTTCTTGAACGTCATCGAGTACAAAGATGTTCTCCAGGCGCCTCTTCAGCCTCTTTCTGAAAATCTCGACTCTGGAGTGTACAACACTTTTGAACAGGATCGGATGAAGTACGATGTGTATGGAGATGCGGTTGAGGGTGCATTGAAAGATCTTGGAGCCGACGGAAGGAAGTTGGTCGTCGTTTATTTGCTCGGAGGAGGGAGAGGGCCTATTGTGAGAAACTAATGTGCGAATTTTAGTTTAATTTTTCTGTTCCCAGGGTACAAAAATCCTTCGCGCAGAGAAAAATTACAATTCGACGTTCCGGAAAGGCGGAGTTCCACTCAAAGTTAAACTCTATATTGTTGAGAAGAATCCTAACGCCATCGTGACCCTGAAGTACATGAATGTGAAGACGTGGAGACGACGGGTGACGATCGTCGAGAGCGACATGAGAAGTCTTCCGGGAATCGCGAGAGACCGCGGATTCGAGCAGCCGGATATCATCGTTTCCGAGTTGTTGGGAAGTTTCGGAGACAACGAGCTGAGTCCTGAGTGTCTGGACGGAGTAACTGATTTCTTAAAGCCGACTACCATCTCGATTCCGCAAAAGTACACGAGTTACGTCGGTAAGCAATATTTAAAACAACTCTCCAATACGTTTTCCCCCATTGTTTCCAGTTCCTATCATGAGCACTCATTTGCATCAAACGATCAAGGCGCAAAGCGTCCCTTATCTGAGTCGCGCATTGCCTTCTCACGGAAGAGCTGAACCAGAACTCGACGAGGACGGAATGTGGATTCAAAGATACCCGTGAGTCATCTATTACCGCCGCCGGTGATGCCGCCTCTCCGCTGTGTAAACAATGTGGTGGACTAGGTAATGCGGAGAATTAGTTCGGTCATCAAATTCATTTGACACTCGTTATTTTCTTGTTTTCACAGTTCATCTTAATTACCCAAATTATTATTTTCAGTCAAGGCCATGTTCGTAATAATATGGATCAAATCTACGTCGTCTATCTGTCGAAGTACATTCCACTTGCCCCAGGCACAAAGCCCGTATTCTCTTTCGAGCACCCGAATTTCGCTATGATTAGTAACGAACGAAGAACCAGTGTCGAGTTTGACGTCGATCGTAGAGCAGATGTGAGTCAGAAATGTCAAAAATCGTTCTCATCGTTCCTTGTTTCAGTTGATGGGTTTCGGAGGCTACTTCGACCTGCAACTCTACAAAACCGTGATGCTCTCCATCGAACCGAGCACTCACACTCCTGGAATGCTCAGCTGGTTCCCGGCCGTCATTCCGTTGAGAGATCAGCTGAGAATCGAAGAAGGTGACAAAATAAGACTGAACATTGATCGGAGAGTCGATCCGACCGGTGTGTGGTACGAATGGCACGTCGAGCTTCAGAAGCCCGACGGAAGCATCGTTTCGACGCCTATTCAGAATCCGAACGGCGAGAGTTACTACATGAGAATGTGAATCTGATTCCGTTCCTCTCGACCATTCTTATTTTCTATCATAGTTCTCTAAACATTTTTCTTCTTCATAATCTACTCGGTTAATATTATTTTTTTGTGTGCATTCCAATTTTCGGTTACTTGTTGCACTTCTTGAAGTTTCCTTGAATTCCATATTGCCCGTTGATGAAAAGTTGATTGTTTTGTTACGATGTTTGATTCTTCCATCATTAATTGGTTCTGTAATCCAAAATATTTCTATTTTAATTTTTCGGTTTCTTTTTGTACTGAGGATTACTTTCAGAATGCTGGTTAACAGTTCTCGACTGTCCCTGTCGACAGGAAGATGTATTCTGGCCAGTGCCACGTCACAAATCGAAGGAATTCAGAAGAGACAAATGGGAAGACGACAACCGAAACAGGGTAAACCGCCCATTCTGCCTCCCTCGAAGAAAGTGCTCTACCACGTTGTCCATGCCCCTTGGCAGAAACCAGAAGATGTCGAAGAGCTTCTGTGGAGACGTCACGCCTACAACAATGCAATCACCTCGCTGAGAAAAGTCTTCACCGCCGAACTCGCTCAGAATGCGTCGCACGGACGAGGTATCGACGCTATGAAAGAGGCCGAATCGCTGGAATTCGACGAACTGATCGCCGCCAACGAGCAGCGGAATGCGGAGAGACGGAAGGCGCGTGCAGAACGGGAAGAGGCTGATTCGAAAGCGACGAAGGCGGCGATTCTAGAGGAGATCCACACAGAGCTCGAGAAACGAAACAAGGAGAAGAAGGCGGCAGAGGCGGAAGTTCGTGCGGCTATCACGCGTTCCGATGGATTCGTGAGTCGTGAGAATCTGGAGACGAAGATTCTCGAGGCGTTGGAGAAGCCGACGATCTACGATTTTGCCATCGACCGGGCTGGAAACAAGTACTTCGTGCCAGAGCCAGTCAAATATCAAGAGGGAACACCAACGCGACAGAAGGGACGATTGTACGATCAGACACTCGGAACAGATCTCGGAAGAAAGGAGGAGGTGCTGAAAAGAGAAGCCGAGGCTTAGGTTCGTTTCGCTTTTTCCGTTAGTCATTCGATCGATCGATATAATTCCTAATTTCATTTTTAGAGGCAATATCATCGTTGGCTACAAATGCGTCCTGTTCTCTCTTCGTTTCTAGACTACACTATAGTCTCTTATTCGGATGATAACACTGATAACATCTGTGTCTCACTCTCTCCCTCCCCTTCCATCTTTTGTACCTTTTTGCCTCGTTTCTAAACCTATTTTTTGTTTTTCTTATTCCTCCATTGTTTTTTTTTCTGTAGAAAACTTTCTCTTTAGGCGTTACAGTAGGGTTTTAAATATTGTTAACTTTTTCTTTGGAATTTTCACGGATAAACTTCTCTTTTTCTCTCACAAATATATCAATTCGTGTTTTCTTCTTCGGATTCCAGCCGATTAATATATATCTTTGTGGGAGCGAAGACAGAATGAACGCATACGTGGCAGAGATTGGGGAAATTGTGAGAGCACAACGCAGAGACGAAGAGTTCATCGATGAGATTACCGATCGATTGAGCAAGGTTCTTTGGAATTAAATAGAAAATGAAAAGAAAATCGATAAACTGATGAAACGAATCAATTTGCAGGTCAGCAAAGAACTTCTGGGCCAACGTGCGTGGATCCGCTGGTTTCCGTACCTGAAAACCGTCGCTTCCACTCTTTTCTACACAAACACCGTTGTCGTTGGTGGGTTTCTCGAGAGATTTCAGATGCAAAGAATCCGATCGGAGACGAAGTTCACATCTGTTCAGAAAAGTCGAATTATTATAATATTCTATTTGAAAAAGAGTGAATTCCACCAGAAATCAATCGAAATATATCAAAACGCCGAAATAATTCAGCTCGCATCAGTTCAAGAACTTTATCAATTGTACCGAAACCGGATGTTTATGATCTTTAAGTTTGAAAAATTGGAATAATTCCAACCCCAAATTCACCGTTTCCATTGATTTTCTTTGGAAAACTCGTCAGTTTTACGTTCGCGGGATTTATTTTGATAGAGAACACTTCAATAATTTACTAAAATCGGGAAAATCAGTTTACAGTTGTTTCTTCGAATTCGAAGAAAAAACCAGAGAACAAGTTTGATATCCGCTTTTCAAATAAACACTGGAAGAGATGTTCCATATCCGAAAATGCTTGTTTTTCAGGAAATCAAACCCTCGGCGAGGAATACGTGCACCTGTTCGAATCGGACGGTCTCCGACGGATAGTTCCATCCATCCCGGCGAGAGTCTCTTTCGTTCTCCTCCACTCGCTCTTCCCTCTTCTATCCAATTATCTTATTCAAGTAAATGCGCAGCATTTCCGGAAAAAAAACGAACCACTTCCATTTTAGAAAGCCGAATCGACGCTCACTCATCCTTCTACCGATCGATTCCTCGGGGTTGCGATTCGTGAGAACCGAAAGGCTCGTCAGTCGTTCCTGAATCTCTTCTTCTGGCTCCGAACCACCCTCTTCCCGCAACTGCAAAGAGCCCACATTGCTCTTTTCTACATCACCGGCGCCTATTACAGCATCTCGAGGAGAATCACCGGAATACGATTCCTGTCAGCCAGTGCTTCCACTGATATTCCGGTGAGTGGTCGAAATAGCTTTTGAAGTGGAAATATTCCATTTCAGGCGCTCAAAGTCTATCGTTTTCTGGGATACGTAACTTTGGTTCAACTAGCAATCAGCATATCACTAGCTCTCGTTTCGTTCGTGAAAAACGAGAAGGCGAATAAGAAACAGGAAAAGAAGGCGGAGAAGCACCAGCAATCCACCGATCTCGAGGAGAATTCGGTGAGCTCTAACGTTCAATGACTTATTTGATTCGTCTCGTTCAGTTTGCTCACTCGTGGTTCCAGTGCTCGATCTGTCTTGAGAAAAAAGACCCGTCTGCACTCTTCTGTGGTCACCTCTTCTGCTGGACGTGTATTCAGGAGCACGCCATCTCTGCCACCTCATCTGCCCGTTGTCCGCAGTGTCGACTGGAGTTCCAGCCTCGTGACGTCACGCCTCTTTTAAATTTGTAGATCTAAAAAAGGAAACCGATCGATAAAAGCAAAATGCGCCTTAAAATTATGAATCAAGTTTCAACAGCTGTGAGTACTTTCAATCTTTCGTAAATCTGAACTTATTTCCAGATCAGCTCTTCGCTCTCACAAAGTACACACCCACCGATCTTCTTCTCCGGAATCCAACCGACCGGAATCCCCCACCTCGGCAATTACTTTGGATTCATCGACTCATGGCTCCAACTTCAGGCTTCAGAGCCCGCCGACAAGCCGATGATGCTCTCTGTTGTAGATCAACATGCCATCTCTCTCGGACCACTTGAACCTGATCAGGTACGTAGGACCTTATGGCCAACACAATAAAACCGTTATTTGACAGCTCCGCCAGAATACGCGCCTGATGACCGCCAGCCTCATCGCTTGTGGAGTCAATCCGGAAAGAACTCTCCTCTTCCGCCAATCGGACGTTCCTCAAATCGCCCAACTATCCTGGATCCTTGGATCTCTTCAAACTACGGCCAAGTTGGCGAGATTGCCGCAGTATAAGGATAAGAAAGAAGCGTATGCTAGACGGACTGTTCTCATCTGATGTCATGATTTCAGATTCAAGAAAGGCGACGTTCCCGTCGGACTGCTCACCTATCCACTCCTCCAGGCGGCCGATGTGCTCACATTCAAGGCGACGATCGTTCCGGTCGGAGAGGACCAAAGTCAGCATTTGAACCTGCTCGGCGGACTCGCGTACGCATTCAACAAAACTTATAAGAACGAGTTCTTCCCGATCCCAAAACAGTACACACGGGAATCGTTCGCGAGAATTCGGTCGCTGAGAGAGCCAGAAAAGAAGATGAGCAAGTCATCGGGAGGGCCGAAGAGCCGCATTGAGGTACGAGAGCGATCCTTTGAAGAAATCATCTTCCTCGTTTCAGCTCACCGACTCTGCCGATGCGATCCTGCAAAAATGTCTGAAAGCGCAAAGCGATAGTCTCGGAAAAGTCACATATGACAGAGAAAGCCGTCTGGCGGTGTCCAATCTGGTATGCCTTGACAGCACTGTAGATTACAGCAATCCGTGTTTCAGATTGATCTCTATTCGGTAGTCACCAAGACTGATCCATCCAAAATCGAAACCTACGACTGGTCGATAGCGGATTTGAAAACCAACTTGGCAGAAGAAATCAACCGTCTGCTGAAACCGATCCGAGAAAAATTGGAAGACTTGCACAAGAGTGATGAGGTACGGTAAGATCCCTTTTCGGCAAAACCGATATTGTGGTAGAGAGAAGAGATTTTCTAATCCGCGTCTCCCGAGAAATCTGTCGGTCTACCTGTCATTTCGGTACGAGACTCCGTTTCCGCCAACCGCCCGTCGAAGCTTACCGGTCCGAATAATTGGCGGTTAAAACGACAATTATTGTTTGTTTCTCACCCGATTAGTTGCTGTCAACTGGAGCCTACATTACTCTCTCGTGTTATGAAAAACTGAACTTTTCTAGAACTTTTTAAAGTTTTCACTCGCAGGTCGACAGAATTCTGCTGAAAAACGGCGAAGTGGCTCGAGAAATAGCCGAGAAGAACCTGAAGGAAGTGCGGAAGATTGTTGGATTCTTGTAAGTTTTCATTTGAATGTTTAGGGTTAAATAGGATTTTTTGAGCTTTTGTTATTTAATATATTTATTTGTTCTGTTTTTTCTTCAATCTATAAACCATTTTCGGAACATTAGATGTGTAATTGAGCTGCTTCGAATATTCATTGGCGAGTATCTGGCAGCAGTGATGGAATAATTACCCTCTGCCTCCCGTCTCCACGTAATTATTCGTTCGCCCATCACCTCCAGCACCCACTGTAAATTATTATTATGCGGACATTCGCAAGAGTAAACAACCACTTCATGCGTCTTTTTGTTTTCGTTATAATGATAGTTGTTGGAGGAGGAGGAAACGACGAGAAAAGATACAAGTGTCATGGGAAAGTCTAGATGAAACACTACTTTGTTATTAGTGGCTCACGGAGCCGTGTGGAGCATATACAAATCAGACATAAAAATAAATCTGATGCATTGAAAAATCTTGAAATGAGCTTGTGTTCTGCTTACAGTGGGTATTTATTTATTTATTTATTTATTAAAATACGCACTCGAGGAACGTGAAAGTGGAGACAACTGTTACAGTAGAAATACAGTTGGGAGTTAGGGAATAGGGGGAGAGAGGGAGGGGACAACCTGAGATTGAGCCTGACCTGCGTTGGTTTGTTTAGCCTGTTTGGTCAGGACTGAAAGAGTGCGGTGAATGAAGTAATTCTGCCTATGGTAGGTTTTTGGCGTCTTCCAGTGGAAAGATGTTTTAGATTTGCGATTATTAGAGTGGTTGATAGTGAAGAGATCGGTGGTGGGGATGTCTATTTTGCCGATTAGCAGTTTTCTAAGAAATTTCCTGTCTAGCACAGTTCTACGATTTTCGAGACTCCAATTTGAACTCGGAGCGGCGCTGTTCTGCATTTTGATAGGCTGGGTCTTCGCGGAGCATATAACCGTTATTAATACGAAACATTACTCTACGAGTGAAGTTATTTTGGGTATGAATTGTAAAAACTGAAATTCTGACAATTTTCAGATTTGAGCAAACTAATTTCAGAAGAATGTTTATTTATTTATCAAAATACGTACTCAAGAAACGTGAATATGGGGACACATATTACAGTGGAAGTACAGTTGGGGGTTTGGAAAGAGGGGGAGAAAGGGGAGGGGACAACATGAAACCGAGATAAGTTTGCTTATGGTAGGTTTTTGGAGTCTTCCAGCGGAATGATGTGTTTGATTTGCGATTACTAGAATAGTTGATAGTGAAGATATCTGTGGTGGGGATATCTATTTTGCCGATTAACAGTTTGTTGAGAAATTTCCTGTCTAGCACAGTTCTGAGAAGTCAAGCCTAAAAAGCAGAAAATGCGGACGGACAAACGGACACATCACAACACAAACTCAGTCCGTAAGCGGTGCGGTTAGTGCAAAGTTCAACACGTGATGCCCTCAATCGACCGACAGTGAACTCGACTCGACCTTGCCCCCTGTTCACGTGAAACTCATTCATTTATGGAAGCCGTCGCCAGTCTTCAGTATCACTTTTGCAGGTTGCAACTATTTATTGTTCGTTTCGAGGAAAGAATAAGATTGAACTAGTGCTAATGAATTTAATATCGAATATAACGCTCCCTCTCGCTCTCTCGTAAGTCCCTGTTATCTTCAGCATATTTTGGAAAGTCATCTCATGTTTTTGCAGAACAAAAATGAAAAGAGTCGTCTCCATTGTGATCGCGTTGCTCCTCGTGACGTCATCAGCCGAGAGTCACTTGGGTCCCGTGGCGGATAGGCTCTGTTCGGTGGCACGGCTCACCAACTGGATAGCGATACAGACGAACTACATCGGCGACGCGCGGCGCATTCTGGACGTCTCTGCGGAACTGGTCGGCGTGGAGTCGGGGAAGGTGCTGGAGGATATGGCGGGTGTTCGTGTCAACAGGATGGCCGACGAGTTGGACAAGTTGGCGACGCTTTCTGTTGGAAACGTGTCGGTGAGTGGGACGATGGTGAGCAGTCTGAACGCTCTGAATGCCAACGCGTCGGAGTGTGTTCGAGTCGCCGAATCCGGAATGAAAGACCCGATCGAGGAGTTCAAGACTACGAAAAAAAAGGCGAGTAGTCGTTCACAAATGTGGTCGACAGTTCTCAATACTGCGCCGTTCGTCACTGTCAGTCGAGCTTTGCGGTTCATACATACAGAATTGAATATCAGAAACATTCCTGTACTGAACCAGCTGAGCAATGAGTTGCTTGCAATCAAGAGCAATATGACAAAAATTGTAGAGGTCATCGGACTCTTGGCCGATTATCAGAATGATATGAAATCTCTTCTCCTGCTCAATGGAGCCAGTCTTCCGATTTCTAACATGATGGTTGTGGTGAAAGTGCTCAAGGGGAGCAAGGACTTTGCAACGTTGGCGGCGGAGTTGGGGGAAGTGAAGACGAGTGTGTCTAGTCTGATTCCCATCGCAAAGGGGGCAGATTCGATGGGCAGTCTTGCCGGAAGGCTGGAGAACGTTCAGAAGGCGATGGGAGCACTTTCCCACCCTCCGAGTGCTGTTTCACTGACTCTGGGACTTCCGAATAAGACACGGGACCTTGATCGAGTGCTACAAGACCTCCAGGAGTCGTGGATTCGCGAATCGGTTGCCGACGGAAAAGAGTTCGGACAGCTCGAAGCGTTGTTCGCCCCTCTCGCGCCCTTCTCGCTCAAAATCAAATCGCTGGCATCTTCGGTCGCTGCAATTGTTCCCTCTTCCAACTCCTCTCGAAACCCCTCCAATCTGCACAAACTTCTTTCCGAAGCATCCGTCGAAGGGGCCAAACTCCAGAACGTGCAGGACCTCGAGACATCGGTCGACGGCATTCACAAGTGTGTGGCTGATCTGAAGACAGTCAACACGCAGTTGGACTTTGATAAGATTGAGAAGGCGATCAACTACGCAATATCGATTGATATGGAAGTACAGAAACTGCAAGAAGCTATGGAAAACGTTTTAAATTTGACGGAGATCAGGCAAAACAATACAAAGTTCGGTGAAATCGAGAAAATTATTTCCGATGGCGGTAACTTGACGGAGCAAGACACAGTCAATGGCACGGTGCACAGAATCCGGAATATTACAGATGTGAAAGTGCTTATGGATGCTCTCGAAACAGTCGTAGCTCAACTTCGGCCGTTTCCTGTAAAGAAATTGGAGGATGTGCTCAGGAAAGATCCCAATTGGGATGCACTTTCGAAGGTGGAGACGGCTTTTGAGGAGGCGAACTTGCAGCCGGTGCTCGAGTGTCTGTCGAAAAGTAAGGACACAAACTCTCTGAATGGAGTGGACAGTGTGCTCAAATTCGGCGAAACACTGAGAGCCATCGATCAAAAGGACATTGCCCACGTCTCTGCCCAGTTGAGAGCAGTCCCCCAGTTCCAGAAGGCCATGAAGGAGGTGAGAAACACGACAGGCGGGATGCAGATGCCGGAAGCGCCACAAGTCGCTGAAGACGTCGGAAAGGGAGTGGGAGTGATTCGGAAGATGAACGAGGTCCTGGTGAAGAAGAGTGCTCTGTCGCAGGCGATCGACTCTTTCAAGGGTCAGCAACAGTGGACGACTGCGAAGACGGAAGAGGTCAACGCACTGGTGGCTGCCGTCGAGACCCTTGACGCGGCTGCGAAGCCACTGATGGCCGACGGCAAGTTATCAGACATTTGGAACATCTTCTCGAGCGCCGAGGGGGTCTCAAAAGTGGCTGCCGACACGAAACTGTTCAGGTCCCTCATCAGTTCCAACCCGTCCAATTCTTCGAACAGCCTTCTCGATTTGAGCACCCTCGAATTGGACTTCACCGGAGCCCGTCTGAACCTGAAGGCCGCCTCGTTGGCTCTTCCCACCCTGACGTCGTTTTTCGATACGTTCTTCCACAACGAGAAGCGGACGGTTACACCGCTGATTGTCATCCAACAGTGAGCCTTTTTTTCTATTGAATACAATTAGTAATAGTAAAGATTTTGAAAAAGGACGCAATCAAAACCTTTTGAATTTCAAAAATATGTGAACAGAATGTTCAGATACTCGGTAACCGCAGTAGGCTATTGCTCATTTGGTAATTTCACTAAAAACAGTATTAGGCTTCTAATTATTCATGCAAGAATCGCAATTTTTAAAAGAGAGAACGGATCAGTCTCTCCTTCATTGACACACTAAAATAACCCACAGTTAAGTAATTGTATAATTAAAGTGTTCTTATTCAGAGCTCCTGAATCAATCAGACTCGGCTCTATCATAATATGGGTGGTTCGCATCTTATCATTTGCATTCTTGATCTTCATTGCATGCGCTACAATCGGCCTCTTCATATGGAGTAAGATACCGGTTCTCCCCCATTTCTCTCTCTCTTTCTCTGCAGGACGAGCTCGGAAACGATTGATGAAAGATAAGAAAGAGAAACCGTTCAAATACTTTTCGCACGCGGTGGGTTCTCATCAATCGATTGATTAACATTTCTCTCGGAATCGCTATTATAAACGGTTTTCAGGGACTAAAAGTGTTAGCTCACGAGGAAAATTATGAAACAGTGATGCGTATAGCGGTTAAAACGGGATTAATTAAATTGGTCCAAAGAGCGATTGATTGCGGCGCCTATATCGATGGTTTTGGTGGGTTTTCTTCTCTCCGCTGCTAAACTTTTGCTACAATTCACTTTTCAGGCGGAGGACCACTCCCTTCTCCTATGGACACACCTCTCCACTCGGCTATCACTTATCGTTTCGCGAATATCGTCGAGCTTCTCATCAAGAGCGGAGCCAATCGCAACCTCTACAACAACGAGAAAAATACACCAGAGCAGTGGTTGATGATAGAGTTGCACCAGTTGGAGTCGAAACAGGGAACTACTAGGGGCGAGAAAATGCAGCTGGAACAGCTCAAGAAGATCAAGTCTGTGTTTGAAAAGCTGAAGGGTCGAGTATTTCAGCCAAGTTTGTCTATATCGTTTGCCAGAATTCTCCAACTCTTGTTTCAGAAATACCCGATTTGCTACCAACAAAACATTACTTAGTCGAGCTAGGATACGTGTATCATGATATATACGTGAATAAGTTCGCAGAGAAATATAAGGACATAGTAAGTCTTACAAGAGCATTTTATCGACAGTGTAAGGAACTTTCAGGTGTTGCAGCCTGAAGACATGAGAGCAGTAACACACACTGTTGTGCAGACGAGCGTGAGAGATGCGTGTGACTTTGATCAACTGCTCAGAAACAAAAACGACAGTTCGCTGATTCACGGAATGAACACTATCTTAAAGTGCGTTTGAATGCTCCAGTAGAGATTTCCTACTATCTGATCTGTATCTTGTTGTTTTCTCAATCATCACACATTCTAGCGCCGGCTGGCTCGTGAAAGTTTCTTGGATTACGGAGTGTATCGAAGACAAGAAGAACTTGCACAATGACTATGAGCACCGCGTCCAGAATGTCATATTCGATGGTTTCGTGTACCCAATTGACGAGTGGAAGAAGGACGCCCAACTCAGAGTGAGTAGATTTGTTGCACATCCAGTGCAAACGCCTCTGGTAAATCGTTTGGAATGAAGTTGGAGAAATGTGAATGTGGAAGTTCCACGGAACGAATGTTAACTCCCGTTTTTACAAGTCTAATTATAATTTTCCTAGAACTTAATTCCAAATGCATAAAATCTAACTATTATCCGTCCTGCAAAAGTTCAAACTTCTGCGCCGATCGCGATGCCGCCGCCCACGCGAACACGCGAAGAAAATGCTTTTTCAACCGTACTTTTCGTCAAAAAAACAGTGTTCGCGGCGAGAACACGCGTGGGCGGCTGCGTCGCGGTCGGCGCAAAAGTTTCAACTTTTGCAGGACAGATAATACAAACTTGGAATTGGAATAAAATTTGATTCAAACCAATTCAAATATTATTCCTAAAAATTTTTTACTCACTTGGAAGAGGATGGAAAAACTCGTCCATCTCGCTGATTGGCCTCTCCAACCAATCAGCAAGGCTGAATCCGCCCCGTCGATACGAGACCCATGGGGGACTAGATTTGGATTTCTCTTCCAAGTGCAACAACAACAAACAAGGGTACAAAGTAGATCCGTTATTCAAGCTCTAGGAGCTGCGGACCTCGGATATCGGGTGCCAAATACGAAAACAATTTTAGAATAATGTAGTCTGTCCTGCAAAAGTGGAAACCTCAATCTCAAAAAGAAATCTCAAACAATTCCTAACAGAGATGAACCGGAAGCCAAAAAACATGCGAAAGACAGAAAACAGAATTCAGTGACTCTGTTCATCATTGATTTGCATTCAGCGATTGGGCTACTTGACTGGAGCGAACGTGATGCTTGTCGGAGCAAATGAGCTTGATTGGCGCAACTTCGGACTCCTTGTGCGGATGTTAGGAGGTACATTCCACAGCGAGTCATTCATCGGCGATCCTAAAGTGAAAGACGGACCTCTTTTCTTCCATCCGGATGAAAAATCTCGGTTCATTGTCCACGCATCGGGAGTGAGTGACGACAATGAGTCACCGGACAACAACTCGACCATTTCCAGAAAGCTAAAGAAATCGACTTGCTATTCGGTGGTGCGAAGAATGTCAAAAAAGCGAGGACAGATTTCAACATTCTGACTTTGAGACAGTTCTTCGCGTTTGTGTTGGAGAGACGTATAGACGAAGGATCTCGTGAGCACAAGGAGGATCCAAATGCGAAGAAGACCGCTCCCGCATCTACGGCGTCTACTTCATCTACGGCGCTTACTTCATCTGCTGCACAATCTCCGGCTGCACAACACATTTTATAAGTCCTTTTATAGTAAATATCATAAAAGTTACATTATGTCCTTTTCGAAGCTTGATTGTTGTTATGGTACTTTTTGAAAATCAGTAACTCAAAGTTCAAAGGCGCATATCGATTTTCAAAACAGTTTATGTTCTCGTGGCGAGACCCAATTCATCCCACGCTCTGCCATTGCGCCAGTTCCAAGGAAATATATAATTCAGCAGCTGCTTGCCAGCAAATGGAGAACTTCTCAAGCTAAATAGCTGAAAATTTAGAAGGAAATCAGCACACGGCGAACCAAAAGCAACGTGTAAGAGGAAAATCTAGGCTTTGCGTTTTGAAACTCCTCCTCCTCCTGACATCTGTGTCGATTACCGTATTTACTCGAATAGGAGGGCATGTCCTTCTATCATTCAACCCTCTTTTTTGAGTGCCCTTCTATTATTCAACCCCCAACAAATTGAGGCAAATAGTTGTTGTCACTTTTTTTTTTCCAAAAAAAACCAGAACTGGACTCATATTTTCCTTCAATTTTATCTTCCTCGGCAGTATTCGAAACAAATATTTCGAGATGTTCCTGAAGATCTTCGGTTGTTTTGCCCACTTCCACAAATGCATCCCTTCAAAAAGATCCGGCTCTTTTCGGATATATTGGCTTCCACCCGAATCATTGTTCAATCCACACTTTTTTAAAGACTTTTCGATAAGATTCTTCAGAAGACTTGCCCGTTCATCCGCGGAAGTCCACGACGTCAGGTACACGTCAGTGACGGCTCACGCATACTTCCACCACAAGTATACGTTTTGAGGCCGTGAATGAGCCATTCGTCGTAAAACTGACGGATTTTCGAAAAAAAAAACCGACGAAAGGGAAAAAAACAAATTGAACAATGAAAATCGGAATCCGATTTGTCCTACTTATCGCGGTGATTTCGGATTTACAGTAGTTCTGTCAGGGGTGCCCTTCTATTCGAGTATATAAATACGATATTTATTTCTTTGGCGCGATGGCAGAGCGTGGGAGGAATCGGGTCTCGCCACGAAAACATTTTTTTGAAAATCGATATGGGCCTTTGAAGAAACTACGGTAGACAGTACCTCAAAGTTCAAAGGCGCATGTCGACTTTCGAAAAATTTTATGTTCTCGTGGCGAGACCCGATTCCTCCCGCGCTCCGCTATCGCTTCTGCCGATCGCTTCGAAAAGTGATTATCTGGACACTCTATCTGTGTCAAATCTAGGTTCAATCGGTCCAATACGGACTGGGAAAAATGGTCGGACGGAAGCACATTGGCGGATAGAACTAAACGAGAATGAATCTTATTTCAAATTGAAAAGAGATGGGAAACAAATAGAGGAATCGGAGGGATCACTTGTTAGCCATCTGGAGAAACTTGAGCATTGGTTCCGATAGAGAGCAGTAATTGAAACAAATTTAGAATCACTTCCGAAACAGCGGGTGACAAAAGGAGCTCAGAGAGAAGATTAGGCGCTCGTCCACTTCAACCGACGACAGTTTCCGAACGAAAGGAACGCAGTCTGAATGCCGGCGATGACGTCTTGTGTCGTGTCTTCTGTGTCTTCATTGCTGCAATGGAATCGAACTCGCGACCATTTGGGTGTCATTCGAGGTTGTTATCCACTTGGTCATGGGGGATGGCGAGGGAGGAGGGAGAGTGGGGTGTCTAAATAGGTGGACATGTTCGAGAATTCGAGGGGGAAGGGGTGCACAATGGGAGGATGGTGGATGTTGTCTGGACAAGGGAACACGTCCATTTTGGTGTTTTATCATTTATTAACAAAAAATATCAACAGCAAAAGGAAAATGGCAAAAAAAATCATTCAAGGACGGCTTCATTTTCCTCCTTCGCCTTTTTCAGATTGTGCTTGTGCTTCTTTCCTTTCAGATGTTTCTCCCTGAAATTCCCCATTTTTCCGTACATTTTCCCTATTATTCTCACCAATTTTCCCTCCCTGTCATTGTGATTTCACAAACTTCACACCTCAAATTGACATTCGCATCCTCTCCCTTCACGAACGGCTTCGAGTCGGCGGGAATCTGAAATCAACCAGTTCTCTCCCAATTTCGGACCCTCTGAATACCTCATCGAACAAATCGACTCCGCTCATCCATTCGTCGACAACGCTCATTCCGTCGCTGATGATTCTCGTTTTGTCCGAAGTGTCGAGAGTTTTCGCACTGGCCATTCTTTGAAAAAAAATGCCATTGAATAATTCGAATTTCCCGCCCAACCGGTTCGCTGTGAAATTTCGGCTCCGCGACAAATGGCAACTATGACATTTCGCAACCAGACGCTTCGCAACCCGCAACCCGTTTCAGTAACGAACGAAAACAACTTTCCGTTAAACAAGATTTTCCGTCTATGGTTAATCTGAAAAGCTCAAATTGTCCCGGTGAAACGTTACACGTTACTACGTTGTAGGCCGGATCTCGTGCAAGAGTCTCGGTGTCAAATGCGACTTCTTCGGCTTCCGCCTGAAGGACCAGAATGAGATCGCTCAATCTTGGTGCTCTTCTTCCGAGGCAGCGTCTGAAACAGGCTTAAACAAGAAGAGGTTTTGTGAAAACTTCAATAGAAAAGAGGTCTTATACGAAGATCTTATGAAAACACAAAGAATCAATTGAATGGTTGCGACACATCGTGGTTGCGAAATGTCTGGTTGCGAAGTGTCATGGTTGCCATTTGTAGCGGAGCAGAAATTTCCACAAAATCGTCCACTTGAACCGTCTTTTCAGTCGTCGCTCTATTGTCAGTATTCACAGTTCAACCGCTACGAGACATTTGTGATTAGGCGACAACGGAAAATCGAAGACTACAAAAATCAAGAGTTTATCTCCCTTCGAATGCACTTTTCTGTTTTGCCAATTCTTCTACATTTTCGTGAAAGCTCCGTTAATACCCAGAAACATCATAAGCATTTTCTGAACAGACAGCATGGGTCAGATCCCTGAATATTGTGGTAGAGAGAAGAGATTTTCTAATCCGCGTCTCCCGAGAAATCTGTCGGTCTACCTGTCATTTCGGTACGAGACTCCGTTTCCGCCAAAGAGACCGCCCGTTTAAGCTTACCGGTCCGAATAATTGGCGGTTAAAACGACAATTATTGTTTCTTTCTCACCCGATTAATTGCTGTCAACTGGAGCCTACAGTACTCTCTCGTGTTATGAAAAACTGAACTTTTCTAGAACTTTTTGAAGTTTTCACTCTCATGTCGACAGAATTCTGCTGAAAAACGGCGAAGTGGCTCGAGAAATAGCCGAGAAGAACGTGAAGGAAGTGCGGAAGATTGCTGGATTCTTGTAAGTTTTCATTTGAATGTTTAGGTTTGAATAGGGTTTTTTGAGCTTTTGTTATTTAATATATTTGTTTTGTTCTGTTTTTTCTTCAATCTATAAACCATTTTCGGAACATTAGACGTGTAATTGAGCAGCTTCGAATATTCATTGGCGAGTATCTGGCAGCAGTGATGAAATAATTACCCTCTGCCTCCCGTAATTATTCGTTCGCCCATCACCTCCTCCACCCACTGTAAATTATTATTATGCGGACATTCGCAAGAGTAAACAACCACTTCATGCGCCTTTTTGTTTCCGTTATAATGATAGTTGTTGGAGGAGGAGGAAACGACGAGAAAAGAGGCAAGTGCCATGGGAAAGTCTAGATGCTCATGGTCCATGGGCATCTCCAAATGGAATATGCCACGTAGTGGTCATGACAGTTGTGCAGCTACGGAATGCGGAACGGAAAAACGGATGAAAGACTTGAAGAGGAAGATTGACCGGAATGAAGTCTCCGAGATGAAATCGGTTTCCGGAAGAACAGAACCAGGTCCGCCGATCCGCTGCGGGACCGCTGCGGGAGCCGTGTTGGACACGCTACTTGTCCGCAGCGGTTTAGCAGTGAACGGATTGACATGGAAAACACCCGGGAAACAGTTGAAATTTCGTACTGTCGTTTAATGAAAGTAAAATAAGTCGGTAAGCGGTGCGGTTACTGTAGAGTTCGACACGTGTTGCCCTCAATCGACCGACCGTGGACTCGACTCGACCTTGCCCCCTGTTCATGTGGAACTCATTCATTTAAGGAAGCCGTCGTCAGTCTTCAGTATCACTTCTGCTGGTTGTAATACTAACGAATATCGAAGATTACGCTCGCTCTGGCTCTCTCGTAAGTCCCTGTTATCTTCAACATATTTCGGAAAGTCATGTCTTGTTTTTGCAGAACGAAAATGAAAAGAGTGGCCTCCATACTGATCGCGTTGCTCCTCGTGACGTCATCAGCCGAGAATGACTTGGGTCCCGTAGCGGATAGGCTCTGTTCGGTGGCACGGCTCACCAACTGGATAGCGATACAGACGAACTACATCGCCGACGCGCGGCGCATTCTGGACGTCTCTGCGGAACTGGTCGGCGTGGAGTCGGGGAAGGTGCTGGAGGATATGGCGGGTGTTCGTGTCAACGGGATGGCCGACGAGTTGGACAAGTTGGCGACGCTTTCTGTTGGAAACGTGTCGGTGAGTGGGACGATGGTGAGCAGTCTGAACGCTCTGAATGCCAACGCGTCGGAGTGTGTTCGAGTCGCCGAATCCGGAATGAAAGACCCGATCGAGAAGTTCAAGACTACTAAAAAAGAAGCGATAGACAATTCACAAGTGTGGTCGTTACCTCTCAATACGGCGCCGTTCGTCATAGTCAGTCGAGCTTTGCAATTCATACATTCAAAATTGAATATGGACAAAACTAACGTACAAAATCAGGTGATAAATGAGTTGCTTGCACTTCAGAGCAATATCTCTGAAATGACAGGGACCATCGGCACACTTTCTGAATATAAAACTCATATGAAATCTCTTCTTCCACTCAATGGAGCCAGTCTTCCGATTTCTAACATGATGGTTGTGGTGAAAGTGCTCAAGGGGAGCAAGGACTTTGCAACGTTGGCGGCGGAGTTGGGGGAAGTGAAGACGAGTGTGTCTAGTCTGATTCCCATCGCAAAGGGGGCAGATTCGATGGGCAGTCTTGCCGGAAGGCTGGAGAACGTTCAGAAGGCGATGGGAGCACTTTCCCACCCTCCGAGTGCTGTTTCACTGACTCTGGGACTTCCGAATAAGACACAGGACCTTGATCGAGTGCTACAAGACCTCCAGGAGCCGTGGATTCGTGAATCGGTTGCCGACGGAAAAGAGTTCGGACAGCTCGAAGCGTTGTTCGCCCCTCTCGCGCCCTTCTCGCTCAAAGTCAAATCGCTGGAATCTTCGGTCGCTGCGATTGTTCCGACTTCCAACTCCTCTCGAATCCCCTCCAATCTGCACAAACTTCTTTCCGAAGCGTCCGTCGAAGGGGCCAAACTCCAGAACGTGCAGGACCTCGGGACATCGGTCGACGGCATTCACAAGTGTGTGGCTGATCTGAAGACAGTCAACACGCAGTTGGACTTTGATAAGATTGAGAAGGCGATCAACTACGCAATATCGATTGATATGGAAGTTCAGAAACTGCAAGAAGCTATGGAAAACATTTCGAAGTTGGCGGAGATCAAGCAAAATAATGCAAAGTTCGGGGAAATCGAGAAAATTCTCTCCGACAACGACTTTTCTGGGCTAACTGTGCTGAATGCGAAGGTGAAAAAAATCCGGAATATTACAGACGTGAAACTACTTATGGATGCTCTCGAAACAGTCGTAGCTCAACTTCAGCCATTTTCCAAGGACAAATTGAAGGTAATGCTCAGGAGAGATCCCGATTGGGATGCGCTTTCGAAGGTGGAGACGGCTTTTGAGGAGGCGAACTTGCAGCCGGTGCTCGAGTGTCTGTCGAAAAGTAAGGACACAAACTCTCTGAATGGAGTCGACAGTGTGCTGAAATTCGGTGAAACACTGAGAGCCATCGATCAAAAGGACATTGCCCACGTCTCTGCCCAGTTGAGAGCAGTCCCCCAGTTCCAGAAGACCATGAAGGAGGTGAGGAATACGACAGGCGGGATGCAGATGCCGGAAGCGCCACAAGTCGCTGAAGACGTCGGAAAGGGAGTGGGAGTGATTCGGAAGATGAACGAGGTCCTGGTGAAGAAGAGTGCTCTGTCGCAGGCGATCGACTCTTTCAAGGGTCAGCAACAGTGGACGACTGCGAAGACGGAAGAGGTCAACGCACTGGTAGCTGCCGTCGAGACCCTTGACGCGGCTGCGAAGCCACTGATGGCCGTCGGCAAGTTATCAGACATTTGGAACATCTTCTCGAGCGCCGAGGGGGTCTCAAAAGTGGCTGCCGACACGAAACTGTTCAGGTCCCTCATCAGTTCCAACCCGTCGGCTTCTTCGAACAGCCTTCTCGACTTGAGCACACTCGAATTGGACTTCACCGGAGCCCGTCTGAACCTGAAGGCCGCCTCGTTGGCTCTTCCCACCCTGACGTCGTTTTTCGACACGTTCTTCCAGAACGAGAAGCGGTCGGTCACACCGCTGATTGTCATCCAACAGTGAGCCTTTTTTTCTATTGAATATTTTGAGAAGAGACGCAATCAAAACCTTTTGAATTTCAAAAATGTGTGACCAGAATGTTCAGATACTCTGTAACCGCGGTAGGCTATTGTTCAATTGTTAATTTTACTAAAAACAGTATTAGGCTTCTAAGTATTAATGCAAGAATCGCAATTTGCTTCCCTTACTTTTTTTTCCGAAGCTGTATTAGGCCTCGCCGCGAGCGTGGACTCCGTAGCTGCGAATCGGAGCAGGTCCCGCAACGAAAGAGAGAGGCAGTGCGCAATCTTTGGAGACACAGACATCTTGAGACATTTTGGCGCCAAAAGAGAGATAGGAAAAACCGAAATTTTTATATGAAAGGCCTATTGATATACTGCATAGAACTGTCTTCGGTAATTGGTATATTAACATTGAGAAGGGTTAAAAAAAATTAAAAACCGAATTCAATCCAATTGTTGAGATTTCATCTGAATTTTTCAGCATTTCAAAATGAAATTCAATTATGAGTGTCTTCACAAAAACTGCTAAGAATGACTTGCTCTTCCGAATAGTTTTTGTTTCATTCAGATCGGAGAAAAATTTTCAAAAAATGATTATCAGTTATTGACTTTTTTTGGATTTTTTTTCAACCCGTCTCGATCACGCTCATATTTTTATATGAAAGGCCTATCAATATACTATATATAATTGTTTTTAGTGATTGGTATATTCACATTGGGAAGGGTGAAAACCATTTAAATGTGTTTTTCGAACTAGTAAATAGACATTTTCTGGTTTTCAAAGTGGTGATAAAATTAGTGATAAACTGTAAAAGTGCATGAGAAAGTATGTTCTATCGAATGGTCAAAGAATTATAAAAATCGGTCGACGAAGAAAAAAGTTGATTTTTCGACTTTGCACGGCTGTAATTCCAGCCAAGGGGGGGGCAGAGTCTGACGAGGAAAACGCTTTGGCGGCTACCGGCAGGTCTCGTAACGAACGAGACACAGCTCAACGTTTGTTACCGTAGCCCTTGATCTAAAAAGATGGTATTCGGTCGGTTTTCATTCGGATTTTTCGATAAAACGGATTAAGCATGATAAAAGAATGGATTGACACGAAAAACACCCGGAATCCTGGATATTTGAAAATTTCAAATAGTTTTCACTGTAATTCGAGCCGGCGCGAAACTGTCGGTGGCCTAGAAAACTCGAAAACTCGTCAAAATCTTCATCTCGGATGCATCCGATGGAAATATGCCTAAACACACAAACATCATAGCGCTCGAGGATCGTTTTGAAATTTTAGTGCCCTCTACACTTCGAGATTCTCAGAGAACGTGTCTTAAAAACCAATCGAATTGCTCAATAGCATTCAAATGTTCCACGTTTGCCGAGCATCTGAAATATTTTTGATCAGTCTCTGAGAGACTAAAATAACCCACAATTAATCATAATTAAAGCGGTCTTATTCAGAGGAACAAATGCTCTTCCCGATAGATCGAGAGGTGTCGATCTCACATCATTCGCGGTATGGGGACCCATTGGCTTTATAGTTTTAGTCGTGGCCTTCATTATCGCATACTTTTGTATCAACTGCAAACAAAAGAGTAAGATACCACTTCTCCCCCCAAATTGTTTTTCCAATTCTCTGCAGGAGATGCTAAAGAACGATGCAAATTAGAAAATGAGGAATTACTGAAAAAGCACAAAGAAAAGGAAGAGGAAGCGGCACGACTAGAAACAGAAAAGAAAGAGGAAGCGGCACGACTAGACAAAGCAAAGGAAGAGGAAGCTGCACGACAAGAAAAGTTAAAATTTGATAACCGTGATAAATACTTCGCGCATTCGGTGGGTTCTCATCAATCGGTTGATGAACATGTCTCTCGGAATCGCTATTATAAACGGTTTTCAGGCGTTAAAAATATTAGCTTACGGGGATAATCTTGAAACAGTGATGTGTAAAGCGTACGAAGATGGAGCAATGAAAAATATCGAAACGGCGGTTGCTTGCGGCGCCTATATCGATGGTTTTGGTGGGTTGTTCTCTTATTGCTCCCCTCTGCTGCTAACTCATTGTTACAATTCACTTCTCAGATAACGAAGGCAAAACTACTCTCCACTCGGCTTTATATGATTATCTCCCGGAAATGATCGAGTTTCTCATCAAGAGCGGAGCCAATCGCAACCTATACGATAGCTATAAATGGACACCAGAGCTGTGGATTAAGCAGAAGTTGAAAACGTTGTCGAAAAAGAAAAGAAGTGATGAAGAGGAAGAGATGCTGAAGCAGCTCAAGGAAATCAAGGCTATTTTGGAAAATCTGAAGGATCAAGTATTCCAGCCAAGTTTGTCTATGTCTTTTGTTAAACATTCTCCAACTCTTGTTTCAGAAATACCCGATTTGCTACCAACAAAAGATTACTTAGTCGATCTACGATTCGTAATAGAGCATGAAAGTTTGAATCAGTTCAAAGAGAAGAATGAGGGCATAGTAAGTCTTACAAGAGCATTTTATCGACAGTGCAAAACGGCTTATGTGTAGATTTGCGGGAGATCGCTGCGCTCCCGCAAAGTTCCTTTTGCATTGTCCAGAAAGTCTATTGACATACTCTTCTACAGGGTGACAAATATAAATAGAGATACTGTATTTGTTTAAATATAAATGAATTCAATTCGAACAAAACCTTTTTTTAATTTAAAATAATTGAATTTCAGAATTATTTATTTTATTGATTTTTATGGACTATGTATTTTTGGAAAATTGAAAAATTGAAAAAATGTTTTATTAAAGAATGTAGTAAAAATATATTTCAAAATCTTGGAACTTGCGCAAACGCGCTCCAGTGGACTCCTGTTGGTTTCGCCACGACTCTCGTCTGCGTCACGGCGAACCACGATCGACGTGTTAGAGGAAAATCTAGGCCATATTTGCGTTTTGAAACTACGCCTCCAGACACCGTTTCCTAGTCCCCGAGGGTTTTTCGCATTTTTCTCGAAAAACTTCTTTAAAGTTGCAAATTTTTTTTATACAAAACCTTCAAAATTAATTTTCCAACGATTTAAAAAAAATTCATGCCCTAAATACCATTGTCCCGAAAACCATTGCCCCGAAAAATACGGGGAAGAAGGCGTTCAAAAGGCGTTTTTGGGAGGACTCCGCCAATCGGACCTGCGTGCGGCGGAGTTGCAAAATTTCACGCGGCGGTTACGAAAGCGGCGTGGCCCACGGTTCGGGATTGCTGATTGGTGGCCGAACCCGGAAAAATGCTGCAAAAATTTACTACTAGACGTCGCCGCTGGTTCGCCGTGTGCGTCTCTCGTGGAATACACGAGACAGAGACAATAGTCGTGGCGAGACCAACACGAGTCCAGCAAAGCGCATTTGCGCAAGTTCCAAGATTTTTGAAAATAATGTTAAAACTGGGGCGAAGCTTTTGCACAACTGCGACATTCTGTAATGGACTTATTCAAGTTCTATTTCGATGGCATTTCGCGACGTATTTTTCCAATTCAAACGACGTCGCGAAACTCGAGTTTCACGACGTTTCACAACAGTGCAAAAACGCCTTTGGGTAGATTTACGAGCGATCGCTGCGAGACCCACAGTCGCAAAACTATTTAGCACTGTTGTGAAACGTGAAACTCGAGTTTCGCGACGTCGTTTGATTTGGAAAAATACGTCGCGAAACGTTGCGAAATGCCATCGAAATGCAACTTTAATAGGTCGGTTTTTGAAACGTTTGATGTGGTAAAGTATTCGCGGAGTACTTAAAAAGCTCGCAGTTTCAACAGGAGAGTCCGAATTTCAAAAGCTTCCTAAAAATACCCGAAGACTGAGCAACCGTAGCCAGTCGTTCGGGCCTAAGTTTTATAGAGCACATTCTTGCGCCAAGGGGTGCTGCGGCCGACGTCAGCAAGTACGCTCCACTGAAGGTATACGGTTCCTCGTTTTGTGTGATCCTGAATTTAGGCTTAATAAACTGCAGTTAACTGTTAACTGCTTTCAAAGCATGGTTTTTTGAATTTTGGCTGTTCTTCTTAAAAATGCCCTGACGATTACTATGCTAAAACAACACACAGCCGTGTTTTCTATGTACACCAAACAATGCCGACGAATTTTTAAACATGCATACCGTAAAGTCTCTAATAGAAGGGCACCCCAAACGCTGCCGGAGAATCAATTCATCTCGATATTGATAAGAGGTATCAAAAAGTTGTCAACAGCAAACTTGTAGTCCTAGTTATGATCTACGAGTTTGCTGTTAACAACTTTTTGATATCTCTTATCAATCTCGAGATATAATGATTTACCGGCAGCGTTTGGGGTGCCCTTCTATTAGAGACTTTACGGTATTTTGAATTCGTCCAGGAAACAAATAAAAATTCAAATGAGAATGATTGTTGCGCACATTGTGCCAGTCAAATTCGAAACCACAAGTGGGAAATTGCGCCACCCGTTTCGTTGGCCTAAAATTTGTACGATGCAAATTTGTAGAACATTCTAAATACCCGAGGTAAACCAGTTCCCTTGTGAGGAATCCTTATGAAACCTCATTGCAAATGATCAATTCCATCGGATCCGCGGAACAATAATTCGGCTCCTGCAAATTCAGTGAAAAAAAAATCAAGAAAATGTGGGAGATGCGTCAAATCATGTTGCGAAATTTCAAAAAGTTGCGAAAAGGCACAGTTGCGAGTTGGCACGGAGCCGCACGTTCGCGCGAACTATACATAATATTATGTTTCCAGCGAAGTGGCGCGACAGCGACGCGTGGGAGGAGTCGGGTCTCGCCACGGGAACATGAAATTTTTCGAAAATCGACATGCGCCTTTGAACTTTGAGGTACGGTCTACCGTAGTTTCTTTAAAGGCTCATATCGATTTTCAAAAAATGTTCTCGTGGCGAGACCCGATTCCTTCCGCGCTCTGCCATCGCGCCAAGGAAATAAATATCGTATTTACTCGAATAGAAGGACATTCCTGGCAGAACTACTGCAAATCCGAAATCACCGCGATAAGTAGGACAAATCGGATTCCGATTTTACAGTGACGTTCGGAAAATAATGAATGTTCTTTTTTAAAAAAAGTTGACTTTCATTCGGTGCACTAGTGTACTTGCCGAGTGTCGGAGTAAAAGGAAATTTCAGTTGTACGACCCTAATTCTCTGAAAAAAGGCAGCAAACGAAGAACACATCTAGTTGTGAACACGAACCGGGAAGGTGTGTACGACATTGACCCACGCGTCAAAGACAAAGACGACATTACGCTGATTCACGAAGTTTCTCGTGTTTTAGAGTACGTTTGAATGCTCCAGTACAGATTTCCTACTATCTGATCTATCTTGTTTTCTCAACCATCAAATTCTAGCGCCGACATGCTCGTGGACAGTTCTTGGATTACGAAGTGTGTGAAAGATGAGAAGAACTTGCACAATGACTATGAGAATCGCGTCCAGAAGGTCAAATTCAACGGAGTCGTGTACCCAATTGACGAGTGGAAGAAGGACCTCCAACTCAGAGTGAGTAGATTTTTTGAATATCTGCACATCCAATGCAAACGTGCTCCTCTGCTAAATTGGTGTCTGTATCTCTGCGCGCTCTGGTATTCGGAACGGTTCAAGAAAGTTCAGACGCAGACATGAGAGTTACAGCCAAAAAGTGTGATTGCAGGCAGTGGATATGCGTCCTGTGATTTGGTGCGATCGGGTTTTGTGAATGCTACTACCGTATTTCCTCAAATAGAGTAGCAACCCAAAAGAATTATATGTCGAGATTAATAAGCAATATCAAAAACTGTCAACTGCAAACTTGTAGTTTTAGTTATGATCTACAAGTTTGCTGTTGACAACTTCTTGATATCTCTTATCAATCTCGAGATATAATGATTCTCTGGGGCAGCGTTTTGGGTGACGATATATTCACGGCGAACAAGCGGCGACGTCCAGTAGTAAAATTTTGCAGCATTTTTCCGGGTTCGGCCACCAATCAGCAATCCTGAACCGTGGGACACGCCCCTTTCGCAACCGCCGCGTGAAATTTTGCAACTTTGCCGCACGCGGGTCCGATTGGCGGAGTCCTCTCAAAAACGCCTTTTGAACGGACTCCGCGACAACTCGCAACCCCGACAGCTCGCAACCCCGACATTTCGCCACTCTAACGCATTTCCGGAAAGTATCAAGTACATTTTGTTCAACAAAAAGAAAGAGAGAAAGAAAGAGAGAGAAAAAGAAAGAAAGAGAGAGAAAAAGAAAGAAAAAGAGAGAGAGAGAGAAAGAAAGAGAGAGAAAAAGAAAGAAAGAGAGAGAGAGAGAGAGAAAAAAAGAAAGAGAGAGAGAGAGAAAAAAAAAGAAAGAGAGAGAGAGAGAAAAAAAAGAAAGAGAGAGAGAGAGAGAAAAAAAAGAGAGAGAGAGAAAGAAAAAGAAAGAGAGAGAGAGAAAAAAAGAAAAAGAAAGAGAAAGATAGATACATATTAAGGACGCTTTGCGGCTCTTACAGCCTTCAAAAACTGTAAACCGGTTAGCGGGAGAGCGGGGGGAGCTGGATTGTTCTCCAGGACTGTCCGAAGTCGTTTATCTTTGAGAACGTCTTTCAGTTTTCTTCGGTGACAAATCTGATTTAAAACGAAATAGTAAAATACGAAATTGGAGAAATCCATGAAAACATATAAAAACACACAATATGCACATATCGTATTTACTCGAATAGAGTGACATGCCCTTCTATTAAAATGAATAACAATTGTTCAACTCTTTTTTGAGTGCCGTTCTATTCGAGTATATACAGTAGACAGCCAAAAATGAAATAAAAAATCATGCGAAAGACAGAAAACAGAATGCAGTGACTCTGTTCATAATTGACTTCCATTCAGCGATTGGCCTATTTGACTGGAGCGAACGTGATGTTTGTCGGAGAAAAGAAGGATCAATTGGAGGGTTTCGGACTCCTTCTGAAGATGATAGGCGGTACATTCCACAGCGAGTCATTTATCAATAATTCTGAAGTGGAAGACGGACCTCTTTACTTCCATCCGGAAAAAAAATCTCGGTTCATTATCTACGGAACGGGAGTGAGTGACGACAATGAATCACCGGATAACAACTCGACCATTTCCAGAAAGCTAAAGAAATCGACTTGCTATTCGGTGGTGCGAAGAATGTCAAAAACGCGAGGAAAAACTTCACCATTATGAGTTTGAAAGATTTTTTGACGTTTCTGTTGGCGAGACGTATAAAAGAAGAATCTCGTGAGTACAAGGATCCAAATGCGAAGAAGACCGCTCCCGCATCTACGGCGGCTACTTCAACTACGGCGGGTACTTCAACTACGGCGGGTACTGCATCTACAGCACCTACTGCTTCTACGGCGGCTACTTCAACTACGGCGGGTACTGCATCTACAGCACCTACTGCTTCTACGGCGGGTACTGCATCTACGGCCACTACATCATCTGCTGCACAATCTCCGGCTGCACAACACATTGTATAAGTCATTTTTTATTCAATATAATAAAAGTTGCATTCGATCCAGAAAAAGCTGGATATTTGTTGTTGTTGCTCAGCAGCTGCTAGTCAGCAAATGGAAAGCGGCTCAAACTAGCTGAAATTTAGGAGGAAACACAAGAAACAAAGTGAAATTCGTGTACGAAACAGCAGTGACTACAAAAGTTCAATTATGCGTCGAGAAAAGTGTTTTGCATTTATAGAGAAAGTGGTTTATTGTTAGGCGAATAATGAAACAAAGAACATATATCAACTTGACCCGTGGAAAATCAACAATTCAATCGATTCAATCGTCACGGAGAATATCCATAGTTGTCATGTTGGTGGTACATCTGAGGAACAACATTCTGATGGGCATGGTATTGAGGGATATCACACGAGGCTTGAAGGGGAGCAGCCGATGGTTGATTGGGTGAATAGTAGTATTGAGGGGGAGAAAGAGACGAGTTGGAGGAGGCGGATGAGAAGGAAGAGACGGCGGTCGGATGGAGGTGGTGGGAGGACGGATCGGAGAAGATGTCGAATTGGGATGGAGGTAGCAGTTGGCGGGGTTGCACCTGGAATATACTAAAGATCATGTCAGTCCATGGGAGTTCTGCGCCGCCGAACCGCGAATTTTCGAAAAAATGGACACAAAACACACGTTCTAACGTTGAATACTCAGGCAACAGTACGCAGCGAACATTTGCGTCCGGGAAACTCCCGTGCAGCCGGGTGTCAAATACTCACCTGTAGAAGGTTGGCCAGCATGTTGGTGGTGGTCTGCGAGAGTCCGTTGGCCAGTTGGTGAGCGTACTCCAGAGGACTCGGCTGCTCGTTCGTTTGCAACATCTTCTGCAGAGCGTCGATGTAGTTTCTGAAGGAGGCAGATGAGACGAGGGATCGTTAAATTCTGATGAAATGCCCCCGAATTTCATAAAAGGGCATGCGGGGGCGGGCGGGGTGGCCATTTTGCTGCGTACGTCTCTCGATTTCTCTCACTATTTCCAGCTGCGTAGCCGAAATAGCGGGAAAACAGGCGAGACGCAGACCACTGTGGAGCGGAGGAGCACGATTGCATTGCATGCGCACTTTATGAGTCCGTGAACCGTCTTTCCAGCCGTCGCTCTATTGCCAGTATTCACAGTTTAACCGGTACGAGACATTTGTGATTAGGCGACAACGGAAAATCGAAGACTACAAAAATCAAGAGTTTATCTCCCTTCGAATGCACTTTTCTGTTTTGCCAATTCTTCTACATTTTCGTGAAAGCTCCGTAAATACCCAGAAACATCATAAGCATTTTCTGAACAGACAGCATGGGTCAGATCCCTGAATATTGTGGTAGAGAGAAGAGATTTTCTAATCCGCGTCTCCCGAGAAATCTGTCGGTCTACCTGTCATTTCGGTACGAGACTCCGTTTCCGCCAAAGAGACCGCCCGTTGAAGCTTACCGGTCCGAATAATTGGCGGTTAAAACGACAATTATTGTTTCTTTCTCACCCGATTAGTTGCTGTCAACTGGAGCCTACAGTACTCTCTCGTGTTATGAAAAACTGATCTTTTCTAGAACTTTTTAAAGTTTTCACTCTCATGTCGACAGAATTCTGCTGAAAAACGGCGAAGTGGCTCGAGAAATAGCCGAGAAGAACGTGAAGGAAGTGCGGAAGATTGTTGGATTCTTGTAAGTTTTCATTTGAATGTTTAGGGTTAAATAGGATTTTTTGAGCTTTTGTTATTTATCATATTCGTTTTGTTTTGTTTTTTCTTCAAACTATAAACCATATTCGGAACATTAGACGTGTAATTGAGCTGCTTCGAATATTCATTGGCGAGTATCTGGCAGCAGTGATGGAATAATTACCCTCTGCCTCCCGTCTCCACGTAATTATTCGTTCGCCCATCACCTCCTCCACCCACTGTAAATTATTATTATGCGGACATTCGCAAGAGTAAACAACCACTTCATGCGCCTTTTTGTTTCCGTTATAATGATAGTTGTTGGAGGAGGAAGAAACGACGAGAAAAGAGGCAAGTGCCATGGGAAAGTCTAGATGCTCATGGTCCATGGGCATCTCCAAATGGAATATGCAAAGTAGTCATCAAGACAGTTGTGCAGCTACGGAATGCGGAACGGAAAAACGGATGAAAGACTTGAAAAGGAAGATTGACCGGAATGAAGTCTCCGAGAGGAAATCGGTTTCCGGAAGAACAGAACCAGGTCCGCCGATCCGCTGCGGGAGCCGTGTAGGACACGATGCGTACACGCCAGCGGTTTAGCGGTGAATGGATTGACATGAGAAACACCCGGGAAACAGTTGAAATTTCGTACTATCAAGAAGTCGGCTTGCCAAATTGCAATGTTCAACACAAAGTTTGTCGTTTAATGAAAGTAGAGTAAGTCTGTAAGCGGTTCGGTTACTGTAGAGTTCAACACGTGATGCCCTCAATCGACCGACCGTGGACTCGACTCGACCATGCCCCCTGTTCACGTGAAACTCATTCATTTAAGGAAGCCGTCGTCAGTCTTCAGTATCACTTCTGCTGGTCGTAAAACTAACGAATATCGAAGAAAACGCTCCCTCTAGTTCTCTCGTAAGTCCCTGCTATCTTCAACATATTTCGGAAAGTCATGTCTTGTTTTTGCAGAACGAAAATGAAAAGAGTCGTCTCCATTCTTATCGCGTTGCTCCTCGTGACGTCATCAGCCGAGAATGACTTGGGTCCCGTGGCGGATAGGCTCTGTTCGGTGGCACGGCTCACCAACTGGATAGCGATACAGACGAACTACATCGGCGACGCGCGGCGCATTCTGGACGTCTCTGCGGAACTGGTCGGCGTGGAGTCGGGGAAGGTGCTGGAGGATATGGCGGGTGTCCGTGTCAACGGGATGGCCGACGAGTTGGACAAGTTGGCGACGCTTTCTGTTGGAAACGTGTCGGTGAGTGGGACGATGGTGAGCAGTCTGAACGCTCTGAATGCCAACGCGTCGGAGTGTGTTCGAGTCGCCGAATCCGGAATGAATGACCCGATCGAGAAGTTCAAGACTACGAAGGAAGAAGCGATAGACAATTTACAAGAATGGTCCTTACCTCTCAATACGGCGCCGTTCGTCACTGTCAGTCGAGCTTTGCAGTTCATACATACAGAATTGAATATGGACAAAACTAACGTACAAATTCAGCTGATAAATGAGTTGCTTGCACTCCAGAGCAATATCACTAAAATGACAGGGACCATCGGCACACTTTCCAGATATAAAACTCTTATGGGATCTCTTCTTCCACTCAATGGAGCCAGTCTTCCGATTTCTAACATGATGGTTGTGGTGAAAGTGCTCAAGGGGAGCAAGGACTTTGCAACGTTGGCGGCGGAGTTGGGGGAAGTGAAGACGAGTGTGTCTAGTCTGATTCCCATCGCAAAGGGGGCAGATTCGATGGGCAGTCTTGCCGGAAGGCTGGAGAACGTTCAGAAGGCGATGAGAGCACTTTCCCACCCGCCGAGTGCTGTTTCACTGACTCTGGGACTTCCGAATAAGACACAGGACCTTGATCGAGTGCTACAAGACCTCCAGGAGCAGTGGATTCGCGAATCGGTTGCCGACGGAAAAGAGTTCGGACAGCTCGAAGCGTTGTTCGCCCCTCTCGCGCCCTTCTCGCTCAAAATCAAATCGCTGGCATCTTCGGTCGCTGCGCTTGTTCCGTCTTCCAACTCTCCTCGAAACCCCTCCAATCTGCACAAACTTCTTTCCGAAGCGTCCGTCGAAGGGGCCAAACTCCAGAACGTGCAGGACCTCGGGACATCGGTCGACGGCATTCACAAGTGTGTGGCTGACCTGAAGACAGTCAACACGCAGTTGGACTTTGATAAGATTGAGAAGGCGATCAACTACGCAATATCGATTGATAATGAAGTTCGGAAACTGCAAGAAGCTATGGAAAACGTTTCGAAGTTGGCGGAGATCAAGAAAAACAATACAAAGTTCGGGGAAATTGAGAAAATTCTCTCCGACAACGACTTTGATGGGCTAACTGTGCTGAATACGAAGGTGAAAAAAATCCAGAATATAACAGACGTGAAAGTGCTAATGGATGCTCTCGAAACAGTCGTAGCTCAACTTCGGCCGTTTTCCGGAGACAAATTGGAAAAGATGCTCAAGGAAAACCTTGACTGGAAAGCACTTTCGAACGTGGAGACGGCTTTCAAGGAGGCGAACTTGCAGCCGGTGCTCGAGTGTCTGTCGAAAAGTAAGGACACAAACTCTCTGAATGGAGTGGACAGTGTGCTCAAATTCGGCGAAACACTGAGAGCCATCGATCAAAAGGACATTGCCCACGTCTCTGCCCAGTTGAGAGCAGTCCCCCAGTTCCAGAAGACCATGAAGGAGGTGAGAAACACGACAGGCGGGATGCAGATGCCGGAAGCGCCACAAGTCGCTGAAGACGTCGGAAAGGGAGTGGGAGTGATTCGGAAGATGAACGAGGTCCTGGTGAAGAAGAGTGCTCTGTCGCAGGCGATCGACTCTTTCAAGGGTCAGCAACAGTGGACGACTGCGAAGACGGAAGAGGTCAACGCACTGGTGGCTGCCGTCGAGACCCTTGACGCGGCTGCGAAGCCACTGATGGCCGACGGCAAGTTATCAGACATTTGGAACATCTTCTCGAGCGCCGAGGGGGTCTCAAAAGTGGCTGCCGACACGAAACTGTTCAGGTCCCTCATCAGTTCCAACCCGTCGGCTTCTTCGAACAGCCTTCTCGACTTGAGCACACTCGAATTGGACTTCACCGGAGCCCGTCTGAACCTGAAGGCCGCCTCGTTGGCTCTTCCCACCCTGACGTCGTTTTTCGACACGTTCTTCCAGAACGAGAAGCGGACGGTCACACCGCTGATTGTCATTCAACAGTGAGCCTTTTTTCTATTGAATATTTTGAGAAGGGACGCAACGAAAGAGCGAGGCAGTGCGCAAACTTTGGAGCACGGCGAACCACGATCGACGTGTTAGAGGAAAATCTAGGCCATATTTGCGTTTTGAAACTCCGCCTCCGGACACCGTTTCCTAGTCCCCGAGGGTTTTTCGCATTTTTCTCGAAAAACTTATAAAAAGTTGCAAATTTTTTTTATACAAAACCTTCAAAATTAATTATCGAACGATTTAAAAAAAATTCATGCCCTAAATTTAAGACCATTGCCCCGAAAAATACGGGGACGAGGGCGTTCAAAAGGCGTTTTTGGGAGGACTCCGCCAATCGGACCTACGTGCGGCGGAGTTGCGAAATTTCACGCGGCGGTTGCGAAAGGGGCGTGGCCCACGTTTCAGGATTTCTGATAGGTGGCCGAACCCAGAAAAATGCTGCAAAAATTTACTACTAGACGTCGCCGCTGGTTCGCCGTGTGGAGACACAGACAATTGGATACATTTTGGCGCCAAAAGAGAAATGGGAAAAACCGAAAAACATATTTTGAGAAATTTTCACGGAAACCACGGAAACCTATCGAATTGCTCAACAACATCCAAATGTTCCACGTTTTTCGAGCATCTGAAATATTTTGGACCAGTCTCTCCTTTATTGACACACTAATATGACCCACAGTTAATCATAATTAGAGTAATTCAGAGAAATAAATACTCTTCCCGATGAATCAATCAGACTCGGCTCTATCATAATATGGGTAGTACGCATCTTGTCATTCGCCTTCTTGATCTTCATTTCATGCGCTACAATCGGCCTCTTCATATGGAGTAAGTTACCACTCCCCCTTCATTTCTCTCTCTCTTTCTCTGCAGGACGAGCTCGGAAACGATTGCTGAAAGATAAGAAAGAGAAACCGTTCAAATACTTTTCGCACGCGGTGGGTTCTCATCAATCGATTGATTCTTGGAATCGCTATTGTAAACGGTTTTCAGGGACTAAAAATAACAGTTAACGATGAAACTCTTGAAACACTGATGGGTGTGGCGGTAAAAACTGGAGCATTGAAACAAGTTAAAAAGTCGATTGATTGCGGCGCCTATATAGATGGTTTTGGTAGGGGTTTTTTGTTTTATTGCTCCCCTCTTCTGCAAAACTAAACCTTTTTAGACGAAGGCCACACACCTCTCCACCTGGCTATCACTGATCCTTCTCCGGAAATCGTCGAGCTTCTCATCAAAAGCGGAGCCAATCGCAACCTATATAACAGAAACAAAAATACACCAGAGCAGTGGTTGATGATAGAGTTGCGCCGGTTAGAGTCGAAAAAGGGAAAACGTGAAGGCAAAGAAAAAAAGCTGGAACAGCTCGAACAAATCAAGTCTGTTTTTGAAAAGCTGAAGGGTCAAGAATTCCAGCCGAGTTTGTCTCAATGTCGTTTGCCAAAATTCTCCGACTCTTGTTTCAGAAATACCCGATTTGCTACCAACAAAACATTACTTAGTCAATCTAGGATACGTGGATCAGACCAAAAGTGTGGATCAGTTCAAAAAGAAGTATAAGAAGATAGTAAGTCTTACAAGAGCATTTTATCGACAGTGCAAAACGGCTTCTGCGTAGATTTGCGGGAGATCGCTGCGCTCCCGCAAAGGTCCTTTTTCATTGTCCAGAAAGTCTATTGTCAGGGCATACGTACGCTTCTACAGGGTGACAAAATATCCTGGAACTATCCCAGGGACAGCCTGGATATTCCCCAGATGCTGGATATTTTCCTTATCCGTGAATATCCCGCGGATAAAAATATCCGGAAAATATCCGCGGGATATTGCTGGGCATCCCGGCGGATATTTTTTTTATCCTTCAGGATATTTCCAGGATATTTTTCACATGAGTACATACAGGGTGACAAATAAATACCGAGACAGGTTAAACCAGGCGCGAAATTTGTGTGGCAAAGTTTGAAGAACAAACGAGCTGAAAATTCAACAACTTTCAAAAAAGAGTATGCTTAAACTTCTGAACGTTTCGAAAGCAGACGTTTCGAAACCACATGAAATTTTTGAAGATACAATAAGGGTAAAGATAATCCTACATTGTACTCAAATTGTATCTCCTCCCTTATTTTGAACTTTAAAGGTCGTTCGAGATCTCAACATGATCATAAGGACGTTCCGCAATGTTCATCAGAAACCATTTTAACTTTTCCCTCTCATTTTCGAGTTATTGTTGAAAATCGCGATTTTTAATTCTGACGGGCAGTGTAGTAATCGGCGAAGGGCAGTTTTAAAAACATTCGAAATTTGAAAAATCGTCCGCTAAACCGTGTTTGCAAAGCCGTTTAGGACCTCCCAAAACGAGGTACCGTATACTTTTAGAAGAGCGCACTTGCTAATCACGTCGGCCAGAGCACCCCGATCGGAACAATAATTCGGCTCCTGCGAATTCAGTGAACAAAAAACAAAGAAAATGTGGGAGCTGCTTCAAATCATGTTGCGAAATTTTCCAAAATTCTGAAAAGGCATAGTTGCAAAGAGTTGGCACGGACACGGCACCTTGGGAGCTACGCGTTAGAGGAAAATCAAGGCCATATTTGCATTTTGAAACTCCGCCTCCTGACACCGTTTCCTAGTCCCCGAGGGTTTTTCGCATTTTTCTCGAAAAACTTATAAAAAGTTGCAAATTTTGCGTGCGTGCGCGTGCGGCAAAGTTGCAAAATATCACGGGGCGGTAGCAAACGCGGCGTGGCCCACGTTTCAGGATTGCTGATTGGTGGCCGAACCCGGAAAAATGTTGCTAAAATTTACTACACTACACGTAGCTCCCAGGGTGCCGTGACGGAGCTGAAATATAAAATCACGTTCGGTAAATGAATTTTAATTTAAAGTTTTAATAATAATGAAAGTTTTAATTCGATGCACTTGCCGAGTGTCCGTAAAAGGAAATTTTAGGTGCTCGTCCATGAAGACAAACACCGAAGTACACACGTGGTAGTTAATACGGACCGGGAAGGTGTGTTCGACATTGACGCACTCGTCAAAGAAAAAGACGACGTTTCGCTGGTTCACGCAATAGACAATGTTCTCGCGTACGTTTGAATGCAAAGTGTTTGAATGCTCTGAGTACTAGAGATACCCTACTAACATCTATGCCAGAAAATTGCTGCCGGGGGGTATTCTCCGTCTTTACTAACGATTTCCTTTCTTATTTCGCTTATAGAATTACGTGGTATTATTATGAGTAGGGACCTTCGCTGACACCGCGATTGCGGAGTCCACGCTCGCGGCAAACTCATATTTTTTTCAAAAATCTTGGAACCTGCGCAAACGCGCTCCGCTGTATTCGTGTTAGTCTCGCCACGACTATTGTCTGTCTCGTGTATTCTACGAGAGACGCAAACAAGAGTCGTGGCGAGACCAACACGTGTCTAGCGGAGCGCGTTTGCGCAGGTTCCAAGATTTTTGAAATATATAATAATATTCTTAAAATGTTTTCGCTCACTTGGAAAAGAAATCCAAATCTAGTCCCCCGTTGGTCTCGTATCGATGGGCGGATCTAGCCTTGCTGATTGGTTGCAGAGGCCAATCAGCGTGGTGGCCGAATTTTTCCCTCCTCTTCCAAGTGAGCGAAAAAAATTTGGAGAACAATAGCTGCTATAGATTATCTGAGCTAACTTCATTCTTACGAATGAATTTAGAATGAACGAGGAAGTATTATCTATTTCTTTGGAACTGGCGCAGAGCGTGGGATGAATCAGGTCTCGCCACGAGAACATAAAATTTTTCGAAAATCAATATGCGCCTTTGAACTTACTAACTGAGGTACTGTCTACCGTAGTTTCTTTAAAGGCGCATGTCGATTTTCGAAACATTTTATGTTCTCGTGGCGACACCAGATTCACGGAAACACGGGCTGTTGGAGCGTACCTATGTTTAAATTCCCGCTTCGCTACAGTAATGACATGCATCTCTTACTGCGTAACGTTAAAATGATACGCTGCCTTTGAAATGGCCGGGGCCGCATAATTCCTAGGCCATTGGCCTAGAATCCCGCCAACTTGGCCGAATTTTCGCAGGTAATTTTCAAAAAATTTACCGCGACGCGTGCCGCAACGCGCCTGTCCAGTAGAGCGCGTTCTCGATTCGGTACGCTCCAACAGCCCGTGCGGAAACACAGTGCGGATGTCGGATGAAATCGCGCTTTTTGGATCTTCCGTGCGATTCCTCCCACGCTCTACCATCGCGCCAGCTCCAAGAAAATATATCGCGCCAATTCCATTAAAAACAAGGAAATATATAATATCAATGCTTTCACGAAAAGAAAGAATATCACAATTAGCCAGCTATCGGCATCTTTTTTGCACCGGACGGAGAAGGTGTGTTTTCCTTCCACTTTTCACAAAACGGTCATTTTTTGGGTAGGGACATAAGTAAGGGTGTTTTCCCACTCGACTTACCGACCTCTGACGCCGCCTCTATGGCCGGGCTCCTCAATTCTTTCCGTTCTTAAGCTTTTTTCTAAACCACGGCATTGGTCCATTTGCCTGTCGTCTTTTTTAGAAATGCTTCAAAATAATTTTGTTCGGCCGTGGGGGCTGAGAAACGACTGTGGACAAATAAACACAAAAACAGACAGACACACATCCTTTCCCTTTTAGTATAATAAAGATAGTAAACATATTGTCTCTTGATTTCTCAGATTTCTCAATCATCACATTCCAGAACCGACATTCTCGTGAAAAGTTCTTGGGTGACGGCGTGTGTGAAAGACAAGAAGAACTTGCACAATGACTATGAGCACCGCGTTCAGAAGTTCAGATTCAACGGAGTCGTGCACGATAATGTTGACGAGTGGAAGAAGGACTGCCAACTCAGAGTGAGTAGATTTTTTTAAATATCTGCACATCCAATGCACACATGCTCCTCGGCTCTAATGATCTCCGCGCGCTATATACCGTAAAGTCTCTATTTCATTTCTCCCCGAAACGAAAATTTATGTGAAATTCAGATACGTTAGACTAATTTTTGCTTGGAACCACTTCAATAATTTAATGGAAAATCGTATTTATTCTTCGAAAATATGGAAAACAGAATCAGCCAATCTTTGAGACTATGTTCATAATTCATTTCCATTTAGCGGTTAGGCTTCTTGTTTGGAGCAAATGTGATGTTTGTCGGAAAAATGGATCCCGTCCACTTCAAGCGAATTGTGTTATGGTTAGACGGTATTTTCTCCGAAGAATCTTTTATCAATAATTCTGAAGTGGAAGACGGATCTCTTTACTTCCATCCGGAAACAAAATCTCGGTTAATTATCTACGGAACGGGAGTGAGTGACGACAATGAGTAACCGGATAACAACTCGACCATTTCCAGGCAGATAAAGATGTAGACCCGCTGTTCGGTCCGAATGGGATCAAGGAAGCGAAAGAAAACTTCACCATTATGAGTTTGAGAGAGTTTTTCGTGTTTGTGTTGGAGAGACGTATAGACGAAGGATCTCGTGAGTACAAGGATCCAAATGCAGAATAGACCGCTCCCGCATCTACGGCGTCTACTTCATCTACGGCGGCTACTTCAACTACGGCGGGTGCTGCATCTACGGCCGCTACATCATCTGCTGCACAATCTCCAGCTGCACAACACATTGTATAAGTCATTTTTTATTCAATATAATAAAAGTTGCATTCGATCCAGAAAAATCGGATATTTGTTGTTGTTGCTCAGCAGCTGCTTGCCAGCAAATGGAAAGCGGCTCAAACTAACTGAAATTTAGGAGGAAATTTGCACAGGAAACAAAGTGAAATTCGTCTACGAAACAGCAGTGACTACAAAAGTTCAATTATGCGTCGAGAAAAGTGTTTTGCATTTATAGAGAAAGTGGTTTATTGTTAGGCGAATAATGAAACAAAGAACATATATCAACTTGACCCGTGGAAAATCAACAATTCACTCAATTCAATCGTCACGGAGAATATCCATAGTTCTCGTGTTGGTGGTACATCTGAGGAACAACATTCTGATGGGCATGGTATTGAGGGATATCACACGAGGCTTGAAGGGGAGCAGCCGATGGTTGATTGGGTGAATAGTAGTATTGAGGGGGAGAAAGAGACGAGTTGGAGGAGGCGGATGAGAAGGAAGAGACGGCGGTCGGATGGAGGTGGTGGGAGGACGGATCGGAGAAGATGTCGAATTGGGATGGAGGTAGCAGTTGGCGGGGTTGCACCTGGAATATACTAAAGATCATGTCAGTCCATGGGAGTTCTGTGCCGCCGAACCGTGAACTTTCGAAAAAATGGACCCAAAACACACGCTCTAACGTTAAATACTCAGGCAACAGTACGCAGCGAACATTTGCGTCCGGGAAACTCCCGTGCAGCCGGGTGTCAAATACTCACCTGTAGAAGGTTGGCCAGCATGTTGGTGGTGGTCTGCGAGAGTCCGTTGGCCAGTTGGTGAGCGTACTCCAGAGGACTCGGCTGCTCGTTCGTTTGCAACATCTTCTGCAGAGCGTCGATGTAGTTTCTGAAGGAGGCAGATGAGACGAGCGATCGTTAAATTCTGATGAAATGCCCCCATAAAAGGGCATGCGGGGGCGGGCGGGGTGGCCCCATAATAAAATCGTCTTACCTCGCGAGTCGCAATGTTTCGATCTTGCTCAGTTTCTGGTGTTGGGTGGTGATGGGAATGTACTCGCGGAGCACGTCCAACGCGTTGTTCAGTCCGTGCATTCGGGCTCGTTCGCGCCCGTTCGCCTTCACTCGACGGATCTTTTTCTTGCTCGCGTCGGCGGCCGGATGGAAGTTTGGAGAGTTGTCGGCGGTGGAGGGACGCATTTTTTTGTTGGGAAATCGGGAGAGGAGAGGGAAATGGAGACGGTGTGGTTGGCGATGGGAATGAGGAATGAGCCGGAACGGGTGTGAGCAGGAGGAGGGCGGAGCGCGCGCGCAGAGGGTGTGGGCTCTTGGTGCAAGTGGGCGGAGCTTAGACGGGGATTGAGAGAGAGAGAGAGTGGATAGAGAAGAGAGAAAGAGAGACACAGGAAGAAGCGAAATGATTATGAGTGATACTCCTGTTACTTGAGAATTCATCGAATTGAAACTTTTTAAAAAAATACAAAAAACATTTTTTGTTGTAACTTCTCCATAAATAATACCAAAACTCCAAAAAGAGGCATGATATTGCCTTGGAATTGGTGATTAATCGTGAAAACATTTAATTGCAGGGAAAAAAAAGAGTACTGTGGCATTAAAAACTACCGTAGGCGAGTACGGTAGCCAGCTTTGAAATATCGGTACATTTCTTTCTATTTTCGAGAATATTTTGTGGTTTGCGCCTCGCAGAATGCTACATTTTCCCCGGAGACATCGAAAAACAGTAAATTTTGGAAAAAAACAGCGAAAAAATGACGATAAAATTTTTTATAAAATTTAACAAAACATTTTTTGCAGACAGCAATGTGTTTTTTAAACAATTTTTCCTGCTATTACAAAAGTTCAGGTTTTATTTTATTGAAAAAAAAACGTTTGGAAAATACCAGAAATGGTGGAAATCTTTAATGGAATCAAGTGTTTCGGTCATTCCGATTTATCTACCTGCCACGTGTCCGTCTCGTTTTGATCCGTAACACTGAATCGCCCTTCCTATCTCGCGCGTTAATTGGCTCATCGAGATGACGGTCGTGCGTGAAACTTGCATATCAAGATGGCCCCCCACTAGATTATCGATCTACAGGGATGCGAGAAGGAAGGAAGGTGTGCATGCCGGAGGAGGATTACCTCTTTGTGTTCCACACCTGACTCTTGACAGTTTCAGACGCGCTGGCAGGTCATTCCCGAAGGTTTCGGGCCATGTCACGAAGGGAACAATACGGGGGGATTCCGGGATCACGGTGAACAACGGAACAGGGCATATGGCTCGGGATACGGCTCTTGCCACGAATAGTCACAGAATCAAAACATTTCGATCATTTACTCTCTACTTTAATAACACCCTCACTTCTCTAACCAAATTACAATAATTAATCGGAAGCCTGCCTGAGCGTCTGCGTCTCCTCGCGCGGCAAAGTCTCTCACCGGCTGCCAACAGTTGGCCATTCATCTATCGAAGAGAAAAAACACGAACACACTTAAACGATGACCCCCCAAGAGCACTACTTATGCATGCAAATCCCACGGAAGGACCATGTCAATCACTGCTTGCTCACGGGCCAGTCAATTTGCGGGGGGAGGAGGAGGAGAGTAAGTTGACGGGGAGGTGCGATACCGCAACGGTTTACCTCAACTGCCTGTTTTCCAGTTTCATAGAGTATCAAAAAATTTGAAGAAAACAATGAGTAGGGTCCGGCAGAAACACAAAAATTGGGTGAAAAATCGAAAAAACTATTTTTCGATTGAAACAATTGTGGCAAATACAAGCTATATACTTAGCTATAAATAACAAAATGAAAAAAACCAATAAAAGTTGAATTTTTACAACGTTGACGATCGTTTTCCATGTTGATAGCCGAAAAACGTTGAAAGTCAATCAGTTGATAAACTTTGGCCTGATCGAACGACCAAAACTGAGTGAGGAAGTCAAAAAGTCGAAAAAGTCAAAAATCCAAAAGTCATTCAAAAATTGTAAATTACATTGGAAAACTGGATAATAGTTAAAAATTTATCAGACGCCTGCAAAAAAAGACGGGTGTTAAAAGCATTGTTAGAATTTTTTGGGAAATTTACATTTTTTCGTAAATGGGTTTTATAACAATTTGAACAATATCTAAATATATACATAACAGTTGTTTTAAAATAAAACTATCTGTCAAGTTTTATGAATTTTGATGAAAATTTGGTAGTTTTTTCAAGTAAAGAGGACAGGATATTTTTGAGGGAAATTTGAGAAATTTTTCAGAAAAATTTCCGAAAGAATTCCGTTTTTTCTAGAATTTTTCGAATTTCAGGTCTTAAAAATTGACGATTTTGCTCAATTTGCTACAATTCAGATCATGAACTCCTCTTAACCGTTTCCCCACACACCTTCTTGACTTTTCCGCCCTCTGACACCTCCCGTAATCCTTCGCATCATTTGCATTCCTTTCGTTTACCGCAAATCCATTGCGCAATCGCACCTTATTAGTCGCGTCTTCGTCACCGTATGCTACTTCGAACCACGCGACTCTGTAATTAATCCGAGCCGGCGGTAAGGGAGCCGCGAAAAAAGGCGATGGGCGGTGTGTTGCAATAATAACATATGGGTGTCAAGGTGATGATGAGGGGGGTGTCTGGGACAGGATGATGAGTTCTCAGCCGCACCATTTCGTCGCTTTCCCATTCGTGTCACTCGATTATTCATCAATTAATCTCGCCTTCTGAATGCTTTTGCCGGCTGACAGAACGGTTTCCTTGATTTTTGCCTTTCGGCGCCGCAAAAAGGCCACAGAATGAGTGATGAGCATTAGCATTCGGCCGGACGGGCGGTCCCGAACAGACGGTTACGGTTTTCCGGAGAAACCGGAGAAGCCGGTCGACCGGAACAATCGCGGCTTCTTGGAAGCTTGGCAGCTCTTGTGCTCACTGTGCTCACGTAACAGTATCACGTTTGCAGGTGTCTCCCGCATGATGTACCTGTTGGTGTTCCTATTGACAGATGCCCTTGTTTGCCAGCAGGTGTTCATTCCCTCTCCATATCATCGTGTAGCTCATTGAGCAAATATGTGTGTGCCACTGTATCGATGGCTAGTATGCGCGAAAACTTTCAAGTACCCCCGATGACACGTGGCTTAGAGGGTCCTCGTGATGATGCGCTCAAGTGGGAGGGGTCGAGAGGGGAGACAAGTTGTGCAATGCCTATACATCCGAATTGGAGCACAATTCATGATTCGGTAACCCTAATCCGAATCTTCAGCGGTCAGTTCTTATTCTTTCCTGAATAGAGAAATTTTCAAACGTGGGGCGACGACGGTGACAAACGTCTTCTGGTGCAGTGACCATCTGCTGTGCATTCAATGAGAATCAATCACCAAAAGACACAGGAGAGGTGCGGCGCCCGCCAGCGGGGGCAAAATCAAAGCAGAAATATGCAAATTCACTTGCTTCTTTGCTCTCCTTTCGGCCATAATTATCGAAAAGAAGAAGAGAAAAAGCACCCGAATTTACCTTTTGAATTCCTGAATTTTCGATAAGGGAGGCTTTGAAATTTCATCAGAAAGTGGTATGCGCCTTTAAAATACTGTAGCAAGAAAGTGGAGACGCAGGTGGAGGAAGAGATTTTTTGAGGGAATTTTTTCAGTGAAAAAGTTTATTTTTATTTCAAGAAATCGCGTGTGAATAAACAAATTGTTTGGATAGTAGGGCATAAAAACCTGAAATTAACTGAAATGCTAAACAAATTTTACATAAGAAATTGACAAACTCTTGGGAAAAACCTTTAGAAGCGCCTTTCCAATGCTTTTTCTCGTGTTTTTCTTCTTCATTTCCCCCCGCGCTTCTCCTTAATAAGCACTCAAAAGCGCGGCACATCATGGAGCTTCCCGCAGAGCAGCGTGGGTGTCAAAAGCCTCTCGGGCGGCATGTCTCTTGACGACAAACAGACCGAATGAGTGGTAATCAGATCGAAATGGAAGTCAATCAACCATCTACAGTAATCCCATCTGTTCCCCCCACGGAGCATCGTCTTTCCGGCCGCTCACGGCTTCTAATTGTTGTTTTCACACTCATCGTCGCTGCAATATGGTGGTGTTTGACACTGGAGGACAAGTTGTTGACAAGTGAACATTCGAGTGTATCAAGTGGCTGATTGAAAGCAAAAGACAGCCAACAAGTGTTCATCCGGTTTTACAGTAATCCAACAAAAGCTACAGTAATCCCATTCGCATGCACTTATTTTTCCTCGCCATTCCGCCAAAAAGAGATGCCGAGGCGATAAGTTAATCCTGCAGAAAGAAAACAATGCAGAGAAGGAGGACGGTGTCTTGACAGTGTATTTGCATTACAAAAAGGAGGCGAGAACTCGTAAACCAATGCGCTCGTCTTTCGCACCGCCCGACACACAGAAGCCGAAAGGAGTGTGCGGACAGACGGACCAGCTGATTGTAAACTATATGGAGACGACACTAAGGGCGGGAAAACGGCGGAGACATGGCAACAGCAGGGCGAGAGGGAAAGTGTCCGAGGGACGGAGGGAGGGAGAGTTAACACGTAACATCGTATTTTTTGGCTAAAATCCATCGGATTCTAGAATCGATTCTCACTTTTTATGAAATATCGTGCGAACAAAACAGACACAGACACCAGGGGAGCAGAGGAGCGCGTTAGCATTGGATCTCTCACGTTCACTTGTCTCAAGTTCGAAGAAACTGTACTGTTGCATATGCGCTCTATTGAGACAATTCTAGTCTTTTGCGCGAAGTTAAGCGCGTTTCAGAGAAAAGGAATTATCTTGACGCCTCATTTTTGCATATAATGCGCTCTATATAAGCGAGCTTTGTCGATAAACCAATCGATGTTTGGCAGTTGAGAAAGCGCAGTCGCTTCGGAAAAGTGCGGTTTGAATTTGAATTCCCGCTGTCTTGTACTTTCGCCCACAGAAACACAGTGCGAATGTCAAACGCGATGGCGCTTTTTGGCTCTAAGTTTCGCTGCGTGGAATAGCGAGAAAACAGGGAGTGAAGCGAAGAATGAAGAGCTCAAAGGAAGAGGCCGATCTCATTTTGATGGCCCGTCGTCTTCGTCTTTTTCATCATGTATCGAAAAACTCGATCGTAAATACCGGAAGCTATTCGTTTTTAAGAATGCGTCTTTAATTCCTTTGCTTCCACGGTTTCTCGAACATTCGAGTTCATTTCGAGTTTGAGTAAGCAATGACACAAGGGTCTCGCAACGCTCGATTCTGTAGTCAGTTTTCTAGTTCTTCTTCTTTTTTTCTTCTTTTTCTTTTTCTCTTCTTCTCTCTCTTTTCTCTTGCTCTCTTCTTTTTTCTAGTGCAATAGTTCGAAACAAAGAAAACACCGAATAATGCATAATTCCATAATATTTTCAAGTTGCGTAGTCGAAATAGCGTGGGAACAGGTGAGACGCAGACACTGTGGAGCGTAGGAGCACGATTGCATTGGACGCACACTCCAATATGTTTCCATGGCCTGTGTAACCGCTAAATAAAGGAAATTTCAAGCGATGACGCGTATTTGGATTCAATATCATACAAACAAACCCTGTGAACAGTATTATCCAGTCAAAATAATGCATTTTAACCGAAATACGACGATCGCGACAAAACGTTTGGTTCACGACTTGCATTTTTTTGTCGTTTCTCCTATTTTGATCAAGTTTTTTGCTTGCCACAAAAATCAATGATAGGTCAATTAATACATAGTTCCAATTTCCCTTTTTACCAGATGAACACGATGATTTTGTCTGTGTTATACGGAATTTCGCGTGAAATGCCAACGATCCTCACTTCACATCAATCTTCGCAATCATCTGCTCCTCCTTCTCGAAAGTTCATCAACTCGGTCGAGAGTATCAGTGAGAACGTGTGAATGGACAAATAGAAGGCGTGTGTTGGAGAGACAGGTGGTGACACGCACTTCCGCTCGCACCTGGAGCACGGATCCATGTGAGCATTGGATTCTGGAGCAGTTCTTCCGAAAACCATCGCATGTCGGTGAATGATGAAAAAGGAAGCGGGGGATAAACATTGGGAGGTTATGTGTTTTGTAATTGATAGGCTCAAGGGGGGGATCAACGGGAAGAGAAGAGGCCTCCCTTCGCCCTTTAATTAAGCCTTTTTGCGCAATCGAAACCGGATATGTGCCGCTCTTTTTCTCGCGCGCGCGCATGCTCGTGTGCATATTGACACCTTACAGTTACGCAATCGTCTCATCCCTTTGGGGTAAGACGGCGGCGTGAGGGGGAATGCGGGAAATGCGTAGAGAGAAAGAGGGGGTAAAAACGAACAAGTATTCATCAAGACTTGTGAGATGAAGAGGTAGCAGATAGACAGATTATTGAGATGACGGGGTGCCATGAGAGGAGGGAAAAATTTGAAGAGAATGCGAGGGGGGAGTGGGGTAAGGTTATGTGTGTCAAAATTTCCAAAATTATCAAAAAAGAAAAAAAAAACGCGGTGAATTAGGAATGATTGTGGGAGTGCAAACGAGTGTGAAAAAATTAAAACAAATCTTCACAGAGAAACAATTTTTAAGAAGTCGTCGACGAAGAGGTAGATGGTGTGGATGGCGTGGCAGCAGTGTCCTTTGGTGAAGCTTTCTTTGGTACTGGAACATGTTCTTCTTTTTTTGCAGAGCACTGAGTGACGCTCTTCACTCACTTCTCTTGTTGCCCTTTGTGGGCGTCTCCAACTTCTGCTGCTCTTCAGCTGCAGCCGCTTCTGATAGTTCAGCTAACAAATCCAGTGGGTTCTCGACTTTCGCAGCAGATCCATCCTGAAATTGGGTTGTATTTTTTGCAAGACAAGACACTATGCTTACATCTTGACTAGATGGAACTGAAGATGAAGCTGTAGACGAGGAAGACGCCGGTTTGTGATGAACGATGGCTTGATTGGCGGCTATTGCAGCAGCTCGCGGAGTACGTCCGCCGGAAGACTCGGACGGCGGAGGAGTACTGCGCTTGGCCGGCGTTTTGGGTGTCTTCGCGCGACTTTGTCTCTCTGGTTTATCCTTTTCAGTAGAACCACGTCTGACAGGAGCCTTTTTAGAGGCTGGCTCTCCAGCAGGAGCCGAATCAGATGACGTGGGGACAGTTACCGGATCGATGGTTTCTTCGACCTTTCTCTTTTTGGCAGTACGGGCCGTTGGAGTTTGAGTCGGAGTTGGTTCAATTGAAGCCTCCGGAACTATTGGAGCCGCTGGAGCCACTGGGGCAACGTAAGCTTGAGGTGCAACTTCGATCGGTATGAGCGGGGTTTCCGGGGGAACTGGTGGGCGTGCTGCTGCCAACTGTTCGGTCTGTGCAGAAGTCGTTGGGGACATAATGACAGGCGGAACGTGGGGCATCACATGAGGACCTTTCCGTTTCTGTGGCGGATCTTGGCTACTTGCGGCAAGAAGGTCTATTTCTTCCTGAGTCATTGTCGTGAAATCCTTGTTTCCCATCGAGAGGAACGTCTTCACGTTCATATTGGCGAAGCGAGCATCGGTGCGAGCAGTGTCAAGAGCAGAGTTAGTGAATCTAAAGAACATATTTCAGAAGTATTCATTTGTAAAGATTCACCTTGACGGCACGGTCTGACGAGTTGACGGGGAAGACGATGTTGACGATGGAGTTCTCGATCCGGATCCAACAACAGTGTAGCTTTTGGTAATCTTACTAGGCGATACACCAGTGAGACCACCGCCGGAGAGTCTTTGAGGTCCGACACCCGGAGTTCTATTGCGATAGTGCATCGAGGGTGGGTTATTAGCGGGTCTTGCTGAATAGTGCGCATACTGCGGTTGCATCATCTGCGGAGGTGGAACACGGAACGACGGTCTCGGAGTCGACGGATTCACAGCGTCGGCAGGATTGAGACCGGCGGCTATGGCGCGGTGTGGAGGTACCGGGCGAGTTATCGGCGGTGGGAGAAGAGGATGTGGACCGACGCGAACCGGAAATTCGGCTGGAAATTGAGATCTTTGAGCTGGACAGACAAAATATTTAGAACGCACTTCTTCTGTACGCCGATGCATTCTTATAATATGGAACTCCTCGACGTGCCGGTTCTAGAACAGGGCAAAGAGTCGGGCAAAGAGGAAGTAGCTCTTCGGCGTTCTTCGGTTCCTGAACACGTTCCAACGGAATTGTTTTCGGCTGGTTTTGCTGATGAACGGGTAATCGAGTCTGAAAATTGTAAGACGTTGAAAAACAGTTTGAGTTTACTTAACAAACCGTTGGCATCTGATGTTGCTGATGCATCGATCGAGGAGTAGCCGGAGTGTTACGCCATCCGGAAAACGGGAGACCCTCCGGTTTGAAGGGAGAAGACGTGGAGGGCATGGTTGGCGATATTATGGATGGCATAATCTTTTTTTGTTGAGTGAAATGATACGGTGTTGAGGGGCCAGGAGGAGTCACCTGTTTTTGCGGCTGCTGTTGCTCTGAAATGGTCTCATTATTTTGATTCCTTTATTTCAACAACTCACTCTTTTTTCCACTTCCAAACTGACTCGGATCAACTGGTCGAATTCTAAAATCGCTATTAACCAGTCTAAGTAATTTTTAAATAGTATCTCCAAACCTGGCACATGTCATCGTCTTCGCTTCTTCCTCAGCCAATCTCAGCGCCTGTTGCTCCGCATCGAACCTCTGACGGGCGATTTGCTGAGCAGATCCCGGCGGGAACTCTCTCATGTTGGCCACAACACGCTGAGCCGCGGTTTTCGTCGAGAAAGTGGATGTTCCCGTTGATCCCATTTGAGGCGGACGGAGCACTTGAGCCGGTGTTCCCTGGTATCTTCTGGATTGCGGTGGGGGCACTGGAGGGGCAGTCTTGGTTGGAGACGGTCCAAATTGCTGCATTGGTGAGACCATCTGAAAAACATGGTGTTATGAAGAACACACTGCACGGAACACTCACTGTCTCGATTCTCGATAAATTCGCCAGTTTGGTGTCCTCGTCGTCGTCAGAGGTGATTATCTCGCATTTACCCTGCAGAGTGACCAATTGAGCAGAGCGGTTTTAAAGAAAATCACTGACCGGAGAATCAGTGTTAGTAGTTCCATCGGTCGGAATACATCGGTGACATCGACACATGACGGTGGCATTGATTGCGCGGCTTTCTGGAAAACTCTTGGTAGCACCCCCCTTTCTTCTGTGAGTAGATTCTGGAAAACTTTGGCTTCGTGAGGGTGCCGAGTGCGAAGTGACGATTAGTCAGTTTACGTGAGATAAAGGAGCAGCACGGCTTACTTATGTGGAAGTTGCACGAAGGATCGAGGCCTCCGATGGCGGTCAGTCCACACGAAGAACACATTTTGAAGAGCTTCTGACGAGGATCCAGGGTGATATCTGACTTTCATAATTTTCAAATTGGAAGGAAGAAGAAAATCATACGATCAATGCAGAACTTCGAGAAGTGGAGTGTCGGCTTTTCGCATTGCTTGTCGACAGGAATCGGTGCGAAATTGTCTATTTTGTCGAGCATTCCCTGTACAACATGAGCGACGACCAGAGCATCGTCCATTTTGGGGCCAACACAGCACTGTTTGTAAACCGGATCCACCGTTGTGAGTGTCAAATAGTCAGCTCTCGAGTATTTCGCAGATGCGTTATGGGCCCGTTTTTGTGGCATATCCATTGGACCTTCTGAAAAATAATGATCATTTTAAAATATCGTGCTGTTAAAACTCACCAGTCTCGTCAGTTTTCATTGCCTCATAATCTTTTTGTGCCTGGTTAGTGAGCAACTGTTTGAATTCAACCAAACTGTCGATGTCTTTCTGCACCAGATCCATTTTGATCTTGACAAGGTCTTTGTCAGTGAAAAAACCAGCGTGCCTGGAAAAGATTCAATTACAGCTGGAATCGTTATTTTTCCGAAACCTGAGTGGATGTTCATCCAAAGGATTGTCGTTCATGACATCTGGCATTTCAACTGGTAGAGATGACACTGATTGGAGGAAATCGTCATCGTCGCTGTAAAAGATTTCGTTATGAGTCATTATTAGTGGAAAATGTTCAACGTACGAAATATAATCGTTAGAGGCGATCCACGGATCGAAGCGCCGTCTCTGCATTTTCGAATCGTTCTCCGCATGTACTCTCTGCACTTCCTTCTTGTGATTTTCCTCGAGTATTTTTGAAAGTTCCACGTGCTCTTCGCATCTTCCACCATTCTTCGCTAACGCTTCTTTTGATCGAATCTGAAATAAACAAACTTTCGCAAAGCTGTTGATTTCTTTAACTTACCTCTCTACAACGAACTAGTGTTCGGTAGGATGCATAATTGCACTGCGCGTAGGTATTTTTGTCGTATTCATTAGATATCAAGCGGAATTGTGTTCCAGGGGCGACAATATATTGAGCCGGTGGACGAGCCGACGATGTCGACTGTCTCATTCTACTGAAATATTTGATTTTATTGAAATATAAAATACTAAAATGGATAAAAACGAATAAAAGATACCCAAAATTCGTAAAAATAAACAGAGCGAAAAAGTGGGCGCAGAGAAAAAAAGGAAAATATCTCAGGGTAAACACCGCGCGCTCGCGTTATTTCGGAATGTCGTTGGGCTTGCGTAAGTTTGGAGCCTCGTATTTCGCGCGCTATTTTTTCAACTTTTTTCGCAAAATTAAATTTTTTTAAAATTTTCTCTATGGAATCGAATCTGAAATTTCAGAAAAATATGAATTTATAAAATTTAAAAAATCAACCATGTTTCGAAAGCTTGGGTCGTCGGGATCGCTTTGGAAGCCGAAAAATCCGCATTCGCTAGAATACCTCAAGTGAGTTCAATTGCTTGTAAATATAATTCTTAATCTAATCAGAATGTTTACAGATATCTGCAAGGTGTCCTAACGAAAAACGAAAAAGTAACAGAAAACAACAAAAAAGTACTGGTCGAAGCGTTGCGAGCAATCGCCGAGATTCTCATCTGGGGAGATCAGAATGATGCTTCCGTCTTTGAGTGAGTTCTTCTTCTTTTTTAAGTGTTTAAATTAAAAATAAAGCCATGAAAAACCATTCCAATTTTCCAGTTTCTTCCTTGAACGTCAAATGCTATTGCACTTCTTAAAAATTATGGAACAAGGAAACATGTCATTAAATGTACAACTACTGCAAACTTTAAACATTCTGTTCGAAAATATCCGCCACGAGACATCGCTTTGTGAGTTTTCTTACCTTTCAGACAACTTTTTGAAGCTCAAACTTTTCAGACTTCCTCCTGAGTAATAATCATGTGAATTCAATAATTTCCCATAAATTCGATCTGCACAACGATGAGATTATGGCGTATTATATAAGTTTTCTGAAAACCCTCTCCTTCAAGTTGAATCCCGCGACGATACACTTTTTCTTCAACGAGACCACCGAAGAGTTCCCCTTGCTAACAGAAGTGCTCAAATTGTACAACTGGAACGAATCAATGGTTCGGATCGCAGTCAGGAACATTCTTTTGAATATAGTGAGAGTTGACGACGAATCGATGCTCCTGTTCGTCACAAAAACCACAAAAGTATGAGGATACATTGAAAAAGCAAATTAAACTGAGAATTTTCCCAGGAATACTTGTCAGAGCTGGTTGATTCCCTTGTCGGTTTGTCGATTGAAATGGACACTTTTGTGCGGTCGGCGGAGAATGTGCTGGCGAATCGGGAGAGATTACGCGGGAAAGTGGACGATTTGATCGATTTGATACATTATATCGGGGAGTTGCTTGAGGTTGAAGCAGTCGCTGAATCTCTTTCCCTTCTTGGTTCGTTCCGAATTTTCAAAGTAATCGGCCCTATTTTCATTATTTTCCAGTGATAACCCGCTATCTTAGTCCTCTTCTCCTTTCAAGTCTAACTCCTCGACGGGACAATCATTCGCTTCTGTTGACACCTGTCTCCGCACTCTTCTTCTTTTCGCAATTTCTACTTGTAAGTTCTTGAAAACCGTCCCACCTAAAGCAAAAGAGCATTTTCAGGTAGTCCGGCACCACGAAACCATTCACATCTTCCTCTCTTCATTCCTCTTCGACACCCAAAAGACACTGGCGACGCATTGGATCCGCCACGAACAGAACTATTGCCTCGAGCCGATCAACGCTGAAAGTGCCACTGAAGAGCGGTGAGTAGCGAACCGAGGTCCCGGATATTCTAAAGTTTTCATTCTCCAGAGTATTCTTCGATTCCCTTTTAGAGGCATTCGACTCTAGCCAAACCGACGATTCCCAAGCATTCTACGGCCTCATGCTCATTTATTCAATGTTTCAGAATAAAGGTGAGTAATGAATCTGAATATTTTCAAATGAACAGTTTCATCTGGCCATTCGTCTCTTCAGACAGTAAGTTATATCGATATTGTAATGTTTACTGTGAAGTCATTCGGTTTTTGCATGGGGGAAATATGGGAAACAGCAGAATTGGGTATCCGAGAATCTCATTTTCAGCGGACGTCGGAGAGCTTCTCTCAGCTGCCAACTTCCCTGTCGTCAAGAACTCATCCGCAAAGTCATCTAGTTGGCAACAGAATCTAGAACGACTCCGTGTTTCGTCGACGTCGTCAAACTCCAGAAGAACACGGGCAGTCACGGAAATCGGAGTGGAAGCTACTGAAGAGGAGGAGATTTTCCACGATGTACCCGATGAATTGGACGATGACGTTCTCGTGGATTCAGATTGTCCGGTGAAGCAGAGTGTAAGTAACCCTTCTCATCTGGTTGTGTCTAAATCTTATTTTCAGCCGGAAGAAGAATCTCGTTCGAGATTCCAGTCTGCCGCCGACGACCTTCCTCCTCCTCCAACTCCTTCTGATTCTGATCATTGCACTTATGACAGCCGTTTGTTTGAAGCTCTGTCCTCAATTATCCGTGCCGTGGGAACGGATGACAATCAGATTCGACCGATAACACTGGAACTCGCGTGTCTAGTAATTCGGCAGATTCTCATGAGCGTCGATGATGAGAAAGTTCACACGAATCTGACCAAATTGTGCTCGGATGTCCGAAAGAAAGTGCTGGCTTATATTGGACAGTACGTGAATGGAGAAAACTTGTTCCTCGAGTGGTTCGAAGATGAATACGCTGAATTTGAGGTTCTATTTGACACTCTTCCTCAATTTTCACCTTCTTGTTCAGGTAAATCATATAAACTTTGACATAATCGGCTACGAAATGCTTCTCCCACCGGCTGCCAGTCCACTTTCCAACCTCGCCCTCCACAAGCGGCTCCCCAGTGGATTTGAAGAGAGATTACGAACTGTGAGCACTCTTTCCTCGCAAAAACCAATATAATATTATGCCGGTTTTTTTCAGCAAATCGTGTTCTACCTGCACATCCGGAAGCTGGAACGGGATCTGACTGGAGAGGGCGACACTGAACTACCGGTTAGAGTTTTTCATTCTGGACAAGAACCCGTTGCTGTCGGGGACTGCATCAATCTTTGTGAGTCTGGTTTCTCCTTTTCAGTCTGCGAAGTCGCAATTTTTCTAGACAACTCGGATCTTCTCGCGTGTACAGTAGTTCCTCAGCAGCCGTGTTCCATCGGAAAACTAGGAGACCGACTGGCTCGTTTCCTAGTCACAGACCGTCTTCAGTTGATCCTCGTTGAGCCGGATGTTCGGAAAACCGGCTGGGCCATCGTTCGGTTCGTCGGACTGCTTCAGGACACGACGATCACCGGCGATTCGGCAGATAGCAAGGTGTTGCATGTGATTGTCGAAGGACAGCCTTCCCGGTTAAAAGTGAGTCATTTGAAAGGATTTCAAGAGAAAACGTGATGTTTTGCAGAAACGGCACCCAGTTCTGACTGCAAAGTTCATTTTCGACGACCACATCAGATGTATGGCTGCCAAGCAGCGGCTCAGCAAGGTTTGTAGAATTTCTTCTTCAATGGTTCAGCTCACGTCTTCAGGGTCGCCAGACAGCTCGGGGTCTGAAACTTCAAGCGATATGCACTGCCCTCGGAGTGCCACGTGTCGACCCGTCGTCTGCGTCTCCTCGCATGAATCCCTTCCGGATCGTCAAGGGATGTGCCCCCGGAAGTGTCCGGAAAACCGTCTCCACCTCTTCCTCGTCTTCCCGTCAACCATCCGGATACTACTCAGCCAACATCCGAACTGTATCTCGAACCACTTCTGGCCTAGTCCCCGAGGATCCCACTCAGCCGACGTCTTCAACTTCTCCGTTGTCTTCCAGAAGACATTGATCTTCTTCCTCCATTGAATTCGTTCTAGGATTCCCTTTTCCTTTGTAATCACCGTCTAGATTGTCTAGTGTTTTTCTCATATTTTTTCCGCTAAATCAACCAATAATTCCAGTTTGCATGTGATATTTTCTTGCCCCTAGACCTCAAAACTCGTTCTTTTTCGCAAATAGAAATCTTAAATTCCTGCTCATTTTCTCTCTCTCTCTCTCAGTTTCGTCATCTTCCCGTTCTCCCAGTAAGCCATGTTCTTGTTTCAAACCGGTTCATTTTTTTAGAGAAAAAAAACTGTAAAATGTTTGTTGATTCCGTTTTTTTTGCTTTTTTTCTGGTATTTTTACCAATTTTCTTATCTTTGAGTGCCTGATAAGACTCGTGGTCGAACATAATGTCAATTTTTCACAGGACCTCATCAGAATGGCTGAAAACGCGCCGTCTTCATCGTCGACGATTCCAGAGATGTCTGGACCCAACGTCGATCAGAAGCCGTCGATTTTGGTGCTCGGAATGGCCGGATCCGGAAAGACCACATTTGTTCAGGTGATTTTAGTATCAAAAATGGCAAAAACCTCTTTCATTCCTAGCGTCTGACTGCTTTCCTGCACGCACGCAAAACGCCGCCCTACGTGATCAACCTGGATCCCGCAGTGAGCAAAGTACCGTATCCGGTGAACGTGGACATTCGCGATACGGTCAAGTACAAGGAGGTGATGAAGGAGTTCGGGATGGGACCCAACGGAGCCATCATGACGTGTCTCAACTTGATGTGCACTCGTTTTGACAAGGTTTGAAATAACCAAAAACATAGAAAAAGGTTTGATACGTCTGTTCCAGGTCATCGAGCTCATTAACAAACGATCGTCTGACTTCTCAGTTTGTCTTTTGGACACCCCGGGACAGATCGAGGCGTTCACATGGAGTGCCAGTGGAAGTATCATTACCGACTCACTCGCCAGCAGTCATCCGACTGTAAGACACACTTATTCAGCTTTTCACCTGAATTACCCTCTCTTCCAGGTGGTCATGTACATCGTCGACTCTGCCCGTGCTACTAACCCAACCACCTTCATGTCGAATATGCTGTACGCGTGCTCCATCCTCTACCGCACCAAACTTCCGTTTATCGTCGTCTTCAACAAGGCGGACATCGTTAAGCCAACATTTGCTCTCAAATGGATGCAAGACTTCGAACGATTCGATGAGGCCCTCGAGGACGCACGCAGCAGCTACATGAATGATTTGAGTCGCTCGTTGAGTTTGGTTCTTGACGAATTCTACTGCGGCCTCAAGACTGGTCAGTTTTCTTTGATTATGAAAACAAACACAATTCCCATTTTCAGTTTGCGTGAGCTCGGCTACTGGAGAAGGATTCGATGATGTGATGAAAGCGATCGATGAGAGCGTCGAGGCCTACAAGAAGGAGTACGTTCCGATGTACGAGAAGGTTCTGGCCGAGAAGCGACAACTGGATGAGGAGGAGAAGAAGAAGCGGGAGGAGGAGGCGTTGAAGGGAAAGGCAGTCCATGTGCTGTCCTCTTCCGCCAAGTCCGACGATGAGGTCGTTCTCGAATCGGAGCTCAACTCGAAAATCGACAGAATCCATCTGGGAGGCGTCGATGAGGAAAACGAAGAGGACGCGGAGCTCGAAAGAGCGTGAGCCTCTCTTCTGATCCCTGAACTACCTCCATTCCATCACGTTCTCATTGTTCACCGCTGTTCTCACTGTTGATTCCTTTTTTTTTCCTTTTTTTCTCGATAATTTTTTCCTTTTGTTCAATTTGACATAAATGCTGTTTCTGGTTGATCTAATGCTCCACCACTTCTTTGGTACTTTAATCCTTTATCTTTATTTCTGACCTCCCACCTATCCAACTTTATAATTATCCCTCACAATTGTAGACGTAGTCGGCGTGTATGACGGAGAAGACGTTTCACAAGGCGCAGACGATCCGCGAGAAGGCGTTCGGAGTGCCGTCGATCGTCGAAGCCGTCCAGTTTCACGGCGTCCGCATCACCAAGAATGATGCGCTGCTCAAAGAAGTCTCCGAATTGTACAGAAGTCGTAATCTAGATGAATTGGTGCACAACTCTCACCTCGCCGCGAAGCATTTACAGGTGATTCCACTGTGAGCTCCGTTTCGATTCAATGGTGTCTTTCAGGAAGTAGGTCTTATGGATCATGCAGTTGCTCTGATCGACACTGCGCCCAACTCGAAGGAGGGATACGTTGTGAACTTTCTCGTTCGGGAACCCAAATCGTTCACCGCAGGCGTCAAAGCGGGCGTTTCGACGAACGGAGATGCGGATGTCAGTCTGAATGCCGGAAAACAGAGCGTCGGCGGACGGGGAGAAGCCATCAGTTCACAGTACACCTACACCGTCAAGGTATGCACATTGTTTGCCGTTTACAGTAACCCTCTGACATTCAGGGAGATCACTGCTTCAACGTGTCTGCGATGAAGCCGTTCCTCGGCTGGCAAAAGTACTCGAATGTCTCTGCGACTCTCTACAGATCCCTCGCTCATTTGCCTTGGAATCAGTCGGACGTCGATGAGAATGCGGCGATTCTGGCGTACAACGGACAGTTGTGGAACCAGAAACTTCTGCATCAATTGAAATTGAACGCGGTTTGTGAATGATTCCCACATGGATTTTTTCTGATAAATAGAGTGATTCAGATCTGGCGGACACTTCGGGCCACTCGAGACGCCGCGTTTTCGGTACGCGAACAGGCCGGACACACTCTCAAGTTCTCACTCGAGAACGCCGTCGCCGTCGACACCCGCGACAGACCGATTCTCGCGAGTCGCGGTATTCTAGGTGAGAACTCAATGACTCGAGTGCTATGTTTATCTTATCACTATCCCTTTGTTTGATTATGTGATTAAATGCGCTGTGTATCCGCCCTCCCAACAAACCATGTTCAGCTCGAGTCGCTCAAGAGTACGCCGGTGTTTTTGGAGATGCTTCGTTCGTCAAGAACACGCTCGATCTGCAGGTACACCTCAAACCATACTTCTCACATTGGGAAACCTTCCGGAATTCCAGGCAGCCGCTCCACTTCCGTTCGGATTCATTCTGGCCGCCTCTCTGCAAGCGAAACATTTGAAGGGACTCGGAGAAAGAGAAGTTCATATTCTGGACAGGTGTTATCTTGGAGGACAACAGGATGTTCGTGGATTCGGACTCAACACGATTGGAGTAAGTGCTGACTCTCGATTCTCCTAATCACGATACTTTTTGTAGGTCAAGGCAGACAACAGTTGCCTTGGAGGCGGAGCTTCGTTGGCAGGAGTCGTCCATCTCTACCGTCCACTGATTCCAGCTGATATGCTCTTCGCTCACGCATTTCTCGCGTCCGGAAGTGTCGCTTCTGTGCATGCCAAGAATGTCGTCCAGCAACTTCAGGACACGCAGAGAGTTTCTGCTGGTTTTGGTGAGTCGAGACGAGCAAAAATTAAAAAATTTTTTATCGCGTTGAAAAGTTGAAAAAAAGCGAAGTTATTCATCTGAGACCATCGGAGAGTTCTGCTCGTCCGCCTCCATCTCATCCTCTGCCCCGTCCTCTTTGATTTCCATCATTGTCATTCTTCGAGTTTCGTCCAGAGCCGTCCACAATCTGCTCTCCATCTCACTTCCCTCGTCCTTGAACTGAAACTTCTGCGGAGTCGTCACTGTGATGTCCGCCGGACACATTTCCCTTATCGCTTGATTCATCTGAAAATGCACATTTTATATTCTTCTTCTCGGGTTACAGTAACCTTCCGAACGCTCGCAGCTACATTATCCGTGTCGAACGGGTTGATTCGACAAGGGATCAGAGACGGTCTCGGTTCCTGTGCGAGTCTCTCCGCCAGCTGAAACTCTTTCTCTATTCCCTCTCCGTCTCCATCTTTCCCACTCACTCTCGCCTTCCGTCTTGCCCGTCTTTCTAGAAATTCTTGAGGAAATCCCCTGTGCGCTGGCCCGGATTCTTCGAAGTTCACATTGCCCAGACGGCTCTGTCGTGGTGGTCGGTGCGTCTTCGGTGTCTTCGGCGTCATCGAAATTTGCTTTTTTGGCGTTCGCATTACTTGTTTTTTTGGTGTTTCATAGTTCGTAACTTCTTTTTTTCGGTCTTTGACACGATCCGCGGCATGGTGGGGGATACTGTAGGTGGGAGATCAAAAGATCCAAGACGTTGACTCACCCTGAAGACATTTTGATGATCGTCCATAAATAGAAATGAGAATTGCTCGCGAGCTGAAGGGCGCACGCCTTGATGCTCCCGACGGATTGGGGGAATCGTGTTAGAGGGTCACGGGAAGAAATCTCCCCAGAAACTGTACGAAATTCCGCTTGAATCTATCTGATTTCCAGGTCTGGCATTCGTGTTCAAGAGCATCTTCCGGCTGGAACTCAACTACACGTACCCACTGAAGTACGTGCTCGGCGACTCGATGCTCCCTGGATTCCACATCGGAGCCGGCGTCAACTTCTTGTAGATCCACAATTGATTTTCCCCCCTCGTCGTCTCTTATTTCAGTTTTCCCTCCTCTTTTATATAGTTTAAGTAAATCATCAGAAAACTATAGACACTTTACCCGTTTTTGTCTAGCAAAACTGAGAGTTCTTTTAAAAAGTGTGTGTGTGTTGTAGGATTTAATTCTCCGGTAATTTTTATTCTCTTTTTTCTAAAAAAAAAACGTTTAACTCCTTGAAATCTGTTGGAATTTGTAGTTTTTCTTGGTTGGAACATCCATATTTTCCGATATTTTCAAGGGTTTCATTTGCAGTTTCACATGAAAATAATTCAGTTTTCAGAGAAATGAGCGGCCTCCGGAAAATCAACTTTGTCACCGGAAACGCCGGAAAATTAAGAGAAGTCAAAGAGATTTTGAAGAATTTCGAGGTGATTTTAAGCAATTCGCAAACTCTGAAAAGGGTTTATTCAGGTGACAAATGTGGATGTGGATTTGGACGAGTACCAGGGAGAGCCCGAGTTCATCGCCGAGCGAAAGTGCAGAGAAGCTGTCGAGGCGGTTAAGGGGCCTGTTCTGGTGGGTTTCCTCTGGAAAAGGGACCGAGTACAGTGATCTACTGCCAGGTGGAAGACACGAGTCTGTGCTTCAACGCGATGGGCGGCCTCCCGGGACCGTACATCAAGTGGTTTCTGAAGAACTTGAAACCAGAAGGACTCCACAACATGCTCGCTGGATTCGCCGACAAGACCGCCTACGCGCAGTGCATTTTCGCCTACACAGAAGGCGTCGGAAAGCCGATCCACGTGTTCGCTGGAAAGTGTCCTGGACAGATTGTGGAACCACGTGGAGACACGTCGTTCGGATGGGATCCCTGCTTTCAGCCGGACGGATTCAAGGAAACGTTCGGAGAAATGGACAAGATCGTGAAAAATGAGATTTCGCACAGAGCAAAAGCTCTCGAACTGCTCAAAGAGCACTTTGAGAATAATTAGGATCTCGATTTCTTTTTGTTTTTATTCTCTAAAATTTGTTCACTTTGTTGATAATTTAATTTTTAATTTTTTTATTCGAAAAATGAATTGTTGAAAAATCGAGCCAATTTCCTCGTTTTCTTTCAGGGTTTCAGCCAGAAACTACATAATTCTCCGGGTTGAACAGTATTTCAGACGTTTCAGATTTGAATGATAATCACCAGAGCGTTGAAAATGATAACGAGAAAAGAGCCGGTGAGATTATTGATTTTAAGTTATTCAAAAGATCTTCTCGATAGGTAATATTCGTAATCGGCTGCACGGGAACCGGAAAAAGTGATCTCGGAGTGGCGATTGCGAAGAAGTTTGGCGGAGAAGTGATCAGTGTCGACTCGATGCAGTTCTATCAGGGTTCGTGACAGGATTTCTGAAATCGAGTCATTTTTGAAAGTCCGAAAACTGAAAGTTGCACATTTTTGATAGAAAAATCGATAAAGTCGGACGTCCGTGAAAAATATGAAAAAATAAATACAGAATATCCTCGAATAGGTCGGCTCCCCAAACGCTCCCGAAAAATGATTATATCTTGAGATTGATAAGAGATATATTGGTTCTCCGGCAGCATTTTGAAGGTCGCTCTATTCGAGAAAATACGGTATGTTTATAAATTTCTAAAAGTCTATTTGATTGAATTTGAACTGCTACGCGCATGCTTAATCATGAAATTCTCGCGATTAGGACAAAAACGAAAATTCAAATAAAGATAAATAACTGACTTGAATAGTGCTTCACGAAAACAAAAATCCGGAATCGGGAGTCGAACCAAAATCTTCTTGATTGAATTTGGAACTCGGTCCTTAATTATCCGCCCATTTCTTCCATTGATCTCAATGTCTCAGGACTCGACATTGCGACGAACAAGATAACAGAAGAGGAAGCGGAAGGCGTCCCACATCACATGATGTCGTTTCTGAATCCGTCGAAGCAATCTGTCTACTCGGTGCACAACTTTAGAGACGCCACTCTTCAGCTCATTCAGGTAAGAGTCCGCAGTCTCTGTCAGATGCTTCCCTTTTTTTATTTTCAGGAAATTCGGTCTCGGTCGAAAATGCCAGTGATCGTAGGTGGAACGACGTATTACGCAGAGAGCATTCTCTACGAGAACAATCTGATTGGCGATTCGGAGAGTGTGGACACTTCGGAAAGATGTTCCGAAGAGTTGGTGGCGGATTTCGAGAGAGTCAGCAACGAGGAGCTGTGGGAAGAGTTGAGGAGGATCGACGAGAAGTCCGCTCTTCTTCTACATCCCAACAATCGGTACAGAGTGCAGCGAGCGATTCAGATCTTCAGACAGACTGGTTAGTGAGAGATTCAAGAATCAAATCATGATTTTCATTTGTTAGGAATCCCGAAAAGCGAACATGTGAAGCAACAAAAGTCAGACGATTCTGTTGATTTGGGCGGACGTCTTCGATTCGACGACTCTCTTGTCATCTTCATGGACGCCTCCGCTGAAGTTCTCGACGAAAGACTCGACGGAAGAGTCGACAAAATGATTCGATTGGGACTGAAGAGCGAGTTGACAGAGTTTTATAATCAGGTGAGCTGATTGGATTGATCGAACTTATTCCTCATTCTTTGTAGCACTGCAAGTTCATCGATCACAGCAAGTTTGGAGTGATGCAGTGCATTGGGCTCAAAGAATTCGTTCCGTGGCTGCAGTTGGATGCGGAGGAGCGGGAGGAGCGGAAGGGATTGAAGTTGTTCAGACAAGGGTGAGAAAGATTCGCGGGAAGATTCTGGATTCTGAAACAATTCCAGATGCGAAGACGTCAAACTGCACACTCGTCAGTACTCGCGAAAGCAGAGAAGATGGTTCAAATCGAGGCTTTTGCGACGATCGGACGGAGAACGGGTTGGGCGGGAAGTTTGAATTATTCACTGAAAGCTGACATTTTTTAGAGAATGGCCAGTGCGAAAACTCTCGACACTTCGGACAAAACGAGAATCATCAGCGACGGAATGAGCATTGTCGACGAATGGATGAGCGGAGTCGATTTGTTCGATGAGGTATTCAGAGGGTCCGAAATTGGGAGAGAGCTGGTTGATTTCAGATTCCCGCCGACTCGAAGCCGTTCGTGAAGGGAGAGGATGCGAATGTCAATTTGAGATGTGACGTTTGTGAAATCACAATGACAGGGAGGGAGAATTGGTGAGAATATAAGAAAATGTCTGGAAAAATGGGGAATTTCAGGGAGAAACATCTGAAAGGAAAGAAGCACAAGCACAATCTGAAAAAGGCGAAGGAGGAAAATGAAGCCGTACTTGAATGATTTTCTTGTTTTTTGCTGAAATTGTTCTTTCATTGTTGATATTTCTTGTTAATTAATAATAAAACACCCAAATGGACGTGTTCCCTTGTCCAGACAACATCCACCATCCTCACATTGTGCACCCCTTCCCCCTCGAATTCTCGAACATGTCCACCTATTTAGACACCCCACTCTCCCTCCTCCCTCGCCCTCCCCCATGACCAAGTGGATAACAACCTCGAACGACACCCAAATGGTCGCGAGTTCGATTCCATTGCAGCAATGAAGATACAGAAGACACGACACAAGACGTCATCGCCGGCATTCAGACTGCGTTCCTTTCGTTCGGAAACTGTCGTCGGTTGAGATGGGCGAGCGCCTAATCTTCTCTCTGAGCTGCTTTTGCCACATCGCCGAGAATGATTTCCGTATATCAGAAAAATTGTCAGAAATAAGAAATAGCAGAAAATGTTTTGAAAACTTTCTAGTGGAAAACTTTTAAGGTGTAGACCTGCTCCAGCGATGAATACAGAACCCCTCTGCGGATCTTTCCTCATCAAGAAACCTCTAATAACCTAGGAATCCGAGCGCTTTTTTTAGACATTTTAGATGCCGACGACACTACAGAACCCCGAGGGTCTCTGGAATTGTTAAACTCTTCAATAAATGGAATCACTTGGAATTTGTGCAATTTCTCTGAAGAGCATGATCTGAGGGAACAAGAAACACAGTGTTTTTGGTTTTTTTCGATTTATGAAAATAAAAATTAATTGTAAGAACAAATGAAAAAAGAAGAAAAACGAAAATGAATTGAAGACAAAAAAGACAAGAAGGGGAGATTTCACATTCTCAGAATTGTAAATGGGAAGAGAAAAACGAAAAATCAATTATTATTGACGAATGCGAGGAGACGATCAAGTGTCGAGGAGACGTCGATAGAGCCCGACAAGAAGATGTTGGTGGAGGAGTCGGATGAAGTTGACGACGGGGAGCTGGAGTCAGTTGGAGAGGAGCCGGACGATGAGGGAAGGACGGCAGAGGACTGAGTGGCGGAGATGTTGCCGGATGAGAAGACGTCGGAGGAGGAATCTGCTGCCATAGCAGCCATCTTCTTCTGCTCCTTCTTCTCCATTCTCTCTATTCTTTCGGCCAACTTGACGACCTGTGTCATAGTATCCATCTTGTACAGATACTTATTGGCCAACTTTCGGATGTTGTACTTGTGAAACAGAGTCACAGAGGCACGGAAATCCGAAAGTTGGACGAGTGTCGGAAGCACTCGATGGCCATTCTCCAGGTTCACGGCGAACTTTCGCATCTTCCCCTCGAGTGGGCTCAACGGAGTGAGGGGTTTCGAGGGGATGAGGGAGATGGATCCCTTGTACATGCAAGACTCCTCTGGGTAGTCCCACGTGGCATAGTAGCCATTGAAGGGGATCGTGGAGTAGGGGGTAAGGGAGGAAGAAGACATAGCGAATAGGCAATAGAATCAGATAAGGACTGAATAAAGACTGAATGAGCCTATTTGGGATCGGATGGTACAGAATGAGAGGATGGTCCGTAAACGACCAAGGGGCGGGCAGGAGGCATGTCTGCTCCACCACAGTGCTCCACCACACCACATCGTCACGTCTTCTTGTTGTGAGACAGGCTGACATTATGGCACATCGTTTTAGGGAGGGGGTACTGTGGAGATGGGAAGGTCCTTTGGCGGATGGGAACATGGATCTGAAAACAGAAACTCATCATCATTTCCGAAAATAACGAACAATTTATCAGCAATTTCTTTTAGTTCTCCAGATATACACAGAGCTTTTTTGCTGTTTATGTGTTTGACACCCTGTAACGGAATAAGTGTCCATGATATCGAAAACGTATCAACTGAGGAAATAATCAGCATATCATAAGCTACATTTGATTAGTCGACAACTTTGTCCCATCTTCGCAAACTCTCAAGATAAATCTTCATTGAGACAGACTTCCGGATTTCATCTACTATCGTACATGACGCCAACCGGGCTCTGAATCTCGAATTTTCTTATTTTTTGTAATTAACCCGGAGAAACTATTGCAAAATTGCGAAAAAAAACAATTCGGCACAGCTGAACTGACTGATCTTCGCGCGCGGGCGAGACATCATTCCTCGGCCATTCGAGGAAATTTATAATATCAGGAAGTCCATAATCAGTCCGAAAGTTGTATTTTCCACGAGTTTCTAGAATCTTCCAAACTGATCGATTCCCTTCATTTTCACGTTTTCGGTTCGTTCTTTGGCTTGAAAAGTGCGCATATATCATATAAAGTGCGCATATATTATATATGATATATGGTCGTCCTTTACAATCGCATGATGGGATATTATGAGTTTGCCGCAAGCGTGGACCTTGCTTTTGACGTGAAAAGTTCTGAAATTATCTGCGTCTCTGAAATTTCGCTCTTTCGTTGCGGAACTTTCACCGACACCACGAATGCGGAGTCCATGCTCGCGGCGAACTCATAAAAACGCGTCATTTTCAGAATTGACCGAGATATTCCACAATTCAGCCCTTGTTGACGAAAGGTTTCATATCAGGAAAATCGTTCTGAATCTGGTTAAAAAACTGCTTGTTTTTGAATCTGTAGTTTCTGGATCAGATTCTTAAAATGCCAACTGATCAACAAAAAGATATGCAGAAGGATACAGTATTCGACGTCTGTGTTCACTTTTGATCTCTCCGAACTTTGAGAAGCTGACAATCAGAGAACAAAACGTAGTCAAAGATAATTAATTTAAAAAAAACACCAATTCATAACAGCAGGTGATATTCTCTCGTTTTCCGCGAAAAGAACCAATTCCCTCTTCTGCAAAATCTCTGTCCATTTCCGGTTTCTCTTCTTCAAATCATCGCCGGCGAGTGGTGATTCGTGACGAAAATACGACTTTGGCCGCTGATTTCTTTGCGATTTCTCACGAATCCCAACACATCGGACACTGTTCGACGGTAGGGCGCGTGAACGGAAATCATGACGATTGTGGTGAGAAGACCGTGGAAACCGCTCACTATCATCGCAATGTTGTTGTATTCTGGGGGAAGAGTGATAAGAAGAGAGACGGTGATAATGATCTCACTCTGATTGTAATAGTCCTGATGCCACGCCGTGACGTAATAGAGAAGTGGTCCGAGGAAGGCGACCAACGGAATCGACACCTGGAGGAGCATCGCGACGAAGAACTTCTTCTGGATGCGTTGGGTGACTTTCGAGACGCTTCTGACGGCAAAGAACAGATGGTAGATGGTGTAAACGACAAAGTAGCCGCCTTGGACGGTTACTATAATGATGAGAGACGCGGAGATCAGGGGAATCATTTGGTCATCGACGTTCAGGTTCACGTACATTGGATGGGTGGCAACGGACGCGGGGATGCATGGTCTCGACTGAAATAGGGTTTCATGTGGGATCGGAGTGTACAGGCCACTTTATGGACACGCCGTCTCGCGTCTTCGGGATCCGGAAGGTTCCAGAAGATGTAGGCAATGTAGGCGGAGCTGGAGACGGCGTTCACTGAGAAGTAGACAATTCGCTTCATGTTTCTTGTCTTTGATCTACCGATTTGACCGATCACTACCGCGTCGTAGCGGTTTTCAAAGAATGCGACGACTGAGAGAGCGACGGCTGCAACAAGAATGCGATGATGTTGAGAATGCGCTCTATTGATAACATGTAATCGCGCCCCATTGATGATAACTGAAACGAATTGCGAACATTTCCATGATTCGGTTAGTTTCCGGAGTGGATTGGATCCGGATGCAGGTTCAGAAAGGTGCACGAAAACGCGCTCTATTGCGAACGATCATAGAACTTCGCAGTTTAGGCGTTCGCACATTTCAGGAAACCTTTTCAGTGTTCAGCGGTTAGCAATGGAGCGCACTTGCATTCAATAAGCGTATCACTCACCAATAAGAACATTGCAACAAATGCACATTTGAATGGCTGGATTGACACCCAAATACGAGAGCATTCCGACCGGAAACCCCGACGGAGAAGGGATCCAAAGGTAGAAAACGAGAAGGAAAGAGAGATAAATGTCCATGAACGAAGAGGCGATGTGCAGTCGGAGGATGCTGTACTTGGCAGATAACATGGTTTTTGGAGTCTGATAGTAGATGAGATACACTCCGAACAGGTGAATCGGGACCTCGATGGAGGTGAGAAAGTGAAGGGAAAGCGAGAGGAAGCGGTGGGAGAAGAGGAACGAGTCCTCTTCGAATATACAACTCATCTGGAGTCACAATGAGGGAGAAGACGTCGGAAAGAAAGGGGGGGGGCAGGTGGAAAGTTGCAAAACACGGACTTTTGAGCAATGATCGAATCTCTTTTTCTCTCCTTCAATTGGGCTATCGAGCATGCGATACTACCTGTTCCACCTGGGAAAGAGGCAGACTCATGATTGAAATTGAAAAAGAAAGGACTCACCGATGTACAGTTATTGCTAGTTTCCGGATTTTCGGAAGTCTATCTGTCTCACTGAAGATTCCTCTGTATCTTGAGAGTTTGCGAAGCTGGGACAAAGTTGTCAACTAATGAAATGTAGCTTCGCCGTGAGTTCGCCGTGAACCTGGAGAATGGCCATCGAGTGCTTCCGACACTCGTCCAACTTTCGGATTTCCGTGCCTCTGTGACTCTGTTTCACAAGTACAACATCCGAAAGTTGGCCAATAAGTATCTGTACAAGATGGATACTATGACACAGGTCGTCAAGTTGGCCGAAAGAATAGAGAGAATGGAGAAGAAGGAGCAGAAGAAGATGGCTGCTATGGCAGCAGATTCCTCCTCCGACGTCTTCTCATCCGGCAACATCTCCGCCACTCAGTCCTCTGCCGTCCTTCCCTCTTCGTCCGGCTCCTCTCCAACTGACTCCAGCTCCCCGTCGTCAACTTCATCCGACTCCTCCACCAACATCTTCTTGTCGGGCTCAATCGACGTCTCCTCGACACTTGATCGTCTCCTCGCATTCGTCAACAATAATTGATTTTTCGTTTTTCTCTTCCCATTTACAATTCCGACAATGTGAAATCTCCCCTTCTCGTCTTTCATTCACTTTTTTCTTGAATCTTGATTCATTTGTTCTTACTTTTTTATTTTCATAAACCGAAAAAAACCAAAAACACTGTGTTTCTTGTTCCATCAGATCTCTTCAGAGAAAGTGCACAAATTCCAAGTGATACCATTTATTGATGAGTTTAACAATTCCAGAGCCCCCCCCCCCGGGGTTCCGTAGTATCAACGGGGAAAAATAGATCTCTGAATCATTAGAGGTTTTCATGGAATCCGAAAGTAACAGTTTCTCCAGAACGTACATCTACCCCGATTTTTTGAGAATTCAACGTGGCGGAAAATTTCTCTGGAAAATTATATTTTTACTTTAAAAAAATGTATTTTTATAAAACCATTTCAATTTGCGATATAATTTTATCAATTCATGTGATTTAAAGCAAAAAATCACTGGAAATGATTGAATTTAGGAAAAAGTTCGGCATTTTAGCCATTCCGTGACTTTCGCTTTTCCTGTTCGACAAATTTGTTCGGTTTTTGTTTTCTGGGAAAAAAAACTTCTTTCTTTTTCCAGATTTCGCCGAATTTTTCCCAAAAGACTGTCCAAAACGGCGACAATCATTATAATGATCATTACAGCTTTATTTACAAACAAAAACCAACTTCTCAGTACATTTCCTTCAAGAAAGGGTCATCAATTTTGAAGCTGAAATCGACGGAACGGCTCAGGAAGTCGCGGAACTGATCGATGAGACTGTTTCGACGTCCCGATTGCATCGTCATCATCGGCGACGCGAACGCACCGTCCGACTCGCACGATTCGATTGACGCTGAAGAGAATTAATTGGGTTTCGATCGAAAATAACCACTAACCTTGGCTGTCACGTCGTCGTTTCTCGTTGATATCCATCAAATCTTTGGTCGACTCGTCCATTTTCTTATCAGTCCTTGTCCTTATCATCAATCTCTTTCTCTCACTCGCTTTTTATATTACTCTTTTTTGGGCAAAACGGGCGGGGTCAACTATTACCACGTGACGATCGCTACTTTCACAATTGATAAGAGGATGTAAATAACTAGTCGAAAAAGGAAGAAAGGGGAGGAGTTGAATATCAATGGTGTTTGGGGGCTCTTTGGTTGCTCCGCTACTGCTAGAAAGTGTGCTCTGTTTCCCGTTTTATCAGGAACTTTCTGGTGTAGTGTAGCAGTTCGAAACACAAAATTCGAACGTTCTCTGATTTTACACAAATTGGCGACGAGCGAAAGACTCGTTTTTCAGAATAGGAAATTTTCGAAAACTGTATATTTTGGGGCTGGTTCTCAATTTTCAGATTTCTAAAAAAATGCGGCTTTTTTTGAGGAAATTTCGAAATTCAGACAATTTCCAAACCGAATAATTGTTTTTGACAAGGCTTAAAAAATACGGTTGACGTCGAAAAAGTTCCGTTGCATCACGAGTGACGCAAAACTGCAGAAGAACTATCGAACAACTTTTTTCGACGATTTTTCTCAAGTTTTGATCAAAATTTACCTTACTTTTTTACATTTTTTATTCCAGCCATTTTTTCAGTTACTTATTTACTTACTTACTAACTTAGTAAAAAACAACCTAGAAAAAACTCCTGTTTAAGAAATTAAGACTTTTTGCACTTTCCAAACCGAAGAATTATTTATTGAGATGCTGAAAATACGGTTGACGTCGAAAATTTTGCGTTGCATCACGCTTGACGACATATTGCAGATTTAACGGAAGGAAGCTTTTCTAAAAATTCTTCCGATTTTTCTAATATTTCAGGAAGTTTCCCCTTGTTTAAGGCAACAGTGTGGTCGAAGAACAAACTGAGAAACTTCCGGAAACAGGTACTTTTTTCTTTTCTGAAAAACTTTAAAAAAACGATCGAACTGACCGCTCTATTCTGTTTGCTGCGATTTCTGTTCCACTTCAACCAAATTTCAATGAAAAAGCGCCAAAGTTCTTTTCATTTTCCCATTCGCCTCCAAAACGTTTCCCTTCGAGAAAACAACAATGTTTCTTATCATTTGTTATCAGCTGCTCACATGCTTTCTGATTACATTCTTTCTGTTTCATGTTCTTTTCAATAACAACACAATTTATTAATAATTGGCACAATATCGATTGATTTAGAAACGACGAAAGAAAAAGTATTGAAAATAACAATAAGGAGCAGAGGAAAAGGGAAAGTTCGACGGTATTCGGAGGGTCTAAAACAGTGGATATGCAATCGGAAAATTGTGTCGTTTTTGGTTTTTTTTTTGTTTTGTGTAAGTAAATAAAAATTGCAAAAAAAGTAGAAAAAACAAGAAGAAAACCAGTGGAAATGGGGAGAAACTACTCGACTACAGAAACGATACGAACGATTTTTAGGCGGTTAGAGGGCGGAAATTAGTATAAAATAGGGGGGAGGGGGTTAAAGCTGTCGGAAATGGCATTTGGTTATTATTAGGAAAATGCGAAGCGATTGGGTCTCGCCGCGAGAAATTCGAAGTTTTCGAAATGTTCGCTTCGAGACCAGAGAGGGAGAAAAATGAGTTATGGGTGGTCACGGAACTGTTTGTAGAAGGACTGGACGTAGGTGAAGACGCACTTCCAATCCGGGCGGTCCCCCATCATGATCATATCGTCGACCTCGAGCAATGGGAAGATTCCGTTGTCTCTGAGAACATGTCAATTGGGGGGTTAGAATTGAAAACGGATGCTTACTCGGCCACTTTGAATGCCAGATCAAAGTTGTATCTTCTGTTCTTGGCGTCGAGTTTCGAGAAATCGAAAGAGTGCGGGGCGAAGCGGTGGATGAGGGCGCAGAAGGCCAGTCCATCGGCCCACGACGACGAGAAGTTGGTCACGTTCACGTTCTGCGAATACGAGGTTCTGAGGAGTTGGATGGGGTGATCGCGCTCTACCAGGGATCGAATCTAATTTATCAGTAGAGCGCGTTTCTATCAGGCAATCGCGCTCTATTCAAACAATCTCCTAGTTACCGTATCACATTTTGGATTACTGTGGCCGGCGAGATAGTGTGTTCAATTTGAGACGCAGAGAAAAAATGCGAAACTTCGAGGTTTTTCCAATTTCTACCATAACCCAACGCGAAGGATTACTGTATACTTTAAAGGCGCAGAGTCATTTTCATATTTCACGAGACTGAGGAATATTGGGTTACAGTATTATCAAAATCGGCGAAGTCTGCCGTTCACCGCATCGGCGGGTCTCGCCACGAAAACATTAAACTTTTTTTGAAAATCAACATGCGCCTTTGAACAAAGTACTGTGGATTTCATGTTTTGAGCTACTTTCTACAGTAGTCTCAAAAAAAAAAGGCGCATGTCGATTCTCAAAAAAAAATTAATTTGTTTCGTGGCGAGACCCGTCGATGCGGTGAACTGCAAACTCCGTCACTTCCGTTGAAACTGATAATAGTTTTGGTCATTTCTTGTTATCTTCCCCGAGCCTCTAAATGCTCCGTGGAGCTGTCTTTCACACTCACTGGATATCCGGCGACTCTGTTCTGAATCCAACGCAAAAGAGCGTCTTTGATCGAGTTCGGATTGAGTTGACGTGGCGGAGCAGCGGCGTTCGGGCTGAAACGTCAATCAATCAATCGATAAATGCTCTCAATTTCGACTCACTTGGCTCCGACCTTCTCCATTTGCTTGAACATGTTCGGACGTGACATTTTGGGTTCGGCTGAAAATGAAAAACGAATGAGGGAAAACGGGCGAAAGGATCGGGAGAGAGAAAGCTGTCACTTGTGATTTTTCTTTTCGATTTTCGCCGTCGTCAAAAGTGAAAAAACATCATTGAAAACATGTGGAAACTAGGGGAAAAAACGGATAGAAACACGATGGGATCCATGATTTCTCGACGGAAATTCGCTTTTTTCCCAAAGTTTTTCTCTTTTTTCATAATATCCAGATGTTTTTTTATCGGAAAAGCATCAAAAATCAGTCGATTTCTTGATTTCTACCGTAATCGTTGCGGGACCCAACGACAAAATGTGGCATGCGCCTTTAAAGAAGGGTACAGTAGGCGCGGCATTTTGGGGGGGGGGGGGGGAGAATCGCCAAGAAAACGTGCGAGAATTAGCAATTTCCGCGGCTAAATGACTTCTTTCCTCTCATCAGAGTCCGAATCACGAGTGGGACGTGTGTCAGCTGGAACTGCGAAATTGTCGTCAACTTTGTAAACCAATCAGTAAAATGTTGTGATCGAGAGGCAGTGATCGAGTATACATTGGTCAAGGCGAAAGGTGGCCGACTCTTCCTCTTTTCCAGTGTGTAATCCCCCTTCTATCCGTTTCCCCCCACGGGCTCAGCAGTGGCCGTGTGTTGTAATAATTCCGAGTGTCCTGCAGAGAACACCCCCTCTCTCGGTCGCGCGCGCGCTGTGTTTGCCCTCGTCTACATGTACGCACCGCGAGAGGTAGTGCGACAACAGCAGCGTGGCGCAGTGGAAGCGTGCTGGGCCCATAACCCAGAGGTCGGTGGATCGAAACCACTCGCTGCTAGACTCTTTTGCGCGACTCACACTTTAGACTGGCGATGCCGCCGACTGTCGGACGACCGATCGGCAGGGCGTAGGAGGTGGCGGCGGCTGAAGGGAAGTGATATTTGAGGGAGAGTTGAAATCAAACAAGAAAAGTGTGAAGTTGGTGAAGTGGCTCGGGAAGGGTTGTGGCACTTACCGTGTCTCACAGGGGTGGGCGGGGTGCTCTTGGACTGCAAGTTGCCGAGTTTCGTGAGGTTCTCCTTGCCGGGGGACAGCGACAGTCGCGATTTGTGCACTTCGTTCTCCTGGGCGGCCGAGATTTCACCGAATTTGCGGGCGAGCATGAGCACCGACTCGGGACGCGACATTCCACGAATCTCCATTCTCGTCTGCTCTCCGGTGTCCTGGAAGTGATTGCTTATCAGCGGATATCAGTGATAAGGAATGGGGTGGTTGGATGGTGTTATTAAGGAATAAAACACGTTAAGGAACAAGAAGGAGAAGAAGGAGAAGAAGAAGGAGAATGGATTGGGGAGGGGGCAAAAAAGAATAGTACAAACAAGAAAAGGACGGATATGTCAACGATTTGGGAAGAACGCAAGGGAGAGAGAGAGACGCAGAGAGACAGAGAGATTAGTAGTAGTACACGGAGGAGACAGATAAAAAGGTTATCAACACACTGTCTACCGGATCGGATCGGATCGGATCGGATGGAAATGAAGAGATTTTTGTAGTTTTTATATAAATTATTAGGATTTTTGACAATTGGAAAGTTTTCGTTGATTTCTAGATTTTTACGAGGAAGATGATTGGAATGTTGGGTTTGTTTCTCAGAAAATGTACTATTACTATCTCAAAATCAGAGTTCAAAATGAACATTTCAAACGCGCGCTACGATATCTCGCAACGAAAACATTTGTCAGCGCCGCAACGTGCTGCGCCTTTAAAGCGGGGATACGGTAGTTGTGCAATAATTAATTTCGTCTTTTTTCACTCGATTTCCTCAATTTCAGAAGTTTTTCGCAGTAAAATAGCACAAAAAGTGTATTTTTTCGTGAAAAACGGCTGAATTTGAGTAAATCGAGTGGAAAAAGTCAAAATTATTGCGCAATTACCGTATCGCCGCTTTAAAGACGCAGCACGTTTCGGCGCTGACAAATTTTTTCGTTGCGAGATATCGTGGCGCGCGTTTGAAATTTTCATTGTGAACTCTGATTTTGACAGATACACACGATAACACGGGAGCTTCGGAGATGTGCGGTTTGAATTCCCGCGCTGCCGGACTGCAAATTTTCAAAATTTGGCTGCGACGCCGTTGCCTGAGTATTCAACGTTAAAGCGTGTGATTCGTGTCGATTTACGAGAGCGCATATGTTTAAGCGTTGAATACTCAGGCAACGCTCGCAGCCAAATTCGAGAAATTTGCAGTCCGGGAGCGCGGGAATTCAAACCGCACATCTCCGAAGCTCCCGTGGATAATAGTACATTTGCAAACTGAACACGCTGAAATTCGCCATCATTAAAAATTTTATTCTCCAAACTTTCGACGAAAATTGAAAATTTTTTAATTAGCGTTATTTCAAAACTTTGATAAATTCGAAGAACGATAATAAATTGTGGAAAAAATTGGAAAATTTCAATTCCTTGTTTTATTTTTCATTCCTTGTTTTATTTTTCACGCAAGGTGTGAGCTTCTCCGACAGGCCGAATGCCGAAGGGCAAAAAGAAGAAAAAGGACACGAAATCAGCATTGGAATTCGAATCGGAAAGGAATCTGGACAGGAGAATCAAGCAAATCATCAGGGATGCAATTGACAAAGCTTTGGATAAAATTTTCGGCAAAAAAGAGAAGAGCAACGCAATCAGCAAGGAACCGCTCACACAGGAGAGCGGTGAAGAGAAAGCAGAAGGTGTACCAATGTCAATCGAGGTCGAAGGATGCAAGCCCAATGAGATAGCCAGTATCACGAAGTGGGAACCCGAAGCGGGGAAGTTAGAGCTGGCCTTGGAAGTTCGAGCTTCTTTGTCACCTCACATTCACAAAAGACCTGTCTTCATACCAAATGGACCAATGATCAAAGCCACAAGGACAATTATTCGAGGATCTTCGCCAGATGACGTTTCGCACAGGTGGAGACAACGCAACAGACGCCGATAAATTCTAGATCTCGCCCATACGTTCACTATGAGTCAGCTGGTCACTACACTTTTTTTTAAAATTCTTATTCACTTCTCAATGAAGTATCGAAATAATAATAATAACACGGGAGCTTCGGAGATGTGCGGTTTGAATTCCCGCGCTGCCGGACTGCAAATTTTCAAAATTTGGCTGCGACGCCGTTGCCTGAGTATTCAACGTTAAAGCGTGTGATTCGTGTCGATTTACGAGAGCGCATATGTTTAAGCGTTGAATACTCAGGCAACGCTCGCAGCCAAATTCGAGAAATTTGCAGTCCGGGAGCGCGGGAATTCAAACCGCACATCTCCGAAGCTCCCGTGGATAATAGTACATTTGCAAACTGAACACGCTGAAATTCGCCATCATTAAAAATTTTATTCTCCAAACTTTCGACGAAAATTGAAAATTTTTTAATTAGCGTTATTTCAAAACTTTGATAAATTCGAAGAACGATAATAAATTGTGGAAAAAATTGGAAAATTTCAATAAAAATTTTGGGATTTTTTGAAAAAAAACAATCAAAGTTTCAATTTTTGGATATTTATTTAAAAATATTTATCTTGATCTAATTTTCAAAAAAAAAAAAAAATAAACTCAAAACATTTGGAAAAAAATTCCTTATTTATTGGAGGGAAATTATTTCGAAAATATTTTTTTTTTCAAAAAACCACTGTTCTCTCTACAGGTACTCTGATTTCTCACTGAAAAACTTAGAGAACAAGAAGAAAAATGATCTACTCAGTGTCAAACTCTCTCTCTCTCTAATGAGTAGAAAGTAATGTGTACTCGGCCTCCCAGTGTCTTTTGCAAATAACTATTTACTTTTTTCCCATTGAGAACCGGAATTTCCAGAGGGAAGATGGCAGCACGTTCAAATATTTTTCTGCATTTTCGTCTCGAGAAGAAACTTGGAAATTTCGAACAAAAGGGGGCGGACAGCACGGGGGCAAATTAGAGGCAGTTAGGGCGTTTAATTAGAGACCGTTTCCAGAAACCGGAAGTTTCTCGAGTGATTCGGAAGACGAGAGAGGACAACTGAACGTCAGGAAGTCCGGGGAAACACAGAAAAACAAATTGGCTCTTGGTGGGAATCGAACCCGTGACCCCAAAAGCGAAAGCCGGATGCGTACCCAGTTGCGCCACGCGACTGCACAGTGCTTCAGGCGTGACAGTGGAATGACAAGCTCGATGTTGGCAAAGCCGGCAATATCTTCCGGAAGACAAAGTTAGAACATTTCAGTTTTGGCGACAGAGAATTTCGGATAATTTCGAGGAAAAACTTTGATTCAAAGGGGGAAGTGCAATTTCATCAATTCTCCAATCGTTTTAAACCAACATTTCCGATGGCAAAAAACGCGAAATTAGGCCTCAATCAGTAGCCGAAAGTGACAGATTTCTAGGTCAAACACATTAAAAACCGGGAGGAAATTGAGGGTTTTCACTCTGAAAATGGGAGGCTGATTCGATGGGAAAAGTTGAAAAGAGAGGAGGGATGTTTCGAGTGAAAATGGGAATAACAGCAGAAAACGCAAAGTTTTTCGAGCTGAAGTGTACACAGTGAGCATAGTTCGTCGAGGTTTTTGTTATTTAGTAAAGGAAGCCACACCTTGACTTAACAACTGATTCATTCGGGTGGCACGGCGAGGAAAAACGAAAGTGACGTCGGTGGGTGTCGAACCAGCGACCTCAAAATCGAGAGTGGAGAGATCACCCAGTTGCGCCAATCGAAACAATGTCTACGACAGGTTGTCGCGCAGAGACAAGCTCGGTGTTTCTGGATTTTTGAGGCACCGTTTTTCCGTAAATAAAGTTTCGAAAAAAAAACCAAAAGACAACTATACCATATTAGTTAATTCTAATCAGAATAAGGTGAGGAGTGTCTCCTATTCATCATCAGCTGTTGTTTGACTCGTTTCTCTCTCTCTCTCCATGTGTTTCCTCGACGAATCTGGTCGTCTAATACGACTAAACAGTGTAAAGGTGGAGGGGTGGGGGAGGAGGGGAAGAAGAAGAAATGACGATTAGAAATGGAATATCGAATTGGTTTTCAGATGGAATTAGTCTTCTCTAGACGACCAGAAAGCTTGAGAGAAAGAGAAAGAAACGAAGGAGAATGGGCGACGTTTCGACGGGAAATCGTCTTGTTGACGTGGCACTGTTACAGTACTCCAACTAGGAGCTTGATGACGTGGCAGTGGCAATGGAGTGATTTCAAAAGGAGGTAACCACTATGTGTAGTTACTAGCGATTAGACTACAGTATACCTTCCTAGTTAATGACGTGGCAACGATAGTAATTTGAACAAAAAAAAGACTATATGGATGGCTTAGTGACGTGGCATCACTACAGTAATCTAGCCAAGAGCTTGATGACGTGGCAAGGGCACTACGGTAGTGTACTACTGTAATACACACCTTCCTAGTTAATGACGTGGCAACGACAGTAGGTGGCTTAGTGACGTGGCACAAGGACGACTATGTGTCTTGTCAGCAATTGATTTTTGATTCGTCGTTATCTGTGCGCCGCCTCGAAATGCTCCAAATCATCGATGATATATAACTGTGCGGGTGCAAACACAACGGAACACTTTGCTGCCGTCTCTCGATTCTGTGCACTATTTCGCTTTGAGGGATCGTATTTGAGCATAACATCAAACAATTGGGGAGGAACGAAGGAACGAAGGAACGAAGGAGGAGGAGGACGTAATAAGAAGAAGGGGAGTGTTCTGTTTCTTGACAGTTTATCAAGAGAAAGAGAGAGAGGAGGATGTGTTTGTTTTCATATTCAAATGAGAGCTTCCTCTCTTCTTCTCTCTCTCTTCTGTCTTCTTGTCAAAAAGGAAGGACCAGAGAGGGGCAGAATCGTGTGAATCAGCAGCAGCTTCTCCTTCTCCTCCTTCTGCTGATTCACCATGATTCCTTTTGTTTTCAATTCGTAGACGAATCACACACAAAACATCTTGCGAATCATTGCGAAACATACCACATTCGTCTCGAATTTCGCGTATCCGTCGTTGCAAACGACACGGGTCACGTCGTTCTCGAAGCGGCACGAGGAGGAGGGCGCCGGCATCGAACGACGACGATGCAGGTCCTGAACGCATAATATGGAGGATGGGTTTCGAAAGTCAACGAGAAGTTGATGACGTGGCACTGCCACATACAAGGTTTCTGTTGCCCTCACAGCAATTCAACTATTTTGCCATGTGATAGGAAAGATTGTGGTTGAAGGACTGATACAGTAGGTCAACGAGAAGCTAGTTGATGACGTGGCACTGCCACAGCAATATATATCTCTCTCTCTCTCTCTAACTGTCTGCGTTCACTCATCTTTTCGTTGCGGGACCTATCCTGGTGACGTGGCAGTGGCACTGACACTGGCACTAACAACACAAAAGAACCCCTTGATTGGAAACGGTGAAGTCTTGATGACAGTGGTTCTATATACTGATCTCGATGTGAGCTAATGACGTGGCAGTACAGTAATCAATTCAGATGCTTCGTGGCGTCGCAGTGGAACTACAGAAGCATTGATAGAAATTGGTGACGTGGCGCTACAGTATCCTCATTTGGGAAGACTGATGTTTAGTGAAGTGGCAATGTGTCTAGAGGATAAGAGCTAACAACGCCTAGAGCGCTTAGTGACGTGGCAACGGGAAAGAAGATTCGGAAATAAGAGAATACTATAATACATGTAGTAGCAAGTTGTGACAAGACAACGATGAAAGCTTCAGTCCTCGGATAGAGCGCTGCCGGAGAATCATTATATCTCGATATTGATAAGAGATATCAAAAAGTTGTCAACAGCAAACTTGTAGATCAAAATTAGGACTACAAGTTTGCTGTTGACAACGTTTTGATATTTCCTATCAGTCTCGAGATATAATGATTCCGCGGCAGAGCTTTTCTCGGGGCTATTCGAGGCTATTCGGCAACTATCAATTCATTGAAGCAAAAATACTCAAAAGGTCTGTGTTCTAGACACCCCTAAACCTTTGCAAAAGCACCTCACCTGTTTTCCGGCGCCGTGTGAACCTCTGTGTCGAGTGCGGCCTCGAAACTTGATATCGTCGCTCCTCAACGACATCTGAATACTTCTTCTCCTCCTCTTTCTTCTCATTATCCGCCCCTCCCACTCACCAGATCATGATCAGATTCACTGCCCGCCGAGCCGTATCCCGACGACGCCGACTCTTTCTTTCTCGACATATCCGGCTGAAATTGACTCATTCGGAAGGGATGTCTGATATTTGGGTCTACCGAGTACTCGATGTCGTCATCTGGTTCCGGGGACACTAGTGGAGGGGTGTCTGACAGACTGAACATTGGCTGGAACGAGTATTCGGAGGGGGTCGAGCAGTACATCGAAGTGAACACTCCTGCAATATTATCACTTCATAAGCACTATTTGGCTCGAAACGGGAGTTAATTGATTTGAATTTTCGCCCGGATATAGTAATATACATAGTGGGTTCATCTCTCGTAAATCTACCAAAAACGAGCGGCCGGAAAATCATTATATCTCAAGATTGATAAGAGATATCAAAAAGTTGTCAACAAGAAACTTGTAGTCCTAGTTGTGATCTACAAGTTTGCAGTTTACAACTTTTTGATATCTCTTATCAATTTCGAGATATAATGATTCTCGGGCCGACCCCTCCACTCACCAACACAACTCTGCGGGGACAGGGGCTCGTTGACTCCATACGGATGGAAAGTTGTCTGTCCGGAAGATTTCCGGGTGATCGACCCCAAATAGGCGGAAAATCCGGGCAGCGGACACGCCGAGTGACGGGAAATGCACCCGAGACTCCGGTTTCGGTGGCGTTTCTCGTCGAGACTTATCGACGATTGCGGACGATTCCGAACCGATGCCGATGGTTTCATCTGGAATTTCAGAAGGAAATTGGGAAGAGATCAAAAACGGAGTGAAAAAGAAGAAGAAACTTTTCGATTTCCCGCCCCAAAACTCTTCGGAAATTGAATTTGAGGCCACCAGGGCAAAGTGGAGTGGCCCCAAATTTCCCGAGTTTTCAATCGAATCAACATTCGAAAAACGTTGTCTCAAATTGAATTTCCACCTCACACATCGTATGCAAACGCGCTCCCTTTGCTGTTTAGCCGTGGAGCGCAGTTATTATCGTTGCATCTCAAAATATCGGAGTTCACTATTTAATAATTTGAAACGCGTGCCACGATATCTCGCAACGAAAAAATTTGTCAGCGCCGAAACGTGCTGCGCCTTCAAAGCGGCGATACGGTAGTTGCGCAATAATTAATTTCGCGCGTTTTCCACTCGATTTCCTCAATTTCAGCGGTTTTTCATGAAAAACACATTTTTTGTACTTTTTTACCGGAAAACCCGCCGGAATTGAGGGAATCGAGTGGAAAAAGACGAAATTAATAATTGCGCAACTACCGTATCGCCGCTTTAAAGACGCAGCACGTTTCGGCGCTGACAAATATTTTCGTTGCGAGATATCGGGGCGCGCGTTTGAAATTTTCATTGTTAACTCGCCGAAAAATGGACAGAAACGAGTAAAAACTAATAATAACTCGGCAGAGAAATAATTCAAAATTGGTGTTTTTTCCGTGTCACAATGTACATTTTCTCATTTTCTCATTGTTTTCCACTTCAATATTCAGCTGTCTCGCAGGTGGAAAATGAAGAAATTGAGAAATATGGGTCTCGCGACGAAAATGAATACGGTATGAAGAGTGATTCATAGGAGAAGTTGGTAAATGGACAAGTGTTGAATATAATAATAATAATAATAACAGTTACTATATTCGAGTGGTCGGCGGCCATAATTGTATTTCGAGAGATGTGCAGCGAACCAGAAATTCAGCGAACCGGAAAAAAAATACCGGCGTTCTTTTCGAACAATTTGAAAATTTTGTTTGCAGAAAAACGTGAGATTGAGTTCTATTCCGGATTGGAAAGTTTGAAACCTGTCGTCGCGATTTAGAGCTCTCTAGACTGTTTTCCGGTTCGCTGATTTCTGGTTCGCTGCACATCTCGTATTTCGAACATGCTGCAGAGAGAGAGTGTGTGATTGCGAGAGACGCAGAGAAACGTGCGGATTTCCGATTGAATTGGACGACAATTAACAGATCAAAAACGGGGGAAACCCGGGGGAACAGCGAGGGGAAAAAGAGGAGCAGATTAATGAAATTGTTTGCAGCAGATTTTAACTTTAATTCTGCGATGGTTTTTCTTTTTTTTCCCTAGTAAATTATGCGGAAATTCAGGAAAATCGGAAAAAAAAGAAGTGAAATTGAACTTTATCAATTTTCATGCTGCGCCTTTAAACTCTACCGTACTCCCACATGCAATTTTCCTCTTTTTTCTTGTTTCGATCAGGTTTTTCAATGTAAAATTTTTTAAGAACATTGAAAAACGACGAAACATAGCAGTCGTGCGAATTTAGGTCTGAAAATGACAAAAAGCTTACGGTAGACTTTAAAGGCGCAGCACGAAAAACGAACAATTTATTTAAAACACATTTTTTTCCGAATTCAAGATCTGGAAATTAAAGTTTTTCTGCTTTTTCAAAAAGATTTTCATTAATTATTGAATTTTCAAAATCGCTAACTTTAAAAATAATACTTCTCCGCAAAAGCAGGAAAAAACATTTTTGTTGCAAAAACTCAAATTCTGGTTTTTACACAAAATTTTACAAAAAATGTTTGCTTCAAAGCGTCTGATTCCAATCACTTCCAACAGAATCATTGAAGAAATTAGTTTAAAATTCCGCAGAAATGGGGAATCTTCTCGAGTCCATCACGATTAGAAACATTTTGTATTCCATCCGATTTCGAGAGAAAAAAACGGAAAAATGACGTCAAAGGAAGGGATGAAACTTTTTTTTCTTCTCCTTCTTTCCCTTTTGGTACATTATTCCAATCGGATCTTTCTTCTTTTTTTGGGCGCCGGCCGAATGGAATTTTTATTCGGATTCGTAGGCGATATGTGTCCATTTTTAGAGAGACAAATGATGTCATTTCAAGTAGAAGACGGACAGAAACAGAATGAATGAATGACTGATTATCAGTGGAAAAATAGAAAAAGAAGAGAGAATGAAGGTCGAATGAATAATAAAAATGGACAAGAGAACTGCGTAAGCGAGAAGAAGAAGTGAGTCAGTGGGGGATTTTTTCGAAGGTGATGGGAACGTTTTAAAAGGAAGGCCACCTCACCAAAGGGTTCAGAAATGCAGTGGCAATTGTATTGTCTCTAACTGTCTGTGTCTTCAATAGTCTACGCTCTCTCTTTCTCTCGTAATGATGCCGAAGAATCATTATATCTCGAGACTGATAAGAGATTTCAAAAAGTTGCCAACAGCAAACTTTTAGATCATAACTAGGACTACAAATTTACTGTTGACAACATTTTGTTATCTCTTATCAATCCCGAGATATAATCATTCTCCGGCAGCGTTTCAAGTGCCTCTCTATGCGAGGAATAATTGTAGTCTTGGACCTAAATAATAATAAATAATAAGCCTAAGCTCAAAGTCAAAACTGATTTACCTTTACTCTGAACAAAAAACAAGAAAAAAAGATGAGTTTGATCGACTATCACCCACTACTGAAGTGACTTCTGCGGGATTCAGAAGCGCCACGTCATCTAGAAGTTTAGAGGAAATGAACAGAGGTTAATAGAGCTTGATAGAGCATTTGCAGGTGTCTGGAAGAATGCGATTTCTATAATATTAGTAGTGAATACCGTAATTGGACAGAAATAGTCGATTATTTCGAATGTCTACGGTATGAGAGGGTCTCGCAGCGATCAAGAGTCAAGGAACACTACAGTAATCCTAGGAAGAAGAAGATTAGTGACGTGGCAATAGAACTACAGTATTCACACCTTGAGATAGTTGTGTTGTGGCACTACCACTTTTGGAGCTACTTCCAGATATTCAGATGACGTGACGTCTTCAAAATAATCATCAAGACGGTTTCTCAACCTGTCAACTAGCTGTTCTTAGTGGAAAAAGCCAACGTCCACCAGAACCAGAAAACGGCAACATTCTCCCGCAGAAAAAAAAAGAAAGAAGATGAAAATCTTTGGATAAAAAGAAGCAAAAAAGAGAAAAGGAGCGGCGGCGGACTCAAATTGGTGTTGCTCTCGTTGTGTACTGGTCAGCGGGGGGAATCTAATTAAATTTTCATCGAAAGTGCCAACCAATGTCACTTTTTTCTCCTTCCCCTTCTTATCCAAAAGAAACAGAAACTATATACATTTGGGGGCATACAAACGGCTTGTTTGCCCCTCTCTCTCTCGGTGTACTACTACTTGTTAGTGGTAGATCAGGGACGCCAAGAGGTCATTAGAATACTTTGGACAAGTGCAAAAAGGGAGAGAAAACGGAATATCGGGTTACCGGCCGAGGCCGCCCCGTTGCAGCCAAACTGACCGCCCATTTGGAGGGGCGATTTCGAATGGGAATCTTCTCTCTTTGCTCTGAATCATGATGACGTGGCTCATCTGAATCCGACTATTCTGCTCGGGGACGTGTTCTTGAGCATCGTGACTGTTTTGTGTCCAAAGAAGGACACGAACGGAGCATTTCTAGCAAAGTTATGCTAATTTTGGTGGAGTGTTCCATTTTCGACTATTTATTAAACCTGCTTTTCGAATTTTTTAATAAAAAAACTGGATTTTCATGAAATTTTCAAAATCCCACTCGAAAAGTCGTTTAAAAAAATATTCAATTTTAATTGGAAAATGTTCAAAATAATTAGACATTTTTTGCTCGCAGAAGTTTTTTTCCTTTTGCGTGCTGCGCCTTTAAAACTACCGTAACCCTTGACCGAAGGCGCAGCCCATTAAATTGCCATTTTTAATAATATTTTGATTTTCCGCGGCGATTTTCTCTTTTGAACACTTTCTAGCAATTTGAAAAGGAAATAAGGCAATTTTACGGTGAAATTTCTAACTTTTCCAACAGAGGTTACGGTAGAACTTAAAGGCGCAGAACTCAAATTGCAAAACTTTTGCAAAAGTTCAGAAGGTCAGGAACTTGAGAAGGCTGAGAATGGAGCGAAACCGAGATCAAGTGTCCATTGTGTTTTTGCATACGCACACAGTGTCTGGGGTCTCGAAGCGATTGATAATATGTTTTCGTGGTCCCAAAAGGCCCGTCCGCCGGCGCCTCTTTGCGCCCACTGCAACTTGGTTTCGTCGCGCCTTCTGCCGGCCATTTCTCTCGGCTCGGCGAGCTCTCTCTCTCTCTGGACCAACTGATACGAATGAGTGTACTTTGGCCGAAAGGACGACGACGACGCAAAAATGAATGATGGCGGCCGCGGCTTCTGGTTTTTTTTTGTGAGCTGACTGCGCGTCGAAAAAAAAAAAGAAAAAAAGTTGGAGACGACTAAAAAAATGGGAATGGGGGTGGGGAGGGACGGGTAGATCAAAAGTTTAGGAAGAATAGAACATAGTATAGTCATCAAATATTTATGATACTGAACATTTTCAGAGATCGACAGGGGATTGGGCAAAATCTCGATTTTTACCATTTTTCGGTTAACTTGAAAGTTTTTTAAAATGAAATCAAGGAAATTTTTTTCAAAATTAGGAAAAAACATTTTTTAGGGAAAACCACGGAAAATGGCTCAATTCAATTTTTAAACCCTATTAATTTATTCGAACCACAGCGAAAAATCGGTGAAAAAACTCCAAATTTATAAAAAAAATCGAAAACCCTTTTTCAAAAATTAAAAAAAAATTATTTTCTTCACAATAATTCAAAATTCCGATTTTCAGACATTTGTGATAATATTTTTCTATTTTTGATAACATTTTTCCATAAAAGTTAAAAAAAAAATTTTTTTGAAATACATTTTTTTTTCCACGAATTCTCGAAAATTCCAATTTTTTAGATAATTGAAAGACCGTTTTTAGGTATTTTTTTATTATTTTTTTTCTGGATTTTGGAAAATTGGTGGTCTTTATAAAAGTAAGACAGAAAAAATTCAAATAACATTGAATTGAAGAACTTTTTTTCAAATTTCAAACAAGTGAGGGAGAAAATCCCAAAAACTGACCACTCTCTCTCGGAAAAAAGAAGAAACTTCTTCGTGCCGCCTGGCCCCCTCCGTCTGCTCCCAAAAAAATGGGGGAGAATTGACCATCGAGAAGAGGAGAAGAAGCAGTTGTCTTTTGTGTGTCCATTGTCCATTTGGTCCATTCTCTCGGAGGATGTGTCCACTTTGTTTATCGCCGTGTTTACCACGCCTAAATGGCTCGCGAGAACCAAAAGAAAAGGAAAAGTGGGAGAGGAGGAAGCCTTGTGCTGCTGCCGCTGACAACAAACAAGTTCGGAGGAGAAACCGAAAAGTTTCGGTTCGTGGTGTTTATCGCGTTCGGACACAGATGAACCGACAACAACAACAACAACAACAAGGAGATGGGTTATGTGGGGGCATCTGGAAATATATAGAAGCCTTGCTTTCTTGGACCAGGTCCGCAGATTCCAGTTGAGTTCCCAGCTGGTTAGGAGGAGGTTTTGACTCCATATCAATCCCACGAAGTGATCCAAAGAGGTCGTCATCGTGAAGAATGGACAACCGCTAACAAGGGAAGTGTTTTAAGACAAACTTTCAGAATTTTCTATAAGTTTGCAAAATGACACTGAATCACTTTTTTCCAGACTCGGATCACTTTTTCCAGACTTTCCTGATTTCCAGGCGAGTGTCACGAAGCCATTTTCAAGAATTCCATTGTTCTCTGTGTCTTTATCGTTTTTATACAAATTGTCGAGGTAACGATTGCAATCGGACTATTCTAGGAATACAAAGTGCTCCAAAAGATTTCAGATCTTCTCGGCGATCGCAATGGCTCCTTTGCATCCGGTCTGAATGATCCATTTGAGTGCAGAGTACGCTGGGGCCTGGAAACGGAATTTTTCGAAAAAGTGTTACTGATTTTGAGACTCGGGAACAAGGAATCACTTCTCTCCACTGTAGATTAGTTTCGGAACAAAACGCGCTCTATTGCGAAATTAATATATGAATCGATTTTTCACTCGAAATCAGATTTTTAAGGAACTTTCAAAATGTGCCAATAGCTCGTTTTTTGATACACAATCTGATTCTCCGGTTATTTTAGTTTCCCTTTCTTCTTTGGCGATAGAGCTCGTTTTATTCTGAGATGAGGCCATAGTGAAGTCTGCTTATTAGTTTTCCAAACTACAGTGAAACTGTATTACTGTATTTCCTGGAATATGGCATGATGGGAGAGCGTGGGAGGAATCGGGTCTCGCCACGAGAACATGAAACGTTTTTGAAAATTGACATGCGCCTTTGAACTTTGAGTTACTGTCTACCGTAGTTTCTTCAAAGGCGCATGTCGATTTTCAAAAAAGTTTAATGTTCTCGTGGCGAGACCCGATTCCTCCCACGCTCTGCCATTACGTCACATTCCAGGAAATACATAACAGCCGCGTACCGTCAAACTTCCCTACGGTAGGGGGACCCTACCTTATAGTCTTATTGCCGTTATTATGCTATGAACTTTGAGGTTTTACAATAATTCCTCTCCATTTCAACCCCGAACGCTTCCAAAAACGGAAAACTACCTTGAGTCCATCGTGCTCGATTCCAGTGTCGTGGTGGTGCAGTTCCTCGTCCCTCAATCGAGTCAGAATCTTGAGCAACTCTTTGTGAGTCTCCGGATCATCGGCCAACAGTTCTGAACTGGACATGCTCTCGTTCATTCTCACAGCAAATGCACACCTTTCAGCTGATCATTGTAGTGCTGTCCGATGAGTTCTTCCACTGCAATCGTGCATGCCATCGCGCCTTCTTTACCCAAAAGTGCCGAACCAACGCCTGAAAAATCGAGTTATTTGGATGAAAAGTAGCGATTTTCATTGTTTCAAATCTCACCGAGAGCATAAGCGGCGACACTGAAAACAGGCGAGAAGACGGTGTGCGGGACATTGTGCTTCGCCGCCAATCGTTCCATCGTGTCCAAATGCTCCTTCTCTTCGTCCCACATCTTCTTGATCACCGAGCCAACGGACGAACCTGGAAATCAAGGTGTTTATGAAGCATTTAGCTTCGAAAATTGTGTAATTTCTTTAATCTTACAAAAAAACATAGTTTTAGAAAAGCATTTTTTTTTGATTAACTGTAAATTTTTTCAAGTACTGTATTTTCTCACTTCAAACGCCGCCGGAAAATAATTATATTATGAGATCGCCGCGGGCGTGGATCTCGTTTTTGGCGGGAAAAGTTTTGAAATTGTCTGCGTCTCTGAAATTTACACGCTTCCTCGCTCTTTCGTTGCGGGACCTTTGCCGACACCGCGACTGTGGAGCCCACGCTCGTGGTGAACTTATGATATCTCGAGATTGATATGAGATATCAAAAAGTTGCCAACAGATAACTTGTAGATCATAACTACAAGTTTGCTGTTGACACCTTTTTGATATCTCTTATCAATCTCGAGATATAATCATTCATTCGAGGAATACGGTAGTTTCTGTTCAACCCGAATTATTATAATTATCAATTGAATGTAGTTTTTTTTTTTAGTTTTTAAATTTAAACTTGTATTTATTTATGTATGTTGATAATATTGCTTACCTTAATTTCAAATTTTGTGATTTTGAGCAGTTGTGTACAAATTTATAAATAAAAAAAAGTTTTTTCGGACTTTCCACAATTATCTTAATTCCGGGACTATTTTAAAAACTATATTTTAATAAAACGTTTTTCTTTTTTAAGGGTTCATCCGGTGCATTCAAACATTTTTATCTTTTGCCAGTTAGTCAGTTTTTTTTTAAATTAAAGTTCTAATTTTCAGGTAATTTGCACAATTCTATTATTTTTCCATATGTTCGCGTACCTTTGAGTACTGCCAACTGTCCGGCGTAAATCCGATCGGCTCCGAGCTCTCCGGCATGATCTACACGGATGATCTTCTCGATGAGAGCCTGCCGAGCAGCGGATGAGTTGTGTGCTCCACGGATGATCACTCGGAACATCTGATAAGACCTTATCACTAGATCTTGAACCCTTGAGAAGCATCGAATGGAAGGATGTTTGCCAATTTCCAAGGGTGGAAAGTGGAACAGTTCCGATGAAAAGGCGAATGTTTATGAAAAAAAAGAGAAACCGAGGAAACAATAAATTAGAAGGATAGTCTGACAGAAAAATAAGTTATTATCACTAGAAAACAGCTGGGGGTGGAAATGGAAGAGAATCGATCACAGCTAGGAAAGAAATGGATATTAGCAGCAGCATCAGCAGCAGAAGAGAGAAACAGTGTACTGGGCAGCCCCGGATATGTACAGAAAAGACACAGGAATCGAAATAATGCGGTTTGGTTTTTTTTTCAGGCGCTTTGGTGCTCTATTGTTTTAAATTACTAGTTCCCTAACGAGGGACGGACTAAATGATAAATATGACGTTTTGGGGGTGTCTAGACAAAATGGGAAATGATGATCAGTGGTAGAATACGCCGTCGTGAGAATGACCGTGCGAAGATGATGATCCGTGTGAATGCCCGTGGTGGTCGTCGTCATGCGAGTGACCATGCTCGTTGTGGCCGTCGTGAGAATGTCCATGACTGTCGTGACTGTGGCCATGGTGATCATCATGATGGTCGTGATGGTCGTGATGGTCGTGATGGTCATGATGGTCATGATGGTCGTGATGATCATTGTGATCATGGGAGTGTCCATGATCGTGATTGTGAACGTGTCCGTTCATGTACGGAGCCGACGAAGAGACGTCTCCGGCTGACCAGGCGGCGTCCTTCACCACTTGCACCGTGAGCACTGTTATCACTGAAGAGAACTTCTCAATTACTCGAGCAAGCACGTTTTGTTCGTCTGCTTCCCGTCGTACTCGAACATCTACTGTTCCAACCTGGAAAAAACACAATTGATTTGATTTTGAGCAAGTTTTGATCGCTTTTTTAGAAAGAAAGAATTCACTTTTTTAAAATATCAAATTCCACTATTAAGACGATTTATTCAACGGTCGTCCTCGGGAGTGTGCGACTTATTTCGAAAATCTTGATTTCTTCCGGTACGGAAAGGGGACTTTTCAAATTCATTCACATTTCTAATGAGATCAAAGTTGACCGTCAAATCAAATTTTTCATACGGTTTCTTTGATTCGGATTTTTTTTTAATTGAATGACTTGATGGATACTTACTTTGATACTTTTGTAGACTTCGAAAACGAAAAATGACTCACCAATTGATTGAAATCCAACTGCCAGAAGCGTCCTCCCTTCAATTCTAGGACTCCGTCGATGTGCTGCGCTTCAGAAATACACCTGAGCACCTTGATTTTAGAAAATCAATCGAATAATGAAAACTACCTATCGATTTGATTAATCAAATGCGGAGGCGTCGTCTGGAGAAGAATCATTCCCGTGTACGTTGACAACGGCCACATTGTCGAGAAAACGGCAACGGAAAGAATCAGACAGCACACTGGATCGGCCCACGCGAAATCGTGTCTACAAATTATATGATTTAAGAGGTGAACGGGAAAATTATTTTGAAAACTCACTTGAAATGCTCAGCAAGCATCAAAAGTCCGCTGGTCGTAGCTGCCAAAAGAACCATTGCATTGATTCGTGGGAGCAGAAGACGAGAGAGTCCCGGAATCACGTAGCAGAGAGCATGCGACAGATCTGATGCGTGTTCTTGGAGACTCGAAGCCGTGGCGGATGTGAGAACGTGTTGGAACGGCTGATTCTTGAGAGCGTAGGCCGAGAGGAACAGTGCGACTGAAGAAGCAGCGGCTCCGAGGAAATACGGCCAGCCACCTACAATTGAGCATTTTTAGGAAAATTATTTCTGAAAAAACTCACCAACTTCGTCGACTTCGTGTTCATGAGCCGCTGACGCATCATGAGATCCGTGATGGTCAGGTGACAGCAAATGTTCGAATGATTCTTTTGACAAGAAAATAGAGAACAGTTGTGCCAGAACCTGAAAACTTCTTGATTCTCGAAATGCAGGCGATTTTTCAAAATGAAAGACTTACAGTAGAACTGAAAGTGGTCAGAACTGGAACTCGCGCGAGTCCGTAGCTGAATTTATGTGTGGGTCGATTGGCAATCGACATCGAGTAAAGTGAGGCGAATTGGGAGCAAAACGCAAAAATCGTGATCCACATCGCCGACATCAACACTGAAAGAGCGTTAGAATTAGCTTTCAACACTGAAAAATGTAACAATTACCAATCGAGTGGCTTGTGGAGACGCAGAACGCCAAAATTCCGACACAAATTAAGCATATTAATGTGGAAATGAGTCCTCGTTTGCCTTGCGGATGGTTTAATGACCTGGAGACCCATGCGAGACCGAACATCTGAAACAAAATAGATTTTAAAATTCATTTCTGAGCCTATTTTGATGAGCCAACGATTGAAATTGTAAAATCGATATTCCAGTAATATTTTAATTATTTCAGATTTTTTTTCTGTGCCGGAATCGAATTTTCCCACCGGAATTGAGCCGGAAAGAGCCGAAAAAAGCGGAATTGTGGACGTGGCCGTTTAAAGGCGCATGCTATTTCGCGCGCGGGTCTCGCCACGATTTCGGAACCGTCGAGAAATTTGAATTTCTACTGATTTCCACTTCGTCCCGACGCCGTTTCCATGACAATTTTTACGCTATTCGCATCGGAAGTCGTTAGATTTTCTCGATTTTCTCGTTTTATTCAGCTTTTGGGCTTGTTTCCTATCGATTTTCCGTCGACTAACCGCGTCTTTCATACACTTTTCATCGCTTTTCGGAACCTGCAAATTGACGACGTTGACTTTCGTTTTTGTTCTAGTTCCTCGAATGGCGACTATTATTTTGATTTTGCAATCATTCCGTTATCCTATTATCTTGAAAAAAGCTGTTCCTTATCTTCGCTAGAGTTTACTGTTTCGTTCCGTAGTCGTTATGCCTCGTCCTTCGTCATTTTTCTATTTTCAAATGTGCGATTTTCAATTTCAGAAGTAATGGCTAAACAACCGCAAGTTCTGTGGGCTCAACGCGAGTCGGTCCTCTTCGTCACAATCGAAGTTGACGAAGCCAAAATCGACAAGCTTGAAGGAGAGGGATCTAAGCTGCATTTCCAGTGAGTCGTTTCGTCATCCTAATCCGCTAATCCTCGAGTCTTCAGAGGAAGCAGCAAGACTGATAAGTACGAGACGACTCTCGAGTTCTTCGAAGAGATCGGAGCTGTTCATCGCGTTGGCTCTAGCACTCGCGTGATCGAACTCTCGATCGAAAAGAAGAACGCCGCCTGGTGGCCACGTCTTCTGAAGGAGAAGGGAAAGGTTCACTGGTTGAAGGTTGACTTCTCCAAGTGGAAGGATGAGGATGATGAGGAGGAGGTCGAGGAACCAGTCGGAGGTGGAATCGGAAATGGATTCGATTTGAACCAGTACATGTCCTCGCTGGGAGGAGCTGGTGGCGCCGACTTTGGAGGTCTTGAGGACGACGAAGAGGAGGATGGTGAGTTCTGAGAAAATGTTCAGCTTTTGGAAAATTATCTATTTTAAGATATGCCGCCACTTGAGGATACCGAGGAGGAAGAGAAGACCGAGATCAAGGCTTAATTGACCCCTACTGAAGCTCGGATGACTCACCGACGTCGTTTGAATACCTCGTTTTTTCTTTCTATCCCCCACCATGCGATATTAAACCTGCATTCGTAATTTAAATCAAAAGCCCCCTTATTTTCCCAGATCCGCATCCATCTATTGTTCGTGAAAAACCCTATTGCACAGAATCTCAACTTTTTGATTTCCCGTGTTCTATCGTTTAATATTTATTGAGTAAAGTGATATAAGATGCAGTTCTGAATATTTTTTAGAATCGATTGGCAAAACATTTATCCTTTAAATTTTTACAACAAAAAGCACACGAAACAAAACAAAAGTACTTCAGAATGTCACAACTGACATGTCCGTTGTGCGGGGAAAACCTCAAGGAGGAAGGGGTTCACTTCTTCAAACACTTTAAATACAAGTGAGAACAACAATTTTCCGAATGCGTTATTGATTAATTGTTTCTGAAGGAAATACCCATGCGGAGAGAACAGTTGCGATTTGGAGTTTTACGCGGAAGCAGACAGAAATGCACATTGCAGTAAACACGGGCATAAGAGGTCGTTTCAGGTAGAATATTTTGCGAAACTTTCATGCAAAAACGTGAATTACCGTGTTTAAAGTGATTTCGTTCAGAAATCAGTAAACCCGTACATAGATAATTTAATCGCGATGATATCCAGCGACGCCCGAGAACTGGCCACCAAAGATATGGAAACGGTGCTGGAAAATCGATGGGGAGGCGATCCGGACATTAGGTACGAAATTGGCGTTTATCATTGTTCGCAAGGATGGATTTCCAGAATCGTTGCACCTCCGAAGCCATCTCCGGATCCGTCGACAAGTGGCGTCAAGAAAAGATCTCTAATTGTCGAAAAAACACCGGCAGTGACTGCTAAAAAGACGAAAAAATCAGTCAATTCCACGCATTCCGAGATTTCTTCGTCTCACTCGGCCGATGAAACGTTAGAAATTCTGCGAATTATCCTCCAAATTAATTTTAATTTCAGTCCTCGCCGTCCAGCCAAAGACCTTCCTTCGTCGTCTTCCACTTCTCGATTAGTTCCCATCGAAGTCGATTCGACGACAACAGACGCTTCGGCACAGCCGATATCATCCGCTGAGAGACAGAAAAGAGGGAGGAAGAAGCGAGTAACGACGGAAGCAGTGCCGCTCGCGAATCAGAGTTACGCGGAGATGTCGGCTCTCGACAAATTGGTCGGGTGGTACGATCCGAATGTTCCCGAGCGAAGAGATGCCGCCAAAGTGGATTGTGCCGTGTGCCAACAGCAAATAGTCTACGATTACAGTAAGTTCCGTCGACATTGTTCGCAAAAAATCAATTCTTGACAGTTCTTCGAAAAAGTCACGTGACGAGTGTGCATATGGCAGCCGACATCGCTCCGGAAGACTATGATGATTTGCTGCGAACTGCGGTGAGTTTTCAATATAAATACTCAACGTCCCTCTCACTTTCCCGTTCAGATGGACAAATCCTACCCTGAGTTGCCGAATTCAAATTTGGCGTGTCAGTTGTGCATGACTTGTGCCGATATTCCCAAAAATCGCCGTCGTGAGCACATTGAGAAAAACCACACGACAAGCTTGCCGCCGCTGCAATGCCCATTCGCGGAATGCCAAAAAGGGTACAGACGACAGTGCGATTTGAGCAGCCATATGAAAGATGTGAGTGAGATCTTTTGCTGAAAAATCAAATATTGGGTTGATTCCAGACGCACAAAGTGGAAATGAGCAAACTCAAAAACCCTCAATTTCAAACAACACGTCGCCACCGAAATGTGATGATCAACGCACTAATCGACAAATGCTTCCCTTGGGCGACTTTGGAGGTGTACGAGAAGCCCGACAAGAAGAAAATACAGGTAAGATTCTTGAAAAATAGATAGAACTTGCAGATTAACTAATTCAATCCTCAGAAAATTCAGGAATCGGCATCGGAACCAATCCAGAGAATACGTACGACTTCGGAACAAGTTTTTCAGCCGATTGGTGACTTTTCTCTGGACAACGATGTTAGAGTCTTTGAAAGATCTGTAAACGTGAGTTTCCACTGTTTTTCACAAATATCGACCATTTCGTTTTCAGAAGACTCGACGTGCTCCGCAGTACAACACTCTCGACTCGTCATCAGAGTCGTCGGATTCGGAAGGCGAAGATAACCCAGTGGAAGACGGAGCACGAGACGGAAGCCCGCACGACTATGCGCAGGATATCATTTACATTGGACAAAAGTTCAATTCGGAAGTCGCTGAAAAGCTGAAACAGCGAAATATCAAGACGGAGATCGTCGTTCCGCCAAATGACGACGACGAGAAACCGGTCGAGCCGATTCCGGAAGCACCTCTCGAAGTGCCCATGGACATAGATATGGCAGAAACGACGAAAGAGGAGGTTATCGAAGAGGATGTGAAAGATGAAAGGTGAGTGTTTGTTGGGAAATAGCCGATTATTGAAGCCATCCGGTCTGCAGTATTATGGTGGTGTCTAGTGTTACCAATATCAAAACTCTCCACAACCCTCGTCAATTTTTCAGTACTCTGACCGGTGGCCAAACAATGGGTCCAGGAAAAATGACGATGATGGCCTTTAAGCGTCCCCGATGAGGCAATATCTCCTCCCAACACTTTTCTATTTTCTCTCACTTTATTACTCGAAATTGGATTCTATTAATCCTTGTCTTTCGCAGTTTTCATGTCTAATTCGGCAGTTGGTTGCTGTTGTGGATTTCCTGCGGCATTTTTCTGAAACCAATTGTGAAATAGTGTATAAAAATTACTAACGTGCCTCTTGGGACTCTGCCTTCAAAGCCGCCGTTGCGAATTTGGGACATTCGTCGTCGAGAGTCGCGTATTCCGGATCCTTCGCGTCTTTCGTCCCTTCCACTTTTCGTTTCGCTTTTCTGAAAATAGCAAGTTTTTGGTTTTCGAGCTCTCTAAAGCTCACAGTTCTCTCGGAGGTTCGATTTGGGCCAGTTTACGAGCAATGGCCTCTTCTTCGGTGTCTTTTAGCGTCGGCTCTCGAGATTTTGGATCTGTGTCCGTCCCCATTATGTCTATTTTCGCTTCTTCTATTCCTTCTTCCTGGAAAGTCTTTTCTGATTTTTCGTAAGAAAATATCTGCTGAAAATCAAAATCAAAACATGGAATTCCTGACGAAACGTAAAACAGATTTGAAGTTGAAGAAATAGATCGTCACGAACCTTATTATCATTATTATCTTTAGCTGACTCTTCTGTTGTGGATACAGCTACAGGTGCTGGCTGACGAGATTTCTCCTTGTTAGATTGAGCTTTCTGCACTTTCTTCGACGGTTTCGGCTCCTCTTGTGGGGCTTTTGGTGCCTTTGGCTGCTCTTTCGGTGTTTCTTTCCGTTGGTTTGGTGATACCGCTTTCTGTTGTTTCTCCAGTGACGCTTTCACTCCTTTCGTTATCGGTGTTGACTTGACCGCCGCCTGACCTTTCTGTTCAGTTTCAATCGGCCTCGCGTTCGAAGTGCTCAATTTCATCTCGTTCCCCACCTCCACCACTGTGGGACTTGACTTTGGTTTCTCGTTTCCAGGCGCGCCAATACTATGTTTTGCGAGTCCATTATTCTTGCCATTTTGCTTTCGATAATTCTTTGAGATACACATTGTAATTGAGCTTATCTAAAACGTCTTCTTTCGCAATTCCCAAAACATAGAAATGTTTGTTTACCTTGTTGCTCAAAGATGATAGAAAAAGGAATCATTTCTTGGTTTTTCTGACGTGTGGGAAACAACTTTTTCTCTTCTGTCACAGGCTATCGGGACATCACGGAATGAATATGGAAACCTTTTTTGAGAAAAAGTTTTTGCAGCAACACCGCCGCCGTCGTGACGAATACTGCTCGGCTGATGATCGAACCGCCCGTAGAAAACGAGCGAGTGGAGAAGTACGGAGACCGCTCGCAAAGACCTCGCGACGACAGGTGTGTTATTTTTAAACCAAAAGTTATCTTTATAGAAGAAATTCTATCGTCTGGTTCTGAAGAATTCTTGAGATACGACGTGTTTGATATTTTCGCAAGCCTTTCCAAATTTTTCCACCTTACATTCGGGGAGTAGGAGGACACAACGTCCGATGGGAAAACTGAAAAACTCTTTCTCGCGAGATCTCGTCAAAATCTTCAGTTCGCATGCATACGATAGTACTGTATCTTCAGAATACTCTCAAAAAATTGATCTGACGTTTGCCAGCAGTCTCATTCTATGAACATGTAAACTAGCCAAATGTCTGAAACCTCCATGTGGAATTTATAAACATAATGCATTTCTGAAATTACGCTTCCAGATCGCGCGTCGACTATTTCCATCATTCGTCTTCTTCGAACAGATCCTACTACGGCCAGTCGTCGTCGTCATCGGCGAGCAACATCCCTCCAGACTCTTGGCGACGTGGTAACTATTATCCCTCTTCTTCTAGAAACTATCGTTCGGACCGCCGTCACTCTCCCAATCGCAACTATCCTTCTCGCTACCATAATTCTGGTTCTCAGCACCGCTCCTCTTATAACAGAGACAATCGTAGATTTTAAATCTTCCAGCACACTATTATTTCTGTTTTATTTTCCTGTTGTTGTTCAAAATTCATTCATGATTCTTTTTTTTTCACTTCCATCTCCATCTGATTCTCGCTAACCATAGTTGATCAATATCACTGTGAATAGTTGTTATCTACAATTTTGTTATAAATTTTTTTTTATTAAAAGAGGGGAAAAATTAAGGCAAAATCACAATGAGAAAGAGGGAACCGCGTAAGTGATCGGTGTGAGATGGCGAAGCACATTGAATATACAAAAAAAACGAAGAAACTAGAGTAAACTAAACGATGAGATCCTCCAAATCGGAGCCGGCGTTGTCGAGCAGTCGCTGCTTCTTGCTGCTCGTGGAGCTCATGACACTGGTCGTCGAGCCGCCGAGCAGCGATCCGACTTTCGAGCTCAGCACCGACAGTTTGGACGATGCGTGGCCGCGGAAGACGGCCGAATCGTCGAGTCCTCGGTGCGTTCGCACTTGGAACGATCCCGATTCGAGGAACTTCTGATGTCGTTTGAAGCTGGTCGTATACAAATTTGCGAGTGTCGGTTTTCGGAAGTTTTTGAGCAAAAGACTGGAAGAAACGACGGAGACACTCGAGAGAGCCATCGCGGCGGCGGCCATCCACGGTTGGAGCATGAATCCGAACGGTCGGAAGACGCCGGCGGCGATCGGGATGCCGATGGCGTTGTAGATGATGGCGAAGAGGAAGTTGAGACGGATGCGTCGAGTCGTCATCTTCGAGAGTTTGATTGCGCCGACGACGTCGACGAGGTCGTTTCTCACGAGGACGATGCCCGCCGATTCGATGGCCACGTCGCTTCCGGCGGCGATCGCGATTCCGACGTCTGCCTCTGCGAGCGCCGGCGAATCGTTGACTCCGTCGCCGACCATCGCCACTTTGTCTCCGTAGGCCTTGAGTTGTTTGATCTTCTCCTGCTTCTGATTCGGCAGAACCTCCGCGAACACCTCATCGATGCCGACTTGTTTGGCCGTCGATTCGGCGGTTTTCGAGTTGTCTCCGGTGAGAAGAACCACTCGGAGACCCATCTCGCGGAGGGTGTAGACGGCGAGAGAAGCCTCTTTTTTGACTTGATCCGCAATTGAGACAACTGCCACTACTTCGTCTGGAGATACAAACATCTTTTTTTGGATTCTCAATCTTCAACGACTCACTGTTAATGGCGCAAATGACCGAGATGTGTCCCTTGCGTTGTTCCTCCGACAGCGCCATTTTGACAATGTCCGAGACGGCGATTCCGTGTCGTTCCATCATTCGTTCGGTGCCAATTACGATGCTCGCCGTGTCGGGATTCGGTTGTTTTACTGAAGGATTCGAAACGATTAGATTGTACTCAGAAGAGGTGGAAACTGACCGTCATAACTGGAAATTTGCATCAAACTGACTTCAGTTCCAGGGATGAGCATCTGCTGTCCATCAGGAAGACGTGGAAGATCGGATGACGACCCGAGAAGATCGAGAGTTGAGAACGACTGTCGGATCGAGTCGATGCGGCAAGTGACTCCGTGACCGGCGGACACGTGGAATCGAGAAGTGTTCGGCCACGTGGGTTCGTTGAGCAGCTGCTTGGCGAACGCGGCGACTGCGTTTCCGATCGGATGCTCAGAGAGCGCTTCAGTGGCTCCGATGAGGAAGGTGATGAGTCGGAGGGACATTTGTGAGGGGTTGACGAAGGAGGCGATCTGGACGACTCGGGGACGGCCTTCGGTGATGGTTCCCGTTTTGTCGAAGACGATGGTGGTGACCTGAATAGGAAAGGACGTAAAAAACAAGAAGTTGAACGGAATCAAATTTCTGTTTTCCGGAAGCACCAGCTCTCTCGGCTTTTTCTCCGGATTTAGCTTTCCACGGCTTTCCGATGCTCGGATGTTTCAAGCCAAATTTTATTCATCCGCTCCATCTTTCGCTTTCAAAAATGACGATCATACCTTGTGAACGCTCTCCAACGGCTCGCCTCCCTTGATGAGGATCCCATTCGCGGCGCCGACTCCCGTTCCGACCATGACTGCCGTCGGCGTGGCGAGACCCAAACTGCACGGACAGGCGATGGCCAACACGGTGATGGCGGCCTCGAAGGCGACTTTGAGCGCCTGTTCGAATCGGAGGCCCGTCGGCTGAAAAGATTTCTATTAAGCTAGAAAAAAGGACTCTCTTACCATGTTAGCATTCTTCTGTGAGTTGTACTCGATTAAGATCCACGTGGCGAGGGTGAGAAGAGAGAGTCCGATGACGCACGGCACAAAGTATCCGGCGATTCGGTCGGCGAGCTGCTGGATCGGCGCCCGATTCGTCTGCGCTTCCTCGACGAGTCGGACGATTTGAGCGAGTGTCGAGTCGTTTCCGACGTGAGTCGCCTTGACGATGAGCACTCCTTTCTGGTTGACGGATCCTCCGATTACGGTACTTCCGGGCTTCTTGACGACAGGCATCGACTCTCCCGTGATGAAACTCTCGTCGGCCGAGCTCTTTCCGTCAATGACAACTCCGTCGACGGGAACTTTCGCTCCGGGGACCACTTTGATGAGATCGTCGCGTTGAACGAGTTCAATGTTGATTCCTTTCTCGGAAGTGAGTCTTCCCTCCGCGTCCATCGTCACGAGCGTCGCTTCTTTCGCTTGGAGGGACATCAACTTCGAGAGCGCCTCAGATGTCTTTCCCTGGAAAATAACAGAAGTGACGACTATAGTTGAACGGAATTCGCGATTCCGGGTAAAATTATATACTATCGGATGCCATCAAATGACCCCGAAACCTAGGAGAGCTCTGCGGGACAATCATTATATCTCGAAATTGATAAGAGATACTAAGAAGTTATCAACAGGAAACTTGTAGTCCTAGTTATGATCTACAAGTTTGCTGTTGACAGCTTTTCGATATCTATGATCAATCTCGAGATATAATCATCCTCCGGCAGCGTTTCGGGTGCCACTATATTCGGGGAATACTGTTCTCAATTTCGAACCTTCGCCTTGTGCTCCAACATCCTTCCCAACGCGATGAAGACAATAAGCATGGGTGGAACATCGAAGAATGTCATCGGAGAGGACGGCCACCGGAATACGATGGCGAGAAGAAGGACGATGATCGAGTAGGAGTAGGCGATGGTCGTGGCGAGCACAATGAGAACGTCCATGTTGGCGTTTCCGTGTTTGATGGCCTTCCACGAGGCGGCGTAGAAGTAGCGACCTCCGAAGATCTAGAAGAAGAGAGAAACGATTCAGAGGATGTATCGAACGGGGAAACCTGGACAGGAGTGCACAGAATGAGCAGGAGGAAGTTGTCGAGTGAGAGCGCCGGCGTGAAGATGGGAGTCTGTCGTTCGGGACGCATCGGAGTGTGGAGGATCCAGTGGAAGATGATCATGATGACCATGACGGGCACTCCACACACCAGGGAGATCAGAAATGTGTTACGCCATCTGGAACGAGCTCTTCTATCGGTCTTTTTTCCCGAAGATACTCACTTTTCAACGTCTTCCGAGTGATCCAACCGCTTCAACTGATCGTCTCGAGTGGCGAGTTCTGCAGTGAATCCGAGCGCTTCGATGACGTTTATGATGTCTCTGGGTCCGATTGTCTGCGGGGAGAACTCGACGAGTGCCATTCCGGTGGCGATGGACACATTGCAAGAGTCGACTCCGGTCTTCGAGAGCACGTGCGATTCGATGCGAGTTGCGTCGTTTTCAGTGGATAGGTTGCCGATCTGGAAGAGGGGGAACTATGTCAGATGAATGATTTGTAATTTCAAGTGGGAGTTGGATAAATATAGGCGATTTTCAGTCACTCCGACCTCCGGAGCATTTTGTGGCTAACTCTTGCTTAAATATAATAATTATATACTACGAAGATCCTAAGCTCGGTTGTTTCGAAAATAGCACGTTATTGGGAAGTCACTGGATCGTAGGATAGAACTAATTTTCAAAACGAATCGACAATTTGTGAGAACTCACCACCAGCTGAATTTTGTTATAATTCGAATTGGCGCCCGCCGAATCGAGCAATGTCGTCTTGTAGCCGAGATCCTCTGTCATGTTCTCGGCGATCGCGTCCGCCGATGTCAGCCGATTGTCGTAGATCACTTCGGCTTTCGCGGCGATCAGTGCGACGACGATCGAGTGGACGCCTGAGGAAACATCTCAGCTCTATTCGATTCTGATCAATTTTCTAACCTTCAATCTTGGCAACATTTCGTTCAATGTACTGTACACAGGAGGCACATGTCATTCCCTCGACTGCAAATGTGCACTTTTCAACGTGATCTGACGAGTTCTGGAAACCAATTTTCATCGATAAACTGACAAATTTCAGTTTTAAAATACTCACTCCTTTCGAATATCGTACTCCATTCAACTGTAATTCCACTTTTCCGTCGTCGAATTGTGGCTTTTTCGTTGGACTTTTGACGATTTTCTCTGGAGATTTAGACGGCTGGCGGGTGTTTTCTTCCTCTTTGGGAGCTTCTAAATCGCAAATTTATAAAATATTTCAACATCAAAAAAAACCTTGATCACTGATCAATTTGCACTCGAACCCCATGTCATCAATGGTTTCGGCCACTTGATCTCCCTTCCATTTGTCCGCAAAATAATCAATCGTTCCTGGAACACATCGTATCAGTGATAAGGGACTGGACAATAAGACATACCTTGTTTCTGTTCTAAACTGACCAGAATACTCTGAATTCCTTCTTTGGCTCCTACTGTGTCCTGGATGTTGTTCACACACGCGTGACACGTCATTCCGTCGATCGAGACGACGGCTCGACGCAAGCTCCGCCCATTTTCAGACATTTTCAGCTTTGTTGGTGTCGAAATTGGGCATGTGGGGGACGGGGCTGGAATAATAAGAAGTTTGAAAGTTTCTTTTTTCTTTTCTCGAAGAATTTCCAAAAAACAGTAGTAAAAAGAGAAATGGTCGTCGTACATATAACACATACTGGAATACAAACTTTGTCACAGTGTCGCAGAAACGCGCCGTCTCTCTTATCACGTTTCGTCTCTTGTTCAAGTGATTATCAACATCAGTAAACGCACACAATTCTTTTTTTTGCCCATTTTTAGTTGCTATTGAGATAGAGACGGGGAGAATGGAGAAAACGGTGAGAAAATGTGAGAAGACGGAAAGAGAGAGAGGGAGGGTATTGATAAAAACCAATGAAGGAGAAGAAGTGAAGAGAATGCACGTATTTCGAGAGCACATTTATCATCGAAACGGCGGGAAAATGTGGCCGAGAGGCGTGTGAGAAACCTTCTCTAATTAGATTTCTATACGATTCAGTTGCTTATCATCAAATTTTTAAAACATTTTTTTCGAACTTTTGGGTGCAGTTTAGCCGCTCGAAAATTGGATAAACGTGAGTTTCTTATCGTGAATTTTTGGCACAATTTTTCAATTTTTTTTCAAAATTTAAATTAACTATCTTTCTCCTATCGTTTTCTATATTTTTCGATTTAGTACCTAGTTGAAATGCTTTTTTTACGAAATTATTTAGCAACAAAGCATCAAGACTTGGTTTCAACGTGACCTTTTAGTTGTTTGTTTGCCATTTTCAAATATGTTTTTTAAACAAAATAAAACTACGGTACTGTATTTAGCCTAACTTCTTCTAGAAAAGGAAAACTGTCATTTTTTGGCGATTTCTCTATGCAATAGTTTGAACCTGATTACGTTTCTATTTATTTAGAGCAAAAGACCAACTTGACTTTTCGATTTTTTCTTCGAAATGAAGGGTAAATATTTGGAACGTCGGAAAATGAGCATTTCGTTGGAAAACAACAGCACACCTGGCTGAAGTTATTCGGATTTTTGGAAACTAAAAAACAGCCAATTTCGGATAAGAATTGGAATTTTTGATTAAGAGGGGGTTCAGTTTTTGAACTAATGTTTGGCTGACATGAGCTTCAACAATATTTTCAAAGCAATTCGCATAGAATTCTCTCATTTTTTCAAAAATCAAAACCTGTATTATCGCTAAAACTCAAAATCGGAGTTGACAATAAAAATTCAAACGTTCACGTGAGATATCTCGCAGCAAGAAAATAATTAGAAACACCGAATCGTGTAGTGTGACTTGAGAGACGCAGCATGTTCCGCCATTTACAATGCTTTTTTGCTGCAAGATATCTCACGTGAACGTTTGAATATTTATTCTCAACTCCGATTTTGAGATTTAACGATAATATGAGCATTTCTTTAGGATTCTACTACTTAGGACAGGTGTGATTTTCAGAAAAGCAGTTCCGGAAATACGTTTACTTATTATTATTTGGGACATTTAGAAACAGTTTCAGTAAGACAAGACTCACAGGTTCAAAAGCTATTTTTTTCCATTTTTCAGTTCAAATTCAACAAAAACTCACTTTGAATGAGTTTGCACTCGAATCCCATATCGTCGATCGCTTCCGCCACCTGTTCTCCTTTCCATTTTGTGGTATCGAACTTGATTTTTCCGTTCTCTTCCTTCAAATTCACTTGGATACTGTAGATTCCGTCTTTGGCGCCGATCACGTCCTGGATGTTTTTGACGCACGAGTGACATGTCATTCCTCTGAAAGTCACGGATTTTCAGAATGCCAACAGCTTTCTTTGATATTTAAAAAAAAACATATTTCCGACAAATGAAAACTAATACGAACTTTATCCAATTTTCCCATTGCCTTTGGAAATTGTGCCCAAAAACTCACTTAATCTCGACGAAAGCCTCCTGCTCATTGGCTCCGGAGAAGTCGACGAGGAGCTCATCGCGGCGCGGAGGATGCGGAACGGCAGCGGAAGGGCGCGGCAGCGGAAGCGGAGAACCGTCGAGTAGACTCACATTCTCCGACATTTATCGATTTTTCTTCGAAGAGGATCCTATTTTTATCCGCAGTCTTTCTTGAGGATGACACCTGGAAATGACACCTTTTTTACAAAAATTAATTTTTTAAAAGATAGAGAAAAAAACGAGTGATTATTCCGTTATCAATCAAAAAAGTCAAATATTCAAACGTCGAGTGATTGGAAATTTGGCGAACTACCAGTCATACTGGTTCAGAAACACTACAGAAAACGGGCTGAAAAAGTGTGAATCGGTGGCCGGGGACCGGTGAATTCTGGGGGTTTCTCGGCCACGCCCACCGCTTTTTTGACGCCATCAGATGACGTCATTTCAGCGGCGAAAAATAAATATAAATTCGAGGAAATTCGAGATGTGAGGAGGCTTATTTCGCAATTTTTAGTTTATTTTTGAAAAATAATTCAAATGTGGATTGGAAAATATTTGAAAATGAATGTTTTTGACAGAAAAATTGGTTCTCATTTATTTTTTTCTTTTTTCATTAGAATTTTTTCGATTTTCCATTAATTTTGAAACGATTTTTTTATTAATGAAAAATGGTTTGAATCATCCAAATAAAAATTAGAAAATGTATTATTAGCAACTTCAACCAATTTTTTAATTTTCTTGGAAAGTCCAGAATTTACAGTTTTTCCTATAAATTCATCTATTCAGAAAGTTCGGAAAAATTGAAAAAAGAAACCAATTCAGAAACACATTCCTCTGCGTTAAATTCGTAAAACCGCCAAAACGGTCATGTAAAAAGTGATAAACAAAAGGGGGAATGAGTGTGATTTTCGTTATCAAAGGACAAATAAACTCAAGTATTGAAAAGGTGTCAATTCCGGCGGTTTTCGGGAATGACGCAAAAGCTGAAGAGGATCAATCGATGAAATGACGAGTGACCTACAAAGGGGTTTCTCTCGAGGGGTTTGTTGTAATTTTGTAAAGTAAAAGAATGAGTAACACGCGGCAAGGCGCAGAGAACCTGTATGGGGGTGTAATACACGGGTGGAAAAGTACTGCCACGGTACTGAAAATACACATTTTTCATCAGGAAATGTGTTATTTTGGTGGGGTTAAATTTATGAAAAAATTCTCAATCACAAACACAGAAATGGATCAATTCGCGGGTGTGATGACAACAAATCAAAGGGAGCACGACAAACAACAAGGGGGAGAAAATCGGACGGATAACCGGCGGAAAAACGGGCTGGCAATATGCCAAAAATTAAAGTGTCCGGGAAAGATGTTGAAGACACGGAGAAGAAAAGAAAGAAGATAACAAGAAAAAAAAAATCAAAATCAAACAAATGAAATTGAAATATCCTAAACTGAACGGGGAGAAAAGTGGATAATCAGGAGGAGTGTGACAACAAAAATGAGATAGAACTCTAACTTAGAACTTTAACCCAAGTTTTGAAGGCACGTTGTAAGGGGAGATATTTAAGAGGAAAAAGGTGCAACAAACGAGTTAACTTCAATCAGTTTCCATGAAAGTTTGAAAAGAGAAAGGAAGAAGACGAGTAGAATTGAGAGAATAAATGAAAATAAGAAGGAAGAGAAGGCATTTAACGCTCCTTGACCATTCCCTTCTCGCGGTTGCTGACATCCTTGTCGATCTGTTTCCGGAGATGGTCCTTGAAAGTGAAGATGTCTCCTTCCCACTTTTGGATTCCTTGGTTGTCGCAAACCCAAACTTCCTCAGCAACCTGATAACACAAAGATATTCCCAGTTTTCCGATGTCTATGTTCTCACCTGCGAAACGAGTCGGAAATCGTGAGAAACGAGGATCATTCCTCCTGGGAAGCAGTTGATTGCCTCGGCAAGAGCGTCGATCGACTCCATATCCAAGTGATTAGTAGGTTCGTCAAGAAGAAGAAGATGAGGTTGTTGCCAGGCCAACCACGCGAACGAAACACGACAACGTTGACCGTCGGAAAGCTGCTTCATTGGGCAGACCTGGAAATATGAAATAAACAAGAAATGGTTCTACAGGAACAAATTAGTTACCTGTTCTCTTCCAGTGATTCCGTATCTTCCGACAATCTTTCTCATCTCTTCTTTCTCTTTCACATCTGGGAACTCCTTCATCATGAACTCGAGAGCAGACAGATCCAATGGAAGCTCTTCATGGAGATGCTGAAAAATTCAAATTTCGTTTTTGTTTCACGTTAATTTGTTCATTACCAATAGCGCAATCTGTCAATATTTTCCCCCGTTTTCATTTCAAACATATTTTAATTTTGTATTCTGCCCAGGAAGCTGCTCAAGAGATGAAGTGAACTGTATCACTCCGGTTTTCACTAAGACTATTTTTTCAGCGATTCAAAAGAAACCGATAACACTCTCAGTGGTCAACCACTTCCTGGCGCGGATCTCGACACGGCTAAGGAGAACAAGACCGAGGATGCGAGGAAAGACGAAGGGATCGAAGAGAAGAGCGAAGACAAGAAAGAAGAGAAGAAGAAGAAGCTGGATGATGACAAGAAGATTGTTGATATGAAAAAAGGCGATGAGAAGGAAGAAGAAAAAGAAGACGAGTTGAAGACGGCTAAACAACCCGAATCAAAGTCATCCTCGAAGAAAACTACGAAAAACCAGAAAACAGGAAAAAAGCGTCAACGTCTGTCAATTCGACGTACTCTTCGCGAAGATCCTCACAAAGATTTGAAGGTGAAAAAGAAACTTGAAAAACTCAAAATGCAAAATTTCAGGCCACTCTTCTGACGTTTCAAGCGCTCAGGAACAAGCCTGAACAGGCACGTGTACAACTTCTTTTGTGCAACATTTCAGATCGTGATATTTTCGTCAAAATGCGCTGTAACGCCAACTCGAATGTGACTGCTCTGCCGGCGAGTTCCGGTCACATCGCACCAAAATCTCAAATGCGCATCCTTCTTAACTGGAAAATGCCCGATGGCATCAACAAGTGGAGCGAACTCCCAATGCCAAAGATTCTACTCACGACGTACTTTTTGCAACATGGAGAGAAATCCGATGAAGCACCAACTAATACCCGTTTGATGGCTAGGGTCAGTACATCGAAACAGTGCGACCCGGATAACTCGCCTATCGAACAACTTCTTTTGGATGCTATCGGCAAAGATACTGCCGTCACCGCGTTAGTTTAAAAAAAATTACGTTTGTGACATGGTTCCACTTTCAGAGCAAACCCATCCACTCCAAACACTGCCATCCCACCAAGCATGACTCCACATGAGACTACCCCGGAGAAGAAACAGAGAGTCGAGGACAGAGACGATGAGTCAGATGACTTGAGATGGATTATAATTGCTCTTGTTATGGTCATCGTCATACTGTTACTTCAAAAATGAGAAATTTGATAAACGCACCTGATGGTATCTTCCGATCTTGCAATGTGAGTGCCGTCTGATCAGACCATCGGTTGGCATCACATCCGAGCACAGCAACTTGAGGAGTGTCGACTTTCCAGCTCCGTTCGGTCCGACCAAAGCGATTCTGGTATCCAGATCGATTCCAAAGTCGATATCCTTGTAGATCCATGGAGTGTTCTCGTTGTAACGGAACGACACGTGTTGAACCATAATGACTGGTGGTGGGATCTCTCCGGCGTCGAAAAAGTAGAACTGTTTGACGGTCTCAGTGACAGCCTTCTCGGTCAATCCTCCGGCGATCATCTTGGCCATCGTCTTTTCTTTGGATTGAGCTTGACGAGCAAGTTTAGCCGAACCGTGACCGAATCGAGCAACGTAGTCCTTCATGTGCTGAAGCTGAGCCTGCTCCCAATTGTAGCGTTTCTGCTGGTTTTCGAGCAATTCAAGTCGTGTTTTGACGAACTGATCGTAGTTTCCTCCGTAGTACACCAACTGCTTTTGGAACAAATGGATGATGTTAGTGCAGACTCCGTTCATGAAATCCTGCGAGTGGGAAACGATCAGAAGCGTTCTTTTGTATTGAGCGAGTTCCTCCTCGAGCCACACACAAGCTTCCAAATCCAAATGGTTTGTTGGCTCATCGAGCAGCAGAACGGACGGCTTCAAGTAGAGAGCACGGGCGAGGGCGATACGCATACGCCATCCTCCGGAGAAGTCTTTGCACTTCTTCATTTGCATAGTCTTGGTGAATCCGAGACCGTGAAGAATTTCAGCAGCCTTTTTCTCAGCAAGTTCAGCATCCATATCATCCAACCGTTCGTAAACATCCATAAGTTTCTCTTGACTCTCCTCATCCGGCATTCCAGCGAGTTGCTCAGCAAGGTGCTCCAGCTCCTTTCTCACAGAATCAACGTCAACGACGGCTTGAAGGGCAGTCACTTCCGAAGCAGGCATCTCACGAGACACGAGGTACATGTCGACGTTCTCCGGAATTGGCATTTCTTTGTTGTAAATCGCTTGGATAATGGTAGACTTTCCGGAACCGTTCAAACCAATCAGACCGTAACGACGGCCTCGATTCAGCTCAAGCTTGGTGTCCACAACGATTTCACGACCGTGGAAAGTGATCTGCAAGACGTATTCGTTGAAAAATTCGGAATATGCAAAAAACTCACTGTCAAGCTCTCGACCCGATGATCCAGACCCTTAGGGTCGGAAGTCAAAGCTCCGGCGACTGATCTTGCTGCCGCATTTTCGAGCTCAATTTTGGCTAAAATGGCAGCGGCTTGATCGAGTTCTGAAAAAAAAAGAAATTGAAAACCGATGAAAAAAAAAGACAAACCTTCATCAAAAGCTGTGAGACTCGCAGCCGATCCGTTCGTTGGAAGTTCGGTTTTCTCCACCTGAAACATGTTTTTAAAGGAAATTTCTTTACGAGACGGTATAGAGCAACTCACCTTCTTCTTTTGTCCTCCCTTTGATTTAGCGGCGGCCTTCTTAGCGGCCTCGCGCGCTTTCTTCGCATCCGATGGCATTATGCTGATCCTGTGATGCGGATGGGGTACCCTAAAATTTATTTTATTTAAATGCGTCTCTCAAAGAAATTACGACAAGGAAATTTACGAAACGAGGGAATAGAACATAAGAGAGGAGAAACTAGACGAAAAATTTGCAGAAAATCTGGCAGCGACGTCGATGAACCGCTTATTTCAGGGAAGCGAAGGCCTTTGGCATGGCGCAGTGGTCAAGGTGGTGGACGTAGTCGGTCATTTCCTGGTGGCACGTCTCCTCAGTGTTGGAACGAGAAGTAACACGATCGTTGCACTCGTCAAGGATGGCCTTGAAGTCGGCGACGTGATCGGCGCAGCGCTCGCGGAACTGCGTCAATTGATCGACTCCTTCCTCAAGTGGCTCTTGCTTGTGGCTCGACATGATGAAGTTACCTGCCAAGGCGGAAAATCGATGATTTTCATTTCGTTTTGAAAAAAGGAACTAAGCGAAAACTAATAAGAAACTTTAATTCAGCTTGATTTTTTTTCTGAATATCAGATAAAATGCCAAAATTGCTTCGAAAAGACCACTGATAATCAATAACTCGGATGGGCGAAACATACAAAACAAAAAATGAAATCGGATGCGGAAATTTACATAAACTAGGCCAAAACTCTTATCATTTGGCAGGGAAAAATCCAGAAAGACTGGTTTTTGGTCTAGTAAACATCGAAAGGAGCGGTCAGTGATGTTTATCGCTCGAAAACAACGGGACTACGGGATTGTTTGCTTTTATCGTTGTTTTCACTCATTTTTTTCAAAAATTTTTGAGGAATCGATTGATTTCGTAATTTTTTCGAGCTAAAATTTTAAAAGTGATTTTTTCGATAGTTTTTGGAGAAAGTAAGCTAAAAATAATATGGAAAATTCGAGAAGTCTATGGAAACAAAGATTTTCATGAAAATTCGACAAAAAACTGAAAAAAAAAAGCAAAAAAGATGGCTGAAAACGGGCGAAAAGTCCTAAAACTGGGCGGTCGGCAAAAACTCGAGTTTGAATCGCCGCGTCGCAGGTACCGTAGATTTGAGCGCGGCGAGACCCAGGAAATGCATCACGGGCTGTGCGCGTACTGCCTTTTCGACGGGCGGCCGTCTCTTTTGCTATTGCTTCTGGCAAGCACCGACCACCGAGGTCCTTCCATCGTCAATCATGTCCAAAGACAAGTCCTTCGACACCAGAAAGTTCCTGATCGATCTCGCCTCCGGAGGTAAGCTTTAATTTCAATACGATGGATATCCTGAATTCAAAGAAAGAAATCCTAAAATTTCGAGGATTTTCAAAATTTTAAAATTTTGTTCAAACTTTCATTTTCCAGGTACCGCTGCTGCCGTCTCCAAGACCGCCGTCGCCCCGATCGAGCGTGTCAAGCTTCTCCTCCAGGTTAGAACCCAAGAAATTTCAGAATTTCGAATAAAAACTAATTTTAGGTCCAAGATGCTTCCACGGCCATCACCGCTGACAAGCGCTACAAGGGAATCATGGATGTTCTCGTCCGTGTCCCAAAGGAGCAGGGAGTCGCTGCCCTCTGGAGAGGAAACCTCGCCAACGTCATCCGATACTTCCCAACCCAGGCTTTGAACTTCGCCTTCAAGGATACCTACAAGAAGGTCTTCCTCGAGGGACTCGACAAGAAGAAGGACTTCTGGAAGTGAGTAACTGTGTTCATTTTGTCTAGTTTTTGTTTCGTGTCCAGGTTCTTCGCCGGAAACTTGGCCTCCGGAGGAGCTGCTGGAGCCACCTCCCTCTGCTTCGTCTACCCACTTGACTTCGCCCGTACTCGCCTTGCCGCCGATATCGGAAAGGGAAATGATCGTGAATTCAAGGGACTCGCTGACTGCCTTGTCAAGATCGTCAAGTCTGACGGACCAATCGGACTCTACAGAGGATTCTTCGTCTCCGTGCAAGGAATCATCATCTACCGTGCCGCTTACTTCGGAATGTTCGACACCGCCAAGATGGTCTTCGCCGCTGACGGACAGAAGCTCAACTTCTTCGCCGCTTGGGGAATTGCCCAGGTCGTCACTGTCGGATCCGGAATCCTTTCCTACCCATGGGACACCGTCCGTCGTCGTATGATGATGCAGTCTGGACGCAAGGACATCCTTTACAAGAACACCCTCGATTGCGCCAAGAAGATCATCGCCAACGAAGGAATCTCCGCTATGTTCAAGGTAAATCGTTCAATTTTCAAGGTCACTCACTCATATTATTATTATTATTATAGGGAGCCCTCTCCAACGTCTTCCGTGGAACCGGAGGAGCCCTCGTCTTGGCCATCTACGACGAAATCCAGAAGTTCATCTAAACCTAATGACATTTTGATATTTTTTACCTTGTCATTGTCCAACAAAATCTCGTTATGTAGCTTGTTTTAGCAAAGTAGTTTAGCTTGCTACTTTGTTAAGTTTCCAAATAAAGCGAGCCACATAAAAAGTTTTAAAACCTTTACACATTTTCTATTCCCCTTGAAAAATTTGACACAACCACCCCCCGATTGAACATTCGTTAGGCTAGTGACTTCTAGATTCGGTTTGACCATCTCGGTTATTGCACCTGTGTTCACCGTTGATCTTAAAACGTATTCGAGCAACAATAAAGTCGTTGTTGTTACTTTTTGTCTCTAATTATCCAACAATTTTAACCGTAGTCTTTTATTAATCAGAAATCGAGAGTCAGCAAGCATTGTGAGATTCATTTGTAGGGAGGGAAGAGAGACGGGAAAACACGCACATGAAGCATTTTAGATGATGTGGGGGCGAGGTGACTAGAGAACAGCTATACATCAGAAGTATCGGCGAAGTAGGCATGACGGAGTGCAGCGTCGGCGTCAATCCTTCCGGCAGGGTTGCAGACGAGCAGTTTCTGCAAATACAGAGAATGTGCAAACAATTGGAATTGCAGTGAAACCTGCAAAAGATCACGTCCGCGAGTGTTCAGGTTTGGCACGATTTGGCTCCAAGTGAGTGATGGATGATAGATTGGATACGGCTGAAACGATGAATCACATGATCCGACTTGTTTTTGTCGGCGGGATGTGAGAAATTAGTGATTCGAACAGCTGCGAGGCCAGGAATGTGTGTCGTTTTCTCTGTGCTCTCTCATTCTCGCACCGTCTCTGATCTATGTTCTAATTATTTCTTCTGTGGGCTTTTAATTGCTTTGGTCTTAACGCGAAGTGCACTCTGCGAGGTCGAAACTCTCCTCGTCTCTACCGTATCCCTCTATTTCTCTGCATCTCTGCATCCTCTCCTTCCTACACATCTCTCGCTTATCAGTGCCGCCCGTGCAGTGTGTAACTGAGAATCGGCGGGGACGGGGGACGGAAGGGAAATTGCGTCAGAAGAACAAACAGCTGAGCTCAAAGTACTCCTTCTCTTCTTCTTTTTTCTATCTCTTTTTTCGTCATTTGACACGGGCGGAAAGTAGGCAGAGAAGCCGATGTGGCAGGTGTTGGCAGTGCGAGAAGATGAAAAAGAGAGAAGAGAAACGGATGATGGGAGGGACTGATAAGAGAAATAATGCAGAGAACAATGATGTCAATGCGGAGGGGGTACAAAGAACTAGGAGACCATACCTTGTAGTCGGGAAGTTGGGTGATCGACGGCCAACTTTCCTCCGACGGACTGCCCAGTTGCTTGAATATCCGCTTCAATTGGTCGTCCACATCGGCTCCCGGGAACAACGGACGGCCCGCATTTGAGATCTCTGAACACATGACACTCAGAAGAATGATACACTGATAAGTGACAAACCAGCAAAAATGCATCCAGCGGACCACATATCGATCGAAGTGTTGTACAACTTGGCGCCGAAAAGAACGTCGGGCGGTCTGTACCAGAGGGTGACGACTTCCGCACTGAAACACCTCACGGGCACTCCGAACGCGCGTGCTAGACCGAAGTCCGCCAATTTCAGAGTTCCATTCGTGTTTATCAGAAGATTTTGAGGTTTCAGATCGCGATGAAGTACGTGATGAGTGTGGCAGAAGGAGAGACCACGTAGAAGTTGAAGCATTAGAGAACGGGCCGTCTGAACTTTTGAAAGGTGTTTCCAGAGGTAGAAATTCCCATTTTTAGGAGCGAATCTTGTTTTTTTTTCTGATGAAGCGGCAATAAAATTTCCGATGAAGCTACTCCAAACAACGATAATAAAGTAGATAAGAACTGGTTGGAACCAGTGTTCTTATCGATTTCTTTTTATTTCAGCTGCTTCTCAAACTGAAATAAACGCAAAGAAACGTTCAAACTGTCAAGCTTTTCCCACCTATTTCAAAAATTAAAATTTACCTGCGCATCCATGTATCCATTTAACGAATCGAAAAACTTCTTCAAATCCTGATCGCAAAACTCGAAAACCAGTGTTAATTTGTTTTCCGAGTGAACCACATCGTACAATCGGACGACATTTCGATGCTTTAGCTCACGGAGAATGCAAATTTCTCGAAGAGCCGAGCTGGGAACTCCCTGGAATTTACTCGTAGCTTGACTTTCTCTTGCTTTTCAATTACCTCATCGTCGTCATCTAATCGAACTCTTTTCAGCGCAACAATCTCTCCGGTATTCTTATTACGCGCCTTGAACACTGTGCCGTACGTTCCTGAAAAGCTTGGCTTTTAGGTGCTCTGCGCAAGGTTTTTGGGTGTATTTTGACACTTACCTTCTCCAATTTTTTCCATTTTATCATAGTTCAACATTTTCAATCGATTTTGTGAATATTAGGACGGGTTTTTGAGGGTCCGAGCCAAAAATGGAAGAAATCGAACTTTTCCCTTCGAAAATCGATATGCGCAAGGCTTCTTCTTTACTGGCGCGTTTCTCGTTTTTTCTCTGCTTCTCTTCTGTTTGCACACTCTCTTCACTTGGCGCAGCTTCTCGAGATTAATTCCAGTTTTCGGTTATATCCAGCCATTTTTCACTTTTTACGATATCGATTTAAAAAATTTATTTTTTTAAACCAAATTATTCCGTTAAAAACGTTTATTTTCAGAATGGCTTCGTCTCCAGAAAGAAGCTCAAGCAGAGAAGACGAGCGGAGAATCGCACAAATTCCGCTATGTACAGATGATGATTACGATTTTATAAAAATCGAAATCCTCGACCAAATGTATAAAAAAGTAAGTAAAAAACAAAACGACGCATTTCCAAAAATGTTCTAATTTTTCAGTCCTACGAAATATTCAACGATCTACGCTCAAAGTGTCAACTGTGCGATGTGGCGCTCGTTGTGCAGAACAAAAAATTATCGGCTCACAAGGTGAAAATACAACAGAAACTGTGCAATTTATCCAATAATCCAGTCTGCAGGTCGTTCTAGCAGCCACAATACCCTATTTTCGCGGAATGTTCACTTTGGATCTGATGGAGGCGAATATGAAGGAGATTCCGATTGGAGGTTCGTTATCAGTTAAGATTAATCGATTAATTATCTGGTGATTATGCAGCTGATATCGATTACGACACTGTGGAGCAACTTCTAGCGTTCGCGTACTCTGGCGAGATGAGAATCACCACTAGTGAGTTTTTTCAGTAGAGATTCGCTAGAAATTGATGTTCCAGGCAATGTGCAATCGCTGATGATCGGTGCCAACTATTTCCAAATGGACAAGGTAATCCACCACTGCGGAAAGTTTCTCATCAGCCGCCTCCATCCTTCCAATGCACTTTCCATTCGTGAATTCTGCAAGGCGATGTCGGTTGAAGAGAGAGTCGTTGAGGAGGCCACTGACTTTGTCCTGGTACGTACCGCCTATTCGGTACTCATCAAATACCGAAAGAATCTATTTTAGAAGCACTTCGTTGCCATTTCCACCAGTGAAGACTTCAAAAAACTGCCACTTGACGAAGTTGTGAAACTTTTGGCCAACGACAATCTCTACGTGGATTCCGAAGAGCAGATCTATGTGGCCGTGATAGAATGGCTTCAGGAAGAGAAGACACGACATCAGTACGCTGCCAAGTTAGTTTCCTGTTTGGAATTTCAAGAAAAAAGAAGAGTTTTTATAGACTTCTGCAAAGCGTTCGTTTGCCGCTGCTCAGTGTGAACTACCTCTCGGCCACAGTTGCCTCTAATCCCATAATCAAAAATAACATCCCTTGCCGGGACCTGGTGAGTAAATTCATCGATCTGCACGCAAAGGTCGATTTCAAGATCGACGAGGCGAAAGACTATCACTTGCTGCCCGAGTGGCGTTCCTCGTTCAAATCTTTCAAATGCATTCCCCGAATCTGTCAGTCGGTTCCCGGACTCATCGTCGCCATTGGAGGGTTGATGCACCAGACACAATCGAAGTCTTCTGTGGAAATTTACAATCCGATCACTAGGAAATGGTCGCCGATTGACGGAATGGTCACTTTGAGAACACGGGTCGGGGTGGCTGTTTATCAGAGACAGGTCTACGCGATAGGCGGATTCAACGGACAAGATCGAATGGATCTCGTTGAGAAGTTCGACTATGACACGTTGCACTGGACCACGGTTAGAAGTTCCCTGATAATTCGTTTCCTGATTCTCCGATCTTTCCAGCTGGCCCCTCTGAACCACAAGAGATCTGCGCTCGCGGCCGCATTCGTCGCTCATCGTCTGTATGTCTGTGGCGGGTACGATGGTCTTGTTAGTCTGTCATCCGTCGAGATATACGACATGGCACGGAACATGTGGGAAGCTGGACCGTCGATGGAGAGCCAGAGGAGTGCCGCCGGTGTCACTGTGCTCGATAAGTACATTTACGGTGAGTTGGAGCACTGGGAGAACCTTCGCAACGTTCACATTTCCAGTGTGCGGTGGTCATGACGGCATGCAAATATTCCAAACCGCCGAACGACTAGACACAGAAACGGGTCAGTGGGAGCGAATTCCGTCGATGCTGATGATGAGGTGTCGGTTCGGAGCGGCCGCCTACAAGGGGAAAGTCTACGTGGCCGGTGGATACGACGGCTCGTCGTTCATGAGAGCAGTCGAGGCGTACGATCCGAAGGAGAGGAAGTGGTCGCCAGTGTCTCCGATGAACATGCGAAGGAGCCGCGTGTCCCTCGTGGCCACCATCGACGGACTGTTCGCAGTCGCCGGATTCGACGGCGAGAACAATTTGTGCAGTATGGAGCAGTACGATGACGTCACCGACAGCTGGACCGTCGTCACCCCTCTGAACTGCCACGAGGGCGGAGTCGGAGTGGGCGTGATTCCGATGCCGCCGCACATGCTCTAATCGCCTCCTCGTGTACATATCTCTGTATCTTTCCCATCATTTCATCATTATCATGTTCGTCATCCAGTACTTTGTCTAATTTCCAAAATCATTATGTACATTATTAACGGTGTTATTCATTCAATCAATCAAAAAATCGCTTAATCTTTCACATATTTACATAAATCTTTGGAGTATCATCGGATGGCTACCGCAGTAGCCGAGATCGTCGCGTCGGCGAGCTGCAATCCCGACGGCACCACTCCAACTGCTTCGTGTGCGAGTTGTGACGGAGGCCGTAGGAGCACGAGAGGAACACCCCGCAGCACTCGTTCAGTGGACACTTGAAGCCGTCGCGACGGATGCGCTGCTTCACTTCGGCGATCTCCTCCTTCGTTGGCACCGGATCTGAGAAGGTATCCCTCTTTTTCTCTGCGTCTCTCTTCCATCTTACCTTCCTGTGTCTCTTCATTATTCCCAATTTCTTCTGAATCTCCAGCTCTAATAATCGACGGCTTCTGGTGACGTCTCCCCGTTTCCGATGGACAGTCTCTGACCTCCTCCGCACAATCTTCGATTTTCTGCAAAACGATCTACCTCCCGTCTTCCACATTTCAATCCACACTCACATTGAAATTCGTGCAACTCCTGTGCCTCGTCTGCTTTCCGTCCTGACACTCTGACCAACTCTCCCACCGCGAACCGTTCTCATCCGCCTCCATATCACTGCTGCTGCCCACTATCATCTTATCAGCTCCAATCGCGTCTGTCTCTGAAATTGGCCCTTCAATTGGCTCAAAGAGCACAACCCTACCGAAGTTGCGCACTCCGGCCATCCGCCTCGTGTTCGATGATCTCGCGCACTCCACCTCGAAATAGTCGACGATGTCGGTGTTCTCCTCGGCGAACAGCTCCCTCTGCGTGTTTCGGTTCTCGGAATTCAGAATACAATTCAGCTGACTCTCCTGAAAACACGAAACGACCGTAACGACACTCCACCCGAACGCACCTCGAAATAGTACATTCCCGAGGTGCAGTTGAAGCCGAACAGTTGGTAGCTGTTGATGCACGTGTCGAAGCAGTGCTCGAACGACGGCGAGTCCGAGACGCTCTCCGCGAAGCCGACGAGGATCATTTGCGGGTGACGTGAGAAGAATGTCGACGGGCACGAGCTGCAAACTGAATATGATAAAGGCGAGAAGGGGGCGCGCACGCCTATAAAGTCGTCTGCGTTGAAAGGGCATAGAGAAGGCGCGCGTGCCCAAAATAACTCAAAACATGAAATCCACAGTAGTTTCTTTAAAGGCGCACGCCGATTTTCAGAAAAAGTTCAATGTTTTCATGGCGAGACCCGATTGGGGTGTTTTCGAGCAAAGAAAACAGAGATGGGCGAGTTGGTTTTTTCGAATTCGGCGCCCAAAACCATTTATCAGCACACGCGCCCTTCCCGCGCCCCTCTCTGCTGCTCCTCTAACTCACTCCAAAAAGCTGCTCGCCACACAAATCTTCTCGTTATAAAACGCGTCCTCCCGCTGCTTCAACTGCCCATTTCCGACTGGGACGGCCGCTTCGGAAGTGAACGAACACGTCGAGGAGCTCGTCAGATAGTCGAAACTTTTGCAGTTGAGCGACACTCCGTCGATCTGAAATTGTCACTGAGGGGGGAAGACGGGCGGAGGCTCCGTACCGTATTGCTGATGCACGCCTTCGCGCACTCCTCCACGTCGTCGGATTGCATCTGTCGGTCGTCGTTTTTGAAGAGTTCGAAGCCTTCGGTCCGCAGAAACGTCGCCTTCTTTCCGCGAGAGCAACCGTCGCTGATTGCGTGATTCTCAAGTGAGGAACTCGTCGTGATGTCCTCGATTTCCTCTTCTCTTTCCCGTTTGTCAGTGTTGTCAGCCAGAGCGACGACTGGGGGAGGCGAAGGCGGTGATCCCTCTCCGATCGTCCCCCCGCCAGAGACCATCGACAGACACGTCACAACGTTCGTCGGTTCGTAGTAGTCGCGTGTTTGGAATTTGAGAAGACGTGCCGGAGATTGGTCGCCGACGTGGGCGAACAGGTCGCACACCTGCAATATCGACAGCATTTTTCAGCACTTCGAGACTAAATTTCTCGAGAATATATTGACGTTTTTGGTTTTTTTGAGGTTTTTTTGGAAAATATCTGAAAATTGTCAAAATATTCATCGAGTGTACTTAAAAGTCTGCAGAAATGAAGTAATCGGATGAAAATTGCATCATTTTTATCAGTTTGGCTTAAAGATTCGTGTTTCGGACTTTTCCCCAAATTGCAGACAATTCCCAGTCGGTTTATTTTCAACGTACAGTTCCAGAAACACAGGTATCATGTTCCTAATGTCTCTGACTGTCTCTTGTCCAAGTCCCAGCATCAAACAGAGCATTTTGAGCCGAGTTTTGCTCTTTCGAGTGGGGAGATCGCAAACGCGCTCCGCCGCTCCATTGGTGTCTGCGCCTCTTTGTTCCGCACACTATTTCAGGTACGCAGCGAATTTAGAAGAGTTATGCATTGAAAAGTGCTACTGTACATTTTTGCAGTTGACAACTTTTTGATATCACTTATCAATCCCGAGATATAATGATTCTCCGGCAGAGCTCTTCTCGGTTGCGGGGCCATTTCGATGGCATCCGATAATAGGTCCATCTAATCCGTTAACCATCGGACATAAAACTACACACACACCCTCCAAATCCCCTCCCCCATTTTACATTTCGCTCTCACCATATTGACATTGTCGTAAACGAACGATCGACACGAGTAGACGCCGATTTGGCTGTTGAGACAGTGCGATTTGCAGTGGATTAGACCCGTCGACGAGCGTCTCTCGTACGGTTGCGCGTTCACGATTATCGAGTTCTCGTATCGACGAAAACACGGATCACCTGACGAAAAGAGTGATAAGGAGGATTGATAAGGAGGGTTGATGAACATACTCATATCAGGGATTCCCGCAATCACTTGATGGTGGGGATCCGGGTCGCGCGCTTTCTGCAGGTCCGATCGTCGACTTTTTGGCTTTTTCGTTGATTGATATGGATTGGATCCGGTGACTAGGTCCTGGAAATGAAGAAAGATTATGATTTATTGATTGGATATGTGGCTGACTACTACGTATCAAAATTCCAGCTCAAATAGACCATTTTTAGCCAAATTCCTATCGGATGCCATGGAAATTGCAACCACAAGGAGAGCTCTGGCGTTGAATGATTATATCTTGAGATTGATAGGAGATATCAAAATGTTGTTAACAGCATAATTGTAGTCCTAGTTATGATCTACAAGTTTACTATTGACAACTTTTTAATATCTTTTATTAATCTCGAGATATAATGATTCTCCGGCGGCCTAGGCGGTTCTGCGCATTTTCCCGAAAAAATGAGACGTTTTTTGATGAAATGCTCATTATCTCATCAACTTGTTTCAACAGTAGATCACAGAATGACTAGATAAAAAACAATTCTAAAACATATTGAAAACGTGCTCTAATGAGAATCGCTTCGATTTGGTTGCTGTCTTACGGTAACTATGTGTATTTTCGCGTGACGGTGTTTGCACAGAAACCCCTCCAACTCACTTTCTCATTGAATATCTGGAAATTCTGTGTCTTCGAATCGCCATCCTTCCTCAAAATCTCATTCATCCTCGTGAACAGAGCATCCCCGGCGGACGTCGTTGTTCCGATTGGAGGAGGTGTGGGGAATCTGATAATGATACGGTTATCAGGGGAATGATTAGAAGAAGCACTCACGTCTGAAGGTTATCATCGTCTTCTGATGACACCTTATCAGTGATATCTTCGATCAGATTGGAGGCGTTGGAAGAGTAGGTGAGGAGGAGGAAGAGGAGGAGAATTGAGGAAAGACGACGGGCCGAGTGGACGGACATCTGGAAGGAATGAAAAGTGAGGAGAGGAATAAGAAGAATGATTGGTCATCAGGGATTACTTTCGGGAGAACGAGACAACTATTCGATAACACCTAATCACATCACTGCTTATCTTTCCAGAACATTCTCTTTATCGTTTCCTTCAACGGATCCTGTTCCGGATGTCTCTCAGGGAGTCTAATCCTTCTGGTATTCGAATAACCATAATCTATGGTCCATAAACTATGGACTAGTGATTAACGGGGGCCGACGCGTGTGCAAGCGCGCTCCATTGAGAAACGCCGATTTCGCTCCGTATCCGAGTCGCTACGCAGCGAATTTTGAAGACATTTTACAGCGGGAAATTCAAATTTCATTATTCCACGTCGCGTTTGGACCCCCGTGGTGGTTTAGCAGTTGTTCGCTGAACATAAACTGCAGAAGCAGAGGATCAGAACAATCAACAGAAGATCACAATGTGCTCACAGGGAATACATGAAGTTTTAGGAAAAGTAGGGAGATATTCCTTATCCCAGTTGATTTCCGAGGAAACAATCGATTGAACAGTCAAAGTAATGAAGGATAGACGTCAGTTTGGAGAGCTCTCGTTAGAGTTTGAATGATAGTTCTTAGCTATCGATCGGTGATTAGGAACTGTTTTAATCACTGATATGAACTCTTCCCAAAGATCTTCTATTGTTAATGCATAAAAACACTGAACGTATAGGAGAAATCTCAAGACGGCAGGCCTTTTTGAAATGGAAAAACTGACTATCGGCAACGTTGGCCGGGAGAATCATTATATCTCGAGATTGATAAGAGATATCAAAAAGTTGTTAACAGCAAACTTGTAGATCATAACTAGGACTGCAAGTTTGCTCTTGACAACTTTTCCATATCTCTTATCAATCTCGAGATATAATCATTCTCCCGGGCAACGTTTGGGAGTGCCGCTCTACAAGGTATTTCAGATTTCAACGACACTGTCCCAGACAAAAAAAGGGACAGTTTCCGGACGGAAGTAAATCCTTTATAGTAGAAGAGTAGAGATAAGGATCAAAACACAAACATTTCCCTCTCTCTTTGGAATCTGTGGACTAAATCTCGAAGCGACTCGAAAAACAACTTGAATGCGAGAAGAAGAAGAGAGGGAGACCTTGTGAAGTGTTCTCTCGAGAGTATATGGTTGACTTGAGATATATTCAAAGGGAACATTTGAAAGTAGGCCGAATTGGTGACGGAGGCGGAGGCGGAGAAGCGATGGAAGAGAAGAAGAAGACCATTACGAGTTTGCAAATCGACTACCGGGACCGGGAAACAGTGTGTGTCGAGACCAATTAACCGACGAGGCGAATGAGAGTAAAGCGGAGGGGTTCGGGAGGAGGACAAGGTTAATAGAACATGATTACTCTTTTCCATTCACACTTTCACGGAGGGCGCGCGTGCCGCATCGGTGCCTTTCTCCACGCCTTTCAGAGTTCAGATGAATTCGATTTGTTATGTTATCAAAATTAGCGGATGTGGCGAAGTGTGCAGTACACCGCATCGCGCGGGTCTCGTGACGAATACTTTAAACTTTTCTTGAAAATCGACATGCGCCTTTGAAGCAACTACGGTAGAAAGTATTTAACTCAATATGAAATCTACAGTAGTTTCTTTAAAGGCGCATGTCGATTTTCAACCATTTGGCACTTTTCGATTGAGTACACCTCGGCTCAAAATGCTCCGTTTGAGCTCATCTCAAGAATGCACATAGTCAATTGAACTAAGAACACATTTCTGAACTCATAGAACAATAGATGAAGATTCAGAAGCGTCACGTCATCTGAAAGGTGGAATATATGTATTTTTACACTGCTGCTTCAATTGACCGTAAGTTTGGCTCAAAATGTTCCGTTTGAGCTCGTATTTGGACAGGATATAGTCAATGGGACAGTTTACCAGAATCCTAAGAATATTCGCGATGAATTCAGAAGAACAACGTCATCTGGATGTTGGCAAAATGAAATACTCAAAAAAAGGGAACTTTCTTTAAAATACCACACAAAACTCAGCTGAAGATACTCTTTTTGAGCTTGACTTTTTACAAACATCAGTTGAGCAGCTAATCTTATCATTAATCAATATTAAGTTCTAAGCCACGTCATCTGGAAATTTAGCTGGATGAAACCGGCTCTAATATGACCTGTTGAGCAGCTACACTAAAATATGAATTTCTAACGAAAACAAACTAGAAAACACCAAAAGAGAACGAAGATTAAACGAGAAGGAGAATGGAGAAGAAGCTTACAGACGGTATTATTTGAGAGGCGATTATAAGACAGCCGGATCTCGAGGGGAAACGGGGGGATTATTCTTCGATGGCGGAACCATTCGATTGTTTTCTTTTGTAGCAGAATCGATTAGTTCTAATGACCAATGTGGTTGAAAAATACAAATTTCAAATTTCAAATGTTCAATCACACTGAAATTTCGCTATTTTCCGCTATAATGTAATCTGGAACATTTCAAAATATATCGGATTTCATTCTTTTTTACTTTTTCCTTTTTGTTCATCATCTTTTTTTCATTTCCCCCTTCAGAAGATTCATTTTCCGAGCCGCCTTATCAGCGACAGAACGAGAGAGTACTTCTCACCGAAGAGACGCCGACGACGATGGTTGACGCGTTTCTCGTGCTGGCCCGCCGCGCCCATTTTCTCTCTTTTTTTTCATCATTTTCTCATTTTCCCACTGAATTTTGCTGAAAAATGGGTCAAGAACGCTTGGAAAACGCGAATCCGACACTTTTCGAGGCGCAACCACGCGAGAGACCAATTACGGGCACAGAAAAGTGAGTGTTTTGTGATTTTGTGACATTTTTTTCATGTTCGAGAGTTTCAGAGACGAAAATGTGGAAGATCCGATTGATTCGTGGGAGATTTTCGATCTAATCAGAGATATCAATGATCCCGAGCATCCGTACACTCTGGAACAGTTGAATGTGGTGCAGGAGGAGCTGATCAGAGTGTTCATCGACGAGGAGGAGACTTTTGTCAAGGTTTGCGCGGGAAATAGATAAAAATTAGAGAGAAATTCATCTAAAGATTGTGAATTGCCAAATAAATATAAAAAAACATTTCCCCGTTTTCCAGGTGAACTTCACTCCGACAATTCCTCACTGCAGTATGGCGACACTCATCGGATTGGCGATTCGGGTGAAATTGTTGAGGTGTCTGCACCCGAAAATCAAAGTGCTCGTGTCGATTACTCCAGGATCACATTCCACAGAGGAGTCGATCAATAGACAGTTGGCTGATAAGGTGAGTGGTTCTTTTAAAAAAAATCAAAGTTCGAGTCAAAACTGGAAATCTCGGGGTATTTTCCCAAAAAACGCTTTAATCCTGCATTTCATTATCGCTTTTTTCCAGGAACGCGTGGCAGCTGCGATGGAGAACCAGGGACTGATGCACGCAGTGAATGAGTGTCTCAGACCTCCCCAATAAATTTAAAACCTCACAAAATTGTTCCGAAATTGCGAAAATCTGTGTTCCAAAGTCTCTTGCTCAAAAATCGTCTCGGGAAAAACTCCAATAAATTTTGATAAATTAAAAAGTTGGAATTACTGAAGATTCTTGATAAGACAGTAAAGATTCAACCCTGAAAGCATATTTATTCGAAAAAAGTCAGGAAATTGTTTAAAATCCATTGAAAAATGAGTAAATAGATGCTCAAAAAATCCTGCTTTGTTGCAAATGCCATCCGGAATTTTTCCACGAAGAAACCAAAGGGAAATACGCAAAAGTGAGTTTTTAAAAAATTTGAACGGAAATGCGAAAAAAACGTTCAGATACGTTCAAAGACAGGCAAATGACGAGTTCTCAGTGAAAGCTCGCGAGCACAATTTCCGCGCGAGGAGTGCTTTCAAATTGATGGAGATTGACGAAAAGTTCAAGTTTCTCAAGCCAGGTAAATCATTTCGTTAGAAAGTGCCACGATCCTCAAATATATTTCAGACAGTACAGTAGTGGATATCGGTTGTGCTCCGGGATCGTGGCTCCAAGTGGTCGTTGGCAAGTGTCCGAATGGATACGCTCTTGGAGTTGATCTTCAGGTATGGTTTTTCCTCGGAATCAATGTTTCCCATTCGAAGACATTTCCAGAATGTTCTTCCGATTCGTGGCGCGGAAATCCTTTCCTTATCCGATATCACCTGCCCGAAGGTTCAAGAAAGTGTTCGACAGAAGCTCGAGAATCGGAAAATCGACGTTGTGCTCAGTGACATGGCACCGAATCCCACGGGAGACAACGCGACGGACCACTTGAGACTCATCGAACTGTGCCGGACGGTTTTCCGGTTATTCACAGTGGATAAAGCAATTGAGTTGAAAAACGACGGCGTTTTTCTGTGCAAGGTACATACCTTTTTCTTATTTGAGAAAAAACTGAATATTGCAGGTCTGGGACGGAAGCGAGAGATCAAAGTTCATTCGAGAGCTCTCCGATCGATTCTCGACAGTGAAAACAGTCAAACCGACGGCGTGCCGAGATAATAGTGCAGAGATGTATATTTATTGCAGTCGGTTTAAAAATTAAAGAAATAAAGTTATTATTTTTTCTCCCAATTCAACTTCCTATTGAAATGTTGTCAACTTGGTTTCTAGCCAATTCTTTCTCTCTTCCCCGTTGTTTTTGATCATTTTCAGCAGTTTCTTGTCGTTTTCAGACCGTGAAAATGCCGTGGAGAACAGCTGTGAAAGTGGCGCTGGCCGCCGGCGAGGCAGTTGCGAAAGCACTCACGAGAGCTGTCAAGGACGAAATTCGGCGTACGTTTTTTCACTTGAAACGTTGGAAAAATGAGGGGAGTGAGGAATTGATCGAAAAGAAAGTGTTTATACCTTTTTCCGGTTCATAGATATCTGGCTTGTGGGAGGCCTCTCACAGTGTTGGAAAAAAATTCTTGTACAGCAAGAGTAAGCTGGGCTGAAATTTCCAATGTATCTGATAGTGTTTTCACAACAATTTTGGATATGGTTCTTTAAAAAAAAACCCTGAGAACATGCTGAAAAATAACATCAGAATGATTCCAGAAACACAACAAGCGGCAGCTCGACACGCAGCGGCAACCGGTCAAACCACGAGTGAAACGAAGGAAAACGCGAATGCGAATGCGAAATTGGGCATTTCTCTTGAGGTTTTCCCGTTAATCAACACCTCCCAATCATCTTCTGATCTCTTCCAGGAATCCCTTCAAATTCTGAACGTAAAAACGCCGTTGGACCGGGAGGAAGTGGAGAAGAAGTACGAGCATCTGTTCAATATCAACGATAAGGCCAAAGGAGGCACGTTCTATTTGCAGAGCAAGGTGAGACAATTCGATTGTTTCCAAAAGTCATGCGAGTTTTCAGGTGTTCCGTGCTAAAGAACGGATAGATGAGGAACTGGGACGGATTGAGCAGAAGGAGACGAAGAAGGAGGAGAACGCCAAGAACGAGTAGAGTAGAGATGATTTCTTTTTGTTTTGTTTCTCTTTTTGATGAATCACCGGTTTTTTCTTCTCCAGAATATCACTGGAAAGTTCCCATTTTCCTTCTGATAGTAGATCATTTAGGTTTCTGTTTCTCTTTGTTTTTATAGTAGATCGTCGTTTCTTTTTTCTCATCGTTATCGTGTTTTTCCTGGTTTTTCGAATAATATGTTTTCCGAGTCTCTTGACGATTAAAATCATTTGTTGACCCGTCTGTTATCGGTTTCTTTGCCTCCTTTATTTGATAATTTTTGGGAGATTTTCGAAAAAATAGGATTTCAGTGTAAATAGAAGAAATGGCGCCGACGTTGGAAGAGGCTGAAAATTATGTAAAAAGTTCAAAAATCGACGCGAAAACGATAGAACTCCTCGGAGAGATGCTGATTAGTAATATGAATGGTGAGTCGTCATGGATTTTATATAAATTTAAAAGAAAACATTCAAAGACGTCGCTCTGGGACGAAAAATCTAGACAATTGTTAAAAAATCAACGAAAAGTGTTCCAGATTGGCAACTGACATCCAATCAGAAAACCGCCGAATCGATATGGGTAATACTGACGGAAGCGGGTCGAACGGGCAAATTGAGTGATAATTTGGGAGACAATGACGTGGCAAAATCGATTGAACGGGTGTTTGAGGTAAGGATTATAGAGGATTTTCCACAACTTGGCAATGAAAGTTTTAGAAAATTCGTCCGAAACTCCAAGCACAATTGCAAACGATTCGATGGAATTACGACGAAATCGTCGATTTCGATGTGATGGTTTCGAAGAACAACAAAGTGAGTTCGGGTGTCATGCAGATTTTGCTCAGTTTTCCGATTTTCAGTCCTCCTTCCCCATCAATCGAACAGCTCTTCGGACAACTTTGCATCTGAAAATCCTGCCTCCTGGGGCGACGGAAGTCAAAGTTTTATCAGTGGATTTCGATGATGCTCAGCTGGAAGACTTCATTTGGAAACTACGAGAAGCGATGGCCATGAAGGAGAGGATTAAGAAGAGATCTTCGAAAACGAGCGGGTTCTAGAGAAAATAAAGTATTTATTTATATCTGAAAAATCTGAAAAAATATGATAGAAAACAACTCAATTCTTTCGAAATTTTTTATTAACAGGGGGAGCAATCGACAGAATCTTAAACTTGTTGCTCAGCGGAGATGATGGCGCTCGACGAGGTCACCGGACGCACTTGGAGCACACGAACCTCGGGTGTCTTGCCGCGAATCTCGGCCATCATCTCGTTCTTGTCGCGCACGTTCAGAGGAACTGGAACGGTCTCGCAACGTTCCACGTCGATTTTCACGTAGATCTTGTCGTCCTGAAACAAAGAAAATCAACCCGCCGTTTCGAGAATCAGCAATTGACCTTGACATAGTTCTGAAGGATGGCCAGTGAGCAGAAGGACTGAGAGCCGAAAGCGGCGTTCCTCTCGCCACGCGGCCGAGCCAGGAACTTCTCATTGGCTTTGAGTTTGCGCGGATCGATGACGTAGGTGATGTTGACGCGCTCTTCGGGACGCGGATTCTGATCCAGAAGCGAGATTTTGACGGTTCGGTTGAACGGCCACTCGAGCGTCGGATCGAACTCGCCCTTCAGCAACAACACGTACAGAGATATCGACTTTCCGGCACCTGCATGGAATACCGTAATCTACAGTATCCCCTCAGTACAACTCACTGGATCCATCACCAAAAAGACACGCGCAAGCCATCATTTTGTATCCGAATCGATGCGACATGAACGGCACCGAGAAGAGCGTCGTGTTGGCGCCGGACTGAAAGTGAACGAAGTGAGAGTAAGACTACAGTAACCCAACTATTGGATTACGGTGGGATTACTGTACCTTCGCCTCGTTGGTCCGTTGCTGAAGATTGTCAATCTTCCAGACGAGTTGCGGACCGAACATCTCGGCACACGTGTCCGCCTGCAAATGGGCATTTCAAGCGGTGGCCTAGGAGTTCAACTGTGAAATCCTCGGCCACCGGGAAGTTTCCAACCGATGGCCTAGAAGTGCACCAGTTGGACTCCTCGGCCACTCACCGCCGCCGAAATCTTGATCTGCCGGTCGTTGAAAGCGCCCATATCGCGCTCCATCAGCTCGTAGGTGCTCTTCAAATCGGTGATCTCGTCGCACAAATACATCAAATGGCGCACCGGCTCGTCGCTCAAATGCTTCTGAATCGACTCCTTTCCGCCTGCAACCGGACACTTTCGTCGGAACTGGATTATTTTTTCCGATTATTTTTTGGAAAAAATTTTTCAAAATATCCGTCAAAGCCTGGAGAGAGAGAGAGAGAGAGAGAGAGACCTGCAAAAGTGCATCCGTAGGGGACGAACGGACACACGTTGTCGACATTGGGACACGTGGGACGGTGGGCTTCGATCTCGTGGCGGGGACGATCCGAGAGACCGCATTGGAACGGGCAGCTGACGATGACTTGGGGACACGTCTGCAAGCAGTTTGAGGGCGCATTTCCACTTGGACCCCACTCACTTTGAGATGTCTCTCGAGGTCGGTGTCGCGGACGGTCTTGTCGCAGAACGAGCAGACGGCTCTGTTCGGTTGGCACTTCTCGCGGTGTCTCGGCAGATCTCTCGCCGTGAACTGCCGTCCGCACTTGTCGCATTTGGAGTTTGTCTTGAATTGGCACAGTGCCAAGTGCTCGTGCAGGCCTCCCAGTTGTCCCTGCCACTCGCATCCGCACGACTCGAAAGTGCACACGACGGGGAGGGCGAGGATCTGGAGAGGGGAGGTACAGTAACCCCGAGGGGAAGAGAGGGGAACCTGTTTGTGTTTGGTCCGATCGTACTGGCACATATCCGGTTGGATGATCGTTTGGCACTGAGCACACTCCGGAGATCTGAAGTTTCAGCGGTTTCAGAAAGCCTTGTGGGGGGCAGAGCTCACCTCTTCTCACTCTCGAAGCACTGCCGACAGTAGTGATGGTCGCAGTTGAGTTTCACGGGCTCCCGGAGTGCTTGCTCACAGATGGGACACGTGGCATCGGCCGGAAGGCCTCCTTTGAACATCACCGACGCAGCCATCTTGGGACGGAATTCAGAAGACGTGCTCGTGTGTACGATGCGAATTCAACGAGTGAAGGGGCATTCGGAGGGCTCGGGGAGTCGGAGTTTCCATGGGTGACACGTGGATACACTTGGCGACACAGCAGAAGACGTTCGCATTGCCACGGAGATTCCGAATTGCGGTCGTTGAAGTGGAAGAGGGGCGTGGAAACACGGTTGCTACGCTTGTCGTGCTGCTGGGACGCATATTGTGCTGCTGACGTGTGTTGTTGCACTAGAAACGCAGCGGGGGCTTGAATAGTGCTGCCATGAGACTGCCGCATTTATTGTAAAGCGGCGCCGACAAATATAGTGCTGCTGACGCGTGAACAGTACTGCTGGAACATTTCCAGGCCGCCGTGCCGCCTGGTGTTGCTGACGAGCGGTTGGTACTGCTGGGGCATTTATCGTGCTGCTGTCGCTCTCATGTGGTACTTCCAGGGCCGTGTTCATGTCGTCGATGCGCCAAATAGCGCTGCCAGGGTGCGAATTGTACTGCTGAGGCGCCTGTAGTACTGCCACGACGCATTTAGTCTTGCTGGGGTGCTCGCCGTGTCCTTGCTAAATTTCTGCTTCTGGGGCTTGAATAGTGTTGCCATGAGGCATGATTCCGCGTTTTCTGTAAAGCTGCTGGGCGCCGCTAGTCGTGTAGAGCTGCTGGGACTCATATTGTGCTGCTGACGCGTGTGGTTGTACTGGAAACGCATAGTGCTGCTGGGGCTTGAATAGTGCTGTCATGAGACGTGCTGCCGTGTTTATTGTGAAGCGGCGCCGACATATAGTGCTGCTGAGGCATGGATAGTACTGCTGGGACGCATGACACACTTCCACGACGCGCATAGTGCTGCTGAGGCTGGTATTGCCGGCTTATTCATCGTGCTGTCGCTCTACTTGTGGTACTGCCAAATAGTGCTGCCAGGGCGCGAATTGTGTTGCCAGGAGGCGCCGAGCGTGCTGCCAATGTGCTGTCGGGGCTGTTTTCGTGTCGTCGCTGCGCCAGATGGTGCTGCCACGATGCGCAATGTGCTGCAACAGATTAGGACTCCCCGTATCAAAGTCTATCGGATAGACTAGGTCCCGTTTCGAAATCCCACGGACACTTCACACACTTTCCTTGTGAGGCGCGTATCTCGCAAACGCCCGTTTACTCAAAGACTGGCAAAACATCCTCTGCGCCGCAGAAGATGCAAGGTTTTCAGCGTATCAGCTACGTTTTCGTCATTTGAATAATCGAGAGAGCAGACGACCATTGATCAAACAAACGGAACATGTTGGCTGCGAGATAAGATAAGCGGAGGGGCATCGGTCCATCCCCCAGGGACCCCCCATTCGCCCACCCAAACACTCTCTTCGCCGCCATTCTCCTCGCCAAAATGCTGCCAATCAACATGCCGATTCTCTTGTTTTTTCTCAATTTTCTCGGCTTCACTTCCTCGAAAACCAGCTGTCTAATGGCCACCGGATTCCTGAAATGCCCCACGAAACCGGAGGAAATCCGAAAAGTGCACATTGATTTGTGGGACGAGGACTGTGAGTTTCGGGACGGTTCTCGAGAGACACTCCCATTGCAGCGCTGCCTCTGGAATCGGACGATCTGATGGGGAGGACGTGGAGTGACGCGAACGGATACTTCCAGGTGACCGGTTGTGCCAGCGACTTCGGACCCATCAACACTCCCGATCCCTACATTTACATCGATCACAAGTGCCCACATCGGTACACGAACGCCACGGATCCGATTCAGGTGGGTAACAAGAATCCTCACAGCGCCACAACTCAACTGAAACTCGAGTCGTTCGTTGTCTTGAACAAATCCCTTGTCACAGTTGAAATGATTGGGAAACTGTTATAGACGGGATTCTACGCAGAGTCCAGATGAAAGAACGTCTTCTGAGAGGTACTCCAGGAGAGCTCTCCCGGAAAATCATTATATCTCGAGATTGATAAGATATATCAAAAAGTTGTCAACTGCAAACTTGTAGATCATAACTAGGACTACAAGTTTGCTGTTGACAACTTTTTGATATCTCTTATCAATCTCAAGATATAACGTTTCTCCGGCAGAGCTTTCCGGAGGCCACTGGCATCCGATAATAACAATATTTTGATTTCTGGTGAGCCAGGAAGTACTTTTCGATTGTTTTTTCTACCCGGAGTTCTTCTAAATAAAAAGAAGGTAAACTTACACAAGACGTTTGTCTTTCTTTGTTTTCAGAGAATGAGTGGACACATAGACGTTGAACAAATTTCCAATTAGTTTTTGAGAATTTCATATTTTTGGAGCAACGATTCAGTGATAGTTGATAATACTTTATGACTAAGCAACTTCTAGTCTACGTATGTACCGTATTTCCACGAGTAGAGCGGCACTCCGCGGGAGAATGATTACATCTCGATATTGATAAGAGATATCAAAGAGTTGCCAACAGCAAACTTGTAGTCCTAGTTGTGATCTACAAGTTTGCTGTTGACAACTTTTTGATATCTCTTATCAGTCTCCAGATATAATCATTCTCCCGGGCAGCGTTTGGGGGTGCCTAAACTTGAGGAGTGGCTCAATCGAGTTCCACTAATATCAAAACGGTATCAGAAAGATTCGAATCACAGTGAAAAGCTGAAATTTGAGCTCTCAAGAACGCGAGAGAAAAGAGTTTGCGAGGGAGTTCAGGAGAGAAAAAGAGGAATGTTGGCACTTTCAGATCGACGTGATTCCGCTGTTCTTGCCGTCGATCGTGCGTCTCGGAAACATTTATCTGGACAGATATCTGGAAGACGATTGAAAAAGACGGGGGAGCATGAGCATCAGCAGCAGCAGTAGAAGACCAATAAATCGGAAAGGGAGCAAGAGTAAATGTTTGCATAAAACTGTTCTGGCGCCCGACCTCGCGACGTGTCTGCTGTTTCTCTCTCTCCTCCTCTATTCGTTTTCCATTGAATCCAGTATCGAAATAATAAAAGTCAAACACACCGGCGAGAGAAGAACACTGAGAGTTTTTGGCAGCAGCAGCTGCAGCCCCCACGCAAGTAGTTAGTTACGCGCGGAAGAGCCGGTTCCGCGAGAGAGAGTGCGGGATGCTCTCGCGTGAAATACTGGATCATGCGTGTGCGTGGGGTGGGACGACCTTTTGGCAGGAGGAGAAAGAGTTAGAGGTGCACAAGTAGTAGTCTCTCACTCTCATTCGCAGCCGGAGCAGGAAGAGCTGCTGCTGATCTACAGGTGAGTCTCAGTTACTCTCGTGATAAGGGGCTTATCAGTTACTCTTGTAAGCGCCTTGGCACCAGCAGAAACACACCTTCAAGTGGTTTTCATATCTTTCTAAGCTTGATAATAATGATTCCCTTATCAGTTTTGAGGAGGCCCTAGACTCATAGATCAAATTTCCTTATAATGATCACCTCTGATAAATCATAGTCATATTTCGATCACTGGAAAGTTTTCTAGAAGATCAATGATTCAATTATCAGTATCTCTGTGTCTTTGCAACTTCTGACTATTTTTTGACACTGAAAACTTGGAAATATCTTTCCAATTATGCCCCCATTGAAGTGAACGTCTTGTACTTCTTTGTGTTTGCTCGAACATATTCGTTGAAAAACCTTAACAAAATTGTAAAATCTCCGTAGAGCGAGTAGTTCATCTATGTTTCTTCACGATTATTCAAAATGTAAGTATCCCAAACGCTGCCCCGGAGAATCATTATATCTCGATAGTGATAAGAGATATCAAAAAGTTGTCAACTGCAAACTTGTAGATCATAACTAGAACTACAAATTTGCTCTTGGCAACTTTTTGATATCTCTTATCAATCTCGAGATATAATAGTTCTCCCGTAGAGCTCTCCTCGGTTGCGGGCCGATGGTAGAAGGACACAATTTCAAGAGTAACGCCAACACTGTCATCCGTATCCATGGATTCCCATTCCCTCTCTCTCTTCCAGAAATGCTCACCTCTCTCGTGCTCTCCGTCGTGCTCTCTGCTCCGTTGGCTCTGTGCCAGGCGCCGTTCTGGATGCCAAACATGCAACAATTCGGCTTTCTGACCGACAATGACTTCCGAAACGCCCTTCTCCTGCCCACAACGAACACGCGTCGAGTGAGAAGTCTCTATCACGACATGCGGATTCCGTTCCAAGTGAGCCACCGGAGCTTCGGAGTTGATGAGAGATGGCACATTTGCAGAGATTCAAGAGAGGCGGCGGGGTGGCCGTGGCTGCGGACAAGGACAAGTGGCCGAACGGCCGAGTGCCCTACATTCTCTCCGCTGCCTACAGTAACCCGAACAGTTCCCCCCACTCACCATCCATTTCCATTTCAGCGACCGCCCAGAGAGCCGTCCTCGCGCGCGCATTCGACGCCTACTCCAAGAAGACGTGCATCCGATTTGTTCCCAAAGCCCCCACTGATAAGGATTACATAGTGATCCAGAAGTTGGACGGGTGAGTGAACACGTGGGGCATGGTCACACCACCGCATTTCCAGATGCTACGCCGACTTCTCACGTGTCGGAGGCCGTCAGCAGGTGTCTTTGGCGGATGAGTGCATCGATTACGCGACGATCATCCACGAAATGATGCACGTCATCGGTAACTGATAAGCGGAGATATCTTTTATCAGTTTGTGGGCGTTTCAGGATTCATCCACGAACATCAGAGAGAGGACAGAGACACGTACGTGTCGATTTTGTACCAGAATGTGATTCCTGGTGAGTGTTCCCGAGGGTTTTGAGAGGGGACACTTGTCAGAGAAAAGGGCATGCGTGCCTCAATCATGCCCTTTGGAAAACACGATGAGAGTGCTTATGGAACAGCAGCACTGAGGTTTTCTGGAAATTAAAGAACTAAAAATTCTGGAAATCCTGCGGAGATAACCAAAAGAGGTGTCTTGGGGATGGTATGCTATCGGATGCCATCGAAATGAGAGAGCTCTGCCGGAGAATCATTATATCTCAAGACTAATACGAGATATCAAAAAGTTGTCAACAGCAAACTTGTAGTCCTAGTTGTGATCTACAAATGTTTTGTTGACAACTTTTTGATATCTCTTATCACTATCGAGATATAATGATTCTCCGGCAGAGCTCTCCTCAGAGCTCTCCGATGGCATTCGATAGTAAGAAATCCCGAATTTTCAAGAATTTTGTTATCCGTAAACATGGAATTCAACATTTCTCCGTGAAAACTTCCCAACTTTGGGTAGTGAATTGTGCCGTCGAGCCTTTATCATTTCGATAGAGCGCAATTGCATCCTGACTCTCTACCCTCCAATAAATCATTTCTTTCCAGGCGCCAACACTGACTTTGACAAACTGTCCAACTTGGGACTGTCGTATTACGGAGAGCACTACGACTACATGTCCATCATGCACTACGAGGCCAACGAGGGCTCTCGCAACGGAAAGAACACCATCGAGGCCAAGGTTCGTGCGCCCTTTCCGTGCCCTTTCGTATCCTTCCACACTTGCAGAACGTCCACTTCACACCCCTCATGGGCAAGGCGAGCGACTTCTCGGCGTCTGATCTCCGACGGGTCAACAGGGCATACAAGTGCTCCATCTTCTGATCTACATGGTTTCTGTTGTCATTCTCTGTGTTCATGTACGTGTAATTTATATGTGATTAGGTTGTTAAGATCGAAACAAAACCCCCGGTGCTTCATTGTCTGTACATATTGGTCATTTTAAATAAACTTTCACAGTTCCAAAGACAGCTCCCAATCTGAAGTCGCACCTTCCTTCCCTGTTCACGAGAACTCTGCAGCAGTCAGAAACCGACTCCCCGTGCATTGACAGCGGATTCTCGGTATCCCACGGGGCCTTTTGTAAGGTGGCTCAGAAATCAGGAACTTTTGTTGTTCTTCGAATAAAAAAACACCCGTTTAAAAAGTTGCGTTGATTAGCAGAATAGGAAAATTAAACTGAGAAACGAGCCAACACAGTCACCGTAACAAATCTATTTTAACGACCCTTCAAACGCTGCCGCCCTGACATACCGTATCTGGACACTAAAAGAGACTCACAAGGGAAGTGTTTAGGGTGACCCACTTATATTTGTTTTAACCTTGGTAATGGTCCCAATAGACACCTCCAATGCTCGGTTTCCGCCGGAGAAGCTTTCATCTCGACAAAAAACCGTAGGCGCTTCGTAGAGAGATGAGTATTGTATTTTCGGAATCAGTGGATCTTGAGGATCTCGAATATGTAATAATAATTGAGGCTCAAAAAATGAGCTTTTGGAAATTTATTGAAACTTGGAGCTCGCCCGGTCTCGGGAACACCGCGCACCTATACGCCCTCAGCCCGCGCCGAGTTTCTTGTTTTAGCCCTTAACCATAGGGTTTGAAGCTGACTTCAAGGTATCCCAGATATTACTTCATATCTGAGATCCTCGTGATCTCTGGATTCCATACGACACTGCGCGACATCTCTACGAAGCGCCTACGGTTTTTTGTCGAGATGAAGCTTTGAAAGCTTCTCCGGCGGGAACCGAGCATTGGAGGGGTCTATTGGGACCATTACCTTCCCCTGGTTCCTGAAACGCTGGAAGTCCGATTTTCTCATCCCTCCCCCTCCCTTTGAACCGGTTTGTTCCAGATAAGGTCCGCCAAGATGAAGTTCGACGTAATCTGGAGCACAACTTCTGCTCGTCGTTCTGTTGTCTGTTGAAGTATAAGTGGTAATCAATAATTCAATCATTCAGAACCATTGAGATATGCATAAATGTTCAAGAATCGAAGTGTTGAATAGTCCGTGAAAACTGTGTTTTCAACTTATTCAACCCATTTTTAAACAGATATTCGGAACATTCATCCTCATTTGTTAATTTCCGAGCGATCGCTGCGAGACCCGTTCATGTCGCCCACACTTTTATTATGCGTTAGCCGGGACTCCGCGGCGTCGGCGAGTCTCTCGCAACGAAAAGGCGGCACAGTGTGTGGATTCGGAGACGGAGACAGTTAGAGATTTCTGCAGCCATTAGCGAAGACGTTTTGAAAATCGACACGCGCCTTTAAATAAACTACGGTAACTTAAAACATGACATCCACAGTAGTTTCTTTAAAGGCGCATGTCGATTTCCAAATAGGTTTAAAGTGTTCGTGACGAGACCCGCCAATGAGAAAGAACTGCAGAATTAGGTACATCGGATGATTTTGATAAAGAACGGGTTCAAAGATGAGGTTTTGCGACATTTCACTTCGGAATCAGAAAAAAGGCAAACAGGAGTGAAGGGAATGTTTTGAAACCGTTTGAAGAAAAGCTCGATTGGCAATGGAGCGCGTTTGGCATTCGAAGACATACCTCGTGATGAGAGTCTCGTGTATCCACACTGTGCTGTCGGATGTGTGTTTCTCGGGGAGCTGAAGTGTCTCTTTTTCTCGTTTTCTCCGATTAACCATGTCGCGCAATGTGTATGCTCCTCCCGTCAAGAGAGCCCTCTTCCCTTGCCTCCAGCCGCCCCGAGCCGCGCGATCTCGCATCGGCCACCCATTGATAAAACTTCTTTTTTTTTTGGTTGCTCTTCTGGTTGCTCTGCGTTTTTGATTAAGAGCTCCCGAAGGAGACTGTCAGGCCCAAAATGGCAAATATCGACTTTATGATGGATCCCGGGTGGAAGTACCTGCGGCAGGCGCAGGATGAGGCCCTCAAGGTGAGCTCTCTTTTCCACTTGTCCCCCCGTTTCCCAATGAGACTCCATGTCTCCATCGGCCTTCCCGAAGAACCCACTAAGATCCCACGATCCTTTGATATCCGCTTATTTCCTTAAAATTCTAAGAAAAAAGGCAATAATGTAAGACATGTTGCGTAGCAGATGAGGATTTGGCACGGTTCCCAGTGAGTGTAAATATTTGGAAAAGCGGGAGAGGGATAGAGAGGATCGACGGGCGGGAGGGCACGGAAAACAGTAATGTCCTGGGGTAAGGGGGACAAAAACGAAGACATCGAAAACCAAAATAAAGAACCAGAGAGATAGGGGGTGCGTGGGTAAGGGATCAGATCTTGTGAACATGGTCAAGCGGTTAGTTGAGGGGTTTTTGAGAAATACAGAAGATCAACTACTGAAACAGGAAACGTGAACTCCAAAGGGAACTATTTTTCCACAAAGCTTGAGATTTTCCTTAAACTTTCGTTCTCTCAAGGTTTGCCGACCGGACCCACAAAGCTTCATGATAATCATTATATCTCGAGATTGATAAGAGATATCAAAAAGTTGTCAATAGCAAAATTTTAGATCATAACTAAGACTACAAGTTTGCTGTTGACAACTTTTTGATATCACGTATCAGTCTCGAGATATAATGATTCTCCGGCAGCGTTTCGCTGTATTCGAAGAAAAAAGTGCGGGACTCAAGGTTTGCCAAGTTCTGCAGAGCCAAAGATACCCCTTGGTATATGTTAAAGAGCATATCAGTTCTTGTGAAAAAATCCTCCCTCGTGACGTCTTCGCGACGTCTTCTACAAATTGACAACACTTCGACGATTAGTTCAGACGAACAAGTTCTCTTGAATCCAAACACTCATTCTCCAACTTTCCGTTTGATCCGTGGCCGCTTGTCAAAGACATTGCGCAAGTGTGTTGGCACTTGACCAGCTATTCACCTTAAAACACTTTATAACAAAGGCATCGGTCCAGCTTCCATTTCAATTATTCCGTGCGAATCTGAAGAAGAAAAGTTCAATTTTTGCAGGGAAAAGGCATTTTCCGAGTGATGTGACCAAGATTTGAAATGCGATTTCATTTATAAACTTTGAATTGCTTGCAACTTTTTTGAAAGTCGACATGCGCCTTTAAAGAAACTACGGTAGACAGTAACTTAATGTTCAAAGGCGCATATCAATTTTCAAACAAAGTTTAATGTTCTCGTGGCGAGACCCGCCGACGAACTTCGCCACATCCGCTGATTTTGATAACAGATAACAATTACCACTAGCTACCACCATACTTTTAAATGATCGCAGTCAAAAGTAAGCTCTCTTATTCACTCCAAGGCTCACTTGCCTTTGTCAGGAAGGTCGATTCGTTCATTTGTATTCCACATGATCAGAGATCGTTCATTACATATCCCCCCCACTAATTATGTGTGACGTCACAGACCCTTCGCCGTGGGTGGGAGGTGAGCAAACATTGATAACCGATCGGATGGATGGCAGCTCGCCGCGTTTTTTGTATCTAGATTGAGTTTGATTACATTGATAACGGGATACAAGGATGCTATTGCTTGAGTTGACTGAATGTTTTTGACATTGTTAAAGTGATCAAGGAATACAGGGTCCTACAAGTACATGTAATCGTTCTTACGCTTATGTTTAGACCTTTCTACATTCAAGTTCATTTTTCGAAAGCTGAGGGATTTTTAGACGACAATTCAGTGCGTGCTCTTGAAACTAGATGTTTCCATGACTAATTGAGCTCTTCCACATCAACACACTCCTAATCCACAGTATTCTCACTTCACTCTCTTTCAGGAACAAGCGGCGCGTCGATTCGACAACAAGACGCACGCATGGGTTCCCGATCAGGCGGAGGGGTTCGTGGCGGCGGCGATCGCAGTGCAGGAGGGCGACAATCTGACGCTGACGATGCCTTCGGACGGCACTCAGAAGAAGTTGACACGCGCCGAAGTGCAGGAGATCAATCCGGCAAAGTTCGAGAAGACGGAGGACATGAGCAATTTGACGTTCTTGAACGAGGCGTCCGTTTTGCACAATTTGAGACAGAGATACTACTCGATGATGATCTACGTGAGTTGTTTCTAGATGTTCTTCCGCAGAGAGGGCTCTCTCTTTTCAGACGTACTCTGGACTCTTCTGCGTCTTCATCAACCCGTACAAAATGCTTCCGATCTACACGGATTCGGTCGCTCAGATGTACGTGAATAAGCGGAGAGCCGAAATGCCGCCGCATCTGTTCGCAGTGTCCGACGAGGCGTTCCGCAATATGATGTCCGGTGGGTGGGTCTCGAAGCGAAACGAGCCAATCGTCACGGTTCAGATAAGGAGAATCAATCGATGCTCATCACCGGGGAGTCGGGAGCCGGAAAGACGGAAAACACGAAGAAGGTGATCGCGTATTTCGCAATGATCGGCTCCGGAGGCAAGGATCAGAAGTCGGAGAGCTCGCTCGAGAATCAGGTCGTACAGGCGAATCCCGCCATCGAGGCGTTTGGAAATGGAGCCACGACGAGGTTAGTGATAAGGGAGTGATATCAGTTGACGAGAAGATGATAACAGAAACTACAACTCTTCGAGATATGGAAAATTCATCCGTATCCACTTTGATCGCAAGGGGAGACTCGTCGGAGGAGATATTGAGCATTGTGAGTGACGTAGTTTTGAAATCGATTTTTCTATATTTCAATGGAGATATCGACAATTTTTGTTAACTAATAAAATACGCAAAAATAGATTATCTCTCGATTGGAGAAAAGTCCATCTTGAAATATTGATTTTTAAACAAGTTATGATCTTTCAAACTTTGCCCTTTTTTCAGATCTGCTCGAGAAGTCACGTGTGATTAAGCAAGCTCCAGGAGAGCGTTCTTATCACATTTTCTATCAAATCATGACTCAAAAGTCGCTCAGAGGTGACAAAAATCAATTGTGACAGTGATCTTATCAGTGATTTGCAGATAAGTTCGGATTGACTGATAACATTCGTGACTACAAGTTCGTGTCGCAAGCCGAGATCACGGTTCCCGGAATGAATGATAAGGAGGAGTGGGAGATCACCGATGTGGGAATCAGCCCTCTTATCTCTTATCTCATCTCTGTGATTGCAGACGGCGTTCAACGTGATGGGCTTCTCGGAGCGCGAGAAGGAGGACCTCTACAAACTGTGTTCGGCCATCATGCACATCGGAAACTCCACTTTCAAACAGAAGCCGAGGGACGAACAGGCCGAGGTGGACGACATGAAGAGTCCGACGGACGCGTGCAAACTCTTCGGAATCGACACCGACCAGTTCTTGAATGCGTTGACGAGACCGCGCATCAAGGTCGGAATGGAGTGGGTCAACAAGGGACAGAACGTCCAGCAGGTGGGTGAGACACACTTTCCGGCTGTTTCTATGAGAGGCTCTGGCTCCGTAGACACTCCACAGTGAGCCCATGAAATGAAAGGACTACATACTGTTACATAAAAATGCACATTTGTTCAAGGTTGCTATCACTGAAGAGAGCGGTATCCGGCACGAGAATGATTATATCTCGAGATTGATACGAGATGCCAAAAAGTTATCAACAGCAAATTTGTAGTCCTAGTTATGAGCTACAAGTTTGCTGTTAAAAACTTTTTGGCATCTCGTATCAATTTCGAGATATAACGTTTCTCTGGCAGCGTTTCGGGTGCCGCTCTATTCGAGGAGACACATACGGTAACTGAACTTTTATTGAAAGTGTGTGGTTTTTTAGAATGCTGCTGGTTTTTGCGGTTTTGACAATTTGAAACCAATTAATGAATAAAAGAACCAAAATAGCTCTACTAATTAGAACATGAGGGGAACGCTGCGGGCTCGTCCGGAGCCTCCGAAGTGTGCCCAACAACCAATCACAAAACTCCCCGTTCAAACTGGAATTCCAGGTCGACTGGGCCGTGGGCGCTCTCTCGAAGGCGATCTACGCTCGGATGTTCCATTGGCTCATCAAGAGAGTCAACAAGACCCTTCAAGCGAATCAGGACGACATGGTCTACTACATCGGAGTCCTCGATATCGCCGGATTCGAGATATTCGATGTGAGGAGGAGGAGTTTAGCCATGTTGAGATGATGGTCTGTTCTTCCAGAGGAACTCGTTCGAGCAGTTGTGGATCAACTTTGTGAACGAGAAACTGCAGCAGTTCTTCAACCACCACATGTTCGTATTGGAGCAGGAAGAGTATCAGCGGGAAGGGATCGAGTGGACTTTCATCGACTTTGGGCTCGATCTGCAGTCGTGTATTGAGCTCATTGAGAAGGTGGGCGGAGAGGTCCGGAAACCGGAACCAAAGACCGTTCCAGCCGTTGGGAATCGTTTCGATGCTCGACGAGGAGTGCATCGTTCCAAAGGCCACTGATATGACTTATGTGGACAAACTGCTCACTCAGCATCTCGGAAAACACGCCAACTTCCAAAAGGCGAAACCGCCGAAGGGAAAACAAGCCGAGGCGCACTTTTCCATCGTCCATTACGCCGGAACTGTGCGGTACAATGCGGAGCAGTGGCTGGACAAGAACAAGGTGAGAGCACCGAAATGGTTACTGTATTCGGGTTTTCGTTGTAGGACCCGCTGAACGACTCGGCGGTGGCTGTGCTCAAGACGAGTGATAAGGAGGGAGTGCTTTATCAGTTGTGGGAGGACTATCAGACGGACGTGGACAGAGAGGAGAGCGAGAAGAGGGGAAAGGCGGCGGCGAAGAAGAAGGGCAAGTCGGCGTCGTTCCTGACCGTCTCGACCATGTACCGAGAGTCGCTGACGTCACTGATGACCATGTTGCACACGACGCATCCGCACTTCATCCGATGCATCATCCCCAACGAGAAGAAGACGAGCGGACTCATCGACGCGCCGCTCGTCCTCAATCAGTTGACGTGCAACGGAGTGCTCGAGGGAATTCGCATTTGTCGGAAGGGATTCCCGAATCGGATGATGTTCGCCGACTTCCGCTACAGATATGCCATTCTGGCGGCCGACGAGGCGGCGGAGAAGGATCCGGCGAAGGTGGGGAAGGCGGAAAGAGAGATGGAGAGATGGAGAGAGAAAGAGAGGATTGCAGGCATCGAAGGCAATGCTTCGCAAGTTGAGCAAGAGCGGCATGTTGAATGTGGACAATTTCAAAGTTGGAACCACGAAGGTGAGTGGATTTGGACTAGAGGAGACGACCGCAAAGACCGTGTTCTGGAGGCGTAAGACCCCGACAGTGTTAACTAAACCTTCTGGAGACGGACATTGGAAACGGACTAGATTGACATCAGTAGACGTCTAGTCACGGTAATTCTTAAGGTTTTCGAAATTGACACTTGTTACGGTTCTCAGTATACAGCCATTGACCGTAGTTTGAAAGGATTCTCGAGCGTCCGTGAAGACTGACCAAAGTGTTCGTGAGGTTGTGTTAACCTTACCGTAAGTCGCTGAAATCGAGACATTGCTGAAAGTCTTTTGGCTAGAGTTACGAGAGATCGCGACGAGACCCATTTTTGCAAGTTTTCTTATCGCTATGTGACATAGACTATGTCGTGATTTTCTTGACTTTCTCTGCGATTTGTCAGATAGGATTAGGGCTCACTAATTGATGAGCGGCACCCCGCGAGAGAATCATTATATCTCAAGATTGATAAGAGATATCAAAATGTTGTCAACGGCAAACTTGTAGTCCTAGTTATGATCTAAAAGTTTGCTGTTGACAATTTTGAACCAACTGGACAGGAAACAGTTCGGGGAACCTTATGAAGTGGCAGATAGAGTTTCCACAAGGTGTCAGAGAGCAAAGAGTTCAAGGTCTCGTTGGTTCCGTGCTCAGGGAAACTGATATGATATAGGAACTACAACCAAATGCTGAACTTTGCAGGTGTTCTTCAGAGCCGGAATGCTGGCTCGTCTGGAAGAACTGCGTGACGAGGCGCTGAGTGCGGTGATCCTCAAGTTCCAGTGCTCCGTCCGTCATTATCTTGCTCAGGTGAGTCTCATTGGAGCGCACTTCCCAAATGGTTCAGAATGTGGTTTTTTATGGCCAGTGTGCCAAGTGGCTCACTCGCTTTCTGTTTGCTCATCCCCCCTCTCCCGCACTCAAATCCCAGCCCATTTTCACTCGCAAAAGAAACTGTGTGCTCTTTGTGTGTGTGTGTTTTTTATCGATTACCATCTGCACCGCTGATTATCGATTGATTGCAGGTCGAGTACAAACGAAAACTCGATCGCGAAGACGCCTATCCGATTATTCAGGACAACGTTCGCGCCTGGATCAAACTACGGTAGGTCAATAATGCGGGGGGAATGGACAGAGACACTGAAGAGTTGCAGCTCGTGGCCGTGGTACCGTCTGTTCTCTCGTCTGAAGCCGATGCTCAAGGGAATGAAGTCGAACGCCGAGATCGAGGCGCTCGAGAGAAAGTGCAAGGAGTTGGAGGAGAACCACAAACGGGAGGAGGAGGCGCGCAAGAAGTATGCCGACGAGTTGAGGTGAGCCATTGAGTAGAGAACGGGCTTGAGCTGTTTCACGGCTTCTAGAACCACTTTGATGACAGTTGCGTGGCAGCCGAAACGCTGCCCGGGAGAATCATTATATCTCGGGATTGATAAGAGATATCAAAAAGTTGTCAATTGCAAATTTGTAGATCAACACTAGGACTACAAGTTTGGTGTTGACGGTTTTTTGATATCTCTTATCAATCTCGAGATATAATGATTCTTCGGCAGAGCTCTGCAGAGCCATTTCGATGGCATCAGATAGTACCGAATATCCTCGAATATAATCATTATATCTCGAGAGTGATACGAGATATCAAAAAGTTGTCCACTGAACATTTGTAGATCATAACTAGGACTACAAGTTTGCTGTTGACAACTTTTTGATATCTCTTATCAGTCTCGAGATATAATGATTCTCCGGCAGCGATTCTCTATCGGTCCTCCATTAATCTGTTTTTCCAGAGAGAAAATCGAGCAATACGAGGAGACGAAGGCGGCTCTGGAGCGCGACCGAATGCTGCTCGACAAGCGTAACAAGGAGATAGAGGAACTGAATCGCAACCTCAAATCCGAGTCCGAATCGAATTACGAGAACGCGAAGAAGGCGGCGGAGCTGGAGAAGTTGCGCGAGAAGGAGCGCAAGGAGTGGGAGGAGAGGGAGCGCCGGATGCAGATGGAGGCCGAGAACGAGGCGAATCAGCACAAGACGCAGACGGAGAAGCTCAAGGATCAGATTGCCACGTTACAAACCGACTACGAGAAGATGTCGGCGCAGCGGAAGGCGCAGGAGCAGATGAACGCCGAGTTGGTGGACGAGGTGGCGTCGTTCAAGCAGAAGGCCGAGAGGGCCGAGGAGCAGAAGAAGAAGCTCATCGAGGATCTGGACAGTTTGGACGATAAATTGGCCGCCGAGAAGAGGGCCAACAATGAGCATGCGAAACGTGAGCACTCATTCGAATGGACGTCTTATAGAATGAGTTTCAGAGAACAAGAAACTCGAGGGAAATTTGAAGGCGACGCAGACCCAATTGCAGTTGGCGCTCAAGGAGAAGCACGAATTCGACGTGGATTGCAAGAGGTAAACGAATGTTTCGTCGGTGTCTGCGTCTCTATTGTTCGCACGTTATTTTTATCAAAATCACCGCATCGGCGGGTCTCGCCATGAAAACATTGAAGTTCTTTGAAGATCGACATGCGCCTTTAAAGAAGCGGGGTTACTGTATCACTTATTGCAACGATTTTTTGCGCGATTGCGTGTAAAAAAGTTCGGAGGAATATTCGGCACAGCTGCAATGAGTGATACGGTAACCCCGCTTTTTTAAAGGCGCATATCGATTTTGAAAAAAGTTTAATGTTTTCGTGGCAAGACCCGCCGATGCGGTGAACTGCAGACTTCGCCACTTCTGCTAATATTGATAATATCTGTCCTGGAAAATATGAAACTTCTGCGCCGACCGAGACGCAGCCGCGACGCGCGTGGTTATCGCAAAGAAAACGCTTTTCCTACTGTATTTTTCTACGAACCACGCGCGCGCGGCTGCGTCGCGGTCGGCGCAGAAGTTTCAAATTTTCCAGAACAGGTAATATTTGGAATAGTCCGAGGAATTTTAGCCGCAGATATGAATATCGCAGTGGAATTAGAATTAGAGCCAAAAAAAGCAACTTTATTGGGAAATTTTTGTTTTTTGAAATGCGCTCCATCGAAATGATGCCCAAACGATCCATTTTCGTGAAATTAGGTGGTTTTAAGCTCTCGTGAATTTGCAAAAAACGGCGAAATCGTTTCGAGACCATGGTTCATTGGCAAAGATTGAAAATAAAAAGTGTGAAAGTGTTTTAATTTTTATTGGTGATCGGCGTTATTTCGGAGTGTCGTTCTGTTTAAAATCATGCGGTTCAATGAGAAAATTCAATTACAAATCCGCTCTATTGAGCAAAAGTTTACTCTTGCAAATTTCCAGCTGTCATCGATAGAGCGCGTTTGAGAAAGAGTTCATTCGAAGTTTTCGTCAGTTACGCTCCAACCCAAATTTTACTAGTGGCCTAGAATTGTAGAGAGCAAGTTAGGCCACTGTGGAACACGTTTTCATTTCCCATTTGGCCAATTATTAGGGTTTTTTGGAATATTTCATTTACTTTTTACCATAAGAAACATAGCACAACTAGTGTAATTTTCAGACGAGAAGTGGAGATCGGAGAGCTGAAATTGAAGGCTCAAGGCGACGCGAACCTGATTTCGAAACTGCAAGCGATGCTCCGCCGGTGCATTTCGCGCATTGAAGAACTCGAAGAGGACCTGCTGGAGGAACGGAAACTGCGAATGAAGGCCGAGAGACAATTCAACGAACTGCGCTCCGAATTCGATGTGCTCACGGAGCAAATGGCCGAGGCGACTGGCCAACTGACTGCCGAGGCCCACATCAACAAGATCCGTGCCGAGGAGGTGTCGATGCTGCGAAGGGACCTCCAGAAGAGGAATCTCAATCAGGAGGCCTACATCTCGGATCTGTGCAACATGCAGTACGCAACCGTCAACAACCTCCGCAATTTGAGCCAGCAGGTGGGTGGACGATGTTTTGAAATAGAAAGCCGTTTGGAATTTTGAAAACAATTTTTCGGTATTCATCAACCTGAAAATTCATTGAGAATTGCAAACAACAAACGACAAAAAATCAATTTGAACGATACAGTAGTTTGTTATCTTCGTGGCGAGACCCTACCGGCGAACCATTATATCTCGAGACTGATAAGAGATATCAAAACGTTGTCAACAGCAAACTTGTAGTCCTAGTTATGCTCTAAAAGTTTGCTGTTGATAACTTTTTGATATCTCTTACCAATCTCGAGATATAATGCTTTTCGTGGCGGGTGCCTCTCTATTTTCGGTAACCTTCTCATTTTTGCAGTCGGCAACCCTCGAATCGGAAGCCCTTCGCATTCTGGACACCCGCCGTGCTATCAGCAACCAACCGCTGCCGAGGGTCTACGTCGAGGACGCTGACAGCGATATGGAATAAGAAATCAATCGATAATGAGCAGCACTGACCTAATCCTTCTCTTGTGTGTAAAGATCAAACTAAATACACTTCTAGCTGTCCTTGTCTCTGGCGCCAACTACTCAAACAATTTCACTTTCAGTTCACTTATCAACCCTTTTCTCTCTCCCACTTACTCTGTTTTCTGTGCACTCTTTCAGTGAGTTTCTCTGAAATTTGTCAATTTTTAAAATGAAAAATGAAGAAAATAAGCAAAGGCGCAAATAGAGACGTTGTCTATCGATGTCTCGCCACGATGAAATATTCCGCATTCAAAATGAAAAACAAATAACTGAAATCCTTCGTTCCGTTTCCCGTGAAAAATGCAGAGAATAACGAATTCCGCCCAATTCTGTTCGTTCCAAATAAACAAAAATGTTTTCAATCGGGCGCATTTGCAGAAAAATACTAGCCAAAATAAGGCTACATGTGAAAAAATGGCCTCATGTCAAGATAAATGAGCTCAACGTCTTCATTCGGAAAACTTTCGGCACGTTCGCTGCGAACTTTCGGCATTTTTCCCGAAAAATGTTGGCAATTGTGCCAACCATTGTTGTAATGCCCAATTATGCCAAGTATTTTCTGAATTTTGACGGCAAAATTTTTAGAAAAATGAGCAAACACCGCCTTAGTTTGATGCCACTCAAATCGATAATCTTGCCGATGTCTTGCCGCAGCGTTGCTCAATGAGTTTGCCACCGACTATTAGAATAGAGAAATGATATCATAAAAATCGTCAGTTTTTGTTGGGAGAACCTTCGAGAATGGAATCATAAAGTGTGCGCATCCAATGCAACCGTGCTCCTCCGCTCCACAGTGTCTGCGTCTCGCCTGTTTTCCCGCTATTTCGGCTATGCAGCTTGAAATAGACGCGAAGTACGCAGCGGAATTTGAATTTAATGCGTTAGTGCCAAAAAGCGCGACTGCATTCGACATCCGCACTGTGTTTCCGTGAGATGTCGGCTCATTGTTACCTCCGACAAAAATCAACAGGATTCTGTCGAAGACACGACTCTTTGAAACGGAGCGCCTCTCCGGCCGGCTGCCCCTCCCTGTGGTCCTTCAATGGTCAAGGTCACTATCGATCTAACAAATAGCTCTCCCCCCGTCCACAGAAAGCGTTAGTGTACCATAGTGCATTGATTTCTGTGTGATCTTTTCCTTCGAATTCTGCTACATATAACCATGAAACCGTCGCCAATTCTGTCCCATATGCCGTGGAATGTGATGAAACAAATCGTCGTTTTGTCTGATACTCGCTCGAGGTTTGTGTTCAGTTGTCATCGGAGGTTGGAACCGGATATTTTACAGATTATCACTGAGAAAATGCTCCAAAAAGTTGCGTAAAGTTGTCGACAGTACGGCTGGAGAGATTGGTTCAATTGTATTGTTTCTCCAAGACAGAGTCATAACACTGTGGTTCTCTGTAAATCTGATTCTCACCGAACACCCGCTGACGGGTGAATCTCAATGGACGACGAAGCGGATCGAGTATCACTTCCATCCGGAAGGACATGTGATGAGAGACGGAGATTGGGAGAAGTTGGTCCAAGGACACGATCACATCTCGGCGGCTGTCCGTGATCTCGCGACGTTTATCAGGAGTTCGAAAGTCCATGTGCATGATCTGCGTTTTCAAGTGGGATACTGGAATCGCGATTACAATAAGGAGCAAAGAATCTTGGACGAGGCTGTGTTTCGGACTAACATCATGAAGTTCTTCAATTCATTGGACCATAAATTGCATCTCGGAGGCATCAGTATCCGCGTTCCGCTGCACGTGGATCCATTGATGCAAATACTGTCCAATGTCGATCCGAAGACACTGACGGAACTGGGTGTGACACTTCATCCAGAACACGGATCAATGGACAGACTCACCGAATCGGAGCATTGGAAGCATGCTCATCAACTGACCCTTAAAGCCGACTACTATCCGATCCACGAAATGAGCCATTTTCGATATATAGACCTGAGAAAGTTTAAATTGACTGTTGGAGACTTCAAGATGATTGTGGAGGTTAGTCATTGATAAGACACTTCTGATAACATAATTCTCTTTCAGAACGCTCGCAAACATGGTGTTAACTTCAAAGGTTTAGATATCCGACAAATTGAATTCGAAGACCACGACGCAGTAGCCGATTATCTCTCGAGACTGAGACCTCGATATCATTCCGACCATTCAATGTTTTATAGAATAGTAATTCCAAACTCGGGCAGTGTTCTCCGGTTCATGCTGTTTGAAGATGCATTTCACGCTAAAGTGCTAGAGCGAGACTTTGTCTGGTCATAATAAATAATAATTTCATCAATGAATATATCACATTCTTATATCGACATTATCACACTTTCTCGAAGATCCACTGTTGCGAAACTCCTCACAGTACTGTTTAACTGGGTAAGAATGGCGTGTAATTCGCGTTTTAATACAGGTTGAATAGGTTCATAAAAATGGACAATTACTGTATCCTCTGAGATTTCGGCCGGTCACGGGAGCTTCCGATATGTGCGCTTTTGGAATTCCTGAGCCGCTCAACTGAATTCAAAAGCGTACTCCACGTCTGTTTGAAGCTGCGTAGACTATTATCAGACACCGATGGAGCCGGTTTTATGATTCCGTGAGATTTCGACAGATCACTGATCCCCAGTCCCACGGGAGCTTCGGAGATGTGCGGTTCAAATTCCCGCGCTGCCGAACTGCAAATTTTTTGAATTTGGCTGCGAGCGTTGCCTGAGTATTCAACGCTTAACCATATGCGCTCTCGTAAATCGACACGAATCACACGCTTTAACGTTGAATACTCAGGCAACGGCGTCGCAGCCAAATTTGAAAAATTTGCAGTCCGACAGCGCGGGAATTCAAACCGCACATCTCCGAAGCTCCCGTGAGACCATCACGACGTCTTCGGAATCCGAATTCGGATTTCCGAGGTTTCTAGAGCTCTTGGATACTTGGAAAACGCCGATCGACTTCTATGCCTCTCTTATAGACAAAAATATATGAACCTGGGCAGCGGTGTGAGTATAGGCTGGAAGCGGAACTTTTTATAAGAAACAGGTCTGGATCCAGTACGGCCACTCTGAACGCAGTACAACAAAGATGCTCAATTATTCATTGGAAACTGCATTATATAAATTCCATTGAATTCATCCTCTGTTCGGGCAACAAATCTCGGCCTTTTTGAAGGCGCTGCAGGAGAATTCGGCGTACGTCGGGTGGTTCCTCCGAGCGCATCTCGATTTGGTTCCCTTCACGAAACAGTTGGTCGTGTAGCAACCCGATGGAACTATCGGCTGGAAAATAAGAAAAGAGGGTGGATTCTCTCAAAGAAAGTTCCCACTTTCACATCCGACAATGAGTTGCCCAGTTGGAAGAGAGCTCCGAGAATGAACAGGAAAAAGAGAATTTTCATGGTGAAATGACAGAAAATCTGAGAGAACCGCTGGTATTTGACTTTGCTTCATGACAAATCATGGGAATTCCCGTGATTCCCAGCTCAATTATTGGGAAACGGTTTTTTGAATTTTTTTTCGCTAACAATACTTTTTTCGCTGAATAAAAATATGAACATTATTTCGAAATATAAATTGAATTCTCAAAGTTTATGTTGAATTTTCAATTAGGATCAAAGCCCTCGTTGTCAAATGGTGGCAGACTCGGGCAGCAGATTTCGGCCTTTTTGAGGGCGTTGCAGGAGAATTGGGCATAAATCGAGTGGTAGCGTTGGGCGCATTTCGATTTTTTCCCTTTCAGAAAGCATTTCGTCTCGTAGCAACCGACTGGAACCGCTGGCTGCAAAGATTTCGTTCCGGGATTTTACAGAATTTGTTTCGCAACTACAGACCTTTTTTGGAGCCCGTGAGAAGATTAGCTGGAAGAGAGCACTGAAAATAAGCAGAAAAGCTAGAAATTTCATGATGAAAATAATGGAAAGTTATGATTTTTCCGTTTTTACAAAGGATAACACTAACCGAATCATACTAAACGACTTTCCGCAAGAGTAGGGTAATAAAAAATACGGTATTTTTATGATTTTCATGGAAATTTTCCGAAAAAAACGCCTGATTTTTTCCAATTTCTCTTTTTTCCGGTATTTTTCCCCAAAAAAAATTGTTCAATAAACGATGCATCGGCGCCCCATTGAGAAAATTCGCAAGCGCCAAGTTCAAAACGGTCAACTTTTCCCTCACGATTTCGCGCATTTCCGTCCCAATTTACTCACTTTCTAACCAATTTTCATGGGAATTTCCGGTCTTTTGCCGTTTGTGAAGAATGCGTGCAGGAAAGTAAGTTCGACTTTTGTCAAAAATTGAGAAAAATTACTGCTTTTCCAGGGAAACATTCTGGAATTGCGCGGAAAGTCAGTGGCCGTCGACGTGAGCTGTCTTCTACATCGTGGACTGACAGGATGTATGGACAAGATTCACATGGGAGAGGAGACGCAGAGTTACGTGACTTATGTGAACAAGTACATCAAAGAGCTGCTCGAGTTGGGATGCCACGTGGTGATGGTGTTCGACGGACGACCGTTGCCTGCGAAAAAGGTTGGGAATCGATAGGAAAATTATTAACTTTATGTTTTGTATTGACAGGGTACAAATGACGAGCGTCGAGAGCAGCGGGAAAAACGAAAAGAGCACGCGGAACTGTTACTGGCGAAGGGAATGGAAAGAGAGGCGAGGGACACGTACCGAATGGCGACGAGCATCTCGGCCGACATCGTCGAGAAAACCATCCAGCACTTCCGCTCCACACCCAACATTGACATCGTCGTGGCTCCGTACGAAGCGGACGCCCAACTGGCATACCTGATGCAGGCTAAACTCGTGGATGCAGTCATCACAGAGGACTCGGATCTGATCGTTTTCGGCTGCGAAAAGATTTACTTCAAGTGGCAATCGGTGACCGGAGAGTGCAGTGTCTACGAGAAGACCAATCTGAAGAAGTGTTTCACTGGAGAGCTCGGCGGCGATAAATTCGACTTTGTGAAATTCCGCCGGATCTGCATTCTCGCCGGTTGCGACTACCTTCAGGCAGGCCTCCCGGGCGTCGGACTCAGCACTGCCGCCAAATTCTTCTCTTTAACTTCCATCAAGGACTTGAGAACTGTGAGTGAGACGAAAATACATATTCCTTTTCAAATATTTTTAAAAATTATTCTTCCAGGTGTTGCGAAAGGTGCCGTCGTACCTGAAGAACCCGAAACTCAAAGAGCACGTCACGGAGGAGTTCATTACGAATTTCGAACGCGCCGAGAACACTTTCAAGCATCAAATCGTGTTCGATCCGCGAGAACGGTGCCAGAAACCACTGACGCCGTACCCCTGTGGAGCAGATGTGATAGACCTGGAGGTGAATAACAATCGGATCTCGTCAATTCTCGGTTTTTTCCAGAACGATTCATCGGAAACCCCATCGACTCCGAGCTCTTCTCAGTTCGCCTACGCCGGGAGTCTGTGCACGCAGAGAATTGCTATACGACTGGCTCTTGGAAATCCGGTATGTTTTCCAGTGTTTTTCATTAATGTTCAGATCAGAAACGTTCGCTTTCTAGGCGAACGGAAACGCCATCGACGATCGCTTCCTTCTTGTTCAACCTACGCCTTCATGGAGTGTCTGGGCTTTACGGTGAGCATCGAAACCAGATATACATTCATTTTCGGAATAATCTGTTTTTCAGTTATGAAAGCAAAGGATCAATCATTGAGAAAGTGGAGAGGCAGAAGGAGATCGATGCCACACAGCTGGGAGCCTTCAAAGTTGGTTTCAAAATGAACTTCCGTCACTAATCGTCCCATTCCAGCTCGATTCCCCGTCGCTGAAACGTGTCAAAGTGCAAAAAAAGTTTGAAATCGAAAAAGACGAAGACGACCTTGTAAAACAGTTCCTTGAAGACATTGAAAAAGAGAAAATCGCACTGAAAAAGAGGAAAAACGCGCCGGAAGCTGACTACAGTGCCGAGAAGATAATGAAGAAATACGCGGCGCCGGAGGCAAAAAAGTCGAAAATGCTCATTGTCGATGACGATTTTTCCGAGTTTCTGACTGCGGAGAAGATGGAGAAAATTGAGAAATCGGAGAAAATTGTCGAGAAAAAGGAGGAAGTCGTGAAAAAGACGGAGGAAACTGTGGTCGTCGAGGAGAAAGATCCAGAAATAAAGCCGACGCCTGTACTTCGAAAAACCGTTTCGACTCCGGAAAGCTCGAAATTCAAAAAGTTCACATCTCCCTTATTGAACCATCAAAACTCTGCGCCGTCAGTTTCCTTCGACAGAAATGAGTCCACGAGTGCTTCGAAAGGCGAAACATCCAAGTATTTTGCAAAGAAGACTTCCGAGAATGGGTGAGCTCCAATTTTTTGAACTGCAATGCATTTTTTATCTTTCCAGAACTCCGAAAGTCTCAAATCCGTTCCGATGTCCAGCATTTGTGAAACCGAGCCTGAGTACTCCCAAAAGTGAAGAAAATGTGAGTTCACTCGAGGTTTTCCCGAAACGTTCGTTGTTATTCAGAAACCGTCACTTTTGAGTATTCTCGAGGACAAAAACATTGATTCTTCGGTTAATGCTGTGACTGTAAACTCGAATTATCGATTTGTTGGCTTCAAATCTGCGGGTCTCAGCCGAAAGTCTAAATTTTAACTGTTCTCTTTCTTTTTTCGTTATTTTTGTCTCACTTTCATCGCATGTATAGTTCTTTCGTAAACCGGTAACTTCTTCTTTTACTGTGCCATTATTCTTGATTGTGGTTCATGAATTTTCACTTTAAAACTCGCAAAACAATTCATAAACGTCAAAAAAAATTATATTTATTTATTTTTATTTTGTGTGTGTTTTAGCGTTGCGCGTCGCCTTCGGTGTCTCTAGTGCAAACACCGCTTTCGTGACGTGGTGCTTCCAATCAACGATTTCTATCTCGTTTTCCGACTGGACTTTCGAGTGGAAAATTCAGTGAAAAATGGCGGACAAACTGTTTTCGATTCGTAATTACTTCTTCCTTGGAAGCTACCAGTCATGCATCGGAGAAGCCCTCGTAAGTATTTTTACTTCCAACTCTTCAAATATTCATTTTTCTTCAGAAATTCTCGTCGAAAAGCGAAGAGGAGAAGATTGAGAAAGATGTGTACTTGTATAGATCTTATATCGCACAAGGACAAGCTTTTATCCCATTGAAAGAGGTACCCGCATCGATTTTTCCATAATTTTACACGAATTTGCCATTTAAGGTGCCGGCTTCGACGAAATCTGCCGATTTGGCCGCTGTCAGACGCTATGCCGAGTTCCGCAACAACCCGGCCGCCAAGAAGAAGATCCTGGCTGAAATTCAAGAGGAAGTCGCATCCAGAAACATCAAGTCCGAGATTGCCGCCGTTTTGGCTGCTACCATTCTCAATGAGGCGAATGTAAGTGGGAATTTTGTCATTCTCAATTGAAAATCCTGTTTTCAGCTTTCGGAAGACGCATTCCGCGCGGTTTCCCGATTCGAGGGTCTCGAGGCTCGTGCCGCCAAGGTGTTCACTCTGATCAAGATGAACAAGAGAAAGTTGGCGATGACGGAGGTGAAGAGAATGAATCAGATCGACGAGGACGCGACGCTGTCTCAGTTGGCCAACGCTTTGGTCACTGCCTTCGGAGCCGCCGGAAAAGTGAAAGACGCTCTGTACATCTACAGTGAAATGGCCGACAAGTACGGAAGAACGACCGATTTGGAAATGCACCAGGCTGTGGTCAGCGTTCTCACTCAGGACTATGCCGCTGCTGAGGAGCTTTTGGAGGTGGGGGAAATAGAATGTTTCACTTCATTTATTCACAATTTTCCCATTCAGAGCGCTCTCGAGAGGGACAACAAAGACGCCGATGTGCTCATCAACTCGCTCGTCGCCGCCCAGTACAACGAGAAGGACGATGAGGTCGTCGATCGTTTCATTTCGCAACTGAAGCACGAGCATCCGAACCATCCATGGACTGTTGACTACGCCGACAAGGAGGCCGAATTCGATCGCATCGCCGCTGACTCCCGGGCCTAAGTTTTCGCATCTTTCCACTATTCCATAAGTTATTGATTTTACCCTTCTCACTCCTCCAACTCCCTCCTCCCTCCTCGAAAAAAATACTGAATGTGATGGTTTTCTTGTGTGTTTTTTGCTTCGGCCGTATTTAATTTTTCGATTTTTTTCTTTCCAAAATTCCGTGTAAAAAAGTGAGAGAAAAAAAAGGAAATAAATAACGTGCGTGGGATGTTAGTGAAAATTGGTGCTCGAGTGATATTCGAGTAATCCATTTATCGCACCAATACAGTAATCCTCACAATGCGCGCGAGATTTGAAATTGTTCGCCGACGACGGCCGCTCGGGGTTCCACTTGAACTCGACGCACTGCTCGCCGTCGAATCCCCACCGCGACAGGTAGCCGTCGTCCGGATGGTCGAATATCGGGTGCTGACATGTCTTGGCTGGAAATTCATGTTTCCAGAACTCGAAAGAAATCATCAAATATTTTCAGCAGGACCAACCTCTGTCAGGACAACAAACTCCATCGAGAACGCCGAGGATGGACAGTCCCTGAATGCACTCGAAACCCTCCGGACACGTGTCCGGCTTCTTTTTGCTCGAGCACTTGACGGGCTCGCCGTTCTCTCGGTACATCACCTGGTATCCGGCACCTTCGGGAGTCGGGCAGGTGAGTGGAGGACCCGAGTTGCCGGCTGCAAATGGAGAAGTAAGTGTTTAGAGCTATTCCATTTCTGGATAAGTTGCTATCAGTTGGCAGTCAAAATTCAAAATCCAAAAAAAACATTCACACATTGCATCAAAATGCTCTTTTTGAGCTCATTTTCAAACGAGAAATTGCCATTTTTTCTGAGAAATTACTGTAAAATTTCTAGATTTTCACCTTGAAATTTAGAAAAAACGACGTCATCTATAAATTTTCACAGGCTCGAAAAAAATATTTAAAGAGTTGAATGCTCCAGATGACGTGACGCTTCTGAATCTGAAGATGTCAATTCAGAACTCTAAGCTCTTTGGCTATTCGTATCGCGCTCTTTGCAGCATAAAAGTCAAATTTCAAACAGCATTGACGAGACAGCGTGCGACCAATAGAGACGCAGAGACATCAATGGAGCGCAATTGCATCGGAAGACTCACTGGCGTCATTCGTCGCCAGACACACCCATTCTCTCGATGCGCTCTTCTTCCGGATCGTGTTTTCCGGACAGCGACATCTGGAAAAACGGAGAGCACCTGGGAGAGGGACAGGCGCAGAAGATACCTGTTCCTGACGCAAATCGCATCCGGCCACTTGACATCGCATTCGTCGTTCGTCGTGCACTTCTGAATCCTCTCGAGGGGTAGATCAGAAACTCGGGGGGACTCACCTCGGAACGGACGACGGAGAATAACATGAGAAGGATGTAGAGGATGGATGTGGAGAGGGAATTCATTTCGGTTCACTACTATGAATTCTCATTAGAAAACCAATTGAGAACGATCAATAAGCGAAAGAAGGAAGGTGATAAGAACGGGCGGTGGGAGGGGAGAAAGCAGCGAGTGTAACAAACTGGATAACGACAGATAAAGTGATAAGAAGATGAGGAGGAGGAGGAGGAGAAGATGAAGCTGAGAGAGAGAGGGGTTTCACACGTACTGACCCCTTCGATGGAAATCACTTTTGGAGCACAAAAAACCACGGAACCGGTGGGGGGAGGGGAGGATTTTAACGAATGGAATAGCGATCTCATTGAAATTCGTATTCGCCATTTGAACAGATGTTCGCGTAGAAACAGTCAACACGAGAGGCGGATTTCCATTTTGATTGGGATGGTGATCGAGGGAATTCGAGCGATTGCTCAGGTGATTTAGAAGAGGTTCGAAAGGTGTGGATGGCGAAGGAATTTGGGTCTGCTAAATGAGAATTTGGGTCTGCTAAATCGGAATTTGGGTCTGCTAATTGAGAATTTGGGTCTGCTAAATCGGAATTTGGGTCTGCTGAATCATAATTTGGGTCTGCTAAATCGGAATTTGGGTCTGCTAAATCGGAATTTGGGTCTGCTAAATCGGAAAGATTCCAAATTTCCGGAACATTCCATTTTGTCACTTTTCCAGAGATCATGTGTTCAATGCAATACTCATCAACGTCAGTGGGCGTCGAGTACTCTAGGGACCTCTTCTTGTTATCGTTATCACTCATCACTGCTTATCAGCCTATCTATCCTCTGGTTCCGATGAATACAAAGTGCCTCTCCCAACGAATTGCCGCCATCTCCGGAATCGTCAATAATGCCCTTTTGATCGTTCTGATTATCCTTAGATCACCGAAGAAGTTGGGCAGTTACAAGTACCTCATGATGTATATTTCGATTTTCGAAATGTTCTACTCGTTTTTGGATTTCCTATCGGCTGCGGTGAGTTCTTCGAAACGGAGGGCGTTTTGATAGTCAAAGTCGATTCACACGCATTTTCCCATGGTTACTGTAATATCTCGAATACATACAAGAAATATTGGGGGTACACTTTATTAATTTTCGTCCGAGTGCAATCCATCCCCCATCGTTCGTCGATTACACCACTCCGCTCACATGTTCTTCACCCCGGCTATGGTATATTGAATGCGACCATCCTCGCCGTCTCACGGAAGCTTCGGAAATGTGCTGTTTAAATTCCCGCACATTCAACGCTTAACCATTTGCGCTCTCGTAAATCGATACGAGTTACACGCTTTAACGTTGAATACTCAGGCGACGCGGTTGCAGCCAAATTTGAGAAATTTGCAGTCCGGGAGCGCGGGAATTCAAACCGCACATCTCCGAAGCTACCGTGCGTCTTGCCTCCCCTGCGGAATCAAACGATTCTCGTGACCGTTCGATGATGTGATCGAGACATATTCTCCTGAGTAGCTGTTCCCTCCGCTTCCACACTTAGACTTGCTCATGGCCAATTCCACCGCCAATTTTGCTCAAAAATGGGATAGGCTCAGCCAGAACCAAATCCGAATAACTTCTTATGAGTTCGCCGCGAGCGTGGACTCTGCAGTCGCGGTGTCGTTGAAGATCCTTTCGTTTCAAGGTCTTCGATCTTTTCCCCGTAGACAGCTCTTGCTGGTATTTCGAGAATCTCTCCATTGTTGAGAATTGAGTGATTTGGATAAATTCATCGTCATATATCTAAGGAGGTACGCGTCACGGTCGTCAGTCGCGTGAACTTGTAAATCATCACTGGAATTCAAATGAGCATAACTCGGCTCAAAATACATATTTCTAGCTATGTAAGGGTATGAATCGGTTGGAAATCATCTCCCCACCATTTTTGTTGTTAATCGTTTTCTGACATCAGTTACTGTTTTCGAGATGACAGCTAATTACTAAGCTGTGTTTCTGAAGGAAATCGGCTCGAGAAGATCCGCTTGAGCTGAGAGCGGAACAGAACAGGTCTACACCGAATATCCCCAACAGTTGTGCTCCTGCGCCTGTATTCGTCTACAATCATGAGAAAAGTACAGAACTTCTTCGAGTTGTTTCTTGGTCTTGATGGTTCGTTCCGCCCCAGCCTTCCGAAGGGACAAACTGGACGACTGTGGCCAGAGACCGTGTCTATTCTCATCACAGATACTCAATCGCAAAGTAGACAATGACACAGCATTGTTTATCATCATAAGCACATCTCCTCAAGAGATCTCAATCCAGTACCCTTCCAGGACATCTACTCAAATGGCTCTGCGTTCCTCATCATCATCGACTCCAATCTCTCTCTCTTCTTCTTCCGAAATGGGCGGTCTGAAGTGTCGACGTCACCTTTTGCAGTCTCTTCGGCGTCTCTCTCATCATATTTGCCATCCATTTTATGTACAGATATCTCGTTATCACTGGGTAACTATTTCCCTCGGAACCAGGATCATTTGCGGTGTTTCAGAAGCCAATTGGTGCAAAAGAACCAGTTGACGAAGGTGTTCGGACTCATCGGATTCACAGTCGTCGTCGGCTTCATCTGGAGTCTCCTCGTCTTTTGGCTCTTCAGTCCGACCGTCCATTCCGATAGATTCATCAGGTAATGATGCAATTGCGCTCTGTGGACAATGAGGGGGTTTCCAGAGAGAACTACCTGGAGCCACGGAACATGGTACTCAGCGAGATCACCTACATGGGCGCCTACTTCCAACCGATCGATGAGAACGGAAAACAGTTCGTCAATTGGGACCCCGTCGTTGGAATTCTCTTGATGACTCTTGTCATTGTAAGTGGATCCAGAGAACGTATCGGAACCTCGATTGCAAACGCGCTTCACTGTGTACTTCTCGTGGAGGCGCGAAATAAGCATTTTCAAAATTTCTAGACAATTTTCTCGATTTTCGTTGAAATTTTACTTTTCAAACAGCTGAATTTTGTAAATTATTATTTCGCGCCAATCAGTGGAGCGCGTTTGCAACCGAGGTTTCTCCAGTTTGTCAGCTTCTCATCGTTGTTCTTCTTCGGCTTCAAAGTGTATCAAAAGATGAATCAGCTGATCGTCAAATCGTCCGCCGCCGCCTCCAAATCCCTCCAATCGCAACTGTTCTGGGCGCTCGTCCTCCAGACCCTCATCCCCATTCTCCTCATGCACTTGCCCGTCTCCGTCGCTGTTCTCTGTTCAATGTTCGATTTCTCCGTGGAAATAATGGGCGAAATCCCCTCGGTCACCATATTTCTCTACCCGGCACTCGACCCTCTTCCCAATTTCTTCATCATCAAGAACTATCGAGATGCGATTCTCGGCGAGTGATGGGCTGTCGGTAGATCAAAAGTCAGTTTCCAGAGTTCCTTGGATGTCTGAAAAAGAGGACGACGAGGAGTGCGAGTGGGACGAATGCGTCGAACAGAGTTCCAGTCAACGCACTCACTTCAACTGTTTGAGTACGGCTGGGCGGACCAAGTTGAAAACGCGCTCTATTGGACTGACGCTTGGACGCGTTGCGGCTGAATTTGAACCACTCCACTGGAATTCTAGTCCACTGTCATTTCATTGGTAACTTACTGTATTTCCTCGAATAGAGTCTTAATGTTGCCGGAGAATGATTATATCTCGAGATTGATAAGAGATATCGAAACGTTATCAACAGTGAATTTGTAGATCATAACTAGGGCTACAAGTTTGCAATTGACAACGTTTTGATATCTCTTATCAATCTCGAGATATAATGATTCTTCGGCCGTGTTCTCTCGGTCACTGAACCCGGTTTTGGAATAATCAATAAACGAGACTTTTTCCAAATGAGTTTGAGCAAAAAATCACAACGAAAAGGATTCATTTCAAGACATTCACCGGTGTATAATCTCTCAGAAAGCACTCCACAACCAGCTGTCCTTGGTGCAATAGCACAGTTTCTCGTGTTTCGTGTCCCTCACACACCACCCCGTCTTCCCGTAAGTGTCCAATCGGGACATTGCTCCGAACCGCACCTCGTTCGTCTTCTCATCGTGAACGAGGATCGTGTCAAAGTGGGCGGGGCTTGAGTCGGTGGTTCTGACGGAGATTTGATAGTTGTGAGTGGTCTGGGAGGGTTTCAGACGGCCGAAGTGAACGAGAGAAGTGACGTTCTGGAAGTGGAGCGTCTCGCAGATCCACGACTTTCCAGCATCCACGAGGATCTGATTGACGTGGTCGACTAGTCGCCTACCGAAGAAGTGCTCCAAAGCGGCACTGGAACGTAGATCAGATGATCCAGAGGATGGATAAGGAACTCACTTCCTCACAGGGATCCTCTCAATTTGACAAAGACAGTACTCTGGTGGGATGGGAAGATGGCCGCATGTTCGAGGGAACGAGGGCTGGCGGCGGAGCAGAGAGTGCCCCTTCTCGTTGGGCATCGCAAGCGTTCGCGTGTCGGAGAAGTTGGCGGCCGGTTGGTACTGGAAGGTGGGATGATGGATTTAAGGGTCGTTGTCTCTGCTGGCCCGTTAATAGTGCCTGGAGTCGCTTTGTTGGGTCAACCTGGTGGCGTTCAAAGTGCGCGTTTCGTCATCCAGATTCTCCAGATTTTCGCAGTCGACAGTAATCCTCGAAAATTCCAAAATGCACTGAGTCTGCACAGAACGGCGTCTGTGTTGAAACATGTTGATTGCAGAATCAGTGCATTTTTGATTTTTTGAGGATTACTGTCGCCAGCGAAAATCTGGAGAATCTGGACGACGAAACGCGCACTTTGAACGCCACCAGGTCGACCCAGAAAAGCGACTCTAGGCACTTTTTGCGAACCATATCGCACCGAGTTGGGTGTTTCTCTTATTCGGATGAGACATTTCTCACTTGTTATCAAGTATTCTGTGATCTCATTCAAGAACGATCAAGGGGCGTAACTTATTGTGCAGGGGTCAATAGGTCAGTAGGCAGTAGTGGCCGCTGGCAGTCGAGATGTCACGCGTTCGAGTTTCAACCCGTGAGTTCGCTCAGTCAAAGTTGGGTAGTAGCTCCGTCTACGCTGTGTACACTCCCCGGACCGAACATATCGGATCACATGTCGCTGGAACCTGATATCCGAGGTCTTTAGCTTGAACAACAGATCTATTTTGTACCCTTTGTTGCACCCTTCAGCAAATGTTATCTTATCATAATATGATCACGAAGCATGTGGAAAAGCAGCGTGAAAACTGTGAACATTCGTTTACATAGTGTTTGGGTGTGTTTTTGAAGAAATTCCGTTTTGAACAGATGCTCACTTCAAATTAGAGTTTTTTGTCAAGGATATAATGATTCACCGGCAGAGCTCTACTTTTGGTGCAAAAATGTGTCCAACTGTCTGCGTCTCCAAAGTTTGCGCGCTGTCTCGCTCTTTTGTTGCGGGACCTGCGCCGACACCAAACTGTGTTAATTCACCCAGTTTCTTCACTCACTTTGAGAATGTCCATAATGGTGGTCCTCGTGTCGAAATGTGTCTGCAGCTGTCTCGAATTCTCCCTCATCACCTCCACTATCCCATTTTTCCTGTACTTCTTGGGAACCGAAATCGACAAAAACGGGTTGTTCCTCTCGAACTCGAACACTTGAGTGCCCATGAATGCCGGCTGATCGATGATATTCCGTGAGCCATGGTCCCCGAGAACTATGACAAATGAGTCGTCCATCTGAATCTATGGTTCGAAGAGTTCGAAGAGTTCCAAGGGGACTCACAACGTTTTGATTCCTTCGGAGAAAGTCCATGAGCACTTGATCGTAACTGGCGTATCCATTGAGATAGTCATGACCGTGGTCAATGTCCCACATGAACGAGAACTTGGGGCGGTCGGGATAAGCATTCAGAAACTGCTCGAAGTAGTCCATCGCCGCGTGGTGCATCCTCCGACACGACGTCTTCAAGTGACTCCTCGTCATCTCTTCTCCAAAATCGAAGTAAGCCAGTTGGAATGGGTGCATGTGATGGTCAGACGGAGGCCGCCGGTACCCTTTGCACCCTCCCCAGTCGATGACATTCGTGAACCAATCGTCCTCGTCTAGGGTCTGCAGAAGTTAGAATTTCTCTCATTGCAAACACGCTCCGCCGAATTTGTGAGCTAACATTCCTAGTAGAGCGTGTTTGCCACCCCCGGACTCACAACGTATCCGTAGTTGTGGAACTCTTTGAAAATGTGCAATTTGTCGTCGAGGTAAACCGGACAATTGTCCTCTTCTACCCAATCGGCTGCCGTGTCTTGGCCTCCGTAGAGACTTGTTCTCACGTCTTCCACCAGTTTTCCTGAAGGAAATACACTCAGAAACACGTCGAAATCAGTTCGGAGGCTCACCGAAAAACAGTGGAATCCCATTGGGTTTGCTGTTTTCGCCGACTTTGTTCACGAACGGAAACTCGACGGATTCGAGTTCTTCTCGAAGATAGGCGGTGGTTTTGGGGAGGGATCTGGAGGAGGAGTCGAGAGGGGATTCTCGTGAGGGCAGACACCTACCGATGAGCCATTCCAGCACTCAGACTGTCGAGCATGAAAACGAAGACGTTCGGCTGATTATTGGAGAAGTTCGGAGGAGCGAACGAGGTGGGCGGTCTGGAATAGGTCCGTTTGGGTCTTGGACCGGCGACCGTCAGACACATTGGAAATACGCCTCAAGAGCCATACCTCTAGATCTTGATATCTGAAACTCGGCTGAAACTGAAAATCAAAACATTGGAAACAAAAACTTTTTTTTTTGCTCAATGAGTTTCAGAATTTTTTGTGATTATCAAAATATGGCTTAGGATTAGTAAAAATGATTCGCAACTGGAGATTTCAAAGATAAATGTCTAAAATTTCTCACACCTCGAAACTGAAAAACTGTTCTGAAAATTGAGATTCTCTTGCTATCGGATGTCATTGAAATGGCTCCGGCGAGCTCTGCCGAAGAATAATTATATCTCGAGATTGATAAGAGATATCAAAAAGTTGTCAACAGCGAACTTGTAGTCCTAGTTATGATCTACAAGTTTGCTTGACAACTTTTTGATATGTCTTATCAATCTCGAGATATAATGATTCTCCGGCAGAGCTCTGCAGAGCCATTTCAAAGGCATCCGATGTCCAAGAACCAGTTCAAACGGATCATTTTCCGTCGAGTTAAAGCAGTTTGAAAGAATAAGTGCAGTATAAATAGTTCCGTATTCTCCAATTCGACTCACTTGGGTCTGATCTGTGTGTGAATGTATCCGTAGACCTCTTGCCCGTTCTCCCGGCACACCGCCTCCAGAAACTCACAATCGACAGCTCCCGGACCCATCCAGAAGCCCTTCGTCACTGCCCTATCGCCGTTTTCTTCGAAGCATCTGAAGATGGGGGAACATGAGAAGAGAAGAACAATGGGAACACACCTCGCCGAGCACTCGAGTCCCTCCCTCTCCGTCGTCACTCTCCACACTCCGTCGACGAGCTCTGTGAGTGGTTGCGTTGTGTTGTCACATCCAGCATCCGGATCGAATGTCATGTTGATATAGTCCCGAACGGACGGATCCCAGTAGTCGTACACGGGCAGAACACACTCATTCATGTAGTCGTTCAGAGGATCCACCCTTTCGAATATCGATGGCGCACTTTTCGTCCCGTTGATTTGCCGTATAATCGATGAAAAGTTTTGTTGTGTGATAATGGGAATTCTACTTGCGGAACCTGAAATTCATGCATGAATAGGGGAAAAGAAGCCCTCTCGCCTTACCCGAATTCCCAGAAACATCCCGTTGATTGTGATAGAAATATAAGAAAAAAAGGAGAAAAGTTAGAAAAACTAGAAAACGAGTAGAGAGAAGTTTGGATAATGTACACCTGAACACTGGGTGCATGAATAGAAAGAGAAGCGAAGAGGAGAGGTATCACAAGACCATCTGATAAGAAACACACGCTCTCTTATCATTCCGTCGACACAATGCATACATGTTCTTCCTCTTTGTCGAAGTCACCTTTCAGAGTAAAGAACCAAACTACGTGTGAATTGGGAGAAGTCTGAAAAGAGACGGCACTCGTTCCTTTTTTGATATTTCGTAAATCTTGAGACCTGCGCAATCGCGCTCCGCTGGACTCGTGTTGGTCTCGCAACGACTGTCATCTCTGTCTGTATTGCCGTCGCATCTCGAAATTGGAGTTCAAAATAAAAGTTTGAAATGCGCGCCACGATATCTCACAACAAAATAATTTGTCTGCGCCGAAACGTGCTGCGCCTTTAAAGCGGCGATACGGTAGTTGCGCAATTATTAATTTCGTATTTTTCCACTCGATTTACTCAATTTCAGCGGTACTTCAGGCTTTTTCCGGTGAAATAGCACAAAAAGTGTATTTTTTGTTAAAAACGATTGAAAAACCGCTGAAATTGAGGGAATCGAGTGGAAAAAGATGAAATTGAGTATTGCGCAACTACCGTATCGCCGCTTTAAAGGCGCAACACGTTTCGGCGCTGACAAATGTTTTCGTTACGAGATATCGTTGAAATTCTTATTGAGAACTCCGATATTTTGAGATAATACAACGATGATACCGTATTTCCTCGAATAGAGCTGAACGCTGCTGGACAATCATTTTATCTCGAGGTTGATAGGAGATATCAAATAGTTATCAACAGCGAACTTATAGTTCTAATCATGATCTACAAGTTTGCTGCTGACGACTTTGTGATATCTCTTATCAATCTCGAGTTATAATGATTCTTCGGCAGTGTTTGGGATGAAAGCACAAAATCTGGTTTACAGAAAAAGAGCTTCCGGTTGCCAAACGTGCAAAAAGACTGCAGAAGTAATTCAATGAACCAGCGTTACCATTTAATTTCATTCTTGACCGCAGTTTTGCAAAAATCACAATTTCTTTTAGCAATTTCAAACAAAGCCATCAGAGCGAATTAATCAAATCGACGAAAAACGACTTGAGCACAATCTCCGGTTTGCACATCATTATCATGGTGGAGCAAGTGCACAAATCCTTGAAAGTGCTCTCGATGACGTGGCTCAGCGAGAGAATGTCTGTGAACCGCGAAGGACCCGCTTGTTGGTAGTTGAGGAGACAGTACTGGAACAGTGCCGAACTGTACTTGTTCCGGAACGAGGCAATCGTGTTTTTGGCCGATTTCGAGAGCGATGGGATTCCTGAGAAAACGGAAAATGGACTAGGAATAACGGCTGCTGGATTCCTAGGCCATCGGAGGTTTCTAGGCCAATAAACATGAAAATGGTTGAAAGACGGTTCGTTGCGGGAACACCACTGGCTGCCGGGCTGTTACCATGTATTTCCTCGAATAGAACGGTATCGAAAACGTTATCAGAGAATCATTATATCTCGAGATTGATAAGAGATATCGAAATGTTGTCAATTGCAAACTTGTAGCCCTAGTTATGATCTACAAATTCACTGTTGATAACGTTTCGATATCTCTTATCAATCTCGAGATATAATCATTCTCCGGCCAGCAACAAACTTGTAGATTATAACTAGGACTACAAGTTTTCTGTTGACAATTTCTTGATATATCTTATCAATCTCCAGATATATTGATTCTCCCGCGGGGTGCCGCTCTTTTCGAAGAATAACGGTATTCTCCTCCGATTGGACATTTCGGACGCCGGAAGTGATATTTCAACTCCTTGGGAGTCTGGGAGAGAGTACCTGGATTGCAGAGAAGAATAGTTCCGAGCAGCAACAGCTCCTCCTTCGTCGCCTTCAACTCGATGAACCTTCCGATGAGCCGACTGCGAGTCCTGGCCAGGAAGCGGGGAGCATAGTTGACAGCGTCCTTCCACTCATCCGGCACCACATCCACCCCGTTCGGAAACCCCATTCCGTCCATTTTCCAACTGAAACTCCTCGTCGCTGTGGCGAAGATGACACATCGGAAGAAGGACTCTCTGATGAAGCACCGTGCGTCCTTCTCTCCCAATTCCTTCACGAAATCAAACTTTTTCATGAACTCAATCGTCGTCAAATGCTCCATAAAACACCACTCGTAAGTGTCAAAAGACGCTGTCTCGGGTTTTTTGACGAAATTGATTGGTTTGCTGATAACTTGCTCCAGGGTGACATCTGTGATGCACTGATAATTGATAAGCACCTTGTTGCGATCCAGATCCAGATACAGCAAGTTGTCGATGAGCAGTGTCAATTCGTCGAACTTCTCCGGCTTCAGAGTTACGGAGAGCGAGTTGCACCGCATTCCGGACTCGATGCACTTTTGGAAACGGCAGTGTTTGCAGTCGAAGTTGGGAGGGGAAGCGGTGAAGCACTGATTGTTCCCGAGGCCACATCTCCGAGTGGCTCTGGTGGATTTCGATTTGGAGGCTCGCAGGAAGAATAGCTTGCAAGCATTGCATGCGAACACCTGCAAGTTTCATTTATCGATTGATTGAGATATACCTGCAAGTTTCATTTATCGATTGATTGAGATATTTCAACTTTTCTTGGCAGAGGACAACATACTGAACACAGTGGCTATCGGATGCCATCAAGAGCTCTGCCGGAGAATCACTATATCTCAAGATTGATAAGAGATATCAAAAAACCGTCAACAGAAAATTTGTAGATCAAAGTTAGGACTACAAGTTTGCTGTTGACAACTTTTTGATATCTCTTATCAATCTCAAGATATAATCATTCTCATGCAGTGCTCTCCTTGAATAGTAGTGGTTGAGGAAATTTGGGTTTTTCACTTTAATATTATACTTTCTGCTTTGGAAGACTGACTTTCTGGTGTGACCACGTCAACAACAGTGTCTATCAATCCACCCAATCATACTCACCCCATAATTGAACGCAGTGGTGGACTTGAAGCATATGGCACACAGACGAGCCGTCGACTTCATAACCAACGTGAACTGGATGTCAGTAGTCAACAAGAACACAACCTAGACGTATTATGTGTCTAATTGGCAGAGTATGCGGGGCAGTGTTGTTGATGTATTCTTCTCGGAAGATTTCATGAGCAGTGGTGCGGTTCTTTATCTACTCGAGCAGAAAATGGCGACAGAACAGAAGGAGAAGTGATGTTGTTATCAGCGACGCGTGAAGTTATCAGATTACATTGAGCACTTTGAGTTCTTGGAGAACACTTTGGTCCTTTGAGTGGAGAAGGTGTTCTGGAGACGGGGAGGATGTGCCCTCGAAAATGATGATTTCTGTGTGTTGGTCTCGCCACGACTTCATTGTTTTCAAAAGATCCCTCCGGAACCATCAATATTTCAACAGAAACCCGGAAGTATGTCTAACGCGACCAGCATTCTGTGGGATCCGTGATCTCTTGATGTACAGTGCACACCTCTGCCGGAGAATCATTATATCTGGAGATTGATAAGAGATATCAAAAAGTTGTCAACAGCAAACTTGTAGTCCTAGTTATGATCTACAAGTTTGCTGTTGAAAAAATTTTGATATCTCTTATCAATCTCAAGATATGATGCCGTTCAGTTTGTTTTTTCTCAGAACCCACAGGAAAATCCAATTGTTGAGATGCTTTCCCAGAATGCCTACTTGTTGTCGCACTAGATTTTTGCATAGTTTTGGAGAGAACGTCTTCTAAAACTTGAAAAAAAAGTGTCTGTCTGTTAGAAGTTCTTCCAGAGATGGGGAATTGTGCTCAAATGGGAGCTCTGCGGCTCAATGCGCTTGAACCCATTTCCTGGTGCTCTTTTTCAACTTCCTCCTTTTCTGATCTCTTTCGTAGATCAAAAACGGAGGAAGTCTATTCTTTGAGTTCTCGAGCACACCGCTGCACAAACCACGAATTCGGAAGCATTGAAGGGGAACGAAACAGGGCCGAATTCTCTTCTTTTCGGATCACAAATGATGTTTTTCTTCAGGAAAGTGTATGTGTAGGAGCACTACGGGAGCATGGGGAAGATAAGTAGATCGTGCACGTTTTTCGAAGGATTCGAAGGATCAGGAATACAATTCCACTGAAATGTTTGTGGACAAGTTTCCCCCTCGAGACGGTGATCTCCGTCTCATGAGAATATTTCTTTGGAAAACACGAAAAGAGACAGTTACAGAGGCGTTCTGCTCGGAAATGGCTCATTTGTTTTTGAAGAACTGACGGAGAGCAAAAGTTTTGGTTCAACTGTGTAGTGTAGAGCAGAGATCAAGATGTGTCGCCACAGAATGACTCCGCGTCTTTTTCTGATTTGTTTCCCTGTTTCGCAGAAAACAGTGTACGTATAAAGCAGACATTGGCGAGGGGTGTTAGAAGAAGACAGACACCTGGTATCAATTTATGGCTCAGAGAATCACTAAATCACAAGGAATCAATATATCAGGTAATTTATTGAGGGACGTAAGTCATTCCCGATCGAATGCACGCTTGGAAGCGACAATAATCACACGTGGCAATGGTTTCTGAGAAGACCAAACGATCATGGAGGTTGTTAATCGAACACTTACTCCTCTCGCAGTTGCCGTCCTTATCGCAGTGTCTTGGGCGATTGCTGAGGATGGCACGGTGGAAGAACATCGCGCACGCGTTGCAAGACATTGCCTGAAAGTGAGCGAGTGCAATTGTTCATTCCACTTGCTCTCCGTACAGAGAACAGAAGCGCAGTCAATGAAAGAGGTTTTCTAACAGATATGAATAACTGAAACTAACCCTGTAGTTGCATACAGCACTCGGTTTATCGCAGACGATACAATTTCGCGCGACCACATCCATTGCCGTAGAATGAGCTCGAGACGATGGGGACAACGTGTGTTTTGGGAGGGAATTGCTCATTTGCAGAGACACAGAAGGTGAGAGAAAGTGAGTTAGCGGCCGGGCACGGCCTCCTCCGCGTTCATGGTCTAGATGCACTTCGAATGAATAACTTTGGAAGGAGTCTATCGGTCGGTTCAGTTTTGCAATGGAATTTTGGACAATGGCAAAGGCGTTGGTTTCAATATAAACTTTCTCATGATGAGAGACACCACGGGGGCTCCGGAGATGTGCGGTTTGAATTCCCGCGTCGCCGAACTTTGGGCTGCGGCGCGCCTGGATATTCAACGCTTAACCATATGCGCTCTCGTAAATCGACACGAGCCACGCGCGTTAAATACTCAGGCAACGCGGTCGCAGCCATATCTCTTCCGGATAACTGCCGAAGATGACCTTGCGGAAGAACATTTTGCACACGAGTTCACCTGAAAATGCTCTTTGTTGGGATCAATGGAGCACGAATACGTTAGAGACCATCGGAAACTAATACAATTACGAGTAAATAGTTTCAATTCCCCCTTAACCCTATCATTCCAAGAAAGCCATCGACACCCAAACAGGAAAATTGGTCTTGTTCCAGAAAAAAGTGAACCTTTGCCGATTTATCAAAATATCAGACATCTTGCTCAATATGTCACCCAGATATTCCTCATTTACCAAGAATCATTGATCTAGTTCGTTTCTTCCAACTGACTGCTGTTTTCGCTGAAACTGCTCCAAGAAAAGAAGCGCCGATCTTTGAAAGTTTTTCATCTCAATGGACTTTAGACGTATTTGGCTTTCTCTCTCTCACAAAGAGTTCAATCCGCTTATTTCTTTTTCTCTCCGTCAATGGCTGGCGAGTAATCTCTCACGAAGAGACCGCAGACTTTCACACATTCGGCTATCTCTCTCTCTCTCTCTCTACTCTGATAATCTTCTTGCTCATTCCACCCACTCGTTCTTTTTCACCGAAATGCTAATCTAACAGCACATTTTGAGTTCTGCCCTTCGTCCGATTGTTCATATTCTGTTCTTTGTGTTCTAGATTCCAAAATGAACGTGGTGGTGGTTGAGAAGTGTGCCATCTGCCAGAGACCCACCAATTTGTTCAACTACGGGGTGAGTTGGTTGTCTTTTGTTTTCCAAGTGCTCTCCTCAAAATCATCGGTTTCAGCTGGGAATTGGATACATTTCCATCCGGTACATTCGGAGAATGCCACGTTTGCATTTAGGGCTCAGTAAAAATTTGTTCCACTTGAAAGCTATCTAGACACCCGCTTCATTTTTTTCCTGGAACAAGACCAATTTTTCTGTCTGGGTGTCGATGGCTTTCTTGGAATGATAGAGTTAGGGGGAATAAGAACTATTTACTCGTAATTGCAATAGCTTCCGATAGTCTCGAAAGTATTTGTGCTCCATTGAGCCCAACAAATGGGGATTTTCAGGTGAACTCGTGCAATGCGTGCAAAATGTTCTTCCGCAGGGTCATCTTCGGAAGTTATCCTGAAGAGTGCAAGGAGAACGGAAAGTGCTCGAAAAGTCAGTGAATGCACTGTGCACCCGTTCGAATCCATTCTCTCCTCTCAGAAACCAAAGTCACCTCGAAGTGCCGCTACTGCCGATTCCAAATCTGTGTTCAAGCAGGAATGATGTACACTCCTTGCACCACTGACGTTCGGAGACTGGACAGTATCAATGTGCTCCTGAACAATCTGACGTATTTGGACAATCAGAGAAGACAGCGACTCGTGAACTTCTTCTTTGAGGGAGACCCGACGATAGATGAGATGGCGGCGATGGGGCACGTGAGGTACATTCCGAAGACGGGGAACATGTCGATGACGTTGGACGATTGGGGATTCATGACGGCAGTCACGACCATCGACTACATGAAGAAGTCCAACATTACCAATCTACTGGACCTCGAGGACAGGAAGGTGTTCATGCGGAGCACCTACTTCACGTGCTCCATCTTCGCAAGTGCCATGAGAGCATATCAGTCAAAACAGGCCAACATGACGTTTCCAGATGGTTCAGATGTGATTCCAGGGGATAAGTACCCGATTTCGAGGAGTCTGGAGAACAGAATCAGGTGTCGATTGGTGGGCAGACTAGACGAATTGAAGGTCACCAATCAGGAGTTCCTACTGCTCAGTGTCATATTCTTCTGCAACCCAGGTACTTTTGAGACCACTGTAACTCGTAGATCACTCCTCTCAGCAATCCCTGGACTGACTGAAAAGGGTCGATGTCTGTTGACATGTTACCAGCGGATGTACTCCTCCACCCTCCTCCAGCTCTGTCTCATCAGTCATCAACAATCGGGTCCTTCGAGATTCGGCGACCTTCTCTCTCTCTGCCACGTCATCAACTGGACGTTTGAAGACATGAGCCAACACTACATACTCTTCATGCTCCACGAACCGAAAGCCCAGTATCGAAAGTTGTTCGGATGATTCGTTCTGTACAGTTCTGTACCGTTTATCAAACATTTCTGTGATCAATGAAGACTTGCTTCGGGATTCCCATTGAGTTATCTTCCGAGAAACGTTGTTCTTTGGACTCCAGGTTATACTCTAAACTCCAACATCAGCCACGCTCCGTCTCAGTCCAGTTGCAGAGATAATGAGGGGGTGAGACAGAAAAGGCCAACAAATCAGCCACTCATGTGTCTCATACGACAAAACACGTGTTTGAACTAAAGATTAATAAAATCGTAGGTCTAACTGTTTAAGGAAGTATTTTCAGACAAAGTTTCAGATTTTGCTTCGAATTTGCAGAAGTACATTATGAGATACTACGGTAACCGATCCCACATAATGTCGATCTGCGTGTACTTATAGTTTTCTAGAAATTTTGGCACAAAATGCACAGAAAAACGCGGAAAGTTGTCTAACGACAGTTCTCTTGTACATAACTGCTGTCTGTTTTCATTTTTCTCAATTGCATAATTGCTAATCGGCAATTATGCAATTAAGATTGTCATAGACTTTATTATGAGAAAATAACCATTCCACCGCGTCTTCATATAATTTTCTATGCACTATGTTAGTTAAGGCGCCTTTCTCATGCTCGGCTATAATACTAATTCACTTTCTCTCACCGTCTCTGTCTCTGTCAATGAGCAATACTCTCCCAAAACACACGCATGCACAGATCACAAAGTTCAAATATTTCGTTGTCTACGTCGTTGAGCCCGTCTAGAGCTCATTCTAGAGCCATGATCGCGCGAAAGTGTGTCGTCTGCGAGAAACCGACTACTTTGTTCAACTACGGGGTTAGTTTCAGTGTTTCATAAGTACTTGCTCGAGAAATTCTTTCATTGCAACAGACTCAGTGAGTCAATTTGAATGAACAAGAGCACCAAGTTTCAGGCGATCTCTTGCAACGCGTGCAAGACTTTCTTCCGGCGTGCCACCTCCAGCCGTCACCCGAGACACTGCAATAAGGACGGAAACTGCGAGAGGAGTAAGTGTTCGATCAACAGCCTCCATGATCGTTTGATCTCCACAGAAACCATTGCCAAGTGTCGTTTCTGTCGCTTCCAAGCGTGCATTCGATCGGGAATGACGTTCACTCCGTCAATGAATTCCCGATGTGCAGAGGGATCCGAAACAGTTCGAGTCCTCCTCAGCCATCTATCGGTTCTCGACATTCGGAGGGAAGGAAAACTGACAAGTTTTCTTGTCGAAGGAGACCCAACTCTCATCGAATTGGCGTCCGATAGAGAGGTAGACTTCATCCGGAAACCGGAGAACCATCCAATGGCTCATTGCGAGTGGGCATTCATGCTGGCAGTCACGACTATCGACTACATGAAACAGTTCGATTTCATCAATTTATTGAGCGTCGAGGACAGAAGGATTGTCTTGTTCGACGCCTACTTCACGTTCTCCGCCTCTTCGACTGCGTTACGAGCACATCAGTCGAAACGGGCCAACATGACGTTTCCGGATGGTTCAGATGTGCTTCCAGGGGATAAATACACGATTTCGAGGAGTCTGCTGAACAGGATCAGGTGTCGGTTGGTGGGCAGACTTCGCGAATTGAAGGTCACTACCGAAGAATTCTTCCTTCTCAGTGTCATATTCTTCTGTAATCCAGGTACTTTTGAGACTACTGTAATCATTCGTAGATCACTTCTTTCAGCACTCCCATTGCTGTCAGAAACCGGTAAGTGCATTCTGAACACTTCCCGACAGTTCTACTCGTCCGCACTCTTCCAACTCTGCCTCGTCAGTCATCAGCGGTCGGCACCTTCTCGATTCACGGACCTCCTGTCGCTCTGCCACGTCATCAACACGACTCGTGAAGACGTCAGCCACCACTACATTCTAATCAAACTTTACGACCAGAATGTAAAATATCACAAATTGGTTGAAAATTGGGTCTGATTCGGCAACTGATAAAGATAACTACGTGACGTTTGCTGGTCTATACGGTGAACAGTGCGGAAGAAACGGGCGGCAAAGTGCCACTTGCCACAAAAAGTTCGATTATTTCGATAGTATTATGAGGTCGTCAGGTGCGTGGACCTCGCTTTTGACGCGAAAAGTTTTGAAAATGTCTGCGTCTCTGAAATTTACGCGCTGCCTCGCTCTTTCGTTGATATAGATGACGTTGGTTTTTCTATATGGTTCAGCACTCTTCATAGTTAACACGGTTTATTTACAACTAGGCGCTACTCGCCATACTCGTGAGACTCTCTTTGGTTAGTCAGCGTGACTCCATCGAATAAGTTGCTCGCCTTGGTGGATACACGCTGGATGCAACAACGAGCAAGATCACGGAAACTGGAGAGGACGTGAAAGGATTCTACAAGGAGTACATCATCTCCATCGGAACTGCACTGTACGTTCTCGTCTTCATCGCCGCAGTCGTCTACGCCATGCTCAATGCTTGTACCCAGAGCGTCTCCACAATCTTCCACATCGGAACGCCAGGTACACCACCTCCGACACCGGAAGAGGAAGAGCTGAGACCACACTGCAACAACGTCGAAATGCCATCTGCACCAGATGAGGACTACGACATGGCAATCTGCCCATTCATCGGAAAGCTGCCACCGCTCATGACGTAACTGCCGATACTCATCACTGCAGTGCAACAAGCAGGAGCAAACCGTTCCTGCCAATCACGATAGGAGACCGCCAAACAATGGCATTGTGGGATACCGGAAGCTCAGTCACCTACTTGCGTCAGCCAACTTTGGATTATGCCCAGAAAACTTCGTTCACCCGTCTGCGAAGCCCAAGATCAGCGATTGCCCCGCAAATGGAACTCAGTTTGAATTCATTAATAAGCTGAGAACTCCGGTCCGATTCGGAAATGCACTCGTCGACGTGAAATTTCTCGTTTCACACGATCAGAACTGCCCCGCACCTGCACTTCTTGGTTTCGACTTCATGGAAGCACTAGAACAAAAAGGAATCAAAACAACGCTGCTACCAGGTTCGCGGAAAATGGTGATTGGAGACACCATACTCCCAATGGTCCGTCAAGGAGACAAAGGATACCGACATACCCAGCGGAGAGTTCACGCGGTAGCAGTCGAATCAACAACGATTCCACCAGGAAAAACGAAGAGGCTGATGATCACCTTCGATACCGGAAATGGACCAGTGCATCTCCGACCGTTGAAACGCTCAACCGCCAGATTCCAAGAGTGCATCATCGATCCATGGATGTGCAGTGAGTTTGCCGTACCAGTCACCAACCATGGGAACGCTGTTCTCACTGTCAAAGAAGGTCAACTTCTTGGCGAAGCACCAACCGTCCATGCACCAGTATTGCCAGAAGCAGCTGTACTTGTCGAGCCACTCTCCGCTCAACATTAGCGGGAGAGATCGGACGGCATCGGCTTCAGTTCGAACTTTGGCGTTGCAGTATTTATTGACTGTTCGGATAAAACTCCGGAATGATTCCGCCTTTGGGTTGAATCTCGGCCATGATGTTGATCGCTTCTGGTCCAACTCGATCCTTCCTAGCCGATCGGCCAAGTCGTCCATCCTCCGGGCTCTTGTGTTCCGGGACAGTCTGGACAATTGAACGAGAGAAAACGAGAGCGAAGGTAGGGAAGAGAGATGAGGAATGGGTCAAGTAATAGTACAATCTTGAAGAGGGAAAGGGGATTGTTGGTTTATAAAAGTTAAATTGTTTAGAAAAAAATTAAAAAATTAATGAATGAATAATCACAAATGAGTGTGAGTATATATAGGGCTAAGATAAGGAAGCTGTTTGCAACTGACTGTTTACGCTATGTGTTATTCTTTAAATGATAAGAAAGTGCTAATGCGTCAATAATACTTTGCTACCTTATCATTGACTCCGACGGAGCTGCTACCTATTTACAGTGGCAATTACCTGATTGTTAACTGTAAAAAAGTCATAGTTCTCTTCTTTTCACGTTCTCTCGAAGGCGTAACAAAAATGAATAAATATGGTACTAATGAACTTATTAATCGAAAACAAATGATTATTTATCGAAAACAATAAAGGCGCATGCAATTATGCGGAAGCAGCAGCTGTCTGCACTACCGTAGGCCGAGGGCGAGGTCTCGCAACGACAGCGGCCGCCGCGCTAATTTTGCACGGATTTTCACGACGATTTTCATGGATTTTTCACGTTTTACAACGCGCTTCGAAGGATTTCCTTGATTTTTCTACATTTCCCTGCCTTTGCGTCGATGGATTGAGGGTCGCGACGACCAACGAGCAATGCGGAGCGAGCTTTTGCCCCTTTCCTTCCTTGATTTCTTCACTTTTTCTCTTTTTCCTATTTTCGCGCAATGCTGCGTCCGTTAGCTCCCCTATACTTCTCCTTTCTCTCTCTTTTATCTCCTAAATTTTCTTCTTTTTCATGTCTCTTACTTCTTTATAATTCCCCGCTCTTTCCCTAGTCTCTCACTTAGTTTAGCCTAAAATTCTCTTTCACTTTGGCCTATGATTACCATTATTTTCCATTATCTCTTTATTTTCTCTTTTCTCTTGATTCTAATAATGTTCTTCTTCTTATTTTAATAGTAACTTTTATAGCTAATCATTTCTCGTCCTGTTTCTCCCCGTGCTGTTCAACGCCGTGCTGTTCTTGCCGCGATTCAATACGCCGGTCTCAACTCGCTTCGAATTGTCGACTAGACCACTGCCATCGCTCTTGCTTACTACAAGCAATACCTGCCAGCCGAAGGAGAGAAGCCACGTTAGGGTGTCTTCTTGACATCGGAAACTCTTCTACTCAAGCTTCTCTTGTCTCGTTCAACCGCGGCAAGCTCCAGATGGTAAATACTTCATACGATATCATTGTACGTGCCTTGCCCAAGTATCCGGCGTTGCTTGTAAACACATCCATCTCGTCTTGAACGAAATTCGTGAGAAGTCTTTGATAACTTTCTTTTCAAGCAGAACTTCGGACGCCGCTCGCCGTAATGACGTCCTCCCAGTTGATGACGAGTGCGATGAGCCATACGACGACAGTGACGACGAATTCGATCCGTTTCGCGTAGAGTTACCAGGTTCTGAAAAAAATGTCACTGCTCTCAATACAAATAAAATCGTACGAAAAATACCCGGTTTGGGAGAGAAAGATAAGGCGGAAGAAGAGTAAGAAAAGAACACAAATCTTCTCGACGAGTTGAAAAATGTGAGTAAAACGGTTCTTTTTGATTTAGTTCCTATTTTTAGCTCTCCGGCTTACTCTGTTCGACATTACGGAAAAGGATGAGCGACAAAGACGGCACTGTGACAGGAGATCTCCAGGAAGCGGTTTCAGTGCTAAATAAATTATTGCAACCAACGACAGAGACATCGGCCTTGATCGTGCGCACCGATGCGTCGGAACGAGCTGAAACGGCACGAGAGTCGATGCACGTTACCTCCACGCTGAAGGCACGTAAAAAATAGAGTTCATATAATAACACGGGGTGCTGCGGCCAACGTGGTCAGCAAGTGCGCTTCACTAACGGTATACGGTACCTCGTTTTGAGAGGTCCTAAACGGCTTTGAAAACATGGTTAGCGGACGATTTTTCTAGTTTGGACTGTTCTTAAAATTGCCCTCCGACGATTACTTTGCTAAAATGAATCGTCGTGCTTTCTACACCAAACAGTCTCGGAGAAAATTCAGTTAGACACGCATATTTTGAATTCGCCCGCGAAAAATAAAAATTCAAATCAGGTTTTCCTCAGCACCCCGTGTAATAAATGGGAAATCATTTTCAGAAACGAAAGACGCGTACAGTGGAGGGAATAGCGCCAAACCCATTCCCACTAAGAAACTACAATTCTATCAGCCGCTGCGTTCTATGTGGATTGGTACGGTCTGCTTTTTCTTAAGAACAGAGACAACAGTATTTCAGAACGATCCTGTCCTGCCAGAGGGCATGAATCCGATCGAGCCTGACGCTCTCGTCACTGAATGGAAGCGCTGTGCCGTCTACAAAACGCCGGCGCATTCTGCTCTTGCGAGGGCAGAAAAAAAAATTGCAAATGTGCGATTTCTTCGCAATTCGAGAATTACCCGTCCGATTATATGTGATGAGTGTCTCTTCCTAATGTACAACCAGGTATGCCGTGAACGATTAAGACTAGTTTTCTATTTTTTTTTTTCAGACAAGAGATTTGATCATCACTGTGTTTGATAAGGATGGTATTATGCACAGCGCCCCACACCAGGAGTACGCCAATGCAAAAGCGGTTTCAAGGCGCATTTGGCGGGCGCCGCCGCATCGTCGTCTGCGTCTCTTTTTCTCTCGCTTCAAAAGCGATTTTTCGCTACAAGTTATTATCGTTTTCTCGCAAAATGGCAGTGAGGACGAAGAAAAGCGCGAGTGGGCGAAACGCCGGTCTCGAAACGAACGACACAGCGCAAGTTTTTGTTACCGTAACCCTTGCTCTGAAAATAGGGTATCTGATATTTTTTTCGTGCGGATTTTTGAACGAAAAATCAATAGAAGCAATAAAAAAATTTTAGCACAAAAAATTTCTGGAAAATCGGACGAAATCGATTTTTCCTGGCCAGTTTAAATTTTGAAATGTTTTTACAGTAACCCGCGGGGCCTAGAAACCTCCGCTGGCCTAGAAATTTCCTAGCTCTTCCACACTGCCATTGTTGGAGAAAAATATAATAGATTTTATGGAATTTTCTAGGAAAAATCGAAAAATCACGGTGATTTTTACATACTAGCATGTAATTCTAGTACTCTTATCGCGGAATATGAAAAATAGGATGCGTTTGTTTCAAATCTCACGTTTGACGTTTTTCGGCTTCGACAACCACTATACGCCTTCTGGCAATACAAAACTTGACAGATGACATGGAAAACGGACATAAAATTTAAAAATTACATTATTTCCCTATTCCGACACTCAAAAATAGTACAATTGTCGATTTTTTCCATTTTCTGTCGACAAGGCTTCACTAAAATTGTCTCTCCTCCGTGAGTTTCGAGTTTTCTGCTGTGAACGATAGCTAGAAATGATCGCAAGCTGATTCTCTACAATAGTTAGGTGCGTTTCTTGTGCGGAAATCGCCTGTTTTCCGGAAAAACATAGATTTGTCAGAAAAGTGCGTTTTATCGCTGATTTTTAGCGCAATATCGCAAGTGCGCTCTATCGAACATGGAACCATTTTTTCTTGGCGTACTCCTGGTGCGAGGCGCTGTGTTATGGACGAGTATGCTGGGATCCAGAGAGAATTGGTTTGGAGAAGCGACAGGCTCTATTCGTGGACTTTGGAGTGGCTGAACGACTGCACATTTGGACGGTTAATCATCCACAACAACTTTCTGACAGTACATGAGCTCGCAAGCCTCATCCACTGCGTGAAAAGAACAAACGGATATGATAACGTTGTCATCGGACGAGTGATCACACCATTCGAGTTGATTTACGGCTTTATCCGACCACTCTTTGTCGGCGATGATCAAGTAGATTTATCGGAACGGACGACATTTCAACACCTCCGCTCACAGTTTCAAGGTGTTATTGAACGTGCGGATAATGGACGGTGACGTATATGGCCGACATTTTTTGAGAGCGAGTAAAAGTGCGCTCTACCGAACTTCACTTCGCGCGCTCATTTTGAATGAAGAAAATTTATCGAAAGCTATTTGCTTCTGAAGCAGTGTATTTCAGTTTGCTTTTCTCTTTTTCTTCTAACTTTTTTGATAATTTTATTCAAAAAAAGTTTGTTTTTATAACAAAAAATAGAAAACGCAACAAAAAAACGGTAAATTGAAAAAAATTGCCCTGAAGTTATCTTCAATCAGAATCGTAACTCCACGTGTTTGTTCGAAGTCCATGTTTTGGTCGAAGAAGCGTGGAGTAGTTCGGGTAAGGGCTGGCTGATCGGATAGGGTTCGATGAGCCGGTTGCCGATCTATCTCCGTCGCTCTCGACTGTACCTGTTGTTGTTCTGCCAGAGCGTCGTCGGTTACCTGCTGGGCTGCTGCCAATGCTTCCAGTAGCTCTTGACGTCTGCGGTCCGCTGCGCGGCACCGTTCTTGTTCCAATTGCCACTGCTTGATTTTTCCTTGGGCAGCTGCGGTATCCGCTTTAGCCCGTGCTCCTTGCACTTGGACCTGAGCTAATCGTTCTTCGAGCATCTTGCATTCTGCGTCAATTTCTTGGCTGGATGCGGTCGCGCCCTGGCTCTTGATGGCGGGCGAGCCCGCGACAGCGGTTGCAACCGTGGCGGGTGGCTCATGGGTGAGGTTGCCCGCTCCCGGATTGCGTGGTGGTTCAAGCAGCTGTAGTCCACGATAGGTATCGTCGAAGTACTGGGGAGAATCCACGAATAGCGAGAGTGACTTACTGGAGTCAGTTCCTTCGACACTCACGTATTCGTCAGCGTCATCAGTCACTCCCTCGCTCGGTTCGGATGTCGTGGCGAGAAGGCTGAGAGACATCCCATGCGTACACAACAATATCTTTGTCGAACGTACCAAATCGATTACGTCTTCCTGAACCTCAACTGTCCGGCGCTCCTTCATGTGAAATTGTACCTCTTTCGCGTACTTTTTCATATCTTCGTCCCCGACCATGGATGTGAGCGTATCTAATTTTCCTTTGATGAGATCCTTCAGGCGCAGGAATGCTTCTCGTTGGTGCCCTAGCGCGTTGAATGGCTGGATCAGATCATCCATGTCTTTGGGCTCCGGTTTCTCCAGGTGCGGTACCGCCGCCAAAGCTTCCTTGAGCGTGGCGAGGGCTGCTTCCGCAGCGGAGGTGACTTTTGTGATCTGTGTCTTCATAGGAGTCACGGTGGTTCTACGAAGGAAGGCGTCCGTTCCTTCGTTGAGTTGATTGGTCGGGACGGTGGGAGTGGGTGGCTCCGTGTCGATAATATCTTGATTGCGAGACATTGTAGATCGAAGATTCCCGATTCACTATTATTATTCACACGCAATCTACAATCGTCCACTACAGACACATCTTGTGAGCGTAAGTATCAGAATCAGAGCAACAAACAACAATCCGGTTTCAGATGTCATTTCGCCAAGGAAGTTCCCCACGTCGCCGTCTCGCTCCCATCACATACTGCGGGCGACCGTTCCGGTTCGGCCATCATCAGCTACTTCCACGTCGTTGCTCCCAGCCCAGCGTGACCATGCTCGATGAATCCGACCTAACTCACGGGGTGCTGCACCGGGAGTCGGATCCGATGTTGTTCACGGCGTTGGTGCGCAATATGGAGGAACGCGATTACCCCACGCTGCCAGAGGACCCGGAGGCACGCGGCAACCTGAGTCTCTTCGTGAGACTCGGGCTGTTGCCGTCTCCCACGGTCCATTTCGAAGAGATGGTAAAGAGGCTCGACTTCATCGCCGTACACAGACTATGGTTCTTGCGCAATTGCCGAGGGGTACAACAACGTTTCCACGTCAATGAGTCGGACCGCCCCACGTCTGCTAGATGCTCCCTCTGCGGTTCGAATTGGTTTGGTTTTCCCACGGAAAATCATTCCTGGAAGGACTGCCCATTGAAGAGGCTCACCTGGGAGCAGATTGCGGCCTTCACAGGAGGCAACACTCCCCATCTCTGTTTGGCGTGTGGTTCCAGATCAAGACAACATACCCTGCAGGATTGCCGCCCACGTCATTGCAGATATTGCTCCCGCCAAGGACATGGAGAGTGGACCAGATTTTGCGACACGGACTCACCATCCACGCACGCGGACGTGATCTACGATGCCCGGGAAGCTTTCCAAATCAAAGCCAAGGAGCTCCACGAGCAAGGCCGCATCAGGTATCGACTCTTCCAAGACAGCACGGACGAACGCGATTTTGCGGGCACAGCGGCGGCAATCCCGTATCCTCCATTCCCAGATACAACATTCCCAAATTTCCAGTACCCAGCTCTAACTAATCCAGATTTCGAATATCCGGGGTACTCGCCCAGCTACAAGTTCCGGGACCACCCAATGGCAATTGAGTGGGAGTTGTCTTTCCGTACCCCGGAAGCTCGCGCCTTCGCAGAAAATGGAGATCGACCTCCGTTCCAGTACCAACGCTACCCGCGAGAAGCTGGAAATCCCGATAACACTAACGACCCCTACTACCACCCACAGTACCACGCATATCGATTGGGCCCGCCACCAATGGATTCGGATGATGACTGCGCCGAGGGATTCGTCGCAGACATCAACATCGAAGGGCAAGGAGGTACAGCAGAGGGAGTGGGAGTGAAGGATCAAGTGGGAATGGACGCGGACGCGGACCAGGTAATTCAGGTCTCTAATTGGCACCGCATTCACTCAACGGTTCAGATCCACGAACAAGCGACCAGTGAAGGAGACCAAGAGGAGCTCGCTTCCGCCATTCCTCAAATCAAGCGATTGCCGGCCGTGGTCCATCAAGAAAGCGAGGAGCGCAAGACCACCCACGTCGACAATCAGGTACGGGATCTCGTCATCCGTCCCTCATATTAGGAATTCCAGATCGACAACCACCAAAGGAACGAGAGATCCCATGAAGAGTCGTTCGGACAGGAACCCGAGAGAACTACAACAGCTTCAGAGGTCACCACCCCTCTAACCTTGTCAACATCTCAGGTAGGAACAATGTCACTATAGGAGTGCACTCAACATAGCTATTTAGGAGTCCGTCTCGACGGCCGTTCTCGACACATGGGGAGCTCTGCCCCCGGAGTCGTGGGAGCATCAAGAATGGGTACATCGCATCTGCATACCCAATGCTGTGCCCGCAAAATCGCGTTCGTCCGTGCTGTCTTGGAAGAGTCGATACCTGATGCGGCCTTGCTCGTGGAGCTCCTTGGCTTTGATTTGGAAAGCTTCCCGGGCATCGTAGATCACGTCCGCGTGCGTGGATGGTGAGTCCGTGTCGCAAAATCTGGTCCACTCTCCATGTCCTTGGCGGGAGCAATATCTGCAATGACGTGGGCGGCAATCCTGCAGGGTATGTTGTCTTGATCTGGAACCACACGCCAAACAGAGATGGGGAGTGTTGCCTCCTGTGAAGGCCGCAATCTGCTCCCAGGTGAGCCTCTTCAATGGGCAGTCCTTCCAGGAATGATTTTCCGTGGGAAAACCAAACCAATTCGAACCGCAGAGGGAGCATCTAGCAGACGTGGGGCGGTCCGACTCATTGACGTGGAAACGTTGTTGTACCCCTCGGCAATTGCGCAAGAACCATAGTCTGTGTACGGCGATGAAGTCGAGCCTCTTTACCATCTCTTCGGAGTGGACCGTGGGAGACGGCAACAGCCCGAGTCTCACGAAGAGACTCAGGTTGCCGCGTGCCTCCGGGTCCTCTGGCAGCGTGGGGTAATCTCGTTCCTCCATATTGCGCACCAACGCCGTGAACAACATCGGATCCGACTCCCGGTGCAGCACCCCGTGAGTTAGGTCGGATACATCGAGCATGGTCACGCTGGGCTGGGAGCAACGACGTGGAAGTAGCTGATGATGGCCGAACCGGAACGGTCGCCCGCAGTATGTGATGGGAGCGAGACGGCGACGTGGGGAACTTCCTTGGCGAAATGACATCTGAAACCGGATTGTTGTTTGTTGCTCTGATTCTGATACTTACGCTCACAAGATGTGTCTGTAGTGGACGATTGTAGATTGCTTGTGAATAATAAGAAGACTGGATTAGCAAGGTTAGTGTCTTTGTTGATATCGCAACGTGGCAGACTCCTTGGGGTCAGGTCACGTGGCGTCTGAAATGCATTTTGGTGGTTCAATTTTTTCTCTATCTCCTGGTGACGATTGATTTAACGGTGTGAAGGTATAATATCGGGAAATCCCGTAGGGCGAATTCAACAGGACACTCTTTGCAGAACACTGCTTTATTGATTTCAACAAATAACAAAAACAACAATGCGCCGGTCAACAATGGCGATAAAATATAACAATGGTGATCAGATGACGACACTTGATAGATGCGACGGAAAACGTGGACTCCAAGCGGCTCTTCCGCGTTTCCTAGCGTCTCGAATTGGGCGGCTGTCTCGATCCTGGGCGGTCCGATCCAGCTTCGGTGTTTGGCGGGACGCGTCGCTTGTAGTGGTGCCAGCTTGTCTTCTCCCGGTAAACCAGGGGAGGTGAACATGTCTCTGACTATGTCTTCTCGCCGTGTCGCGGCAAGGTCATCAACGACGCCCGTGGGATTGGCCGTCTCCACGGTTATTCTTTCTTGAATCGGCATTCCAGCAACCAGCAACCAGCATACTCCTCCGATAAGCAGCTTTCCGGCGACGATAACCTCGAATGGGGGGGCAATGAGAGGGAGAAGAATAGAAAGTTGGGGGAAAGGGAGAGGGGGCGACTATCGTTCGCTCCGTCGCCGGGCGTAAAATCATACTCGCCTACTGAACAGTCTAGGTTCCCAACGCCGGTTCGTGTCATCTTCCACAGGGAAGACAACAATCGAACGGTCGATGCACCATGATGAGATGGGACAAAAGGGAACGGTTCCTCAGTCCCTCTCGGGTAAACCTCTTTGACATATCAGAGTTGAAACAAGAATTTATTACTCGGAACGACGTGGGGCGATACAATAGAAGCTACGAAGGGATAAGAGAAGAAATAAAGGAGATAAAAATGGAGATACAATAGAAATCGTTAAGAAATAAGACCGTTTAGGCCAAGCGAATCTTGGCCTAAACTGGGATTGGTCAAAAATGGGTCAATTTTGTCGGAAAGACGTGGAATTTGGCGGAAAGGTCCATTGACGCCAACTCTCTTTCGAGGGGACCCTGGAGTATCGCCTCCAGGGTCCATTGACGCCAACGCTCTTTCGAGGGGACCCTGGAGTATCGCCTCCAGGGTCCATTGACGCCAACTCTCTTTCGAGGGGACCCTGGAGTATCGCCTCCAGGGTCCATTGACGCCAACTCTCTGTCGAGGGGACCCTGGAGTATCACCTCCAGGGTCCATCGACGCCAACGCTCTTTCGAGGGGATCCTGGAGTATCGCCTCCAGGGTCCATCGACGCCAACGCTCTTTCGAGGGGATCCTGGAGTATCGCCTCCAGGGTCCATCGACGCCAACGCTCTTTCGAGGGGATCCTGGAGTATCGCCTCCAGGGTCCATTGACGCCAACGCTCTTTCGAGGGGACCCTGGAGTATCGCCTCCAGGGTCCATTGACGCCAACTCTCTTTCGAGGGGACCCTGGAGTATCGCCTCCAGGGTCCATCGACGCCAACGCTCTTTCGAGGGGATCCTGGAGTATCGCCTCCAGGGTCCATTGACGCCAACTCTCTTTCGAGGGGACCCTGGAGTATCACCTCCAGGGTCCTTTGGCGCCATTTCTCCAATTGATCCTCCGGTTGAAGATGTGACGAATAGTACTGCTCCATGAAAGACTCCTGAAATAAAAGAAAAATACTTACTTAAATATGTGCAGTTGTCCAATGTCGAATTGAGCAAGTTGAAGAGATATTGCCGATTCCATGGGAGAAAGGAAGAAGAAGAAAAAGAGTCACCGTTCTCGAGGAAGACCGAGTGCATGAATGACTGTCTCCCCCTCTCTCAGCTGTCGTTGGCAACGTCTACACCGCTGGAGGCCAAGAGGCGGGTCACTTGCGCTCTCTCACAGATCCATGTGTAGAAGGGGGGGGGGGGGGGGTGACATAATGGCAGCTGTAAAAGATGTGGAGAAGTGAGACACTGTATTGACTGGAGAGGCGAATTAATGTCGTGGTGCGGAGCAGATGTTTTGATAGATAAAGACTTTATTATGTTGATCAGTCTATTTATGATACGGGCTGTTCGAGAACGTCTTAAACTTGTCGAAGTTTTGAAATACAACATTGGTTTTTTAAAAACTTTACTGATTGGACTTTAAAAAAGCAATCTCCCAAGTTCAAAAATGTCCCATCGTCTTCAGTCGAACGGCGAGAATGTAGTATTTGCGGAGAACCGAGACTGAAATTCATGGATTGCCTCTTGGATTTGAACAGTAGATCAACTCACAGAGCAGAAGTGTCCCGGCAGAACATTGAGTGAATAGGAACTTTCCCGTCTCAATGTAGCCTCCTGTCACGTGGAATTGTGTGTTCGAGTGGAGATCGGATGAGATTTTGGAGAGTTGGAGGAGGAAACAGATGGAGTAGAGTGTCTGGAAACGAGGAAGATTAGAACGCATTCCACTTTTTCTCTTTCCAGTTCCATTTTTCATATGAAATCTCCATTTTTGTGGGGTTTTCTGATGGTGTCTTCCGATGGGGACCTATTCTCGAGTACCAGAATAAGGTATTCATAAAACAAACTGAATGGGATTTTATTACTGTACGTGGGTCTTGGAAGTAGGTTAAATCCTTTTTCTGATAAAACCTCCTGATGACTCAAATCCAATTGCGCCATCTGAATGGCTCCGCGCAGAGCACTGCCGGAGAATCAATATATCTCGAGATTGATAAGAGATATCAAAAAGATGTCAACAGCAAACTTGCAGTCCTAATTGTTACCTACAAGTTTGCTGTTAACACCTTTTTGATATCTCCAATCAATATCGAGATATGATGATTGTCCGGCAGAGCGCTGTGGAGCCATTTCGAGGGCATCCGATAGTATGTAGCTAACCGAAATCGAGTTCTAAAATAAGCTGAATAGGTCCTTATTATGTGAGTGGACTCGATCCTTTTTCTGATAAAATTTCCTGATAACTTAAATCTAAAATTAAGCGGCAACCTGCGTTTGAAATTGCCTAGAAGCGCGTCAACTGGGTCAGTGAAGGCACGATTCTCGATTTTCTCTGCGTCTCTCGTCGCGCCATACTATTTCTCAATGCGGAATTCCGGACTGTTTCGAACGGGACCGTGATCTCCTCCCTGAGAAAAATGGACCATTTTGATGACCAATAGTGTCAAAATGTTTCAAATACATAGTCCTACTCATCCATTTCAGGTTCGAAAACTTCGAAAACTTTTTCCCTCACTGAAAACAGCGGTATTCTCGTTGTTGTCTGGTTTTGCAGCAAGTGCGCTCTATTGATAGCCATTTTTCTATTTCAAACGCACGGGAAATGGATCTTTGAGAGATGACGTACATAACTGTTTCAAAGCTCCTATCTCTCGCGGGAATGTTTCCAATTCATTCTTTAGACACTGATCCACTTACCGATGTGATTTTCCATAATTTCGAATGAAAACAAACATCCACAACGACACTGGAAACCAAGAGAAACGGAACGACCGTTCCTCTTCCGTAGCTCTCGAATGTGAAGTAGACCATCAAAATCATATGAATACTGATAACAGTTATCAGAAAATATAACGTTTCCAATGATCTCTGCAGAAGAAGAATCATTCGTTGAACAGCTACGCCCCATTTACCTGTGACTCAAAGACTATCGCTTTTGTGAATGTTTTATGAATCCATTTCGGAACGTACATATAGGAAAACGAGGAGAATGACAAGCGAATTCCAGATGATTTTATAGCAATATATCCATGACGACCAACAAAAAACAGGTGATTTTGTATGCGACGACGACGACAAAAAACAGAGTCCAAGTCAGAATTTCATGACGTTGTTCCGTTTGAAAACCGCGTCCTCCATCATTTTCGTGTAGACGTAGCAGCGATTTATAAGCACAAATTCGAGGATGCTCACTGGAAATGGAAGGATTAGCAGTGGGGCGCGGTTGCACTGTCATTGCAATCGCGCTCTATCGAACAGAATACTCACAGAAAACGAGTAGTGTACTGATCACCGTAACCGAGTATCCGGTCACCAGTCCGGCCACAAACCGGTCTTCTTTCTCGATGTCAGGTGTCATTATTATTTGGAAAACGGGATAAGTGTCATTGGAAACGTATCCGGAAGCGGTTTGGCTGGCAAAGTAGACGGGCGACACCAGGATTGTGCCAAAGTCCAGTGTCACGTGGATTAGCTGGAAATAGAAGTAGGAGTTCTTGTTCCAGTGAAAACTGACCCACCGAGATGAACATTGAGATTCGGAGCAGATGAGAGACATGTTTGACGACTCCGTAGAGGAGGATCACTTCGGAGACGGAGCAGAAGGCGCCCGTCACCTGAGAGACACGGTCCTCCTCGCCGGTGATTGTTTGATAAGTGCACACGAAGAGCCCCGTCACCGAGAAGACGATGATCACGCTGCGCGCTTGCAAACAACACACTGTTGGCTGAATGACGCGAGTTTAGTCGAATTTCTCGAAAATCCGAGATATTTCCGCAGACAGACAGCTGTACTAGTATGCGGAATTGATGGCCGACAAGAAAAAGTCCAATCTCGTCAGAACAAAATCAGATACTATCCTTGTATCTCAGAATCGGAGTTCACATCTTAAATTTCAAAAAAAATTTCAGCGCCGAAACGTGCTGCGCCTTTAAAGTGACGATACGGTAGTTGCGCCTTCATTAATTTCGTCCTTTTCCACTCGATTTACTCAATTTCAGCGGGTTTTCAACCGTTTTTCGCGCTTTCCCGGTCGCTTGCTGAAAAACAGCTGCAATTGAGTAAATCGAGTGGAAAAAGACGAAATTAATTATTACGCCACTACCGTATCGCCGCTTTAAAGGCGCAGCACGTTTCGGCGCTGACAAATTGTTTCGTTGCGAGATATCGTGGCGCGCGCGTTTGAAATTTTTGTTGTGAACTCCGATATTGAGATAATACAACGATGATATCTGATTTTCTTGAAGTTCATTTCCATGTTTCATCCACAACTGTCCGTCAGTGATCTTTAGTAACTGTATTGGTTTTATGATGTAAGTGTCGGATATCCTCATCCTTCTCAGTGCCCAGAGTACCATAGACTCGTAAAGTTCTGGATTTTGTATTCAATGGGGTGCCGGATTCCAGTTCGCAGATTTTTCAAAAAAAAAAAACAGATCACTGTTCGCTGCGAAAAAAAAGACCCATAATTCGCTCAAAACTGATAAAAACCACTATAATCATTCGCAGGAAGCTATTCCCAACGCGATCTAATTTACGTTATTATTCATGGTATCGATGGGCGAAATTTCAGTTTTGGTGCAACTGCTCAACCATTCAGTTCGGCACGGAATACATGAAGAACAGTTATGTATCTCGTTTCGACGCCAAAATGTATCAATGGAGCGCAATTGATCATAGCCGTTCAACTTTGCGAAAACGAGCACAAACGCAGGGGATGAGGTATCTTTTTTACTCGAATAGATCGGCAATGCTGCTGGAGAATCAATAAATCTCGAGATTGATAAGATATATCAAAACGTTGTCAATTGCAAACTTGTAGTCCTAGTTATGATCTACAAGTTTCCAGTTGACAACGTTTTGATATCTCTTATCAATCTCGAGATATAATGATTATACGGCAGCGTTCCGTTCTATTCGAGGAAATACGGTAAATGACTATTTGATCACTGTACTGTACTTTTGTTCACAGCAGCCAATGGAAATTGTGACTTGTTGTACATGGAATCCAGAAAGACAGACAAATGCACACAATTATCAACTCACCGGTCCATAAAACGGCATAAGGTGTTCGAAACCCGGGGGGGGGGGGGTCAAACCGTGGAAATGAACAGAATTGATCGTCTGTAACGGGTGGGAAACCCAGAGGGAGGACGGCTAATCCGCCTCTACTCGTAGCGATTGTTCGTTGTTTTTTGTGTGTTTTCAATGCTTTTTTAATTGATTGGAACGGAAAGAACGATCCAAAAACATGGCCATTCATACAGTTCAGAATCAGAATCGAATGACTTTATTATGCATTTGAAACATTGCCTCTTCCCACCGTTTCGCATGTGTATAGCATCTGTTGATGAGCACGAATTGGAGAATTGACACTGAAAATCGTCTGCAATGCACGACATTCCACGAAAACTCACAGAACACAGAGAAAGTGCTGATGATCTCGACCGAATATCCCGTCAGCAGTCCCAAAATGAACCGATCCTCTTCTTCACTCTTGGCTCCAAGGATTATCGGAAGAATTGGGTAGGTGTCGTTGGAATCGTATCCGGACGCTGTTTGGCTGGCAAAGTAGACGGGCGAGACGAGGATTGTGCCAAAGTCAAAGGTCAGGTGGATCAGCTGAAAGCTTTGATGAGCCCCATACCGTATTTCCTCGAGTAGAGCGGCACCCCGCGGGAGAATCAATATATCTCGAGATTGATAAGATATATCAAAAAGTTGTCAACACCAAACTTGTAGATCATAACTAGGACTGGAAGTTTGCTGTTGAACACTTTTTGATATCTCTTATCAATATCGAGATATAATTATTCTCCCGCGGGGTGCCGCTCTATTCGAGGAAAACGGTATCCGCGGTCCTCCGCTCCAGGAGAATTTTTCGGCACTGAATAGGGCGCGATTGCAGGCAATTTCAGGAACAAAGTGCCATATTTGCCAGCAGGTAAACGGGGAAATCGTTCTTTGACGTGAGAGTTGAGCGATCAATTTTCAGCTGATTTTCGTGAGAAATTAGATCAAAAGGATTCAGAAAGTGCATTCTTTCAGAGCTATAAACACCATCTGATTCTGCATTTCACTAGTTTTGGTAACCTAAAAAATCTTGTTTTTCATCTGGTTATGCGAAAAAATCCCTCGATCACCTTACTATCGGATGTCATCGAATTGGTTCCGCAGAGCTCTGCCGAAAAATCATTACAACTCAATAATGATAAGAGATATCAAAATGTTGTCAACTGCAAACTTGTAGTCCTAGTTATGATATACAAGTTTGATAAGATCTAGCTGATAGTGCTATGTACAGGGATTCGAAATCAGAAGACAACTCACCGAGATGTACATTGATATTTTGAGAAGATAGGCGACATTCTTGATGACTCCCCACAGAAGGATGAGCTCCAGGATGCCCGCCACTGCTCCGGTGACCCTCGTCACGGGCTCCTCGTTGCCAGTCGCCTCCCAAAGACACACAATCAAACTCTGTATCGAGAGAAAGATGACGACACTTCTCACTCTCACACAGCATATCTTGGGCTGAAATGGCTGTGTATTGGAGCAAGAGATACATTAGGGAAGCACTCACAGGTCTGTCAAACGACATAGTTCACTCTGCGGGAAGGTCAAAACGGGCGCTATGAAAACACGGAGGGAATCGATCGTCTGTGACGAGGAGTGAACCGGTTATCCCCTGCCGGAGGGTTAATCCGTCTGTCACTCGTAAGTGCCGGAGGAGCAGAGAGACGGTCTGCAGACAGCGGATCCGATGGGGAGACATATCAGTTGACAGCCGTCAGCCTCCATTGATTATTCAAATGTCTTAAAGAGCATTGAAATCCCGATTTTTTTTAAATGTACACCTAAATTCTTTGACAAAGCACATAAAGCGCTCCGGCAGCACAAAAAACGCCTCGGCAGCACATAAAGTACTCTGGCAGCGCAAAAAGAGCGCCAGCAGCCAAAAAAACCTTGGCAACACAGAAAACGCCTCAGCAGCACAAGCCCAAAAAAACGCTCTTGCAGCGCAAAAAGCATTCTGGCAACACGAAAAGAACCCCAGCAGCGCATAAAGAACTTCGGCAGTACAAAAAGAGCCTTAGCAACACAAAAAGTACTCTCGCAGCACAAAAAGCGCCTCGGCAACACAAAAAATACTCTGGCCGCGCAGAAAGTGCCCCAGCAGTACAAAATGTACTCTCACAGCGCAAAAAGAAGTCCGGCAGCGCAAAAAGCATCCTGACAGCACGAAAATAACCCCAGCAGCACACAGAAAAGAGCCTTGGCAACACAAAAAGTACTCTCACTGCGCAAAAAGAACCCCAGCAGCGCAAAAAGAGTGCCCCGACAGTACAAAACGCATCTCGATAGAGATTAAGGAAATAAATATTAGGGTGTTCCATAAGTTCGTGAACACTTTCATTTTTTGGGATTTTTTATTAATAGTTCGAGATCAACCAAACATCAACCAATGATATATTGGCCATGCTAAGCAATGACCTTCCTCTATCGATCGGGCAGACTGTCGACGCCAGCCTTCCAGAAGGCAGTCTTCTTCGAGGCGATCCAGGCGTCGATGTCGCCAACGACATCTGCTCTTGTCTTGAGGTGCTTCCCATCAAAGTGGTACTGGAGCGACCGGATGATATGGTAATCACAGGGACTGATGTCCGGTGAGTACGATGGGTGTGGGAGCGAATCGATTCCGTGACAAGCGAGAGCAGCCTAGGTCGCTTTCGCCTTGTGCGGTCTTGCGTTGTCCCATAGGAGACATGTTCTGGCCAGTCTCGGCGAGAGGAGAAGAGCAGCTGACTTCATCTCTTGCAGCTCCACAGCGAGGGTCTGGGCGGTGACAGTTGTGTTCTCCGGAAGAATGTGATAGTGCACAAGACCGTACCGAGAGAACCAGAACGACAGCAGATGCTTCTTCGAGTGAATGTTTCGCTTTAAGCGAGTGGGCACGGGTTCACAAACACTGCACAAAATCGGATTGTCGGCAGGGTTGGAGAAGTATACCCACTTCTCACCATGACAGAATAGTCGGCAAATGATCTTTCCCGTTCCCGAGTTTTGGACATTTTTGTCGCACGTGTCAATGCGCTTCTGAAGCTGCGCCGGGCTCAATTGATGAGGAATGGTTCGAGGGCGTTTCGACACCTTATCAGCACGAAACAGAGATCGATACACTGTTGCATGTGGAGCTCCAGTAGTCGTTCGTAGTCCACGTACAGAAGATTCCGGTTCGTTCTCCAGGGCGGCGAGAATAGGGACCTGATCCGTAGACATAAGGCGTCCGGAGCGTGGTTTATCCTCGAGTTCGAAGTCTCCCTTTTTGAAACGACACCACCATTTGAACACCCAGCCTCGAGAGAGCATTGAGGGGTCAAACTGATCCTTCATTAGCTTTATCGATTGACTCATCGAGTGTCCGGCACGGAAGTGGTCTCTCAAAGTGAGATGGAGGTGAATCTTGTCATCCATCTTGCAACAATCGTAGTACTCGATAGAAGAAAGACCGGAAGTAAACAATTATATGTAAACAAAACACAAGTAAACTACTTTAGAATCCACCACAACATCAAGCTCAATTGCTCAGTAAACCAAAAAAATTCGAATTCAAATGGAGTGTTCACGAACTTATGGAACACCCTAATATTTTTGCATAAAACGATGACAAACAGCAAATTCCCTCATTGACCCCCGCGTGACCATCGGCCAGAGTATATCGGCTTCATCTCGAATTGCGTTGTTCCCTCCCATCTCAACGTGGAATTCGTAATCACAATCGTTGTGCAATCAGTCAACGACGCATTCTTCTTCGCCTCCAAATTGAATTTCTACATCCTTTCGTCAAAAATGTAAGCGCTTCTAGGGGGAAGATTCCGGGGGACAGTGGAGTGTTTTTCAGAAAAAAGTTTCAAATGATCATCATCGTCGTCATTCGGCTCGTTTCATCAGTGATCATCGTGATGCCGATGCTGCTCGCGCAGTGTGGCGGAAAGAAGAAGGAGGGAGCGAAGAAGGCACCTGCGCCGGTTCTACGTGTTCGTACTATTACTCCGGAGAGAACGGTAAGGGGGAGGAGGGACAAACTATAACAGGGAGAAGACGTTGTAGCAGACACCCGAAAAGTCGGATGGTCCGATCGTGTGTGCGGGGATGAAGAGTGGCAGTCATGAGAATAAGTCGAATGAGCCGCCGAAGACGTCGCCGATGGAGAAACCGTCGAACGAGGAGGAGAAGCAGTCGAAGGAGGAGGGGAAACCGTCGAAAGAGGAGGAGCCGAAGCACTCGCCCGAGGAGCCGAAGCAGCAGCACAAGCGCATCACGCGCAAGCCCTCCGTAATCAACGAGAAGCATCAGTCGGTGTCGCGAACCCAGGAGGGCACCGTCCACTCGAAGAGGGCGTCGGAGCGCGCGAAATTGGTGTGCAAGACGGCCGAGGAGAAGAGTGTGTCGAAAAAGAAGAAGTTGAAAACCAAGACCGAGGTGACGCACCAGACGGCGAAGCGGGAGGAGAAGACACAGACGAAGACGAAGACGCGTGAGGACACAAATAGACGGTATGGTGGTTGAATGGGGGAAGGTAACATGAGTTGGGACATTTACAGCAGAAAAGAGGACGGGTCGCAAGGGGAGGAGGATGACACTTTGAAGTGCGTCAAGAGTATTTCTAACGAGGAGCCAGTGCCAGGTGAGAAGAGCCACGACGGCGGTTGAGAACGAACTCTATGTAGTGTATTTTAATATAATAAAACGAGAAAAGGTTAGCGGTTTTAGATGAAATAACGCTTGGTGAACGGTGGGAAGGAGCGGGAGGGAGACACTGACGGAGAGCTCAAGATACGTGTTTTAGCAGGGGGAAGAGAAAATATACAGATGAGGGAGGGAGGGAGCCTAGTGTGTTTTGGAACAATTATTTTGGATGGAAATAGAATTGCTGCGAGCCACCGTACTGAGCATCGCTCGGTGGAGCCTGTTGTGGCGGCTGCGAATAGAATGACTGCGGTTGCTGCTGCTGTGGCATTGCTGCGAATTGTGGATGTTGCGGTGGCTGCTGGTACATGTGCTGAAGAATGAGAAATAATGCGATAAAGAGCAAAAGCAGTTTACTTGAGGAGGAGCCATTTGCTGCTGATACCCGCCATACTGTTGGACCGGCGGTTGCTGGTAGTTTTGTTGGATGCCGTATTGAACAGCTTGGGCAAGTTGTGGCGTTTGTTGATACATCTGGAAAAGTGATTCAGTGAAGATTTTGACAATTGTGAGTTTAAAATAAAACTACTCACTTGCTGGGGCGGTTGCTGATATTGATAAGATGGCTGCTGCTGGTACATTCCTTGGTTGCTCGCATAAACTTGCGGCTGTGACTGCTGAGCGGTAGGCGTGGAAATGGCCACTGGAGCAGGTATTCCCAAAGAAGATTCCAAGGCGGGACGAGTTGGATAAACAACGGAGGTTGGTCGCGGAATTGGTGCGGGTGAGATGGCACGAGTGGCAGAAATTTCTGGGGTAGTAAGAATGGAAGCGGCTGGAATGGCGGCGGCAGCTTTCTGAAACAAGATTTGTTGATTAGTTTGAAAAAAAGGGAAACTCCGCTCACCTCTTCCCCATCAACTCTGGCTCCACTGGGCAGAAAAGTTCGCTTCAATGCCATCTTCTGTCCCGGTATCATCGGAGTCTCATCGGATTGGCTCTTGCTCGACGCGCCGCTCTTCGACTTTGCCGCTTTCGTCATTTTCTTTCTTTGCAGCGCCTTGTTTCCCAAAACCTTGTAGACGTCCGAATAGTCGTCGTCGTCATCCTCCTCCGTGTCGTTTGATGACTTCTCTTGAGAAATTGGCGCAGGAGGCGCTTCCTTCGATGAGCTGCTGGCAAAGCTCGCTGTGGACGCAGTACTATAGAACGACTGTTGTTGAGGAGCTGGCGCAGGAGCAGGGGCAGGAGCCGGAGCAGCTGCTGGAGGAGGCACTTTTGGATTGACATGGAATGCTTGAGCATATGCGGACATAGAAGACGATGGAGCGGCCGAGTTGACTGCGTACTGTGGTTGTTGCGGGACTGGAGCCGGCTGCGGGATGTAGTGATGTTGGTGAACCGGGGCGGCGGCCTGATGAGGCGGGTATTGGGGAGGCCCACTATAACTCGGACTTTGCTGATACTGCGGCGGCAGATTCACGTTGATTCCGAGCGAAAACAACGAAGCGTTAATGTTGCGTGTTGTCGAGGACAAACTCTGAAAAATGTTCATTTTGATGATTGTAGGTGTTTGTGTCGTGTTACTTTTGCCACGCGCAGCTCTTCTAGCAGTTTGTTTATCTCCCGATCTCCTTCTTCCGGATCCAACCCAATGCTATCGTACAGTTTTAGTATTTCTGCTCGGGGCACGGCTTCGCCGAATTCTTGGAACAACTTCTCCAGCATCACCATTGCTCCACACATCTTTCGCCGGGTAACCTGACAAGGAAACCTTTTTACCATATTCGAAATAACTCGAAGGGGAGAAGGTTCTGGCAGCCGAAGAGTTGTTCAGAATCACTTCAAACACGGATGCTGAGCGAAACCTCATTTGAATTTTTCTTTTTTCGCGGAGGAATTTAAAACAAGCGTTTCTATCTGAATTTTTCACACAATTTCAAGAAGGACAGTCGAAACTCTTTAAAAAACTGTTCGGTATAAATACCATGTTTTCAATGCTGTGCAGGACATCTCAAAACGGGGTACTGCATACGTTTGGTGGTGCGCACTTGGTGACTACGCCGACGGCAGCACCCCGTGCTTCAAGAATCTAAATGCAAATGTGTAGCCAATCCTAAAGAGCTAAGGTAAAAAGGTTCCATTTGTGAAGAATTGGTGGGTATTCTAAATACCGTGAAAAATTTATTTTACAGGCATGCCGTTAATTTGATCAACCGTCTTTTTTTTAGTGCTGTTAAAAAAAGGGTGCCGTTATATTATAATAATTCCCAACTCAGTTTCACAGAATGTTTTTCGAATTTTCGATTTCGTGATTACTACTTATTCGACAGAACTTTCCTTCGGTGTCACTGGGCATTTTTCCTGGGAAATTAGTAAATGGTTGAAAAAAACGTTCAAAACCCCAAAGTAGCATGCAAAATGTGAAGAAATTTCTTTTTTTTTCGTGAGAAGCGACAATATAGAGGGTGCCGTTAAATAAGAGGTGCCGTTAAACTTTTCAATCTTACTTTTTTAGTTTAGTTAAAAAAAGGTGTGCCATTAAAATAGTGTTTACGGTAGCTGCATAAGTAACACTTACCAAATCTTGCTCTTCCCTTTGTCTCGCCAGAAAACGTTCTTCTTTCGGCTGTACAATCGGAGCTTGTGGAAGGCCTGTCAAGCTGAAATATACGAAATCATCAGTTTCAATCGCTTCCAATTATACGAACCGAGCTGCCATGTCCAGTTTTAACTGTGTGCCTTGAATGATTCCCGCCTCAGTCAAGTTGCGAACTGCGGCGAGTTTTGAGTCGTAGTCGTCTCTCAATGACTTCTCCGATCCTCTAGCGGAAGAAGAAGAAGATTGTTTGCTTTCGCCGAGTTTGGCGAGGAACGAGTCCGTCTGTTCGGTCCATATGTTGTGACGAGATCGGTTTAGGTCGATGTTATCCGAACGGTTTCTGGAGCGGCTTCTCGAGCGAGATCTCTCCTTCCGAGTGCGATCTCGGCGATCACGGTCCCGATCGCGTTCTCGATCGCGTTCTCGATCCCGTCCATGATCACGATCACGATTCCGACGATCACGACTGCTACTTCTACTGCGCGAACGAGACGTCCGGCGACGGTTACGATCGCGACTGCGGCTGCGGGAACGACGAGCACGATCACGGCTTCGACTGCGATCCTTTCTTCTCGTGTCTCTTCTCGATTTGTGATCTCTCTCCTCATCACTATCCTCGACTAGCGTGACGAGTGGAACCACCTTGGGCAGAGTCACAGCCGGCCCCGAGACTTCTTGGAACGATCCACTGGACCATGTTCCTTTCGAGGACGCCGCGTAGAAGTGGTCTTCGTATCCGGGCCACAGACGCTCGATAGTTGCCCGGTCGATGACGGTCTTCATTCGCATTTCGAGTGTGTTCCCAACGTTTTTCCTCTGGAAAAAGAGAAACATGTGGCGTTTAGAGTGTGTGGAGTAACTTTGCGTTACCTTTAATTCCGTGACGAAGTTCTTGAAAATATTCCGTCGAAGATCTTTGTCTTTTTCGCGGTTTACCTCCTCGTAGTGAGTCGGGTACTTGTGGAACTGAAAATCAAATGATGAATTCTCAATGAGGATTGACTTTTCCTCACCAAGAACGTGCCCTTGTGATCCGAAGAGCACAAATGACGGATCATTCCACTCGGAGAGGCCCACGCGTCGCACACAGTGCACAGGTAGCTGTCCAGCGAAGGGTCATCCAGACAAATCACCTGAAAAAGAAACATGGTTGAATTTAATCGAATTGAGCTGGGATTCAGTACCTCAGCGACATAACTCAATCCGAAAGCATCTTCGTTGTCCTGAACTTTCTTTGAAAATTCGCGCGGAATTTCAGACTCTACGATTTTGACAGCACCAGCAGCACGCACTGAAAATTACGTTTTTTTTTTCGGGGAGGTTTTCACAGAAACACTAAATTGAATATTAAACACTGATAACTGTGATTAGATGATAAATCTCCTGAGGTGGGATGTATAGATGTGGGTGAACAAATTGTTATTTAAATCAAAATGATTTCGGATTTTCTTTGTTTTCCGAATATTTCGAGTAGCAATTATAAAAATCCATTGATTCGTGATGATTCGCTCATCGATCATTGACGTGGCGGAATAGTCAAGAGTAATAGTCTGCAAGTGGGCGTGGCTTACTGTAATTGAGCAAATCCGCCTTGTTTTGAATCTTCAGAGCGTTGCGCACCGCCGGATCGACGCGTTCTCCTCGTAGAGACGGTCTTAAAAAAGCGAATATTTTTCGCTGAAACGTGTCGAAAGAGCGTAGAGGATTCCAGCGAATTTGTGCCAAAATCTCTACCGAATAGCGATAATCAAACCTTTTCTGCACAGCCAATGACTCAATCTTCGGAGCTCCAGTGAACGACATCGAGAATTGATTCCGAGAAGTGTCGAGTGGTGGAGGCGGCATCGCGTACGGATTACGCTGAATTTGGAAAGGTCTATTTGGAGGGAGAGAGAGAGAGAGAGAGGAAAAAGGGAAAGTTTGGAAAATTGAACGAAAATAAAAATAATTGGTAATCGAGTTTATGATAATTGAAGAAGAAGAAGAGACCGCGCGAATCTTGGGCGGCGCGATTTGCTCTCTCACAGAAATTAATTCATCGGCCTTTTTCGCTTTCCGACTGTATGTAGAACTCGCAGGTAACTTGCACAGCACACCAACCGTCCGGGGCAAAACATTACACTGGCGTTTCCACTGGTCACTCGACCTGCATCAATGTTTGCTTAGCAATGCCGAATGGCGCCAAAAACGAAAACATTGGAATTACGTGTTTCTCCAGCGTTTCTTCGCCGCGTTTTGCGCAAGACGCAAGAAATGGCGCAAGCTGTCGCCGTGCAATCTGTGAGGCAAGTCAGATGGCTTTGAGATGCAAATGAGGAGACTCGGACGAAAAAAAAGAGCGTTCGTTTGGAGAATGACGACGCGGCGCGCAGATGGCATGCACACACAGACACAATGTGTTTTTCCAAAGTGTAATAATGTCGGCGAGTTGGTCGGAGAGAGCGAGTGAGGTCTAAAAGAGCGGTCAAGGTGCAGTCACAACACTGATAAGAGTTGAGTGATAACCTTCGTGTGGCACGATTGGTCGTCGATGGGGAATTCACGAAACACAATTTTACATCAAAAATAACACCATTATTTTTTTTTGAAAAACTGATTTTTGCTTTTGAACTTAACGAAAAAAAAATGAATAGTGAACGTGCTTTTTGCATTTTTTGTTGAATCACCTAAAATGTACATTGAAGAAAAATCTCTTCCATCCGACAAAGTTCGTCTTTCGTAAAAATTAAAAAAAAAAAATTTCGGCGTCCGCTTTCCGTGCTCCAGGAAAAAACATTTTTTATTTTTAACGTTTCTCGTTTTTCTAAAACAAAGTATAATAAATATTCAAAAAACGCTTTCCAGCTTCTGTCTTCCGTTTTCGGTGTGGAAATTCATTTCCTACCGCACACACACACGCGCAAAATTAATTTCCTGGAAGTGTAATAATGTCGGGTCGGTCAGAACTTTGAGCGCGGTCAACGTGTGGTCACAACGCTGATAAGAGTTGTGAGAGTAATACGTTTCATGTGGCACCATTGGCGACGATAAGAAAAGATAACCAGACGCACTAATAAATGCCATTTTACGTTGATTGATCGAGGAGACGGACCTCGAATTCTGAAGATCCTTCCTCTGAACGAGAGCCAGAAACTGGTAACTAGTGTGACGTCGTCATTCAGTTTCATGATTTGAGACAGGTGCCAAACATCTGTCTATTCGAGGGCGCGCATGCTGGGTCAGCGCCCCGCGTGCGGGGAGGCGGGAGGGAGAAAAGTGAAAGGCGGTTCTTGATGGGAGGTCATTCCATAGTGTGAGCAGCCATTTTGGTTTGAATGCGTTGAAGAGCCGGGCTCGCAGAGCACGAGAGATGCAGCAGTGATGGGCGTCCAAGAGGAGGCGTCAATGAAGGCAGAGTTGCTATGCGACGCGGCGAAATCAAAAAAACGCTTGTCGAGAGAATGAATCGTCTGGAGGGTTGTATTGTGTCGCAGACGTTGCGCAGAGTAGTTCCAATGAAAACGATAAAAATAAATGAAAAAATGAAATAATAGTCGATAGGAAAGAAGGAGTGTCTGCTTCTCTTCTTCTCAAAACATGTGTCACCTACCGGTTCGTAGGCAGCGGCGAGAATCGGCGGAGGCGGGCAGTTGGGCACGAGCACTGGGTTCGGGATGTTCTGCGATTTGAGCTGCGGCATGATGACGAGTTGTGGCTCGGGCGGAAATTTGTGGCCGGGGAATTTGGACAAAAGATGGATGCGTTCGGCTTCGAGTTTAGCCTGCTGTACGTTGATTTGTTGACGTTCGCGGTTCTGAAAAGTGATGTTTCTCGAAGAGTACAAGTAGTGCGAAGTGCGGACGGGCGGGCGGGATGAGATAGCGTGTGTATCGCCTGCTCCGCGTTATCAAGCTAAAAAGAGAGCAGAGCTCCACAGAGGGGGCCGCCGGAAGAGAGGGGTCACACACACACACGCACACACACACACAGACACACTGCTTTCTTTCCCTCGGGGCGTTTCGCATTGTAACGCCGCCATCAATGCGCTGCTATCAATTTCAAACAGAACGAAAGAAAATGTTTATGCCCTCTCGCTCACCTCTCTCTCCATCCTCGACGCTTTTTCCAATCGCTCGCGAAGAGCCGCGTCCGCTTTGCTCTCCACGTACTTGCTGGCGTTGGCGAGGGCGTACTGTAGGCGGGCGTCTCGTTCCGCTTGCCGTTTCGCGTCTTCTCGACGCCTCTCCTCCTCTTCCTTCTGTTTCTGCTCTTCGATTCGCTTCTTCTCCTCAATCCGCCGCATGTTTTCTGCAATTTGCAGTCGAAGGCGTTCTTTTTCTAGAATGGACAAGACGTGACGAAACATGCCAAGCGCATGAAACTCTTACCGGCCAGTATCCGCTCATTCGCTTCTTTCTTTCGCTCCTGCTCTTTTAATTTTTTCTCTTCATCTCGCCTTTTCTTCTCCTCATCTTGAATACGCTTCACAACTTCCGCCTGCTGCTCTTCGACTTCTCCAATCGGATCATAGACAATCATACAGTAGTCCTGTGGTGGGTGAATGTCTTTGAGGACCGAGTTCAGATATTTTCGAAGATCTTTCGACTTCTCACTGCCCTCATCGCACAGTTGAGCATTGAGTTCACGAATCTGACTAGGGCGATGTTTGTGCTGAAACGGAAAAAAGTGTGCTTTCGAGGAGAGCAAGAGATTGGCTCACCATCCAATTGATGCAATGACTCATATCCCGCACGTGAGTCTCCAGCGAGATTGCGCGTTTCGGGAACGTTTTCGCACAGACGAGACACAGAAAATCGGCGGATTTCGAGTCACCGTTCGGCGACAGGAATCTCCGTTCGACGACTTCATCCAATCCCACGATACTTCCAACGTAGCAGTGCTGTTTTGTCGATTGATTCCACTGCCACATGCACTTCTGAAATTTGGGAAGATGTTGATTCGGAATTCCAAGTCAACCTGACCTTCATCACGTCTTTCTGAACGAACGGCTTCACGGTGTACGTGCTCATCTCCTTTTTGATTCCGAACACCGATATGACGTTCTCCTTGAGGACGGCAGCGCGTCGATGATGCTCATCAGTGCAAATGTGTGCGTTGAAGACGTCGTGTTGCCACGTGGCAGCGTTAACAATGACGAGTTGATTGCACGGGATACAGCGACAAACGACCGAGTCGAGCTCTTTGTTCGGCCCTCGTGTCGTGTGGAGGATGAGCATTTGAGCGATGATGAAGGTTTCTCTTGCGGACATTTGAACTGCTTCTGCTGAAACTTGTGAATGAGAGAGTTAGAAGGAGACACTTTTCCAATGACAAACCTCCATCGCATACTACAGTATCAACGAGTTTCACCACCGTATCATAGACATCTCGATTTGAGTCGCTGACATTGATTGCCGATTCAACGAATCGCCGCGAGACTGGAGCCCAATTGGCCATTTCGAGAAATTTGTGTTTCGAGTGAACGAACATTCGTTTCTGGAATCCTCCCGAATTCTTTTGGAGCCAATCCATCAGGTAGTCGCGTTTCTTTTGATCCGCTTCCGGGCCGAGCAAGTATGTCGCTAATTCGGGAAATGTGTAGAACTGAATAGAAAAAGTTCCGAAGGGAGTTTAAGATTTCGCTCACAATGTACTGTTTGAGGTGATCATAAGAGCGAATGTGATGAGCGACGACAGCGGGGTTTCTGTTGAATATCTGCCAGCAGCACCGACATACCACCTCGTTCTCGTTCTCATCCTCCACCATGTACTCGAGACCAACGTCGCATTGGGTTTGTACGAGCACATTGTTGACAAGGTTCCAGTTGCCCTTTTGACGATTCTCCTCCGAATTTAGAATTGTCGGCGGATACGGTACCTGGAGCTCCGGATCTGAAGACACTCAAGTTTGGGGCCAAGGTTTCAGGAGACTCACTGAAATTCATTCTGGATTTCATGGCGACAGCGTCAAAGTGCTTCGTGCTCTTTATGTGTTTTATCCAGGCGCCGCTCATTTTTTCGGGCGTGTCGAAGAGCCTTGTGTTGAGTTCAATATACGTAGAACAGCCCTGAAAACCTCGAGAAGTGAGGTGAATGGTTAACAATGAAATATGAAAAATAAAAAATAAATAAAAAAACGAACATGGCACAAAACAAAGACTTTTTGAGCGGATTGCTTGTAGTCTTCAATGAGCGTCTCCGGCGCTTCCGGATAGCTGAACATCTCTCCGACGAGCAGCGTTTTGAGTGAATCCGGAAGGCGCGAAAGTGATCTACAAACTGTTCTCGTATCGTTTCCGGGGTCCATGGCGGATCGAAGAATGTCGGCGACTTTCTCACGACGTTCGGAGCCCGTGAGTTGGTGGGTGACGAAAGAGTTGTACGAGTGGATCACGTTCTAAATTTCGCTGATTGTCTGAATATGTCGAGTCATTGAGCTCACCAAGTACTTCATCGCGTGATACTCTCCACTACAATGCTCAACCGGACGAGATTCAACCGAAGAGCAACAGAGGAGACACGCCGAGTCTCTGCCGGCAGTGAGGACGTATCGGAGACCGCACGGTTGGCTCAGCGACCAGCCCGTTCCGTCGGCTTTCTCGATCCAGTGGAGATCCGCCTGTCGTTCAGTCGTTCGGAATTCTATTATCTTTTCTTCTGGGTTAACTGAAAAGGGAACAATAGGATAAGGATACAGTCGATCTGTATTCCAAACTCTAGGGGCTGCGGATCTCGGATTTTAGGTTCCGAAGTCACCTAATGGTGATCCGATATTGGCCTAGTTTTTAGGAACAATAAAATACAAAAAAAAAGACAAGAATACGAACATTCGTTGATTATAGCTTGAATTTGAGAGCATCTCTGATGATTCGGGGTTTCGCAATGACTTATTCGAGCCTTTTCCGTCGTGTCTTTTTTGGTGAGCGTGCTCACTGGAATCACTTCGTAGCAAGTCTGAAAATGAACAAAACATGTCAATCCGACTCTAATTCGTCGACTAACACTGCAGTTGAGAACACTTCTGTTCTCCTTGTCGGCGCATATTTGAAACGTGATCTCGTCGTTTTTCTCGTCGACAAATCCCAGAAGATCTCTCACATAATCCGATTTTCTCTCCATTCGCAGCACATCGGGCGATTGGAGTCCTTCAGTTCCGCCGACTCGCCGGAAACTCGCCGCCGCCGCCAGTTGATAGAGCTCGTATTTGTCGCACTCGTCGTCGTGTGCTTCGATTCGTTCCGCTTCCTCCTCTTCGCATTCTATCTGCAAATGGGGGGTTTTTGTCGAAGAAACTCTCCTTCATATATTCGTTTCAAGAGCAGCGGCTCACCATATACATGCGAATGTGGTTCAGCGAGCGAAGGTGAGCTTCTGCCGAATCGAAACAATCGCCAACCACGTAACAAATGGAACATGCCCAAAAGTTGGACTTTTTCTGATCCATGAACGACAACTGTTGTATTTCGATTAATTGTTGCAGTCCTGCGAGGGGATATGATAAGAAAAGAGTGAGAAAACCAAAAGAAAAGGATCCTACCAACGACAGGCGTTTTCCGAAGCTTATAGCGTGCGAGGAGTTCCGAAGGAAGCGTTTGATGTAGGTACGTACTCATCTCGTCGCGAAAAAATTTATGAATGTGGAACTTCTGCAAAACAGAAAATAATTTGAAAAACTAAACATTGAGAGAAGTGAGTGAAAATGTTACTTTTCTATGCTCCTGTGACTCCCGATGCTCCTCTCTTCCCTTGTCATCGGTAGTTTTGACACGGCAGATGGTACATTCGCCGTAAGAGGTCCATACATCGTTATCGGGGATTCCTTCCATTTCTAAATTAGTGATTAGAAGAAACGGATATGTCATAAAAAATGGCGAGAAAAAAAGGAAAACAGGTAATTATAAAAGCGATGGGGAAACGCGGGTGAAAAAAATAAACGAAAAAATGAAATAAGAATCAGCAAAAATTTCTCGAAAAATGCAATATACGGTGAATTTTTGGACAAAATGAACTTTGGAAAAAATCTTTAAACATTCGGATAAAGAGGAAACTCGAGAAGGGGGGAATTTTCGGTTGTTCGGGTTAAAGCAAATCGTCGATAAAGAAGATGTCGTGAAGAGTGAAGATTTTGATGGATAAAATGTACAAAAATCACATAGGGTGGTTGAAAAGGCAGATAAAGAGGAAGAGAAGTGCGCATTTTTGATATTCGATAATTCGACAGAGAGATGGAAAACTGAGAGAGAAAGAGAGCAAAGCAGCGAACGACGACGACTAGACCAGTGACGGATGATTCTGAAATGGGAAAAATGAGAAAAAGTGAGAATCCAAAAATGACAAAATTCCATTCTCGGATAGAAGTTCAGACACAGGTGGTTATTCGAAAATGGATGCAATTCGGTTAATGTAAACTTTCAACGATTAAGACTCGAAAATTCCACTCAAATTAGTCAAAAATTGAACATTTCTCAATTTCAGCAGTCCACAACTCTGCAAGACTCGCAACTTACTCGACAGAACTCTATTGTTTCCTGAATTTCAGAGCGAAATAGACAATTTTTCAAAATATATTTAACTGAACACGAAATTGAATAAAGTGCAACTAACCTTCAAATCCCAGAGAGCGATAATTCCATCGGTTCCACATGTCGTAAATTTCAGCACGTTTCCAGCTGATCCGGAATGCGGCAGAATTTGGCTGAAATTCACGAATATTCTATTTTCAGAAACACGAAAAACTCACGTGATTCGATTTTGATGGAGCGTTTTTAAAGCGACGTTTACTTTTTCAGCGGCATTATTTCTGAAAATCCAATGTATATGTAAAAATGGATCTCAAGGGAGTTTCAAGAAACCTGTCTATGTTTTTGAACAATTGGAGTGCACTGTTCACTGTGGACGACTTGGCTGCCGATGGCACGTCCAGCTTGCACACCTCTTTCAGAACATCTTGTGAGACGACGAAGAGCACCGGGGAGCAGTCATGGCCCTATTCAATCAGATATTAGGAATTACCGAAAGACGATCGACTTACAGCAACGACGAGGCTGTTTTCAGTGACCCATTCGATGGTGGTGAAGGGGAGGTGAATGGTGCGGAGGTTCTGGGCTCTTTGACTGTCCTGAGATACTAATTTTAGCATTTCCCTGGGAAACTTTGCACTGGAACTCACGATTTGAGAATCTACAAAGGAAACCGAGGAATCGTGAGAAACAAACGCCAGACGGCATCCGGACGGAGAGAAAGCGACCCGATGGACCCATCCGCCGACTGAATACTCGCTCATCAGCTGTCCGAACGGCATCTTCTGTCCCCACGGGTTCGGCGCGGGCTTCTCGTCGACCTCTTTCACGTATGCGGAGAAAACACGGCACTGAAATCGAGAAATGCGCAGAACTCGGAGAAAAACTTGGAAAACCTTGAAATCGCAGGATCCGACAGCTAAGAGAACATTGTTCGGGTGCCAGTCAAGACAAGTGACTGTCGAACGAAGAGGCTTCTTTATTTGTTTCGATACCCACCTGGAAATGTTTCAACTAAATTCCCTTCCATTTTTAATCCGCTCACCAGTCATTCTCTTTCTCGTAATAACACACTGAAACCAATTTCGCGCCGCTTCCCACGGCAAACTTGTTCTCCAGCGGCGACCATTTCACGTAAGTGGCGGCCCGATTGAAACGCACGAGCACGAGTTCGGGCTTCCAGACATTCTTGTCGAAGGTCCAGACGAACGCGTTCTTATCTTGCGAACACGAGACGATGCGGTTGGTTTTGACGCCCCAATCCAGGCCAGTCACAGGCAGATCGTGCTCGGAGAGCGTGTGGATCGACTGCCAGTCTCCGTTTCGCCACTCGAAGATGTGGATTTCGTTTGAGGAGGCAGAAACGGCGATTTCTGAACACACAGCGGTTTTTTAGATTCAGCAGATGACTCTAGTCATTTTTGACTATCAGATTTAGATTAACTTTCGAAAAACGAAGCATAGCGCGCTGTCACTAATCGCAGTCACGAGCAAGGGCTGTCACTAAACATTTTCTGCCAGTCTGGCTAAAATCTATCAGTTTGTGCGAAACCCTGTCTAATCACCCCTAAACCATATAATGTCACTTACGAGAACGATCTTTGTTCCACGCGTGACATGTAATCGGGCCAATACCAAAGTTCCAATGTTGCACGGGCACGCCGGACGACATTATCCGCCTGGAACTTAGCTTTTTAGGCTTTCAGGTGAAAAATGATTGTTTATTAGGTGAAATCGACGATTTTCTTTCAATTTTTGGCAGAAAATCGAGTATTTGCATAAGGAAAAGTAAGGAAATCAGCGCGAACCGATCGATTTTCGGCTTATTCTGCGCCGAAATTAATCATCTGTGTGAACACGCCGACGACAGATTGCGACGAGTGTGCGCACGATTTGACGACAAATTGATGCTCGCTTTTGTTTTGCTTTTTTTCGTTTGCTCTCTCTTATTTCTCAAAATTTTCCAATTATTTCCAAAATATTTATCGTTTTCTGTCAGTTTTTGAGAAAAATTATGCATTTTTTCCTAATTCTCGCAAATTTTTCTCAAATTTCCCTAGTGAAAACCGGATTTTCCTAAAGAATAACGTTTTAACGCAAAATTAATTGACTCGCTCCCATTGTGAAGAATGCCGATTTGTGGGTGTTTTCCGTCGCTAAAAACCTATTTGTCTTGCAGGAAACGCCGTCCTGGACTATCGATTCGATCGTCTATCAGCCGGTTAGTGGTCGTATTTTGAATTGAGACACATTTTGTGGCTCCCGCGCAAATGAGCGAGTTTATGAAAATTATAGTGTTCTAGACTTTGTTTCAATAAAACATTTAGCGATTTGAAAGCCTTTTACGAATCTGTATAGTGCTAAGCCCCTGTTTGGCTAATTTTCAAAGTGAATTTCAGAAATAATTTTCAAAAAAAAATTTATTTTAATTTTTGCTCCCCGAAACCAAAACCCCGACGAAAATAATACGCTAATAATAAGTCTCTGCCAACGGCAAAATCCAATTTCCAACTGCTCATCACCCGTCAGCGGTCTGCGTCTCTCCGAGTATTCTTCCCCCCGTTCCGTTCAGTTTCCCATCAATTGGAAAGCGAGAGAAGCTCTCCGCCGTCGCTTTTCCTTTGACATCTCTGCGAACTAGAGGAGTGTGCCGTCCGAAGAGAGAGGCGAAAAACACGCGTATCATCTCATCTCTGTGTCCTTACATTCCGGACGGATGCTCTCTTCTTCTCCAGTTCCACACCCCACACGACGGCCACAATTCAGAATTCAATTGTGGTTCTTGATGCGTTTCTTTCTATTCAAAACGCCTTTTACAAAGTGCAGTCATGGGTTTTCAAATAAGAAATGGGAAATTGAAAAATTGAAGAAAAAATTGAAAAAAAAATGAAAAAAAGTGAAACCAACCTATCTCAAACTTCTGTCGAATTTCGAAATTTCCAATGTTGTCTTCCAAATCCTCATTGCTGTGTCGTGATGCTTTTCAGCTATTTCCGGTGGTCTCTGGTCGTCTGGAAGACTTTTTCTCTGCGTATCTGAGTAATTCTGGTGTTGGCAAACTTTCATTTGAAGTTTTTTTAAGATTCTAACACATGTTCCATCACGATCACAAGAATGTAAAATAGAAGTTGAAACGAATTTTTTGATTTTTTTTTCTCTTAGGAAATAAGAGACACTAAATTCCATTTTTGAGATTTCCTGGTAAGAAGACACCTTTAAAATTCCCCAGTTTGCTATTTTCCGTTGATTTTCGCTATTAACTATAGCGGGAAGGTGGGAAATCATTTTTTTCAATTTGCAGTCTATTTTCGCGAAATTCAAAATTTGACTTCTGAACACTATCTGTTGGGAAATCGCAAATTAAAATTTATGATAAAAATCGAAAAAATTCCAAGCTTCAAGAAATTTTCGAAAATGTAATAGAAAGTGAAAGAATAATAAACTGACAAGAATGCACACCGCCATAGCGACCACTGAATTCCCAAGGTGTCTTTCCATCACCAAGGCTACGCTCGAGCTCTCTCGCCCCTCTCCGCCTGAAATGGAAACGTGACGCAGGTGGCGAAATGCAGTGAGACGTGGTGTTAATTGGTCGCTCTTCCCGCCCGGATACCCATTTCGCCTTCTTCCCCTCTCGGTTTCCATTTCCAATGCACTAATCCGTCCCTCCCTCGTTTCGTGTCGCCCCCCGTCTGCCCTTTAGCTTCTTCAGCTCAAAGCCACCACGACACGCCTAGTTAATTCGGGTCGCATTCGGCATTCCATGCATTTCGGAGCCTCCCACACACATACTCGCCGAGAAACACCACTCTCGTTTAGATGTCCCCCGGACGCTTTCGGCTCGGCCGAGGAATTTTGAAGATTCCAAGACACTCATTGTCTCTGGCGGTTTTATATTAGTAGCAGAAGGGGCTTTTCGGGAGAAGTAACTGCGAAACGTCCCGATACGAAATGTCCTTCTATCACTCAGTTTCCGTGTTCTTTGCGTGTTTCCTCCTAATTTCGGTCTGTCCATTTTCAGGCACCTCAACATTCGCACCCACCCTTCCTCTCACACACACACGTACACTCTGAAAATTCTCTCACCACCTTCATTTCTCTGTGTCTCTGTCGCCGACCGCTCCTCTCGCTTCTCGTTCGCTAACAACTCGCTCTAAATTTCGACCTGAAGAAGAAAGAGAATGCCGCAAACGACGTGGCAAATCGGTGACAGTGGTGGTGGTGGCGGAGTGGGAGGACCGTCGTCTTCGGGGGCCGGCGCCGGAAACAACAACGGAACGCTGAGCAGCAACGGAGGAGCCAACACGTTGCCACGTGTCACCAAGCGATTCTCTACCGCCGGCAAATCGTCGAACATTCCGCGATTCAAACGACGTAAGTGTTTTTCTTTTCAGTTCTTTCGTGTCGGGATACTGTAGGAAAGAGGTCTTGAAACGAGACTGTTTCAGTGTGAATCTGCTTGCGCTCGGGGCTTTTGTTCAGCTTTTTCGGTGGTGGTCCCTGTTTTCTAAAAAAAAATAAAACATGTCCGTGTAAAAAGTTGCAAAACAAATGCGATTGCCTCATTCCTCACCCCCGCAAAATCGCCGCCATCCATGTCATTATCATAATTAACGGGTCAAAAATCTGTCGCTCATGTGTCTCGAATCGAAATTTAGTACAAAAGAAAGTGAGAGAGAAACGTCCGGTCGTCGGGAAGTGTTGGTCTCTCCTTCCTCCTTCCCCCCTCCTCTTCGCCCCGACACCGCCCGCGGAACCGTTCGCGCGATTTCTCACCCGATCTGTCACTTTGAACGGCTATTTCGACTATTGTAATAAACTTTCTGCGTTATTATGCTAAAAATGTCAGGGAGTAAGGTTTTGATGGGTAAGAAATATATTGGCTAATTTTTTTCAATTCTGTGTCGCTGAGGATATGCCCAAATTGTCAGAAACTCTATCGATATCTTGTTCATTTTGTATCAAAAATGATTGTTTTGTAGTTTTTTTTTCCAAAAACATTGATTCTTCACTTGTTGGTAGCATTTAAGGAAGTGATTTTAGACGACTTTTCAAATTTCGCTATAATTTTGAAGAGTGACACTTTCTCATACTGGTAATCGAACCCGCAAAATGGGTAGCTGCGCAAATCGAACCCGCAAAATGGGTAGTAGCTGCGCAAATTTATCATTTTCCAGATATTTTGTCTCAAAGTGCTCAAAAATGCCCGACTAGAAGTTTGCGCAGTTAGCCACTATGCGGGAATTACCAGTATGAGAAAGTGTCACTCTGCGAACTTAGCAACATCTGGAAGATCGTTTAAAAACAGTTCTCTTTTCAGTCGGAAAACAATTTTTCGTGAAGCTACTGAGAAAGTTTAAAAAAGTGGACCAGTTTCCAAAATGATCATGATACCAATTGAATTTCCGAAAACTTTGGTACGTACTCCGTTTTATCCTCGGAATTGGAAATTCAGATTTTCCTTCTCAAAGCAGAGTTTTTAGCGCATCCGCCACACACCGCCCGTCCACATTCGGCGATTCTCTCCTCCTCGCCGGCAGTCCATCGCAAGAACAGTCCCCATCAGTTGACGTCTTCTTCTTCTCCCTCCACCTCTGCCGCTCGTCGCCAAAGTCTTCTACATCAACAACCACATCATCATCCACACCCACACCACCATCACCACGTGGCACCTGTTCATCCGATCGACGAAGAACTCACGACGCCACGCGCATCCACGTTCAATTTGACGAGCGCCGGCGGCGGCGGATTCCCGGCCTCTTCGGGCTTCGGAAGCATGCCGAACAGCGGAACGAACACCGCCGAAGCGTCAATGACGTCTTCGGTGTGTGCGATGGAAACGGACGGTGGGGCCAATGAGGAGTCAGAATCGCGAGATATGGTCTCAGAAATGCAGCGGAGATGTCGGATCGGACCGTCCGGATATCCGCATCTTCAAAAAGCGAAACGGTTAAGATTCTACCGGAACGGAGATCAGTACTTTAAAGGCATCCAGTACGCGCTGCAATGTGACAGAGTGAAAAGTATGCAGCCCTTGATGGAGGACTTGATGAAGGTGAGCTCTTGGAGAATTTGTCAGTTCGTATTCTAATTTTACAGACTGTAATATGTGACTCAACTGCCCTCCCGCACGGAATCCGGCATATATTCACTATTGATGGAACTCAAAGGATTACCTCAGTGGATCAGTTTGAGGATGGTGGTGGATACGTGTGTTCCAGGTGAGATTTTGATCCTTTTTCTAATGAATAAACGATTTTTCTATTTCAGTACTGACGTATTCAAACAAGTCGACTACTCGCGAGCCGCCGAACCATCTTGGCGACTCACACTCGCTAATCGATATAATCGACATTTGGAGACGAAGAAGTTGGCGTTGAGTGTAGTAGAACCGTCAAATGTGAGTGATTCTCCGAAAAAACTACATACAAAATCCGTTTTTGTGTTCAGGAACGGACCGATTTTGTATTCCCGCGTATCATCAAAGTTATACGGAACGGTGTGAAACCGCGAAGGATTAGTCGGCATTTGTTGAATAAGAAAACTGCTCGGTGAGAATTCTTGCGCTTTTCCGCAATTCAAAAGTGTTTTCCTTACAGGTCGTTCGACCAAGTGCTCCGCGATCTTACATCAGTTGTGAAACTCGATTCGGGAGCCATTCGGAAGTTGTTCACTCTTTCCGGTCGGCCCGTTCTCACTCTTGAAGACTTTTTCCGCGACGACGACGTTTTTGTGGCGTACGGTGGAAACGAGCGTATGGCCGCCGATGATCTTCTTGTGGCTTCTGAGGAACACAAATGTGTGGCGTCGAGCTCGTCTAAAATCAGAAGGTGGGTTTGAGAAAAAAACCGATTTGTTATCAAAATCTATAATTTCTAGGACGAGTCGTCGTCTCGCAATGCCAAATCGCAATGAATCTCTCCGTGACGATCGATCGGGAAGTGTGATTCCGGATCAAGATCAGCAGAGGCTTCCGCCAGAGCTCGATGAGAAATTCCAGTTGTTACGATTGATTGGCGACGGAAATACGGCTGTTGTGTACGAAGTCGTTGACAAGTGAGTGATTTATTCGAAGATATCGCGTAACTCGTGAATTTTCTAGAATCAACAACGACAAACGAGCGATGAAGGTGATAGCGAGCGAGAATGTGGTCGGGAAAGAGCATCTCATCGAAATGGAGCTCGCGATTCTCCAAAAAATCGATCACACGTTCATCGTGCAGCTCTACGATTCGTGGTTCGTGGACAACGCATACTATTTATCATTGGAGCTCATTGAGGTATTATTTTCCATCTTTGCAGAGAAATAATTGTAATAATCTTCCAGATGGGTGACCTTTTCGAGCATCTTCGTCGAGTTGGCCGTGTTCCAGAGCGTGACGCTGTTCGGATGATGACGTGCCTCGGGCAGGCTCTCGAGTATATTCACGAGCTGGGAATAGTGCATCGAGATGTCAAATTGGAAAATCTTCTGGTAATCTATTTATTCTCTACATAATCGACATAATTCTCCCATGCAGATAGTAAAAGACGAATTCGGAGAGCTCGGAGTGAAACTAGCCGACTTCGGACTAGCAGCCGAAATGCCAGAAGACTTTGGCGTCCTCACGACCATCTGCGGAACACCGACATACGTGGCACCGGAGGTGCTCAACAAGACGGGATACGGATGCAAAGTGGACATCTGGGCGGCCGGAGTGATCCTCTACGCGATTCTCGTCGGGTTCCCGCCATTCCAAAGCTCCGACGGCACGGAGCAAGACTTGTTCAGTGCGATTCTCAGCGGAGAGTTCACGTTCCCATCGCCTTCTTGGGATAATGTAAGGGTTATTTGGAATTGGTCCGGAATCATTGGCTTCTTTCAGATCTCGTGGTCTGTACGGCATCTCATCATGTGCCTCATTCACATCGACCCATTCCATCGGTACTCGGCTGGAGAGCTGTTGCGCGATGAATGGATGGTGGTAAGTTTTTGTTATAAAATTTTTTAAAAAATCTCTTGATCAAAATAGAAAGCAAGCTGGAAACTGCTCTTTTTTTCCATTCCCACTCCAAAAAAATCTGAACTTCAGAACCTCGGAGACGTGGATCGTGAGTACGAGGAATGGGCTCACCTCTTCGTCCGCACCAAAATGCACGCCGAAGAAGAGGAGGAGACGCCGTACGAGTACTACACCTCAAGACGGACGTCAATGGACGAGCTCTCCGAAAGCGCCGGCGCCGAGTTCTTCTACTCTCGCGAAGATTGAGCCCCCTCCTTTTGTTTTCTACTCATCCCGTTTACTCGATAGACAGTAATTTTCATTGTTTTCTACGATTGGTTTTTCGTATTGTCCCTTTGAGAATAATTCGCTAAACACGGGTCTTGCCACGAGCGCTTCATCTTGTTCTCTTTAAATTTTTTTTCGTGATTTTCTGTGAAAATCCCCGCTGTGTCCCCTCCCCCGCCCCTTTCTAACGCATTGCTTGATAGCTTTCTGGGATTTCGCTGTGAATTCATCGGTTTCCGACGCACTGGCGCCGCTTTTTTTTTTTGTAAAATTCTGTCTCCCTCGGCCCCTTTCATCTCTCTGTTCCGGTTCCATTTCCTACAGTTTCATGTTTTCTCCCTGTCTTCTTAATTTAAATGAACTATTGCTCTCTGGCATGGTTTTATTGTCAGACAGTGGTAGCGATTGCTTTAGGATCATTGTTGGACTTGTTCCGGTTCCGGCTCTGGCTCTGCGGCGCGTGGGATGACGATCTCGAGCTGTTGTAGGTTCTTGTCGGGGGTTGAAGCGGAGATATGGCTCCAATGAGTGTACAGAGAAAGCGCAACGATACGCAGCAATTGGACTGAAACGGAGGATGCGTCAAGGCACCGAGAAAGCGCCAACTAACCAATCAGGAAGACGACGAAAATCGCCTGGAAGATCAAATTCGAGATGAAAAGCCATTCACGATCGAGTTGCCAAAGGAGAACGATGGCATCTGAAACGCCCGATGTTCAGATTTTCAACACGTCTCCAACCCACACTGCGTGTCCATAAATGCGAAATTGAAGATGAGAGCACTGACGGCGAATAGAATCATCTGGAAACGAATGAGCACATGAGCGGAGAGAGAAAGGGCTCACCGTCGAAACAAGAGCCCACTTCTGGAATTGAGCATTTCCCTTGTGGACGATGAGAATGAGGAGAATCTCGAAGACGGCGTAGGCGATGCAAATCGAAATGAACCCCAATCGGTCGAGAATCACTGGGATGGCGATGGAGAGGAGCGAGAGAACGAAGACGATGACGCTCAGGATCAGGGTGGCCACCTGCATCATTATTATGGACGACGATTTTGGCAATGGAGCGCGTTTGGTTTCGAAAGTACACATCCAGGGAACAATGTTGAAAGTGCGCTCTGTGGCTAACATCGGCTGGTTGCCGAGAATGAGAAAATTCGACCACACTCCAGTTCCACCGATTTTAGCAATAGAGCGCGTTTCATTTTCAAGTTTCAAATTCGAGAAACTCTTCAAGTGCGCTCTATTGACAATCTAATTTGTTACCTGACTCTCAATAGAGCGCGTTTTGTCAGTTGCAGCCTTTGATGTCGTTATCTTCTCTCCCTCTCTCTTTTTGTCTCCTGTCTGCGTCTCTTATCTTTGACTAAAATTCTAAGTGATCTACTCAGGGCAACGATATCAGTGATAACAAAAAAAGAAGTTGGAATTTAGTGCATTAGAGCCAAAAAGCGCATTTGCGTCGGATCCGTATTTGCTCGAAGCACTGGAAACGCTGCCCGGGAGAACCATTATATCTCGAGATTGATAAGAGATATCAAAAAGTTGTCAACAGCAAACTTGTAGATCATGACTAGGACTACAAGTTTGCTGTTGACAACTTTTTGATATCTCCAATCAATCTCGAGTTATATTGATTCTCCGGCAGCATTGCCGCTCTACTCGATGAATTGCTCACCTTGGCTCCTTTGATGCTCCCCGGCTCGGTCTGAAAGTCATTTCTCTCGTCAAAACACTGCTCCGGAATGCTCCGGAAACTCACCCAAACGCGTCTCAAATACTTCTGCACCGCCTCCATAACCGTTTGAAAAATGGAAAACTCTACTGAATTCCTCGTGATTCTCTTCCCCAACTTTTATATAACAAACGCCTTCTCGTTGTCCCATTGCGGGGCGGAATGAGTCATGCGACAACAGTGTACAATAGGAAATGGCAATCTCATGATGATTTCTTTTCTCTTTTTCTCATTTCGCACTGAAGAGAAAACATTCAATTGTTGAACCAATTTTGTTTTTGGTCCTAATTGGAGAAGAAGAAGAAGAAGAAGCTCACCGAACCACTGGCCGGCACTTCTTCCCAGTTCTCTTTCCCACCGTTTTCATTCCAAATGACGAGGCCACCAGCGGTCTCGAAACGAACGAGACACAGCTCTAAATGACTGTTACCGTAACCCTTGGTCTCAAAAGACGGTATTCGGTTGGCACGGGTTGTTGGAGAGGTCGGATGTATAGCGGCCACACATCTTGTGAAGGATTTGTTTTGTGAGTCCTACGACTCTTTCTCCTTGCCAAGGAGCTAATGGCGTAATGAATTGGAATTCGATGTTTTCTCTGACGAGGAATTCTGTGAGGACGCTCGAGTGGCCGGTGTCTGATCGGCGCTTCCGTTGTCCTCCTCTGCGGAAGATTCGTCGGATTCGGACAGCGGCTGGTCGTCAGGTCCCGTGTACTGTATTCCGTTGACGTCGAGGAACGCCTATACTCTCTACAGAGTATTGTCCATCTTGTTCTCAACTAGGGCCACCTCACGTTTTGCCATATGGTTAGTGATGGAGTCTTGAAGTCATCGGCTTGTGGGTGATGTGTGATGACCGGTTTGTTCATAATCTCTGCATATTTGGCTCTGATCTTGTCCAACTGGTGATTCCTCTTTTGGAATGAGTCGTGGATGGTGATCATGGCGGATGCCAGGTCTTCGGGGCGGGGCTTGATCGCCAAATCGAGAAGCTCGGTAGCTGATTGTATGATTCCTGTGCGCATCATCCACGGTGCGGGTTACAGAGCTCTTGAACGGAGTGAGAATTCGCTTTACGATGTCATTGACGCTGGGGAAGTCTTCCAGTGGTGGTTGGGCAGTACTTTTCGAGCTATGCGCCATGTTGTTGGTCGATTGGTTGTGATCGAAATGTGTTGTATCCGCCGAGGCTTGGCTCGTCGGGGTAGAGCAGATGTGTCGCGAATTCAGGGGGCTCATTAGAACCGCCTTCTCTCGACCTTCTACAATCGACGGATCTCCCCGACTTCAACATTCTTGTTCTCTTTGTCAACCACTCGTCTCGCTCGCTCTACGCTCGTGCTCACGAAAAGGAAGACTCGCCACGTCATCAACTGCTCCACTTCACGTGACCCGACCCTTTGCCGCCTTCGCTCCACTCCGGACCTACCGTGATGCTTCAACCTGGTCGTGCCCGTGTCACCCCGAACCCGACATGCCCTCGTTGACGTGGAATTGGACTCTTGGAAGTGGAAGTCATCAGTCTTCAGTCGCAAGTTACAGTTGCAAGGATCTTCCTCCCAATTCACTGGATGCTCGATTGGGCCAGATAAACGAGTTGTTGATCTGACTGTTTCTTGTATATTTCTCTTCCCTCTTCCTTTGTGTTCTCTCACTATATCTCTCTTTCTCTCTTTCGGACACTGCATTCGCGTACCACTGAACCCCACCTTTCGCGACATGGTGCATCGACCAAATTCATTTGTGTCGAAATTCCGTTGGAGATTGAGTTTGAGACGTAGGATTGAGTGGTTGAGACTACTCCTCATCGTCCTTACCCCTCTGCTTTGCTCTGGTATCCGGAGACGTTGATTATGCACGGCGCATCCGACGACACGAACCAGAGGTTTACACGTTCTTACCTTGTAAGATACGATGACGGAATCCAGTGTGTTCTCTCGGAGCTCCCGGAATATCCCACCGATTCTCGGCAGAATGCCTACGTTTCGGAGTGACCGTGGAGTCATCTGAGAACCGTTCAAAACCCTCAAAGAAGAAGAGAGAGCGTTGCCAGAGAGCGAAGAACATGGTGACCTAGATGTGACCTAGGGAGCGATACCGGCGATATTCGAGCCGCGGATGACCTCATTAATGACGTCAGCTTACCAATTGCGCCACGTGGCGCCTCAGTCGTCTCATTTCGTTCATTTTCACTCTTCTCGCTCTCAACTTTCTCAATTTTCTCGAAATTTCTCTGCTTATAACCATTCACAGACGCCTACTTCGACGTTCAAATTTGCAGATCCAACGATCCGCACGATTCGTCGAAAATGGCACCGATGAAGAAGCAGAACAAGTCCAAGTTGGGCAAGACTCCGACGGTCTCGAAGGAGAGCACTCCAACCACGCGGACGCCTTCGCCAACTGATGACCTTCTCGATGAGATCATCAAGGTCATGGACCCCTCCAACGCCGACGTGGAAAAACACGACGAGCCAATGGAAGTAATAGAAGTTGAACTGCTCGGAGAACCGATCGGGGAATACGGTCAAGTCGCCGAACATTTCGGTAAGTGTTTTTTTCAAAAAGAACAAAAGAGAGCACCATCTTATCAGAGAAATTTCAGACGAAATATCCGAAGTCCAGTTCCTCGCAACCGCTGGCAAGCCCGGAAGTGCTACGGTCAGTGCACAACGCCCCACGCTCAATTTGGCACCGTCAAGGCAGAACTCAAGCCAAGATGCTCGCCGAGGACAGACGAATGGCGCAGAGGAGAGACACGTCGGATCCGACAACTCCGTCTGCAGTCAGCCGCAAGCGGCAGCGGTCTCCGGAGATTAAGAAGAGCGCGAACAGTATCCGACAAAGTATCATTGATGAGACATGAGTATATTCCAGGCGTCATTTTCGTGCGTTCTATGCGTCTGCAACGATCACACGTCGAAACTCTGCCAACGATATGTCACAGCGTCCGCTCGTTCCGAGCGTTTGGAAGAGTTGCAGGTGTGCAGCAAGTGCTTCGCGACACACGCGGGACCATGCAAGAAGGTCGGATCGATCATGTGCGATGTCTGCCGATCGCCGCATCCGACATTCCTTTGCCGCCGAATCTTCTGAAACCCCCCTTTCATGTTCCCCCCCCCCCGTTTTATCCGCCTCTACCATGTATCATTCAATTCCCGCTTCGCTACAATAATGACATGCATCTCTTACTGCGTAACGTTAAAATAATACGCAGCCTTTGAAATGGCCGCGGCCGCATAATTCCTAGGCCACTGGCCCCGAATTCCGGCAGTAAATAAGGAGTCAATGCTCACGGCAAAACGCACAAAAATTCGAAATGACGATCGTTCTCATGATGATTGAAGAGTAAGAGTGTTTCCGATTCGAATCGGTGAGAAATGGTTCTGAATGGGAAGTAGTTGTTCCATAATGTATTGTCCAAAACAAAGGAAAGATAGAAACATCAACATTCTTCTCAATTCGAGGTTCGATCCTCTTCCTCCGACACATCACACCTCCTGTTCCGACTTCTTCGATCCCTCCTCCTCTCCCGAGTAAATCTGCTCCGATTCGCTTCCGCCGGCGCGTCGCTGCCTGTGAAGTCGACATATTTTGCGGACGCAGAAGAATCGGACAGTTTCCACTGAAACGGGGTCAATGGAAGAGAGAGAGAGAGGAGCAGCGAAAACTAACTGAACAGGGAAATAACGATAACGGCGATTACTACGGCCATGGTGGTGATTTCGACCGCTTTGTTCTTCTTCTTAGTCGCCGCCAGCATGGCCACTGCAATAAGGGCGGTGCTCTTTTGAGAGGAGGAGCATTCGGTGCTCACGTGAAATCATGACGATTTGTATGACGTAGTAGATGAAGCTGAGCACCAACATGACACCCTGCAAGAGAACCGTCAGGGGATGCGGAGAGGGACGGCGAATGCACGAGAATGAACAGAGCGATCCACATGAGACATCCGCACTCGAGACACACGAGGATGACGAGCAGCAGCTGGCTGCCGGCCAGCAGGAACACGCTCGCCTCGTAGGAGACTTCCCAGTCCTTCAGCTTTGCCACGGATCCCATCGCTTGCAGGAAGGCGGTACCGAGGATCAGAATCGATATCAGCATCGCCATGCACTTGATATCAATAAGACATTGATTGATACGGAGCGATTGTGCCGACTCACCTTGGCTCTTGTCATTGGCTGAAAGAAGGAAGTGTTTGATTTCTGGCAGAGAGCTCTGCCGGAGAATCATAATATCTCGAGATTGATAAGAGATATCAAAAAGTTGTCAACGGGAAACTTGTCGTCCTAGTTATGATCTACAAGTTTGCTGTTGCCAACTTTTTGATATCTCTTATCAATCTCGAGATATAATTATTCTCCAGCTCATAGCTCATGTGACAACGCGCTCACCTCCATTGTTCAACAGTGTTCTCAATTCGTGGCTTCTACTGTGATAAGTTGTCAAAATAAATGATAAACTGACGAGCTGATACGTTTTGATACAAAACTGGACAAGGACACGTTTATTTAATCGATCATCAATTGAGTGGAGAATGATTGGAACTTTTGCGAACAACATTTGTCACGTGCCCCCTACTCATTTGATGATCGTCTTTCTAATCAGGAATCTGTTTTTACAGGATCAGGATCTCGCGAAAGACCACGAAGAAACGGACGCGGATCAACATTGTGCTCTCGAAGCAAGATCCAAAAGTTCCTGGAAGTACCGCGTTTCTTCGAATAGAGCGGCCCCCTGCCGGAGAATCATTATATCTCGAGACTGATAAGAGATATCAAAAAGTTGTCAACAGAAAACTCGTAGATCAAAACTAGGACTACAAGTTTGCTCTTGATAACGTTCTGATATCGCTTTTCAATATCGAGATATAATGATTATCCGGGGTCATTCCGATGCCATCCGATAGTAGTAGTCGAAGAGAAACAGGAATTTTTCTCATGGCTTCATTGTTTCCAAAAAAAACATTCCGTTATGCAACAAAATCTCGACATCATTGGCCCTCATGGAAGTCCGTCGGTGCGTACAGTAATCTGCGGTCGACTCGTTGTGGTGACTGTAGTGGTGACACGTGGCACTTTCGTCCATTGGTACACTTTGAGCATTCCGTAGAAACGGGCGGCCAGAACTGAAAATGTGTCTGTGTGAGCACTGGAAATTCCGAAAGACTCACAGGCGAAATAGACAAAAGTGACGAACTCGACGAAGACTGCGGAGGCGACCATTATGAAGGTTCTTTCGTCGACGCTTTTCGCTGCCATTTTCCCGGCTTCTTTCACTGAAAACAGGGTATTATTTGGGGATAAATGGGAGAGGAGGGCTTCTCACCCACAACATATAGTGCGAGTACGTTGAAGGACACGACTTCTGGAATTAGGAAGACACCCTGCAAAGCGAGGTTTTTTGATGTTCTATTATCGTGGTGTTATCTCAAAATCGCAGTTCACAATATGAATTTGAAACGCGCGCCACGATATCTCGCAACGAAAACATTTGTAAGCGCCGAAACGTGCTGCGCCTTTAAAGTGGCGATACGGTAGTTGCGCAATTATTAATTTCACGCGTTTTCTACTCGATTTCCTCAATTTCAGCGGTCTTCGAACCGTTTTTTGCCCTTTTCAACTTTTTCTGCTCTTTATGTTTGAAAAAAGCGCGAAAAAGTGGAAAAAGACGAAATTAAAAATTGCGCAACTACCGTATCGCCGCTTTAAAGGCGCAGCACGTTTCGACGCTGACAAACTTTTTCGTTGCGAGATATCGTGGCGCGCATTTGAAATTTGAACTCCGATTTTGAGAAACAACCTCAGGATTTCGGATACCGGAAATTTTCCCGTGTTTTGGCTAGCCGGCTGCCGTACCGGAAACCGAGAAATATTTCAGGCGCGCCACGGGAAAAACGCTGGCAATCTAGGTAAAAGGTGAACTAAGGTGAACGGCGATGTGAGCATACTGTTTCTGGTTTTGGCCGGCCGGCGATTACCATTTTACCGGGAACACGGGACTTTTTCGGACACTCGAATTCCTAAAACCCCCGAAAACGCACGAGAACAATCAAGGAGATGAGCAGTGCGAGTTTGACTTCGAACAGTGTGATGAGCACAAGGACAGTGTTCAGGAGGAGGACGACGACCGCAGAAGTCCAGCCCCACCACGTCAATGTGAACAATTTGTCAGTCCACACGTCGATACAGTCCAGAATTACAAGAATTGAGAATAGAAGGCACGTGACGGTCACGACGATCTGGAAACGAGAGGATGATTGGGAGAGGAGGAAGGGAGACTGTGTACCTTTGCGATCTTGATCCGAAGGGGATTGTTCTGAAAAGGATAACGATTAGGTGACAGGTTCGGATGCTTCGACCGCACAAAGTCGGCGAATCTGGCAGCGAATAAGAGCAGAAAGAGACAGAGACAACTCACTTGGAAAATCATCGATGACGCACGTCTCTCTCTGCCGGCTCGAATGCGTTTCCCTTTCACTCTTCACACCTGTTTTATACCAAACGGTGACTCATTCCTTTGTAATCTGACAAAGTGACAGAGAGAGAAATTGTGTGTGTCTCTGGAGAAGAACGGCTTTATGAGTTTTTTTTTCTTTCTTTTGGCGCAGTTTTTCTCGGAGGGGACGTTGTAAGATGTTGTGCCATGTGATGATGATGGTTGGGTGTATTGTCTGAAGAAGAAGATTGTTTTTTTTTGTTGATTGGATAGGTGTGGAAAAGGGGAAACACTCAAAAGTGTTCTTTGTTTTGAATACACGGACGGAATTTGAATTTCGCATGCTTCGGTATCCGCTGCGTAGCGACTCAGTGATACGGAGCCATTAGATTTTTGGGATTTCGCGTGACGATTTTCGTAGGACTGTGCAAACACCATCACGTCAAAGCAGAAACTTCGCGAGACATTTGACTCAGTTACAGCAGCCAAATTGCCCCCCGATTCTCAAAAGAGCACCTAATACCTTCATTTGGAACCAAAAACCGTATTTTCTCGAAAAGAGCAGCACTCCAAACGCTGCCCCGGAGACTGATTATATCTCGAGATTGATAAGAGCTATCAAAAAGTTGTCAACAACAAATTTGTAGATCAGAACTAGGACTACAATTTTGCTGTTGACAACTTGTTGATATCTCTTATCAATCTCGAGATAAAATGGTTCTCCGGCAGAGGTGTAAGTTAGTACTTCTGTACAGTTTGTTAAAAGAGTGGAATCACATAGTACGATGCTTCATACGTACTAGAAATGACGAAATCCGTGTGCTTTTCCGTCGAAACCAAAAATATACCAGTGGCCGTCAACGACGACGACATATGACGAAGTTATGTTTCTCAACATGACTCATCCGAAATACAAAATGTATAAAAGGGAGAAGCGGAGGGCTGTACGGATGTTTGGATGTTGTCTCACTGAGATCACTTCAGAATGGTAGGCGAGAAGGTCCAGAATAGAAGAAGACGTTTCGTTTCAGATACTCACCAGTTGTACACTCCGTTTTGCAAAGGTACGAGTCCTTGATTCCCCCTTGTTAGTTCCTCTGTCGGTTCCAGATAATTGCCATTGGAATCACAGTGCTCTCCCTGTTGGGAATCGGATACGCCTTCGTGCAAGAGAACCAACTCGACACTCAGGCCAAGATCGCCGCCATTTGCATCGCCGCATTCGAGATCTTCCTCATTTTTGCCGTTCTCTTCGAGTTCCGCATCCCGCTGATCGCATGTCTTTTCGTCTTGGTGAGTAGTTTTACGCGAGGGATTTCACTAGCATTTTGCACACTCATTATCTTTGTATTATCTCAAAATTAGAGTTCAAAAGAAGAATTTGAAACTGGCGCCACGATATCTCGCAACGAAAACATTTGTCAGCGCCGAAGCGACGATACGGTAGTTGTGCAATTATTAATTTCACGCTTTTTCTACTCGATTTCCTCGATTTCAGTGGTTTTCCAACCATTTTTCAAGAAAAATACGTTTTTTCTGATTTTTTACCGGAAAAACCGCTGAAACTGAGGAAATCGAGTGGAAAAAGACGAAAGTAATTATTGCGCAACTACCGTATCGCCGCTTTAAAGGCGCAGCACGTTTCGGCGCTGACAAATTATTTCGTTGCGAGATATCGTGACGGGAGTTTGAAATTACTATTTTGAACTCCGTTTTGAGATAATACAATGATAATAGACAAGACGGAAGTTTCGCTGAAGCCTCCTAGTTTGAATTTCCGCGCCAAAATGTGGAAATGATTAGAGATAAGAGAGCGCAGACAGTTAGTCACAATTCTGTCGGAAAATGAGATTTTTGAGGTAATTTTTCAGACAATTTCACACAAATTTACTTTTTTTTCTTAAAAATTTCTCACGTCGCCTTCAGATTTTGCCACAACCTCGAAAATTTGGATTCAAACTTTGGGTGCGAACTTTGGAAACCGCGGGAATTCAAACAAACCTCACATCTTCAAAGCTTCTGTGACATTTGCGAAATAGTGTGCGTCGTGGAGAGACGCTGAGAAATAACATTTGGTGTCTACTAGAAATAGGGATTGTGACGCATAGAAACAGTTGCGAAAGCGTCTATGAACGAGGGGCTAACTGATTTGGTTTTCGAATTTAACACTGAAAACGTGCTCCATCGAACTCTGACTTTTTCTCATGATACATATTGCGCGAGTAGCGCAATTCTTCGAATAGAGCTGCATCACAAACGCTGCCGTAGAATCCCTATATATCGAGATTGATAAGAGATATCAAAAAGTTGTCAACAGGAAACTTGTAGATCATAAGTAGGACTACAAGTTTGCTGTTGATAACTTTTTGATATCTCTTATCAATCTCGAGATGTACTGATTCTCCGGCAGCGTGTCCTAATTTCCCGATTCAGATAGCGATGATTTCCATCGCCTCCATCTACGCGAACATTATCGTCTTGGAATTTGCAGGTCTCTCTCTCTCACTCCTTTTCCCCATTTTCTCCCATTTTTCCAGTCACCGCCCAATCGCATTACTCCCAACTGAACATCCAAACCGAGGAGCAGGCATTCTGGGCGGCCGCAGTGCTTGAGGCTTTCTTGCTGTGCGGCATCTTGAGTGAGTCCATTCGAAGGATCTATTCCTCCTAAATCCCCCGCTTTCAGTCCATCTCATCCGCTACTGCTGCGTTCTGTTCGTCTACCGTTGGACGACGATGACACGTGTCACTGTGAAGAACGGAAAGCCGCGGATCACGGTGCACGCTGGACATCTACCGTGAAAATGTCTTGGAATAAAGTTTGGATTTCGATTTTTAATAAATTTGCATATTTTAAAAATGAATTTCGGTTGAATCTGCGAAAATCGGGGTTTCCGATATGTAGTTCTATCGGATGCCATCGAAATGCAACCGAGAAGAGCTCTGTCGGAGAATCATTATATCTTGAGATTGATAGGAGATATCAAATAGTTGTCAACAGAACATTTGTAGTCCTAGTAATGGTCTACAAGTTTGCTGTTGACAACTTTTTGATATTTCTTATCAATCTCGAGTTATATTGATTCTCCGACAGAGCTCTCCTCAGTGGCGGGGCCATTTCGATGGCATCCGATAGTATAAGAATTGAAAATAGTAGTCAATTCACGTACTTTCTCTAAACACCAGAGTTCACGACAATTCTGTGAGCGCTGAAGTTTACGCCACTTTGAGAAGCATCACAATTCACGACATTTCTGCAAACACAGTGCACCGGTTTCTACAGTAACTAGATGAAAGTCGTTCTATGAAAGCATCACAATTCACGACATTTTTACAGTAACCTGGTGTTCAGGTATTTCACAACCGCAGGACTCCACGACTTTTCTGCGAGCACCGTGAATCTATTTCTACAGTAACATTGCTACAGTAATCTTCATGTCTCTTCTGCAAACACCATATTTCACGGCAATACGGGGCGAAACTGGACACACTTTGAAGTAACCTGGCTCAACAAAAGTTCCGTAAACACCAGAGTTCACGACGTTTCTGCAAACACCGAGGACTTTCTTCTACAGTAATTTGTCTGACTCTGCGGACACCGAATCTCACGCCAAATTGCACATTTCTAGGAAACCCCCTCGATCTCCCGGTTTCCTTCTTCGTCCCGTGGTGACAAAGAACCGGATGCATTTTTCCAGTTTCCCTCTCTTTTTCTCTCTCAGTTTCCACTTGAAAATGGAAAAGACAAACATTCGGAGGGGGGGCCTCGTTGTGTCCCTAAACACGTCCTTTAAAGAAAACAATTTTCGGATTATTTCACCAATATTCCCCCCTTCCACCCATGTTTTTGTTTCTTTCCGTCGTCGTTTTCAGGTACAGTACCACCTGAAAAGACCTTGAGAGGCGGGGGAGAAGGGGAACATTTGCAACACGGTAAACACGCGAAATCACATGAATGTCGCGGTGACGTGGCAGCATTGTTTGGGCCGATGAAAGGCGCGTTTTTGTCAAATGAGGTGTGACGGGAGATGGGGCAGCGATGGGGCGAGGAGGGGCACGAGGGATGGTTTCTGATGTCGGTTTGGAGACGTCGTTGACTTCGGAAAACTGTTTTTGAGGTGTGCACTAGGAATGCGTCAACGATCAGAAAGTATCGAGAAGTGCGTCAAGAGCAAACAAGGCTGCCGTGAGGGTTGATGATCCACGATTTTGGATCGAATCGACAATTGATCTCGAGCAAAAGAATAGAGCCTGCCGGAAATCTACCGTAATCTGACGAAAATGTCATATATTTGCAAGCATTGAAGTTCACGACAGTTCTGTGGACACCGTGAAATCTAAACTACAGTAACCAGGTCTTCAATCAAACATCTAGAGCTCCACACGTCACTTCCCCCAAACACCAGAGTTCACGACGGTTCTGCATGCATCGCACTTGACGCAATGTCCGCAAACACTGTGCACCCATTTCCACAGGAATCTGGATTCATCTCAGACCCGCAAGCATCAGAGTTCACTTGAATCCTGATGCGTTTGGGGAAACACTGTTTGGGTCTGCTAGTCTACCATTTTTTTAAATTCACTATGTGGGTCTGCTACGTCACTATTTGGGTTTGTTAAGTAATCATTTGGGTCTGCTAGCTTACTATTTGGGTCTGCTAGGTCACCATGTGGGTCTGCTGATTCACTACTTGGGTCTGCTAGGTAACCATGTGGATCTACCAGGTAATCATTTGGGTCTGCTAGTCTATCATTTGAGCCTGCCAATTCACTATTTGGGTCTGCTAGGTCACCATGAGGGTCTGCTAAACCCATGCAGCTCAATTTCTCTGACGTCACCCCGCCGTCTCTTCCCCCTGTGTCCACTCCACGAACTAGCCCTTTTCAAGGGTCACGACCTCTCTCTCTCTCGCCCGCCCTGTCTTTGCCCACTTCTTCTTCTTCAACACAATCGGTCGGTTCCGTTTTGTCTGCGTCTCCACCACTTCACACACACTCTCTCTCTCTCTCCGACGTCTTCTTTTTGCCGCGAAGAACGGGTTTTTGCGGCGGCGGGCGACTGTGTAAGCGCGCGATTCGAAATTGGCGCCCTTTTTTTCGATCGCTGCCTCATCATCATCATCGAATCGAATCGAATCGACGTCCAAACAATGTGTCTGTTTCCATATATTTCTGCTGCCCCCATCCGGCCGCCCGTGTTTGTTGGATATTCGACGGACAGTCGTGTTCCCCCCCGTTTCCCGCACTTTCCGTCCGTTTTCCACTCGTTTTCTGGCCATTTCCGATGATCGTTTTGAGTGTTTTCTAGACTGTTTACGTGGAAAACTCAGTTTGAAAATAGATGAGGTTCTGGAGGATTCTGAATGTCTCTTGTTGATCCTATGCGATTCTAACCATGGCTGGAGCATTTCATCGCTTTTATTGATTGATCTGATTGTCAGAAGACGATGGAGTATAAACGGTACATTTTACAGCTTCATCAAAAATTAGGAGATAGGGTCTCCGTTTGTTCATTCTTTTATCGATCCGCACCTTTGAGTCCCTACTTATCCGATTGGGTTGATTTCTGGCCTCGGTTAAGTTTGACGGCTTCCGAAGCACATTCCGACTTGATCAGTTCCTATTTAGCTGAATCATCTGTTTCGTTTGTACGTCATCGTTAAATCAACACATCACAGCTCCTTGAGATCCCTATTTGAGTTTGCAAGTGGACGTGGTCTTACCACTCCTTAAACCTTCAAAGTGGTCTAACTCTCCGATCAACATTTTCCAGTTTGGAGGAACTATCTGCACTGGCCGAAGAGTTGTTCCGTAAGTTCCTTGATTCCTAGACATGGAGACAATGCTTGAGGAGTACCTTTCAAGAAATGCTCTTGACTCTCCAGAGCACACACGTTTCACGAGTGAGTGTGTGATGGGCACTGGAGCTGTTTGAGAAGACGTTTCTGATCAATTTGTGCAGTTTGGCAAAAAGATTTCAAGTAGTGTCTCTATTTTATCAATTGTGAGATTCAGAGAAAATCTTTGGACCTCCCTGGCTTATCCAGATACTTTCAGTTTGCGAAGATCATCTGGTGAGTTCCAAATTCACCTAGGTTTCAAGAAAATGAGTGAATTGACCATATTCATTTCCATCGGTTATCCAGCCCTTTCTTCAGCACCTAATGATCGATTTTCGAAATTTTTTCAATGGTCTATGATAATTTTAGTATATTGATGGATTTGAAGTGTTGAAGTTCCAGCGCTTCTCATTAGTATCAGATGATACCAGTTGGTTATCACTATCAGATACCTTATCAGGGATAGTCCGTTCGAGATTCCACTTCATTGTGATGTAGACTAAAATTCAAGTCTGCGTGAAAAACCACGAAGATGGCAATTTTCGGCATTGGAACGCGCTTTCATCTTCGACTAAAGTCCTGAACACAATCAAAACACCCCTGCCAATCCACTTCATTCTTTGTCCGATGATGGATCATTTCCTCTGTCTCCAACGACTAAAAATGCGTCAAAACCTAGAGTACAGTACAGTATCCATCCGAGAGTGACCACATAAACTTTCAGCAGTCAATGACAGGGGGGCACCCCCAACCAAAACCGGTAATTTCGCGACGGCTGCCAACAGTTCTCATCCAATTTACGCATTCCTAATCAAATCACACAGCGCGCGACCTTTAGTCTGATTGACTTGGCAGACTGAATTACTGTTGGCCCACAGAGAGAAAGACGTCTACGAGAACTGTTCAAGCAGAAAGTTCAAGAGAAATGACCCTGGGAAGATTGAACCTGCCACCTCAAAAGCTCCGGATTCAAAAACGAGCGCGCACACCACTGCGCCACACACACCAACGGCTGTCGACCAACTCGGTGCCTATATGTCGTCGCGGATTGCCGCTCTCTGCGCGAAATTTTCCCTATGGAAATTTTTCAAAAAAAAACCGTTCAATGATTAGTGTTCGCTTAGATCCCAAAAGATGCGAATCACCGAAGAACCAGCTTCCTCCTCCGACCACACACTCTAGCCTTCGCTCATTTATTCGCCGAAAATCACGTCTCTCTCTCCCAATTTTCCGCGATTGCAATTTCCTTCAACAACTTATCGATTTCTCTCTCTCTCTCTTTCTTTTTGAAGTATTTTATAATTGAGCGAATTCAGTGTCATATGATCGTCCAAAAAGGCGGCGACCTTGAAGAAGAACCCCTTCCGCCCAAAAATACGTCATTTTTTCGGCGATTTTTCTCGAATTTTCTTGTATCGCCATTCGTCAAATTGTTGATTTTTCGTGTTTTTCTTTGCATTTTGATGTTTAGTTCTTCCGCCAATCACCTGAATAATCAAGACGGTCAATCTCTGTTTGGAGTCTATTTGAGGAACATCTGAGGACTTGTTGTGTTTGACAGACAGGAAATTAGATCTGATGTTTCAGATAATTTTTTTTCATTTGTTTTCTAATGAAATTAGGTGAGATAGATGTGGAGATTTTTATCTTGATTGAAGTGGACGGACGGCTATTTTTAGTGAACATTGGGACAGTTTTTCGGCCTTGAGGTGAATCGAGACGTCTGGAGCTCTAGGTGATAAGACTATCAGTCAGAGAATCAATGATTTTTTACCAAACATTTTGTCTCGTTTTTGGCTTTTCGCGCCGCGCAGCGAGCTCTTCATTAGCCGAAGAAGCTGCTATTGTCGGTGATCGCATGGCGCAGTGCGAGAGCGCTCCATTTTGAATTTCATGGTGGAGGTTCGATTCCTCCCAGTGGCAAATGTGTTTTTCTCGAGCTCCTGTTGCACCTGGCGATCGCGAAATATTAAATAGAGTTCCACTGAACTCTTGTTTTCGAAACGTCACCAGGCAAAGATCTCTTCCAAAACCTAATGAGGACAAAAGGTAGATCATTCTAACTTCAAGGTTTCCATGCTAAAAAACAGAGTAAGGAAAACGAAGTTAAGTTGTGTAAAGTTATCATCAATCAATTTCGCCAATTGGTCATCGTTCCGTGACCCCCGCAGAGAGAAGGAGGTTTACACTCTTCTTCTTCTTCTTCTTCCAATTTCAAGTTTTGCCCCCCCCCCTATTCTCTCTTTTTGATTGTTTCTGCGAATCAGTGATAAGTGATATCAGCCGTTCTTTGACCTATATCCGAAAGCGGAAAGCAAAACAAAGTGTGATCTCAGATCAACGGAATCATTACCCGTGAGACGTCGGCTGCTTAGTTTTGCCGAAAAACCGGAAATTCCAGAGATGCTCCAAATATTGACAAACCGCCCGGGGGTGACTCCGCCCCTTTCCAGTAAGCCATTCTGAAATGGAGAGAGAGAGAGAGAAGAGACGCAGAGAGACACTGTCTTCTTTGTGATAAGCCCCGCCCCCTTTCGCCCCTTCGACTGACCCCTTCGCATTCTCGACGACGCGGCAGCAGCATTCGGCCTTCTCTTCTTTTTTCATTTCCCTTTCCATCATCTCTTCATCCCCCCTCGGAATCATCAACATCTTCTCTTTGTCACATCGAACCTCCGCCGCCGGAGATCATTTGTTTCGGCGGTTTCGACGGTTTCGGAGACTTGACAGCTGAAAATTTGTCAAAATGATGCCGACGTGGGGCTTTCAGCAGCAACAGAAGCAGCGGGGGGTCTTTGTGTTTTCGAGGTGAGAGAGGGGATTACTGTAGATTACACGGATGAAGATGGATGAAGATGGGCGGAATTGTGGTTCAGATACCGTAATAGAGCCTCACGCTGATGGAGAATCATTATATCTCGAGATTGATGAGAGATATGAAAAAGTTGTCAACAGAAAAAATGTAGATCAATACTAGGGCTACAAGTTTGCTGTTGACAACTTTCTGATATCTCCTATCAATCTCGAGATATGATACTTCTCCGGCAACGTTTTGAGTGTGGGGCTCTAGACGGCATCCGTTACACTAGAAAGATCATAAGAGTAAATTTTTAGCTCATTTAGAAGCAGTTTTAGGTAGATCATAGTGCTAAAAGCCAAAAAGACACATGGAAATGAGCCGTTAAGCGAGGAAGTTCAGTTATTCTCGAGATCCCTAAAACATCCTCAAATTCCCATTTCGAGTGCTGCTGGGGCACCTTTGGTGTTTCCCAGAGTTCCCAGAACCGTCTCGAACACCCTGTCAAATACACAGTGTAGTTTTGACCGGTCAAGATCACCGAAATCGATCTTTGATCTCAGCCATTCAGTTGCAATGATCTCTGAATCAGACCCCACCCAATTTTCCAAACGGATCTTCTCAGAAGTCCATCGAAACTCTTAGCATCGACTGGTTCCGTCACTCTTGACCAGCTGATCCTCGCCAATTGAGAAGGGATTAGCTGTGTGTGTGTGGTTGACTTATTCACCGCCATCATCATATGATCGTTTTTCACTGACTGAAAGGTTTTGAAAAAAGAGTGATGAGAATGGAAGATGGGGTCGAAGAGGGGTGGAGCCAGAAAGACGGAGCTCTCGGCAAGACACCCGGAGTTCCAGCTGCCGACCGTCCTTCAAGTGAAACATGACTGATATCATCCTGAATTAGGGAGAAACAGTCTGGTTAACTGGAAAGAAGGAACAGTTGGAGCAGGTGCTCGTGTGACTGTGATCCGAGAAGGCCAGAGCCATTTGTTTCCAAGGGGTTCGCTGGAATTGACGATTTCCGTTTAGGTATCTGATCCTATTCATGTGTTCAATTGATAGTCCAATCCTTATCAATTAGTCATGATGAGTCATCTAAACTACCGCATTTCTTCGACTAGAAGCCCACACTCGAAACGTTGCTCCGGAGAATGATCATATTTCGAGATTGATAAGAGATATCAAAAAGTTGTCAACGGCAAACTTGTAGTCCTAGTTTTGATCTACAAGTTTTCTGTTGACAACTTTTTCATATCTTTTATCAATCTCGAGATATAATGATTCACCGGCAGAGCTCTTAAACAACTGATCCTTAAACTCAGAATTTCACCGCCACCTGACCAGGTGATAACATGGCCATCTGATCTTATCACTACTTCTTATCACAGTCGTTGAATAGCTGAACCCTTCCAGCACACCACGTTCAAGGCCTTTCGAAATGCCAAGAACACCCCGCAATCCTTCTCGATCACTCCACTCAGCTGACTGACCATTTGAAGGGGGGACAATGATCCTCCTCCGCCTCCTCGAATAACCTTGACACAAACCACAATAGCCCCTCCTCCTCTTTTCAACCATTTCGAAAAGAGAGTGGAACCGTCTGAAGGTCTTCTTCTCCCGGCCCTTTCGACTGTTTTCTTACGGTGTCCTCCCCCTTCTCTGGACTCTTATCGATAGGAGGAGTACCCCTCTGATAACCGGTTGTTGCAACACAAATCACCTGATAATGACCAGTTGATATCCAAAGTGTCAGAAACCAAACACCTCCTCATACTTTGACCCCCCCCCCCCTTCTCGGAATTATCACCTGATCATTCAGGCCCCCATGACGTCATCTGAGTGTTCTCCTACAGTACCCCCCCCCCCCGGGTAAGGCGGAAGATAAGAAGTTTATGTTGTTGTGTGTTGTTTCTTTTTGAAAACCAGTTCCTGTGTGTGTGTACTTGTACCTTCAATACCACCGTCCCCCACCGATTTTTGGACATTAAGAGTGTTTTGGTGGCTGGGTGGGACGGACGGAAGGCGTCGGGAAAACATGTGAATAGGGTAGTACTTGAAGAGTAACTGGATACGGTAGGAGTGGTGATCATCTCGATTTGTTTTCCGAATTTTCCGAGCGAGCGATGTGTGTTGCCGAGGAAACATTGAACAAACTTTTGAAATTACGCCAGTGAAGAGTGATTCGAAAATGCGCTAAGCTCTGATTTCCTGGCTCAGCGAGATCACGCCAGCCAGCTTCTAGAAAGCACGGAAAACGCGCCAACAAAAGTTCTTGAGAACCTACGAGAATCGCGTCAGCACTCCTGCTTAGCGGCTCCTGAGCAACTTTCCAGTGCACCAGAAACGCGTCAACGATGCTCGAGGTCACTGATATTGCGTCAGCATCTGCTTAGGCTTAGACAACTTGCACCAGAAACGCGTCAACACCAATCCTCAGATCATCGTTCTCTTTGGACACTGAACATGCGCCAGCACTTGTCTAGCTCTAGACAACTTTTCAGGGCACCAGAAACGCGTCAACGATTCTGGAGGTCACTGATAATGCGTCAGCACAACAATGTAGCCTCTGATCTGATCCAAAAGTTCACTTTTTCTCCGTTTTCCGCGTCGCCCCCTCTCCCTCGCGCGCGCGCGCCCAATGCTCGCCGGATCGTGATGTGTCGAACCTGTCAAAAAGAAGCTTGCTCCTCTCGCTCTCTCCGTCTCTTCACTCTGCACACTCTCTTTCGTCGCGTGCTCTTTTTGCTCCTCCGGCTCCGAGTTGATCCCATCAAATGTTTCGGTTTTGCAGATGACCAAACTAGGCGCGCAGCCCGGTGTTCACGGAGGTGAGGACGTCGAGAAGGAGGCGATCAAGATCGATCCGAAGGTGAGTGTTCTGTCTCTCGGATACTTTCAATCGTTGGCGCTTGCAGGTGTTCACCGTCCTCCAGCCAACTATCATCCCAATGCCGGCGCCACCGGCGAAACCGCACGCGGCGGCGTTCAACGCGATGCGCGCGTGCCTCAACTGCCTCTTCTTCGTCACTTGTCTCGTCGTCGTCACCCTTCTCGGCCTCTACTTCCTCGCCGCCACGCCGGAGATCTTCAAAAAAATCGACACCTCCTCCCTGGATAAACCACAAATGGAGGCGTTGATCTCGGCGAAGCAGGTGGAAGGATCGTCGGAGAAGGCGGCGCAGGACAACGGAATCGTCGCCATTCCGCTGGCTCGTGTCGTCGTCGTCGAGGACATTTCGAACAATGACGGAGGACAGAAGAAGACGGTGGTCGATGGTTCGGTGGAGGAGAAGTCGACGACCAACCTCGACCGACCACTCCATCCCGACGAGATCGAGCAGTACCGAATGATGGAGGCCCGACAGCAGTACCAGCGTATGATGGAGGAGCAGGCGTACGTGCAGCAGATGATGGCGATGCGGATGATGCGGATGCGACGTCTTCAGGCGGCCTACTATCAGCAGCAGCAGATGAAGATGGCCTACTTCCAGCAGCAACAGCAGATGCAGGAGGAGGCCGTCCGTCAGCAGTGGGCCGAGCGTGCTCGCTACGAGGAGGATCAGCAGCAGCGGCGGCAGTGGGAGGCTCAGCAGGCGTTCGCTCAGCAGCAACAGAGAGCGCAGGCGTTCTGGCAGCAGCACCAAATCGAGATGCAGGCTCAGGCTCAGCAGGCCCATGCTCAGATGATCCAGCAGCAACAGCAACAGCAGCAGCCACAATTCATGCCAAGAGCCCAATGGCAGAGACCGTCCGTCTGGCAGCAGCCACCACAGCAGTTCTTCTTCCCACAACAGCAGCCTCAGCAGCACCAACAGCAGCAGTCGCAAGAGCAGATGCCAGAGCCATTCTTCCAGCCGGCGCCCCAGCCGTCCGTGCACGACAGAATCTACGAGGAGCTGCAGAAGAAGTCGCAGAACATTCCAGTCAACGCGCCGACTCGCCAGATCTGGACCGCGATCACGCCCACGCCGGCGCCAGAAGAGCCCGCGACCGAAGCGGCTCCGATGAACACGGCGAGAGTGACGCTGACGACGACGCCGTCGCCTGCCGAGATCTCGGACACCATCCTCAAGGACATCTTCTCCGCTTTCGACGAGCAGAAGAACTCGGAGGTGAGTGGATTGTATTCGCTGTGTAGCGACTCAATGATACAGAGTCATATTCGGAAGGGTGTCAAAATGTGACGAAAATGACCAAAATCTCTTTTATGTCGTCAAATCGGGTGCTTCTGTGTGCACTTTGTCGTGACGGTGTATGCACCGTTCGTGTCGTGACGTGTATGAAACTTCATGAAACTTCCGACTTCGCGTGACGATTCCCGTGGGCTGTGCAAACACAGTCACGTCAAAATGCACACTTTCATAAGATGAAGAGTTTCGGAAGGCGTTTGATACTCAGTTACAGCAGCCAAATTATGTTCATCCGTGAAATAACAGAACCGTTCTTCAGGCAGCCAGCAAGGAGTTGACTTCGACGACCGAGAGGCCAATCATCGAGGGCGACGGCGCCATCGTCATCGAGGACAGCTTCCCGAGAATCGAGGAACGCACCACGACCCCCGAACCGATCCAGGAGGACTCTGACGAGGAGATCGAGACGTCGTCGTCGACTTCTGGAGACCACGAGAAGGAGTTGGATCCGTTCGCCGCCGTGCTCAAATTCTTCGAGAACAACCCGCCACGCAGCGTTTTGTCCGTCTCCGCCGAGACGTCGAGCAGCACCGAGAAGCCGCTTATCATCTGAGCAATGAGCACTTTCTTGATTGTTATACAATTCGTTTGCCCCACTTCTCATCTTCCCCCCATCCCCCGAATCTTTACGCGTGCAGGTTTGTAAATAAATTTATTCGCTGTTAGAAGACGTGGCATCATCTGGAATCGCCTCAGAAGACGTCTGGCTCTGTCTCCCTGTGATCTACTTGTGAGAAAGCATGCAAAATGATGCTAAGATTCGAAAGAAAACGTGACGTCCACGTGAGATTGAAACTCTGGCGGTGCTGACCTCTGAAACGTTACCTTCTCTTAAAAAATCAGTCATTATAATTATTTTTTTTCTATTTTCCTTTTCTCCAATCTCAATCGTTATTCGTTTTTCTCAACGCGCCGCGCATTCTGGATCACTGTCTCCGTCAGTGTTTTTGATAGAAAAAACCAAAGAGACGACACGAAATATTATCGATGTATTATCACGTCTGCTTACCGTAGTGAAAAATGCGGAAGCGAGTAATTTCGCAATAACCGAAATTTGCGGAACGAAACGCGGGAATACCGACAGCCCCCGTCAAAAACCAATGTAATATTCGGAATCAGCGACTTTTTTACTAGGGGAATGGAGTATTTTGAACGAAAAATAATGCAAAAATTTTTTTTCATTTTTTGCCAGTATTGCGAAATTTTTTTTCTGTTATTTCGATTATTTACATTTGGATTCATTTTGTGTCTGCCTTGTAGTTCGAGAAGCGCTGGTTACGAATATAAACCGAACTCTCGAAATGATTCGCTAGTTTTCCCCAATTTCAGCAAATGACTTTTTCGGCGACGAATCGTGCCATTTTTTTGAACTTTCTTATTTTGCAAACATTTGTATGCAAGTTCTGGTTGCTTGGTGGCAAAAAATTCGCTGATTCCGAATATGAACTTGAATTTTCACAAAAACCGCGCCTTTTCCCGTTTTCGGCTACTTTAGCTTCCTGCTGGTAAATAGGGCTACTGTAGACGTGACAATTCTGCACGGTGTTTGCGGATTCGCATACCGTACTGCTTTTACTAATTTCCGCACTTGAACAGGCGTGATTATCTCAAAATCAGAGTTCAAAATAAGAATTTCAAACGCGCGCCACGATTTCTTGCAACGAAACAATTTGTCAGCGCCGAAACGTGCTGCGCCTTTAAAGCGGCGATACGGTAGTTGCGCAATAATTAATTTTGACTTTTTCCACTCGATTTCCTCTTTTCCGGTAAAAAAGCACAAACAAGTGGAAAAAACCGTTGAAATTGAGTAAATCGAGTGGAAAACGACGAAATTAGTCATTGCGCATCTACCGTATCGTCGCTTTAAAGGCGCAGCACGTTTCGGCGCAGACAAATTGCTTCGTTGAGCTTTTGGAACATCACGCTTTCGTCTGGCGTCTCTCGGTCGACACACTCTCTCGCCGTCCAAATAATTTCTGAAATTTCTTCGCTCACCGATTTTTGGCGGCGACTTTTCGGATGAAATGTGGAAAATGGAACGAATATCTTTTTTTCGCGGGTTTTTTCAATTTCCGATCTAGGAGGCTGCCGGCATTAGAAGATGGGGGTGCACCCAGGGTGTTCTCTCATTCGTTTTCCCACATTCGTCCATTATTAATTTTCTTATGTATTTCATTCGTTCAGGTAATTCAAAATGCTCTCCCGCTTCGCCTCGACAGCTCTCACTCGGTCCGCCACGAATGCACTCGCGAGCTCCCGTCAGCTTTCTTTTGGTGAGTGTCCGCATTTCAGCAAAAAGAGAGAGTGTTCAAAGAGTGGGAACTCACAGTGAAACTGAACCGATTTTCGCGAAATCCAGTTGTTCTTCAGTAATGTCTCCGGGGATATTATGTGAAATTCCTTCAAAACAGCGCCATATCGTCAATGTTTTGTGGAAGTATGCTCTATCGGAAAATAATTATCCGTCTTTCAAAAGTTGAAACTTCTGCGCCGACCGCGACGCAGCCGCGACGCGGCCGAATATGCGTTCTCTCGCCACGAAAACGGCTTTTTCGACGAAAAGTACGGTAGAAAAGCCGGCAATAACCGAAATTTGCGGGAATACCGACAGCCCCCGTCAAAAACCAATGTGATAATCGGAATCAGCGACCATTTTTAATTACTGGGCGGCGAATAGAGTATTTTGAACGAAAAAAATAATAATAAAAAATACCAATTTTTTTGCCAGAGGTAAATATTGCGAAATTTTTTCTCCGTTGTTTCGATCACAACTGCATTCAATTTGTGTCTGCCGAGAAGCGCTGGCTACGATTATCTATCGAACTTTTTACATGATCCACTAGTTTTGTCGAAATTAATTCGGCCAATTCGTCGTCGAATCGATCCTTTTTTTGTTTGAAATCTCTAATTTCGCTAAAATTGGTGTGCATGTTCTGGTTGCTCGGTGACAAATTCGCTGGTTCTGAATGTTTGATTTTCACAAAAATAGACCACTGTAGGTGTGAAACTTCTGCACGGTGTTTGCGGATTCGCGTACCGTACTGCATTTACTAACTGCCGCTCTTTAACAGGCTAATTTGCAGAGCCATACGAATGTTTTGCAGATCTGACTGACACGCAGAAGGAGATCCAAGCGGCCGCTCTCAAATTCTCGAAGGATGTTCTCGTACCGAATGCGTCGAAGTTCGACGAAAGCGGCGAGTTCCCGTGGGAAATCGTCCGCCAGGCTCACAGCCTCGGACTCATGAACCCACAGATTCCCGAGAAGTACGGCGGTCCGGGAATGTCGACCGTCGAGACCGTGCTCATCGCCGAAGCGCTCTCCTACGGATGCACTGGCCTTCAGCTCGCCATCATGGGTCCCTCGCTCGCCATTGCTCCCGTTTACATTGCGGGAAGCGAAGAGCAGAAGAAGAAATATCTGGGAGCCCTGGCCGCCGAGCCGATCATCGCTTCCTACTGCGTCACCGAGCCGGGAGCTGGATCGGATGTGAATGGGGTGAAGACAAAGTGCGAGAAGAAAGGCGACGAGTACGTTCTCAACGGATCAAAGGCGTGGATCACTGGCGGAGGACACGCCAAGTGGTTCTTCGTCCTCGCGCGTTCCGATCCCGATCCGAAGGCGTCGGCCGGAAAGGCGTTCACTGCGTTCATCGTCGACGGAGACACGCCTGGAATCAGCAGAGGGAAGAAGGAGAAGAACATGGGACAGCGGTGCTCGGACACGAGAACCATCACCTTCGAAGACGTCCGCGTGCCCGCCGAGAACGTGTTGGGAGCCCCGGGGGCTGGATTCAAGGTGGCGATGGCAGCCTTCGATATGACGCGTCCCGGAGTCGCCGCAGGAGCTCTCGGCCTCTCGTGGAGGTGTCTCGACGAGTCGTCGAAGTATGCTCTTCAACGCAAGGCCTTCGGAACCGAGATCGCCAATGTAAGTGTCGTTCGAGAAGTCATTATTGATTCGATTCCCATTTCAGTTGCAAGCGGTGCAGTTTATGCTTGCCGATATGGCTGTAAACCTGGAATTGGCGCGTTTGATGACGTACAAATCGGCCGCCGACGTCGACAACAGAGTCAGCTCCTCGTACAGCGCCTCGATCGCCAAGTGCTTCGCCTCAGACACTGCCAACGCGGCGGCTAGCAACGCTGTTCAGGTGAGCCGTTCCATTTGACAGTGGACGAAAGTGATTTAGATCTTCGGAGGAAACGGTTTCAACTCGGAGTACCCGGTGGAGAAGTTGATGCGTGACGCGAAGATCTATCAGATCTACGAGGGAACATCGCAGATTCAACGCATCGTCATCGCCCGAATGCTCCTCGGACAGGTCGCTCAGAACGGAACGAGCAGATTTTGATATCGAGATTTGAGGCACTGAGAAGAGTACAATTATGGGTATCATATCGTTGTTTTCGAAATGAATTGCGTTTTCGGTGTTATTTTGGAGCATTGTACTCGATTCAAGGGATTCGAGGGAAACTCGGAGCAACTTCTCTAGATTTGGACGAGAAAGAGTTTTCTAGGCCACCGACAGTTTCTCGGGTTACTGTGGAAAAGTTTTGAACACGTTCAGCCGTTTTTCTGGGTGTTACTGGTGTCGATCCATTCTCTTATCGTGCTTAATCTGTTTTATTGCAAAATCCGAATGTAAATCGGCCCGAGAATGACCAAGGGTTACGGTAACAAACGTTCAGCTGTGTGTTATTCGTTTCGAGACCACCGGCGGCCGACAAAAACATGTTTCTCGTCAAAATCGTCATTCCGAATGTGTTCCAAATTGTATTTAGTACCTGTCAGTAAGTAGAGATTTTGTAGATTCTGTTCTTCATTCAGCTTGATAAAATTGGAAATTTGGCTCGACATGGTTCTATTTGTCTTGGAGCACAGCACCAAAAAGTAGGAAAAGCATAAGATTTCGAAAACACGTGTCATTCAGTCGAAAAGCAATCAATCAATCCTCCTGCTCCCAATCCTTGGAATCCACCCTGACGGTCAGCGAATTGTTGGATTCTTTCCAGAAGTTTAACTCTGCGAACGGTCCCATCGCCAGAGTATAATAGCACTCTCTTCCCTCCGTTTCTCTCTTCTTCGTCTCCAATTTCCTCGCCAATTTCTCCACTTTGTCATCTTCGAAACTGCGCAGACACAGTGTGTAGCCAGACGGTCTTCCGTGCCGCACAATCTCTCTACAGTAACCCTCAACGACTTCGGGTTCCACGTGGCAAAACAGTTCGACGAGTCGGCAATTGAGACTCATCAGTTGGTCGTTTCTCAGTTTCCGAGTTCCACGCCATTGGAAGTGTTGGGCGTTGATGATCTGAAATGTCGAGAATTAGAAGAGGAATGGAAGAGAGAGAGAGAGAGAGAGAGAGAGAGAGAGAGAGAGAGAGAGAGAGAGAGAGAGAGAGAGAGAGAGAGAGAGAGAGAGAGAGAGAGAGAGAGAGAGAGAGAGACAGAGACAGAGAGAGAGAGAGAGAGAGAGAACTGACTGTAGTGTCCTGGAGCATGTTCTGCCACTCTGTGCGGACGATTCTCGGAGGGATTCTACTCGGAAACCACGTGGCAACTGAAGCATCGGGTTGGCACCAGAGGAGGAGCGTTTCCACGCGGATTGATCTACAGTTTTGAATGCACACGGGGCTCTCCTGGAAATGAATTTGTATTCAGATTCGATTTCAAAATTGAAATAAATGCTCATCACTTTCATTGAAAACGTCACTTTGAATCTCGTCAATTACGTAGCCGAGCGTGAAAAATGATAAAAACTGTTATCGAGAAGTACATTTTCCAACTATTTTTCAGATTAGCAAGTGCGCTCTACCGCACAACAATTCTTGGAATTATGATAAGCAGGTTTTTGGCAATAGAGCGCGTTTTTGATTGTACTTTTGTGTTCAAGTTATGGATGGAACTTCGAACACTTTGTCAGCCCATTTTTTCGATATATTTCAATATTCAAAACATTTTTCTTTTTTCGTCAATTGGTCTCGCAGCGATTTTTCGTAAATATACCCGAAATCATTTTTGCGTTGCAAACAAACGCCACGAAGGTGTTTTCGCGAATTTTTCTTTATTTTGTTGGCCTCTCAATAGGTACTATCCGACGCTATCGAAATGGCTCCACAGAGCTCTGTCGGAAAATCATTATATCTCGAGATTGATAAGCGATATCAAAAAGTTGTCAACTGCAAACTTGTAGATCATAACTAGGACTACAAGTCCGTTCTTCTCGAACTCATCAACATGATCGAAATGGCTCCACAAAGCTCCGTCGGAGAATCATTATACCTCGAGATTGATAAGAGATATCAAAAAGATGTCAACATAACATTTGTAGTCCTAGTTTTGATCTATAAGTTTTCTGTTGACAACTTTTTGATATCTCTTATCAATCTCGAGATATAATGATTATCCGACAGAGCTCTGTGGAGTCATTTCGATGGCACCCGATAATATGCCTATTTTTCTCTTCTCCTAGCTCTTTTTTGTTTTAAATTCAAAGACATACCCTCAATTCGAGTCGATCAATCCTCGTTCCATTGCGATTCAAATAGTACTCAACCCACTGTCGAGCGGCCTCATTCACCGACAGATTGGCCACTTCGAACGCCTTCTCCTCGAACTTCTGCTCTCCCCTCATCCTCATGTCCGAGTAGTGCACTTCTGTCGTCTTCCCGTCGCTCTTCAACCGAAACACCACGACGAGTGGCCCGAAGAGCAGAACCACTTGGTTGCTCGTCTCCATCACCATAATCTTTCCGAAACTGTACCCGATGCGCTCTTCGCATTTTCGAACTGTTGGACAGATTGAGTGGAGACGTTGTCTGGAAGGGGAATCAATCGATAACAGGTCGAAAATCCAAAAGATCAAACCTTTTAACAAAGTCTAAATTCTTAATAACAGAGGAAAGGGAAGAATAGGACAGTTGCATGCTTGGTCGATAACAACCAGCTGCAGACGAAGAGAGGGAGCGGAGAACGGAGAGACGCAGACGGTGAGAGGGAGTTGTTTGCCGGGCGAAATGACATTAAGAAGACAGGTGGGAGAAGCTGGAGGAGGGCGACTACTGTCCAGTTTTCCAACTTGACCGTTTCGAAATGCATATGGTTCAGAAGGCCATGGGACCAGTTCACGTCGAAAACCGAAAGCCTCAATTCAGACAATTATTATATCCCGAGATTGATAAGAGATATCAAAATGTTGTCAACGACAAGCTTTCAAGTTTACTGCTTCTTCATGATACAAAAATCAGTCAGGATGAACGCAAAAAATGGCGACAAAAAATCGCAATCAAAGGATAGTCTCAACAGATGGCAGTATTAGAAGACTGCTCTACTAAACAACAACACAAGACACTTATCCATGTGGTAACTTATCTGACACAGGAGCAATCTGTAAGGATCGATAGGCAACGCTTTTGCGGTCTGTACTTGTACTGAATGGCGATTGCCCTTTTGCTGTATGATAAGCGGATGTTCTCTCTGAGAAAGTAGTTAGGGACAGTAGAATTCAATAATTCAAATGACGAGGCATTTGTATTAAGAAACACTTGGTTGTCTTAAGTAATCCAACATTCAGATCACTGGGCAGAAGTCAGTGACAGTCCATGCTGTTCACCTTCGGGATCACTTGATACAATTGTGTGTTATATGATAGGATATGTATGATAGGATGAGCCAATAGACAACGTTCCAACTAACGAAGTCTTTAAGGGTAGATCCATATGAATCTACCCTTTCATTAGACTAGGACGGTATAGTCTTCATACTTATATGTATGATAGGATGAGCCAATAGACAACGTTCCAACTAACGAAGTCTTCAAGGGTAGATCCATATGAATCTACCCTTTCATTAGACTAGGGCGGTATAGTCTTCATATTTATATGTATGATAGGATGAGCCAATAGACAACGTTCCAACTAACGAAGTCTTTAAGGGTAGATCCATATGAATCTACCCTTTCATTAGACTAGGGCGGTATAGTCTTCATACTTATATGTATGATAGGATGAGCCAATAGACAACGTTCCAACTAACGAAGTCTTTAAGGGTAGATCCATATGAATCTACCCTTTCATTAGACTAGGGCGGTATAGTCAGTGAGGTAGGCAGGTGTAGTAGGCTGCGTCCACTCTTTCCGCCCACACCACCTCTCACCCTCCTCACAACTATGGGTCCGGTCAGTAACGACCCCTAGACTCTTATTTGCCAAATGACATCGTGTTCAACGAAAAAAGTGTGCGACCCTTTTTTCCATCCATCCTCCTCGGACCATCTGCTAGAGGACTGCCAAGTGGCCCAGGATCATCAATTAATACATTGTGACGATAACCATGTTATCTTTGTGTCCGGGTCATTGCCCCGCGGCATACTTCCATGTGCAGCAACACATGTACATAGAATGGTAATCCACACATTGTGTTAATTGTATTATCGATCCCGGGCCACCTGGCATCCTCTAGCAAATGGTCCGTGGATGATGGGTGGAAAAAAAAGGGTCGCACACTTTTTCCGCTGAACTTGATGTCATATGGCAAATAAGAATCTAGGCATGGTCACTTACCGGACCCATAGTTGTGAGGAGGGTGAGATGTGGTTTGACGGAGAGAGTGGACACAGCCTACTACACCTGCCTACCTCACTGACTATACCGCCCTAGTTTAATGAAAGGGTAGATTCATATGGATCTACCCTTAAAGACTTCGTTAGTTGGAACGTTGTCTATTGGCTCATCCTATCATACATATAAGTATGAAGACTATACCGCCCTAGTCTAATGAAAGGGTAGATTCATATGGATCTACCCTTAAAGACTTCGTTAGTTGGAACGTTGTCTATTGGCTCATCCTATCATACATATAAGTATGAAGACTAAACCGTCCTAGTCTAATGAAAGGGTAGATTCATATGGGTCTACCCTCAAAGACTTCGTTAGTTGGAACGTTGTCTATTGGCTCATCCTATCATACATATCCTATCATATACCACACAATCGTATCAAGTGATCCCGAAGGTGACTTCTGCCCAGTGATCTGAATGTTGGATTACTTAAGACAACTAAGCGTTTCTTAATACAAATACCTCGTCATTTGAATTATCTTTCTTATATATATTCTCCCAGAGGAGTCGGTTTTTCATTCATTCATTCATTCCGTCCGTCCGCACACGCTATAAACGGGGGTGGCGGGCGCTCATCGCGGACCCTGATGGATGTCGGCTGCTTAGTTTTCTCATAATAAGGCGTCCTGCCGCCGCCGCCGCCGCAGCCGGTTCAATTACCCAAGTTTGAGGTAAACCCCGCCGGGTTTTGAGAAACTTTGAGATCTGTTTACATATTCGGATAGAGCTCGACGAGACGATACAAAATGGCTTTTTACTTACTAATTTTGATCCACGGACGACCGTTTTGTGAGGGGTTGAAGTTACAGTTTTCACTGATGCCCGCCGCCGCAGTCAGCGGCCGCAATTGTGGCTCTCGGTGGTGTTATGGTAACGCACGCGTCTCTCGATCCGAGCAATGCGGGTTCGAAACCGCCACACACCAAAGCTTTTTTGCAATGATTTATTCAACCGAAGAAGCCAACGTGTTTCGCCGGCGTACCCGAAAACAGCTTTTTTCGATGGAAATCAGTGAAAAATTAGGAATTTAGGAGACTTGAGACAAGAACTGTTGTTTTTCAAACAAGTGAATGGAACTGAAAGTTTCCATCATTCTTTCATGTAACATATCTAACAGCTCAATGAATCTCACTCGAAAAATGGTGATTCGGCCACAAACTGGCGCGAAAAGGCAAACTTTAGTGACCAAACCCATTGAAATGACTGTATTTTTTTCGAAATGCTACTTGCAGCATGTTCTCTTCTACGGAAAGTGAACGGAAATATCAAATCGTTCTGCCAGTTCCTCTCGCCAAACCACCGTGCGAGTGATCGCCCAATCGAGTTTCGGACGTACCACCACGAGTGTCCGACCCACTGAATCCACTGTGGAGCCGTTTTCTCACTGTTCTTTCCATCTAACAAGCTTTCCTTGAATCTCCGAATGAACCAGGATCCAGAGAACATCAGGGGATGACAATCAATGGAGACGATGGTTCTCCGTTACGAAAGACCTCATCACACTGCCTGAATCGCAGATGTGTACCAGTTGCCCTCGCTTCAGAAACATTCTCTCTCCAAAAGCATCCATTTCGTAAAAAGAGCCCTTTTCGAGAAAGACAGCGTGACAAACAACTCCACAGAGTGTTCAAACAAAAGCCTCAGTTCAAAAAACAGTCGTTTCAAACAGTAAACCTGCCAAATCGAGGCCTCTGACCCCGCCACCGGGTTCGTGTGTTCTTTTTGTAGAAATGCTTCAAAAATGTTCGCACGTCTAAATGCTTCGTTCTGACATGTGTCTATTCGAAAATGGAGACGCGAAATCAAGCCTGAAAAGAAGAAGATGCACTCCAGAAGGCCTTCGATTCCACAGATCGCTCATAAACTATACGTGCATCATCGAGTCATCATACCGGACCCCTCTATCAAAAATGGGCTAAATAGGTCCAGAAGGCGTTGAGAATAGGCTGCGGACGGGTAAACGAACGAATGATTTGAAAAGTCGAGGGAAGCACAATTTGAGTACCGTAAAAACTCTATTACAACGGCACGCCTTTGTACTTTTCAACCTCCCATTGTGGGCGCGGCAGCAAAGAATCTTACTTGAAAAATGGTGATTCGGCCACAAGCTGGCGCGAAAAGGCAAACTTTAGTGATCAAACCCAGTGAATTTGTCATCTTTTCCGAAAGGCCTACTGGAAGAATGTTCTCTTCAACGGAAAGTGAACGGAAATATCCAATCGTTCTGCCAGTTCCCCTCGCCAACCCACCGTGCGAGTGATCGCCCAATCAAGTTTCAGACATGCCTCGACGAATCTGAATCTGTGAATGGACCAGGATCTAGAGTTCACCAGAGAATGGTTCTCCGTTCCGAGAGACCTCATCACACTGCCTGAATCTCAGATGTGTACCAGTTGCCCTCACTTTAGAAACATTCTCTCTCCAAGAGCATCCGTTTTGGAAAAAGATCCTTTTCGTGAAAGAAACGGCATGTCAAACAACTCCAAAGTGCATGAAAACAAAAGCCTCATCTCCAAAAACAGTCGTTTCATACAGTAAACTAGCCAACTCGAGGCCTCTGATCCTGCCACCGCAGCTGTTTCCGTTCGGATACTTTTTTCTAAACCCTGGGGTGATCTTTTGTCTTTTTCTAGAAATGAACGTCCCGTTCGCACGTCTAAATTCTTCGTTCTAACATTTGTCTATTTAGGAATGGAAACAGGAAATGAAGCCTAAAAAGTAGAAGATGCGTTCCAGAAGACCTCAGATTCCATATATAGCTTAGCAAATTCGCGTGCCTCATCGGGCCACCATACCCCTTTCTCAAAAATGGGCCAAATCGGACCAGTAGGCGAAAAAAGGCTGCGGACGGTCAAACGAACGAACAAATTGCAACTTCAAAGGAGCACATTTTGAGTACCGCAAAAACTCTATTACAACGGCATTCCGTTGCCCATTTTCAAGCTCCCATTCTGGGCGCGGCAGTATTAAAAGTGCCGTTGTAATAATGTTTTTGAGATAACTTAGAATCATAAATTTTGAAACACCTTCCAAAAAGGAACGAATAAGGAAACCGCGGAGCCCAGTCTGTAGGGGCGGCGTAAGCCGCCACGTACAGGCTGGTTGAATTCTACTGTCCCTAACTACTTTCTCAGAGAGAACGGCCACTTATCATCGAGCAAAAGAGCAATTGATCTTGCCATTCAGTACAAGTACAGACCACAAAAGCGTTGCCTATCGATCCTTACAGATTGCTCCTGTGTCAGATAAGTTACCACATGGATAAGTGTCTTGTGTTGTTTTTAGTAGAACAGTCTTCTAATACTGCCATCTGTTGAGACTATCCTTTGATTGCGATTTTTTGTCGCCATTTTTTGCGTTCATCCTGACTGATTTTTGTATCATGAAGAAACAGTAAATTTGAAAGCTTGTCATTGACAACATTTTAATGTCTTATCAATCTCGGAATTCTTTCCATGCTTTCATCCTGACTGATCGCCCCTACTCTCACCCAAATTCCGAGTTACATAATCGGAGTGTTCCTTGTCATAGCCGTTTCGAAATTTCCGTCCAAAGCCGCACTGTTGCGTCCTGTATGACTTAGATCTCGACCCTTCGAATGGGTGGTCTCGTTTCCCATTTTTTTATTTTTTTATTTGATACGATGTTTCATCGTGAATTAAATTAATACAGCTTGAATTATAGACAGTAATAGGAATGCTTGAAAAAGAAGGGTATACAAACGATTTATCTTATCTAATTTATCATCGTCCAACATCAATTCCACTTCATCAAAAAAGAGAAAACAATGGAGACAGTACAGTCTCTCGGTTTCCGTTTGTGCCTTCTGTGATAATCTATTCTCGTTTCGAGTTCAAAATGTTCCGCCCAGAGCAAAGAACACTTCGCCTCTTCTCTCTCTCTATCACTACCGCCGACTACAAATACTACAACGAAACACAGAGAGACAGAGAGAGACAGAGCGATGAGAGATTTAGACACTGCCAGTGTCACAGAATTCTGTGTGTTACTGTGTGACGATAGTACTTAAGGGTGGGCAAGTCGAGAGATGAGATTGTCAGAATGAAGCTGTTTCTCTTCTTATCTCTTATCAGCGTCTGCTCCTCTCTGCGGGTTCTGGTCCATTCGCCCGCCTATGCAGCCAGTCACTCGAACTTTATGGCGAGGATGGCAGACACATTGACGGACGCCGGCCACAACGTCACCTTCTTCATGCCGATCATCGACGAGGCAAGGAGACATCAGCTCGGAGTCAAAGTCACCAAGGACGTCATTGTTCTAGAGGTAACCAGCCATCTTTGATCTACACTCACCCCCATCACTGTACCTTCCAGCAAGACGAGGAGATGAAGAGTCAGATAGTGTCGATTGACTCCATCATGAACGTCTTCTGGACGATGGACGTGAAGTCGTCGAATGCGAGGACCGTCCTGGAGACGTTCCGAAAGCAGACGGCTCTCTGTTGTGGCAACGTCTTCCGCAGTGAGCGGGTTCTCGAAGAGCTCAGAAGTCGCCACTTCGACGTCGCCATCACGGAACCGCTGCAGTCGTGCGGATTGGCGCTGTTCAAGCACTTGGGCATCGAGAAGGTGGTCATGTCGTCGTCCTGTGTCAATTATGATGTGCTGATTCCGACGACTGGAGAGCCAGAGGAAACGAGTTATCTTCCATGTGAGTGGGGGGAGCTCATATAGCCCTAGGACCCTCTAAATAGTTTCATTAGTAGTCTTAGGGGGGTCTTACTATCGGATTCAATCAAAATGGCTCCGCAGAGCTCTGCCGGAGAATCATTATATCTCGAGATTGACAAGATATAGAGACAGCGATCATATGCTCTTTGAAAATCAATTTGCAGCCATGTCGTCGCAAGTCACCGACCGAATGAACTTTGCGGATCGTCTCGAGAACTATCGGATATTCAACGTGATGCTCAACATGTTTCACGAAATGTTCGACGACGAAGCGGCCGCTTATCGAAAGTACACTGGAGCGAACTTCCCCCACTGGAAACAACTGATAGCCGACGCGTCGGTGCACTTTGTCAACTCGGTTCCCTTCATCGATTTCCCCCGTCCGGCGATCCAGAAGACGGTTCCGATTGGAGGGATTTCGGTGGATTTGGAGAAGATTCGAGCTGAGGAGCTGTCGGCGGAATTCGATGAGATATTGAGTCGGAGGGAGAGGAACATGTTGCTGTCGTTTGGAACACTGGCAAAGTCTTCCGAAATGCCGGACGACTTCAAGAGAAATCTGGTGACCGTGTTCAAATCGGAGCCAAATGTCACCTTCATCTGGAAATACGAGGCAGATGACGTCGCATTCGCGCAGGGAGTCGACAATGTGGTCTTCGTCAAGTGGGCTCCACAGACTGCGTTGCTCAGTGAGTCAGAATTAGACTCCCGGAGACGTTCGTTTTTCAGATGACCAGAGACTGACGGCGTTCTTGAGTCATGGAGGCCTCGGCAGCACCAATGAAGCGGCGTTTCTGGGCAAACCTGTTATCATGGTGAGGGAAATGGCTGGAATTGTGTCCCTTTCCATAATGTCCCGTTCCAGGTCCCAATCTTCGCCGATCAATCGAGAAACGCCAATATGCTCGCCCGACAGGGAATGGCGATTGCGCTGCACAAAAGCGATCTGGGGGACCTTGAGACGGTCCGCAGGGCGTTTCACTCGATACTTTACGATGAAAAGTATCGATTGACAGCTGAGAGAATCGGAAGAATGCTGGGCGATATGCCGCTGAAACCCAAGGAGATGCTCGTCAAATACGTCGAATTTGTTGGAAAGTGAGTGGTTTTGTGAGGGGAAAAGAAGAGGGGAGGGAGTATTGCAAACGCGCTCTGTTGATAGATTTTCAAGGTGAACAACGCAAAGTTATCAGACAAATTCAATATTTAGATTAGAGCTGATTGAGCATATCGTGTTTTCTCGAATAGAGCGGCACCTCAAAAACGCTGCCGGAGAATCATTATATCTCGAGATTGATAAGAGATATCAAATAGTTGTCAACAAAAAACTTGTAGTCCTAGCTATGATCTACAAGTTCGCTGTTGACAACTTTTTGATATCTCTTATCAATCTCGAGACACAGTGATTCTCCTGGGGTGCTACTCGAGAAAATACGGGATGTCCTAAACTGTGCTCTTCTTCTGAAAGAAATGAACCATCAGCTGAGACCTCATTTGTAGTTATCTTACTGTCCATTCCGCCATCTTTTGATCTACCGAGGTGGTGTGTTGAAAAGCGGCTCGCTAGTCAGTCAGCAGCTCCCAGAATTCGTCTCAACGTGCTCTACATTTCCAGCTACGGACCCCTGCATCTGATGACTCCGTACAGCCTCCAGATGCCCTCCTACCAGAGGTACAACTACGACATCTACGCCTTCGACGCCGCCTGCTACGCATCTCTTGCTCTTTTCCTCTTTTTCGCTCTCAAACTCGCACTTGCTCATCTTCCAATTTCCCTCGTGGCGCGGGGAGTCAAGGAATCGAAGAAATCGGAATGAGGGCTGCTCCAATTCAATCTCACGTGTCTATCGTTCGGGTGTCTGTCATTGGAAATAAACACTTTATTGCGAACCCTTCCACCAAACAAAAACCCCCAATCATTCCTCCACAATCACACTTCCACAACGTTTCCGTTCTTGATGACGTGGCGGATGACGTCATGATGAGCAGCGATGCGGTAGATGATGTGCTCCCAGGAGTTGGCCGCCAGAATCACAAAGTCGGCGTTGCGGCGGCGAGCGATCGCTCCGTGGCTCTTTCCCCGTCCGATCGAGTGGGCGGAGTTCAACGTGGCAGCTGTCAACGCCTCCGCCATCGACAGTTTCATGGTGACGCATGCTGGAAAAAAGCGTTAGAAGGGGGATTATTCAAATGGCAGAACCCACCGAAGTGCATGATCATCGGCATCGCGAGACAGTAGGCGTTCGGGTTGAAGTCGGAGCCCAACGCGACGATGACGCCGTGCTCGATGAGCTTCCGAGCCGGTGGCGGCGTGAGACGGAGGATGAAGGCGGTGGAGGGCAGGAGGACGGCGACCGAGCCCGCGGACGCCATCGCACAAATGCCCGCGTCGGAGATCTCTTCCAAGTGGGACATGGCGCGCGCCTGGAAGCAAATGTATCAACTGTTTGGAAATTTGGAAACAAGATGTTCTCAAGTGTGCTCTATCGCAATAATAATGGTCTCGACATGATTTTCCCGTTTTTTTTTGAGCATCGAGACATCGAGATCTTTTTTGACTTTACGGTGCCATCGAAATGGCATCGCAACCGAGAATCATTATATCTCGACATTGATAAGAGTTATCAAAACGTTGTCAACAGCATACTTGTAGATCATAATTAGGACTACAAGTTTCCTGTTGACAACTTTTTGATATCTCTTATCAATCTCGAGCTATGATGGTTCTCCGGAAGAGTTCTCCGGGTCTTGCAACGAAATAGCGTGTCAGAAAGCGCAGAACTCCTAGTAGTTCCTTCACACTTTCCAATATTCATGCACCACTAACGATTATCATAAGACCATCTTTGTTCTTTCCAGTCGGTTTTCCAAAATCCAAAAATTCAAGAGAAGATATTAATTAGTAACTAACCGACACCAAACATCACAATCAAAACACCCAAATCCCCTTTTTCGAAAAATCACGCATTCTGTTGCCCCCCGGAGGGGGAAGACGTCGAGGATTGCGTCAGATGCAGAAATGGAGAGGGAGGGGGGCAGACAACAAGAGAGAATGGACGACGCCAACGCGAAGTTTCATCAGGTCTTGTTTACTTTTGATCTCTTTTCGATGGACCCCTTCGGAGTTTGCCAAGAGGCACTGGGAATGCGCCAAGAGGCACCGATAATGCGCCAAGAACACAGAGTATGTATCTTCTGGCCTTCCTCATGCATAACCTCCTCCAGACCCATCCGTGCGGAAGAATTAGATGATATCTGGTATCGAGAGCAAGACGTGCAGAAGGCCATCTTCGTACTCCTCCCGTTGAATTCCACCTCCAACGTCATCTGACGATGATAATGAGCGAGGAGCACTGTATTCCGGGATTCGAGCCGTTCTCCGAGAACATCCACTACTGCTACCAGTTCGTCTACCTCTTCTCCGCCATCTGCCTCAACTACCGTATCCTCTACGTCATTTGGGTCTCGCAGCGACAATTCTACCGTAACCAGTCGTTCTACAACCTCTACAGCATCGACTGCTCGCTGAGCATTCTGGCGATGAGTCTCGACTTGTGCTGCACCCGAATCTTCCTCTTCTTCCCTCAGCTGTGCCCGTTTTTGTCGGGAATTGTGGCGCATTCGGCGGTTTTCATGAGGATCTACTACTCGACAGTTTGCTATTTCAAAGCCATCAAACCAGTCATCCATATCTTTATCGCTGTGAATCGAATGAGTTGTGTAATGTTCCCGGTGACCTACAGTCAGGTGAGTTGGCTGCCGAAGGATCATTACATCTTGAGAATGATAAGCGATATCAAAAAGTTGTCAACAGCAAAGTTATAGTCCTAATTATGATCTACAAGTTTCCAGTTGACAACTTTTTAACATCTCTTATCAATCTCGAGATATAATGATTCTCCGGCAGAGCTCTCTTCGAGCAAACTCGGTAGCTACATGTACAGTACCCGTTTAGAATTGGGCTCATAAAATGAGAATAATGTTGGCTGTGATATTCATTTCTCCGTTCATGGTGATATGGAACACCACTATCAGTGATAACTACTTGGTTTTTGCGAATGGCGGATTTGCGGTGACCTACAGGAGAAGGGTCACTTGGGTGAGAGAGGGGGTAACGGCGAAATGACTAGTGACACCTTTCTAGGCATCCTTATCACTGATGCAGTTCTCTCTTATCATTTTCACAGTGATAATCACAATGATAACCACTTCGATCACTTTCTACAAAATGAGAAGTATGAAGAAGAGGATAAAGTCTTCGGAACGGGCACTTTGCGTCGCAGCAGCTCTCATTTCCATCGGGTTTCTTCTAGAGGCAATGACCCAGGTAAACCAACGGAAGTACATCCCAGAGGGGATTCCCAAACGTTGCAGAGCTTCTTCGCCTTCTTCAAAGAGGCCCCTTGGCTTCTGGACATCATCGCCTACGTTCAGTTCAGCACTTGGGACATTCTGAATGTCGGGTCAGTTCAATGAGTTCAATTCGAAACACCCGACCTTATTCAGGACTCCGCTGATATTGCTCCTGGTGAGCAATCAATTCCGGGGGCATGTGCTCAAATTGAAGAGGTTCCGGACGCAGAGAGTCGGATCCATCAACGCCACGCATCCAAGCCATCATCATCATACTATGACGAGGTGAGCATCTCTTGAGTTAGACACTGTTCCACGTTCATCGGCTCTTTTGACTCTTACTTTTTGAGCATAAGAGCTCCCTAGGAATTGGAACATTTCCTCTTCTTCTGACCTTCTGATCTACTATCCGATGCCATCGAAATGCACCCGCAGCTTGCCGGAGAATTATTATATCTCGAGATTGATAAGAGATATCAGAAAGTTGTCAACAGCAAACTTGTAGATCATGACCAGGACTACAAATGTTCTGTTGACAACTTTTTGATATATCTTATCAATCTCGAGATATAATGATTATCCGGCAGAGCTTTGCAGAGCCATTTCGATATCCGAGAGTATTTTCCTTGTGACGCAATTCCTTTTCCACCCAACCCGACTCATTTGTATTCATTGAGACGTATGCTACCTTCGAAATCAATCATTATCTCCCCCTCTCTCGCTTTTTTGTGAGTCTGGTCAGTTTTGTTGCTCTCTTCCTCTACCCAACGTCAAGTGTTTTCGTGAATCTGTGTGCACGTCACCATTGCGTCAAGAGTACAAACTGGAGGTTTTTGGCTCCTGAGCACGAATTGTCAAGACATGAAGTAAAACCATGTTCTGTAGTTTTGAGCCAATCTAAGAACACCAATTTTCAAACCTGAGCCGTAGAATTTGGTGTGGTTTTTCGACTTTCCGAACAGAACTAGTTGTTTTCGAACGGTTTTCCAATCATCAACATGATCGAAATCGCTCCACAAAGCTCCATCGAAGAATCATTATATCTCGAGGTTGATAAGAGATATCAAAAAGTGATCAACTGCAAACTTGTAGTCCTAGTGTTGATCTACAAATTTGCTGTTGACCACTTTTCAATATCTCTTATCAATCTCGAGATATAATGATTCCCCGGCAGAGCTCTGCGGATGCATTTCGATGGCATTCGATAGTACACTACGGCGGAGCTTTTGGAACACTTTGAGAATGATTGACACAAAATTTCGATCACTCGTGATAATTACTTTGATAAGTTAAAGATCCTTTTCTCCAAAGATTCATGATCTCTCTTCTAATCACCCCCTGAAGTGTCCTTCCCAAAACACACTCAATGTTCCACCCATAATCACAGGTTATCACACTCTCTCTCTCTCTATTCCCCGCCTACTTCTAATCGCCAGGATCACCCTTTTCCGGCACTAATCTCCAATTACTCGCTTCACCTGACACTTTCTTCGTTTTTGGCTCCAACTCTAGTCTAGTGAAGCGTGAACCCATTCTGAGAATAAGATCAACTGTGTGTGGGGAGAGAACTGGTCCAGTAGTTCATTAGGAAGAAATGGAGAATGGCACGTGGAGTTGTTTAGATGTTGATATCAAGTGGACCGTGCAAGATTAGTACGAGTGCTTGGGGACAAGTTCTTTGAATTCTCTCATTAGAGAAACTTCAGTTCTGCTTCGTCTAAGGTCTTTTCGCTTTGAGTCTGGATACAGGTTAGCTCAGCTGCAACGGACATAACCAGGTAACTTCTAGATGTCAAGAAGCCTGATCTGGATAGCCGATCAAAATGTTCCAAACTTTCCAATGCCTCTTGTGGGGAAGATTAGCGTGTGAAAAATGCTGTCTTCCGGTCTTTGTTAGGTCTTCAGCCCAAGTCGTTCCATTTCAGTCTCAATCTTTCTCAAGGTGTGCTTTCTCTCTCTCCACCTACTGTATCCATTCCTTAACAATACTCCAAACAGACGAAACCTCGGTTTCTTGATATTGGAGCTGTTCTTTAAACTTGAGACAATAGAAGATACTCACCGGTGAAATACGGCGGACCCGTAACAAAGGCATATATGCCTAGCGCGCATCCAGTATATATCCTAGGCACAGCGCGTCAATATTGTAGGCATATCCCACCCATTATGGACCCATCGCTTCTCGTGGGCCCATATCTTACCCATTGTGGACCCATATGGGTAGTTAGGCAAATATGCCTCCGTGATGGGTCCGCCGCATTTCACCTGTGCTATCGGATGGCATCGAAATGGCTCAACAGAGCTCTGCCGGAGAATCATTATATCTCGAGATTGATAAGAGATATCAAAAAACAGTCAACAGCAAACTTGTAGTCCTAGTTATGATCTACAATCTTGCTGTTGACAACTCTCTGATTTCTCTTATCAATCTCGAGATATAATGATTCTCGGGAAGAGCTCTCCTCGGACGCCATTTCCAGCTTCTCAGACTCACATTGCCCTCCTGAATCGAAGATGTACTTCAAAAAGTGTGTAGTTTGACTGATCCATTCGCACAAATGTTTCTAAACTCGGACTAACCCCCCGCGATAACTCAATTCTCCTCTCAATTCGTGTCTCCAAATGTTTTCGACTCGTGTGTTATCCCCCAAGGGACCTCTTCCATCGCTAAGCAACCCATCCGAAGGCTCCGCCTCCTTCACAAAACTCTGCCTTCTCGATGAGTAGGAGGCGTCGGCAGCCCACTTCTCTCGGCTCCGAGAGCATCAATTAGGTGGCCGTTTCGGCTGCCCGAGTCTGCGTCTCCCGCGAGCACACTCTCTCTCTCTCTCTCTCTCGCTTTCGTTTTACCATTTTCCACCTTTTTCCGCCTGATTTATGCCGCTAATTGGCGGTTTTTAGAAGAAGAAGACGAATAGTCCCCTCTTGTTTCAGCTCCCAAGTCGCCTCCTAATCTTCTACCTCATGTCTCCATCAAACGTGTCCTCTTCTTCTTCTTCTGCCCTTCTCCAAATCGAAAACTACGGGACCTCGTGCAGCACCGAATACAATGTGCTCATGGAGAACTTCTACTACGGAGCACAAGCCTTCTACCTCGTCGCGACGCTCTTCTTCCTCATCTGGATCCTCGTCACTGTTCGATATAGATTCCGTGCCGACTACGATAAGAACATCTGGTTCTGGATCTACAGTGTCGATTGTGTGGCGGTGAGTTGATAGGGGGCGAAGGGGGGAAGTTTTAAAGAACATTACAGTTTAGGTGGTATGGTCAAACACTAAGACGTTCACGGGCTAAAAAATGTTGATTGTGCGAAATTTTGACAAAAACTGAAATACAAATCATAACTGTATGTATATACTGTATATTCTCGAATAAAGCAGCAATGCTACCGGATAATCACCATATCTCGAGATTGATAAGAGATATCAACAAGTTGTCAACAGCAAACTTGTAGTCCTAGTTATGATCCACAAATGTTTTGTTGACAAAATTTTGATATCTCTTATCAATCGCAAGATATAATAATTCTCCGGCACAGTTCTCCTTTTGCGGGGGCCATTCGATGGTAACTCAACTCAAAATTGTCCATTTTTCTCCGACCGTATTGGCGCTCTATTCGAGAAAGCACGGTAGCACCCCACACTCCAAACTCTGCTCCGCAGAATCATCATATCTCGAGATAAATGAGAGATATTGAAAAGTTGTCAACAACAAACTTGTAGATCATAACTAAGACAATAAGTTTGCTATTAACAACTTTTTGATATCTCTTATCAGTCTCGAGATATAATGATTATCCTGGGGTGCTCATGCAAAGTTGTTTTTCTGTTACAGTACCCCCTTTAAAACAAAAGATAGAAGGGGTTTCATCGCACCCCTCGTCTTTCCAGAGCGTCCTGCTCATCCTCCTCGACCTCTTCATCACTCGCCTCTTCCTCTACGTGCCCCAACTGTGCGCAGTCTTTTCGAAGCTCTTCATCGACTACCCCCTCATCAACCACATCTACTTCCCCCTCTACAACTACCTCCGAGCCATCAAACCGGTCACTCACTGTGCAATGATAATGATAAGGTTCAGTTGTGTCAAGCATTTCGCCAGCTATGATAAGGCGAGTGAAGGGAGAGGGGAAGTATCCGCGAAGGAGAATCTTTAGAAATGGGTGGAACGGATCCGCGGGTGCATTCTAACCGTCTGCCTTCTGCCTCTTCTCGTCATCTGGAACACGGCGATCTCCGAGAAGGAGGTGGTCTTCTGGAGAGGCGGATTCTTCATCATCTACCACAGATACATCAAATGGGTCGGTTCCTTATCTTCCCTTTGGCCGTAACCTCCAATTCTTCAGGCGAGCCTCTCAATGTTCCACATCTCGTTCCTCCTCATCGCCATCACCACCACTCTCGTCACCTCAATCCTCATCATCCGACGCCTCGACGCGTTCGACTACGAGCAGAGACCGCAACAGCTGATGTGTGTCGCGTCGGCGTTCATCGCCTTCGCCTTCTTCCTCCAGGCCGCCTTCCAGAGCTACTACGCCGTCTTCCGACACTGTTGGTGGTTTCCGAGTATTCTCGTCGACTTGCAATTCGTCATTTATGATGTGCTGACTGTGGGGTGAGTGAGGGGAGAGATGGAGAAGGATTGGGGCATCGGGAAGCAAAATTTGTAGCTTATCAAAATGACCCCGCAACCGAGAAGAGCGCGGTCGGAGAATCATTATATCTCGAGACTGATGAGAGATATCAAAAAGTTGTCAACAGCAAATTTGTAGTCCTAGTTATAATCTACAAGTTTGCTGTTGACAACTTTTTGATATCTCTTATCAATCTCGAGATATATTGGTTTTTCTGAGGTGCTACTCGAGGAAATACGGGATGTCCTAAACTATGCTCTTCTTTTTTGAAAGATATGCGCATTCACGCAATTGCTGAGACCTTACTTGTAGTTATCTTACTGCCCATTCCGCCATCTTTTGATCTACCAAAGTGGAGTGTTAAGATATTGTATCTCGAGATATAATGATTCTTCGGTTTCTCAAAAGGCGATTGTTCTTGGTTCGGGCTTATTGTACCTCGAACCCCAACCCCTCTGCCTTTAAAACATGGATTCTCGAAACATCCCTGTGAAGAACTCAATGATTCGGTGCCGCTGAGGTGGAGCGCGATTGCGACTGTCACCAGGGTTTTCCGCAGTCAATGTAACAAGTCGATCCGTATTTCAAGCTCTAGGAGCTGCGGATCTTGGATTTCGAGTTCCGGAAGACACCCGGTTATGATTTGACTTTGGACTGAATTGAAGTCAGGTCCAGGCTACCCAATTGGGGCTGAGTGAACATGGGGGTTGGAGCAAGAACTCGGATTCCACTGCCCACTCAACTACCGAACCCCTAATTAAGTTCCCAAAATACCTATCCCCATCACATTTGAAATCACGAGGTAAAGCGCGTAAACAAGGTCTTCGTAATGACTCAATTCATCTCCCAACTGACCCCCCAGACTCTGTCTACTTTGATCCAATTCTGATCTATTTCAGGACACCCATGGTCATTGTGAAAACCTCCTCTGGTCTCCAGGAACGACTGTGGAAGAGTGGTCCGAAGACTGCCACTGGCACGAAACAGAACTTTCTGGAAGGCGACCCGAAGGTCTAGGCGGAAGGGGAGTGTGATCACTGACATCAGAGGAGGCGGCCGACCGGAAGAAAGAAGACGCACCAAACCTGAAACATCTCTCAACCCGACGACACACTAATGATTTGCTCGTTGTTTGTGCCATGTTTCCCCCATTTTTTTCCGGTTCTCCATCTATATATTTGGGTCATTGTTCGATATTTATTTGTTTCTTCAAAAGTCCATAAAAGTCCATTCAGAATGGCAAACGCGACGTCGTTCTTGGGATGCAACCACACTTTCGATCCTCTCAAAGAGAATTTGAAGTACGCTGCTCAACTGATCTACTTGATCTTGTCAATGTTTCTCATCGGGAGAATGATCTTCGTGATCACTATTGGACACCGGGATGATTATGCGAAACAGCCGTTTTGGTTGATTTATGCGATTGATTGTGTTGTGGTGAGCCTGGGGTACAGAAGCACTTTTTCACCCCGGGAGGCTAGAAGTGAGGGGATTATAGTAGAGCGGCAAACAGGTTTCATTAGCTTTTAGAATTATGACACTTTCGAAATCCGAAAATTTGGAAAAATCCAGAAAATTAGTGATGTGAGTCTCCACATACCGTATTTCCTAGAATAGAACGGCATATCTCGAAATTGATAAGAGATATCAAAAAGTTGTCAACAGCAAGCTTTTAGTCCTAGTCATGATCTACAAGTTTGCTGTTGACCACTTACTGATATCTGTTATCAATCGCGAGATATAATGATTCTCCGGCAGCATTGCCGCGCGAAATGGCGTCCACTTTTACTATTCTCATTGCGGTCCCATCAAGAAGAAAAACAATGTGTGTTGACACTGACTTTGCAGGCCTTCATCCACATCGCGTCCGACGTCTTCTACTTCCGTCTCACCCTGTTCGTTCCCCAAATCTGCGAGTCTTTCTCCTTCTTCCTCCGCGCCAACCCCCTCCTAATCCACATCACGTTCCCCCTCTGGTACTATCTGCACGTCGCCAAAATGCTGTGCCAAGTGTTCATTTCGATAGAAAGAGTCGTCTACTGCGCAACGTCGTCCTCCAACTACCGAAAGTTCTTCGCCTCGAAGAAACCGATGAGGTTCGCGTTGGGCATGATTCTGATCTACCCGTTCACTCTGATATGGAACATTTTGATATCGGAGAAGTACATTCAGTTCTATTTCGGAGGATTCTCTCCCGGCTACGCCAGGAGGGTCAATTGGGTGAGTGATTGGGGCGAGAGAGCTCTCCGATTATACTTTCAGTTTGGAACGACCGCGTGGCAACTGTCCTACATGCAAGTGTCCATGGGACTCACCCTCGTCTCCAACCTCTTTCTGATCTACCTGCTCATCGTCTCAACTCCAAAAGACCGTCCGTTGTGCACCATCTGGATCGTCATCTCCACCGAGTATCTCCTCTGCGCCGTCGTCTTCTGCTACCTCCACATGCACTCATTCGCTTTCCAGTACGCTGATCTCATTTACGTGCTCGTCTTTTTCACTTGGGACGGGTTCAATATTTTGTGAGTTTGCGGGTGGAGGAGATCACAGATGAAGGGGTCGTTGGTGTTTTAGAAGCCCCGTGACAATGGTGATTTGCAATGGGAAGTTGAGGAAACAAGTGTTCACACTGGGCGCCGACGACGATCACGTGTTTTATCATCACTGAGAAATGAATTTCTCTGATTGAAGAACTCATTTTTACGTTATGCATTGCTCAAACTCAGCTCCATTGATCTTCGAGTTGATAATCAATTGAAGCTATAGTCGTCTAGTCTACGGCACTGTTCCCACCCACTTCATGATATTTGTCTTCCATGGATTTGTCTATAAATTGACATCTCTAGTGATAAGGAACGACTCTTCAGTTGATCACTAGTGCGGAGAGCTCTTCGGAAAATTTGGAGTTAAAGAGTAGTTGATGTGAAGTTTTGACTGATTGAAATGGAATGGTAGCACCACGTGAAGGGCACAAAACAGTTGCGGGAACATTTTGAGCAGGAAGTGACAATAAGTGGCTACAGTACCATCGGATGCCACCGCAAAGCTCTGCCGGAGAATCATTACATCTCGAGATTGATAAGAGATATCAAAAAGTTGTCAACTGCAAAGTTGCTGTCCTAGTTATTACCTTCAAGTTTGCCGTTAACCACTTTTTGATATCTCTTATCAATCTCGAGATATAAATATTCTCCGGCAGACCTTTTTACCAACTCCTATGTTCAATCCCAAAACACGGCAAAATCCAGAACACAACAATAATAATCCCGTAATCCAACCCAATTCTTATTCACAAGGTGCAAGTCTTATTGGAGTCCACCTCACTCACACGACCAATCCAATCAACTATTATGACTACGATCAGCTGTTTTATCAGAAGAACACATAGAAGAAGCCGTTGTTCTGAGGCATTGGGTTTCAATGAGACTTGAGAGCTCTCAGATGATTAGTGATCTACTTGATCAAGTTAAAAGATGAGTTCTGGGTGTCACTTTTACTTCTCAACATGCCAAAATCCCTGATTTGTAGCAAATAGATTTTTCTACTTTTCGAATTGAGTCAGTGTGAATCATGGGGGTGCAGACGACGCAAATCAGCTGTTTTCAGAGAACAAATGCATTTTAAATGAAAACTTTTTCGTGTTTCAGCCTGTAATTACTCAAGTTTCTATTATTTTTCATTCTGACTGTCACACATCGAAGGACACTCCCCAAAACCCTATCTCACTCACGAATTGATGGCAGGGAAAACCTTTGTTTCCCGAGGGAACCCAGAAGTCGGAAGTCAGGAGTCGAAATACCGCCCATCTCGGCCCAAGAATGTTCGAGATCGTTCTTCTTCGATCCCGCGATGTGTGCTCGTAAATACCTCCGTGCTAGAATATCTCCGGCTCCTTTTCCACCTGTCCAATTGTGGACATCACCACAAATCCCTTGAGACGAAGAGGTGGAGGAACTTTTGAGAACGCACTCAAAGCAATCAAACTTCGTAGATGGACTGCTCTAGAGAACACAGTGGTGCAATGGAAAGTGACGTTTCTATCGGGTTCAAGCGATATTTAGGGTGTCTGGGAAAGCTATCAACTGGCACAGAGCGGCACCCCAAAGAAAATAGTTATATCTCGAGATTGATAAGAGATATCAAGAAGTTGCTAACAGAAAACTTGTAGATCATAACTTGGACTACAAGTTTGCAATTGACAACTTTTTGATATCTTTTATCAATCTCGAGATATAATGATTCTACGGCAAAGCTCTAATCGGTTCCATACAAGCTGAGAAACTTGGCTAAATCACCAAGAAAGACGCCTCAAAGTACAGCATGAAAAGATGGCAATTGACGCCTTCAACTGCGCCAATTGAGGGATCTGATCGTCGGAGGAAACCTTTACTCGTGAAAAACCACCACTTTCAGACGACGAAGCGTACTTTGTTCAGCTCCACAATAGAGCCAATTACGGGAGGATTCTTGGAAGATATTATTGTGAGCCCCAGCTCAAAGAGTCTAATTGAGACTGGGCTGAACGGCTGGAGGCTAGAAAGCCACTAGACGGAACTTTCCCCCCCCCCCCCCCCCCCAAGACCCCATTTGATGTCTAGCCGCGTGCGCACTTTCCACCTGTCCTTCTAATTCGTCACTTCCACGACCTTTCATTGTTATTCGCTTTTCCTTACTATCCCCTCCCTCCTGCCCACTCAACAAAACAAGACAACGATCACCTATGCTCGGCCACTATTCAGCTGTGTTCTGGAGGAAGTAGGGAACGGAGTTGAACACAAATATTATTATTCATTCAACTCCCTCCTATGCTGCCATGATAATAAAATGCGGTGAGAATGTCGAATAGCAGCGATCCGTTCACGTACGGCTGTGTCACCCAAGGCTACAACGTGCTGCTCGAGAACCTCAAATACGTGTTCCAATTCGTCTACCTCCTCCCCGGAGTCGTTATCCACATCAGAATCCTCATCGTCATGCTGATCTACCATCGCAAAGTCTACATGAGTCAGTCGTTTTTCATCATCTTCTCCATGGATTCTATTGCGGTGCGTTTAATGGATAGAAAGAGGACTCTTTCTTTTTCCAGAGTCTAACCCAAATAGTCATTGACATTTCCATCGGAAGAGTCATCATCTACATCCCTCAAGTGTGCCCTCTTCTGTTTGAGGCTTATGAAGAATACACTGTGTTCCCCCACTTCTACTACACTCTCTACAGTTACATGAGAGCCGCTAAAGCGATCACTCAGATATTCTCGACGTTGAACCGGATGACTTGTGTCATGTTCCCTCTGCAGTACGGACAGGTCGGTCAAATAGCTGATTAAGTAAAATATACATGGCCATACTATCGGCTGCCGCTGCAAAGCTCTGCCGGAGAATCATTATATCTCGAGATTGATAAGAGATATCAAAAAGTTGTCAACAGGACATTTGTAGATCAAAACTAGGACTACAAATGTCCTGTTGACAACTTTTTTATATCTCTTATCAATCTCGATATATAATGATTCTCCGGTAGAGCTCTCTTGTCAGTCGAAATGTTGAAATTTTTTACAGTATCCCAAAATCTCCCAGTTTTTCCTCACTGCCATTGAAATAGATTATGTGGAATGAATATACCGTAAAAACTCTATTTAAACGGCGCCGTCCAGTGTGTTATTTCTCATGAAAAACATTAAATTTCGTCACATTTTACATGCCACCTCGGGGGGTTTTGAACGTTCTTCTCAAAGATTCCCTCATTTACCAGGAAGAACGTCCGATGACTGAGGCAACAGAGTTGAATTTTGAAACGGCACTCTAGTTTTAACGGCACAAAAGAAGTCCAAGTAAGTAAGTGGCAGCGCGTAAATTCTAGAGACGCAGGATATTTTCTAAACTATTCACGTGGCGAACGCTTAATACTGTAGCTCCTCGAGTGAGCTCTAAAACGTTGCACACCGACTCTAGGAGATGAGGAGAAGACGTTGCAAGTTATACTGTAGCCGACTGATGATTCCAGAAACTTTGAAGTTTTTGAATAACCCAAATGGTGGTGGATGTTGGTCTATAACAGGCAGCCCTCAAAAAGATAGACTACGTGGCTTCCAAACCAACACCTCCCCGATCCTTTCTTCAGATGTGGCGTCGTCTGACCCCGGTCACCATCGCCATCATCAGTCTCTCTCCATTCCTCGTCATCTGGAACGTCATCATCTCCGAGACATTCCCCGCTTCTATATTCGCTGGATTCACCCTTGGCTACAAGAAGCGAGTGAAGTGGGCGAGTCTGTCGCTCTTCCAGATGACATTCATGCTCATCTCCCTCCTCATCACCATCGTCACCACCGCAGTGACTCTGTTCAAAATGAGAAGACTCGAAAACCGATTGAAGAGTTCCGAAAGGACACTCTGCTTTGCCTCGTTCTACATCTCCGGCGGATTTCTGTTGGCGGCCGTGTTCCAGGTGAGTCTTCTTCTGGGAACATCTCCAATGGCTTAGCCACTTTGCAGAGCTACTTCGCCTTCTTCAACATCGCCGCCGCGTCGACAGACGTCGTCTACTTCCTCCAGAGCCTCTCCTTCGACATCCTCAACGTCGGCGGACCGATCGTAATGATCCTTATCAGTGGCCAACTGAGATATCATGTGATACCGACACAGAGAGTGGCTCCGAAGATGTCCACAGTGGTATCAGTGTCGAATATGAGCAAGGTTTAGAGATGGATTACGAGGAGAACGACGGGTGCTTTTGTTGATGTTTTTGACTGTTTTGTTGATAGAAATATTGGAAATAAACGGATTTTCCGATTTTCCCGGCAGCAAAAACAGCGTAATTGCTTCTGTAAATACGCAGTTCTCACGCACTTTCAGACCGAAAATATATCATGTGACTGACCCATTGGTCACACCTTCTGATAAGGAATTATCAGTTCATGTTCCACTTCTGATAATGCTCATTGTGAAGTGAGAATGTCGAATAGCAGCGATCCGTTCACGTACGGCTGTGTCACCCAAGGCTACAACGTGCTGCTCGAGAACCTCAAATACGTGTTCCAATTCGTCTACCTCCTCCCCGGAGTCGTTATCCACATCAGAATCCTCATCGTCATGCTGATCTACAAACGCAAAGTCTACATGAGTCAGTCGTTTTTCATCATCTTCTCCATGGATTCTATTTCGGTTCGTTTTCTGGATAGAAAGAGGACTCTTTCCTTTTTCCAGAGTCTAACCCAAATAGTCATTGACATTTCCATCGGAAGAGTCATCATCTACATCCCTCAAGTGTGCCCTCTTCTGTTTGAGGCTTATGAAGAATACACTGTGTTCCCCCACTTCTACTACACTCTCTACAGTTACATGAGAGCCGCTAAAGCGATCACTCAGATATTCTCGACGTTCAACCGGATGACATGTGTCATGTTTCCTCTGCAGTACGGACAGGTCGGTCAAGGAACTTGAACGGGTTTGAATTGATAAAGATGTGGTTGATCTACCTACAGACGCGAATTGCTAGAGACGGATCATATAACCCGTTGTCTGTACCGAGTATGGTCTTCTAGATGAGCTAGACAGAAAACATTCTGTGAGTCTGTTGATAGGGATTAGTACAACCCATCTGCACAGAACTAGCATCCGATCTCCATCATCGACTTTTTTGTTTATGAGGCGTTAAAAGTGTCTGGCGTCGCGTTTCTGGGTCGACTTGGTGGCGTTCAAAGTGCGCGGTTCGTCGTCCAGATTCTCCAGATTTTCGTTGTCGACAGTAATCCTCAAAAATTTAATAATGCACTGAGTCTGCAATCAACATATTTCAACACAGACGCCGTTCTCTGCAGACTCTGTACATTTTGGAATTTTTGAGGGTTACTGTCGACAGCGGAAATCTGGAAAATCTGGACGACGAAAAGCGCACTTTGAACGCCACCAGGCCGACCCAGAAAAGCGACGCCAGACACTTTTAACGCCCCATTATGCTCCAAAAAATCTGAATATAATCGGAGAGATCAGGAACACCAAAGCCCATATTTGAGCTTTGGATGTCCAAGAAATAACCCACAAGTCTCCCCCGACTACTACCAACTTTCTACGTTTTGGTACTGACACCAAATAGTACCGCAGCCCTTTCTGAGTGCCCACTGGACCGCTTTGCTTCATTTTTTGGTAATCTGGTCCCGAGAGTTACGTTACACTCCCACCGTTTTTATTGGGAAAAGTGGCGACATTGCGATTTCTTAGCTACACAAATATACTTTTCTCCAACAGTGGCAGGGGGTCAGAGCTGTGAGATTTCTAGGCCAGCGGCGGTTTCTAGGCCGCCGCTGGGTGCTGTAGAAAAATTTCATAATTTCCACTTGTCAGAAAACATCGATAATGCAATAAGTGGATTGCGGATGGTCTATAACGGGTAGTCCTCAAAAAGATAGACTACGTGGCTTCCAAACCAACACCTCCCCGATCCTTTCTTCAGATTTGGCGTCGTCTAACCCCGGTCACCATCGCCATCATCAGCCTCTCTCCATTCCTCGTCATCTGGCACGTCATCATCTCCGAGACATTCCCCGCTTCTATATTCGCTGGATTCACCCTTGGCTACAAGAAGCGAGTGAAGTGGGCGAGTCTGTCGCTCTTCCAGATGACATTCATGCTCATCTCCCTCTTCATCACCATCGTCACCACCGCAGTGACTCTGTTCAAAATGAGAAGACTCGAAAACCGATTGAAGAGTTCCGAAAGGACACTCTGCTTCGCCTCGTTCTACATCTCCGGCGGATTTCTGTTAGCGGCCGTGTTCCAGGTGAGTCTTCTGGGAATGAGTAAGAGCACTTCCATTTTGCAGTGCTATTTCGCCTTCTTCAACACCACCCCAGCCGGGTCCACATCTTTATTCTACTTCTTCCAATTCTTCACTTTCGACGTTCTGAACGTCGGCGGACCAATTGTGATGATCGCTATCAGCAGCCAACTGAGATATCATGTGATACCAGTAGCACAAAGATTGGCTCCCAAAATGCCAACAGTGATGTCGACCTCAATTGTTAGCAGAGTTTGAGGAACGAAATAACGAAGAGTACTGTCAGTACGTGAGAAAAGGTTATGGTCTCACTCGAAGACCTTCCTCTCTGATAATCATTATCACCTAGACCATAAATCAAAGATCAAGCGGAAAACTTCCCATCTCTCTCGTCAATAAAAAATAAATTGAATATATTGAGTAACATGTTGACACCCACTCCTACACACTCCTGTTCACATGTTCTCTTATGTTCTCACATTGCCCCTCCACTGAGCAAATTAGCAAACGGGACATCGGGCAGACGTTCCGATCATTCATCAGTGGTTGACTTCAAGAACCCCTCCGGAAGTTTACGAGAACTTCCGAAGAGTTGGTCCTGCTTTATTTGAGTGAGTTTGGGTGACATGCCAACTTTTTATCTACCAACTCTTATAGAAGTTGATTCTACCTCACAATTGAGAATTCCGGGCGCTGACAAATTGTTTCGTTGGGAGATATCGTGAAATTTTCACATTGATAATAGTCAATTTCATCCGAAATTTGGACTCTTTCCGTGGCTTTTGCGTGCACTTCATAGAAAAAGTTCCTCCTCACCATCCACTCGAACGACGTTTCTTCCTCTCCCCTGACCTCACTTTCTCATGACTTCTGGTACTGGGAACAGTTCTGAGACTCACAAACAATGTGCAAAGAACCTGCACACACACACCATCTGATTACCATCCATCCGTCACTAACCACCAATCGGAGCGTGAAGACTCTTTTACCCCGTCCAACTCATCCTCTCCTCCCCATCCTCTCCCTGACGATGTCGATTGTCTAGCAATGCCTCGAATGGATACCAACGCGTCCGTCTGCGAGAACGGAACCGTCTCGAACGTCGTCGAGAACCTCAAATACGTCGGAATCGTCGCCTACAGTATCCCGGGCATACTGTGCAATTTGCGATTGCTCTATGTCATTTGTGGATCGCATAAGAACGTCTACTGGTGCCAACCGTTCTTCGTCATTTTTGTGCTCGACTTGGGAAATGTGAGTTATCGTTGTGGGACACTTTGGACAAGCGGTTTGGAGACGTTGTAAAAAAGAAATTCCCAGAAAAGAAGTTTTGAAAATTACATGACGGACTCAAGCAATTGAAAGTCGTATAAGACGACTTTCTCGACATTCTTCGACAGTGCAAAAATAGTTACAGAGTTGATTTACGAAACATCGCTTCGAAACCCACTGTCGCTAAATGTCAAGAAAGTCTACTTTAACGACTTTCACGACATTGTTTGAATAGCTCTATTAGCAATCTTTTGAGGGTTACTGTAGTTACAGTATTCCTACCGTAATCCTACAGTAGCCTTCAAGTGTTTCATATCCTCTTGGACCTATTCGAACACTGTTTTGACCGACTTTCGGGATAATGTCGTGAAAGTCGTATAAGACTTTCTCGACATTCTTTGGCAGTGCAAAAATGGCTAGATTTACGAGTGATCGCTGCGATACCCATTGTCGTGAAACATTGACTTTCACGACTTTAACGACATACTATCTTAACGGCATCCCAACTGCTGCCGGATAACCATTATATCTAGAGATTGATAAGTGATATCAAAAAATTGTCAACAGCAAACTTGTAGTCCTAGTTATGATCTACAAGTATGCAGTTGACAACTTTTTGTTATCTCTTATCAATCTCGAGATATAATGATTCTCCGGCAGCGTTTCCCAAATTCTCCTCCAGAGCCTTCTGCACATACTTGTCGAAGTGCTCCTGAACCGTCCGGCCATCTACATTCCCCAAATCTGCGTCCATCTCTCTCAATTCTACCGCACCCACTACTACTTCATCGACATCATCTACCCCCTCTCCCTTTACATTAAAAACGCGAAACTCGCCATTCAAATCGTGCTCTCTTTGAACCGAATGACATGTCTTCTCGTTCCACTGAGCCACGCGTCGTTCTGGAGGAACTCCCTGCGGATCTGGATAGTTTGCATTTTGATCTACCCCTTCCTTATCATTTGGAATGTGATAATATCGGAAAAGGGAATGCTGAGCAACTTTGGCGGCTTCTCGTGGGGCTACAACAAGGCGGTTTCGTGGGTGAGTTGCTCCGAGAGAGCTCTTCGGACGGATCGTTTCCAGGCAAGTCTCTCCCTCCTCTCCACCTTCTCCCTCCTATTCGGAGTCATCATCATCACCACAACCTCCGTTATCACCATAATCAAACTATCAACGCTCAAGAACCGAATAGTGCAAACAGAGCGCATCCTCTGCTTCTCCACCATGTGGACCAACCTCACATTCGTTCTCATTGCCATCGCCCAAATGAACTTTTTGTTCTTCCCCGACTCGCAATGGGCCGCTTTCTACTACTTTCTCAACGACGTTTCCTACGATGTTCTGGATATCGGGTGAGTTACTAGGGGGAGTATAGCAAAATCAGTGATCTGGAACTGAACTGTGACAGTTCCTCTCACAAGGAATTCTCCCGATTTGAAACGCGGGGATTTTGATTTTGATGATCGGTAGAACAAGAAAATGGGAAACTGATACCCAGGGTCTTCCTTCTCGAGTTACAGTCAAACAATGTTTTTTTTCGAAAAACCCGAAACTTCAACTTTGAGGAATGATAACTTGGGTGGGCTCTGCGGATGGCATCTTTCCAAAACAGAAGTTGTCCTAGGACAATTTGAATTTGAGTCAGAAACTTTGCTAACGGCTCACTGGGGGGCTGCTGAGTACTAAGCTAGGAGGAGTTCGAGCCGAGCACAACAGTCCGTTCCGGAGATCGTGCTGCCTGTGTATCGGAACTCTATGGTTCATTGGGTGTCTCTTGAGCCTATTGATCCAAGCGACACACCACAAACATCGCCTCTCTGCTCACTCTTCCAGCTCCATCCTCATCATTCTGCTCGTCTCCTCGCAACTGCGCACTCATTTCTTCCGCACCGCCGACTCGCCGAGCCGCCAAACGACCGTCGTCTCATTGAGCGCCTCGCGATGAGTCAATGCAACACCTCGTACCCGGTGGTGGCGGAGAACTTGAAGTACTTCCTCCAATTGGCCTACCTGGCGCCGGGGGGTGTCCTCCAAATGCGCATCTTCTGGGTTTTGTGGGTCTCTCATTGGAGCACATTCTCCAAGAGCTCTTTCTTCCGCATATGGGCTCTTGACTCTACCGTCGTAAGTCTCCCGCTGTTCTCAAGAAACGCCTTCTCTCTCACCAGAGCCTCTGCCAAATCCTCATCGACACGTGTTTCTCTCGCATCCACATGTATTTCCCTCAATTCTGCGAGACGATCTCTCGGTTTCTCGACGACTTCTGGCTCCTTCCCCACATCATCTACCCCACCTACTTGTACATGTTCACCGCCAAAACCGTCATTCACTCAGTGCTTTCCGTGAATCGAATGACTTGTGTCATGATGCCAATGCGATACGCACAGGTGCCAGTTGTCAATGGAGCACAGTTACTCGACTCTTATTCCAGATATGGGCCGTTCACATGTCAAAAGTGACCATGTTCATTCTGATCTACCCATTTTTCCTCCTTTGGAATGTTATCATCTCGGAGAAGTACTTGGACTATGTTTTCGGTGGATTCGTTATCAGTTACACCAAACGCGTGCCATGGGTGAGTGCATAGTACTTGTGCTAGATACAGTAGTCCTACAGTAGTCATACAGTATCAAAATAGTCCTCCAAAGCTATCCGGGTGTTGGTCCATTGCAATAGTCACCTATTCTGTCAATTTCGTTGCGAGACCAAACTTTCCATCAACTGTCCGAAAAATACAAAAAAAGGTGACTAGTGAACGCGTGTACATTGTATTAAGAACGGGCTTTCTAATCCTAAATCATCCATCACATAGCCGAATTCCGGAAAGATGGAAAGATAAAAGTTCAAAGGTCTATGGTTCGGAGATAGCTAATATCAGGTCAGTGGACTACTGTAACACTACAGTATGAAGCTTTGTAGACCACTATCAACGAGACACTACCGTAACCCCTACGTTAACCTATTACATACTTGAATCGCTGGTTTGAGTATCGCTGTGAGACCCATCAGCACTCAAAGTAACTTGATTAGGGAAACGGTGCGAGAGCGAGGCAGTGCGCAATCTTTGGAGACGCAGACAAAAAGACACAAGAACCGTGTGAGCGTGTAGCGAACGCATAATACTGTACTATCGGATGCATCCAAAATGAAGAGTTTTCTAGGCCACCGACAGTTTCCCGGGTTACTGTGGAAAAGTTTCGAAAAAAAAACTGGTTATCCATTGTTTTATCCAGAAATCCAAATGAAAACCGGCCGAATACTGTCCTTTTAAACCGAAGGTTACGGTAACAGTCGTGTACATTGCCAAAGCGTTTTCCACCGTCAAAATCTTTGATTTCGGATGCATCCGATAGTTTCATCCGAAGCTCTTTGCAGGCGAGTCTCTCCCGTTTCCAAATCGTCTCGTTCGTCCTCACCCTCTCCACCACTCTCATCACCACATCCATCACTCTCTCGCGGATGTCCAAACTCAAAAAGCGTCTTCGAAGCAACGAAAAGCACCTTTGTGTGGCCACTGCGTGGATCTCCGCGGGATTCGTCGTCGCAGTCGTCGCGCAGGCGCATTTCGCGTGGTTCCGCGGCAATCAGAACTGGGCGCAGGTCTTCTACATGGTGCAATGCGTCTCTTTTGATCTACTCAACGTCGGGTGAGTTTCGGGGGCAAAGACAGAAACATCCGCACCAAGAGGGGGTACGTGCTCTTTTTCCAGCTCGTTATCCGGTTTCCAGTCCAGTTCAGTTGAGTTTCCGAGGCTCTCACGCTCCGTCACACTCTTCTTCTTCTTCTTCATCTTCTTCTTCTTCACCTTTCGGCTCTTTTTTAGAGTTCTTCGAATCCGTTGAATCGACACTAATTTTCCATGGCATCGCGTTTGAACTTTCCGCTTTTCCGGGTTCATCACACTTTTGGAATTTAAGCGCGCTTCAAACTTTGAGCCATGCTTCATTTCCGGTTATCTAGGAAGTGTAGTGATAAGGTTAACCTTGATTGATTGCTGATAGTGATAAGCTCCAATATAGGATTAGTTTGCTACCGTATGTACTCGAATAGAGCGGAACGCTGCCGGAGAATGATTATATCTCGAGATTGATAAGAGATATCAAAAAGTTGTCAACAGCAAACGTGTAGATCATAACTAGGACTACAAAGGTGCTGTTGACAACATTTCGATATTTCTCATCAATCACGAGATATAATGATACTTCGGCAGCTTTCGGGGTGCCGTTAAGATGGAATTTTTACAGTATGTCGTGAAAGTCGCGAAAGTCGATTTTTCACGACATAAGTCTAGCAGCGATCACTTGTAAATCTATCAATCTCTAGATATTAGGATAAGCGAAAAACGCTCATTCAAACTTTGACAAATTCCCGGGATAATACCTCTACTTCTGAGACAACTTGACTCAATCATGATGATCGTCTAGTCTACTGGTATAGTACTTCTCCGGTCTCTTACTGTAGCTATTAGGAAAAACATATCAAATGGATCATTCTGAGCCAGATAGTGCTAGTTTGAGTTTGAATAGAACATCAGAGACATTGGGAAGACGTTGACCCTGCAGAATTATAACCATGTCATCTGGGTAGTCGGTGGAATGTTTCTGATGTCTCTGACCTTTCCCAGTGTCTTGTTCTGAACACTTTCTCCTCTCCTTTTCCAGCTCTCCTATCATCATCCTCACCGCGTCTCGGCCCCTTCGCAGCCACGTGTTTCTCCTCTCCAACCCCCTCTCGCCAAAGCCCAAAGTCTCCACCTCCACCTCCCTATCAGTCATCAACTAATGTCCGAGGCGTTGTTCGACCGCAAATGCGACGCTTCCTACTCTCCGCTCGTGGAGAATCTCAAATATCTCGTCCAACTCATCTACCTCCTCCCCGCCGCTATTCTCCAGTCGCGGATACTGTACTTGTTGCTGTGGAAATTCCGAAAGATCTACTTGAAACAGTCGTTCTACGTGCTTTTCTCGATGGACTGTCTCGCGTGTTTCATACTCGTCCTCATGGACATATTCGTCGCTCGCGTCTTCCAGTACTTTCCCCAGTTTTGCGAGCCACTGAGCAATTTCGTCAAGGTTGGTTGGTTTTTTGATATTCTGATCTTTTGATCTCTCAGTAAGTTCAAAAGATTACCTATAGACATATTCAAACTACCATTCTTATCAATCTCGAGATATAATGATTCTCTGGCAGCGTTTGTGGTGCCGTTAAAAGAGAGTTTTTACTGTATGTCGTTAAAGTCGCGAAAGTCGATATTTTACGACAGTGGGTCTAGCAGCGATCTCTTGTACATCTACTCTTACCATTTTGCACTGTCGAGGAATGTCGAGAAAGTCGTCTTATGCGACTTTCACGACATAGTTCGAGCCGCCGCGAAAGTCGGTCAAAATAGTGTTAGAATAGGTCCAAAGAAATATGAATCACTTGAAAGTTATTTTAGGATTACGGTAGGACTACTGTATCTACAGTAACCCTCAAAAAAATTCAAACAGCGCTATTCAAAAAATATCGTGAAAATCGTGAAAGTCAATTTTCTGGACATTTCGCGACAATGGGTCGCGATGTTTCGTAAATCTACCCCGAACCTTTATTGCACTGTTGAAGAATGTCGAGGAAGTCGTCTTATACTACTTTCACGACATTTTTTGAATCGCGAAAAACAATGTTTGAATAGGCCCAAACTTACTGTAGGACTACTGTAACTACAGTAACTACTGTCTCAATTCGCAGACGATCTACCTATTCCCCGTGATCTACTACCCGGTCCAACAGCACCTGCACTGCGCGCAACCCGTCATCCAAGTGCTCCTCACCCTCAACCGCATGTCATGTGTCCTCATGCCCTGGAAGTATAGTCAGGTGGGAAACACACGTAATTGCAAAAACACACACACAACACGAACAACAACGAGATCGTGGGAAAGATCAATTGTTGCAGATATGGACGAGTTGGATGAAGTACGCGATACTCCTCGTGCTCTTCTCGCCGTTTCTCTTCATTTGGAACATTATCATCTCGCCAAAGACGCCAGTTTTCACGTTTGGCGGGTTTTATATCGGATACGAGAGGGTCGTTTGTTGGGTGAGTACGGTAGATGAGGAGAAGTGGAAAGAGAGAGAGAGAGAGAGAGAGAGAGAGAGAGAGAGAGAGAAAGAGCGAGAGAGAGAGAGAGAGAGAGAGAGAGAGAGAGAGAGAGAGAGAGAGGCAAGAGCGGATGGGTTATGGTAGGAGGAAAGATAGAGATAGTGTCAGAGACGCAGGCGGAAAAAGATACGCTGCGAAATCTGAATGAATAAGTTCAAAGACGCAGACATCGCAAGGGAACCAGCGCTCCACTGCACACTTCATTTCGCTGGGCTCCTTTTGCTGTCTGCGTATATGATTTCACAGTTCTCTCTCTGATAGATTACTGTAGCAACTCAAACTCAGAAACGCAGCCCCTCTTCCAGGCGACAATGAGTCTGTTCCTCATGATCCTCCGGGCGATCACAATCGTCATCACCGCAATCTGCACATTCATCACAGTGCTGAGACTCTCCCAAATGAGCAAACGACTCGTTTCGTCCGAAAGAACACTCTGCATCGCCTCGTTCCTCATCTCATCATGCTTTCTGGGCACTGCCGCCGCCGAGGTAAGAGGCTTTTGTGGCGCAGTGATAAGAGATATCAATTGGGAACTTTTGAGGTTATCTTTTCCCGGTAAATGAGCCCTAGAGCTCAGAATTGGACTACGCAACCATTCCCTCCGAGCAGAGTTGGGCGGAATGAGAAACTTTTCATTCCGGAATACGGAAAACGGAATCCGCCCAACTCTGCGTCCAAGTTCCACGTCAAAGTGCACCATACTGTATCGTAATTAGACAAAGTGACAATTGATACTCAGCATAAGCATAAGCAGCCGAATCATCGAATTCTCATTGAAGCGCAATTTCCCCCCAAGTGGAAAAAGTGTTTTCAAACAAATCTTCAGATTTGGCTGCAAACTTGCAGAAATACACTTTTTAATACGGGGAAATAATTCACATGGTGGCAACACTCAAAAATATCCAACTTTTCAGATATTTTGTTCCAAATTGCCTAGAAATTTCCGGTTTCGTGAAAAACGGGGTTTTGAGAACTTTGAGACGAAATATCTGGAAAACTAGGAACTTGTGCTGGTAGCCGCTATATGGGATAGATTCCCAAAAAGTGTCATTCTCCAAATTAATGGAGAATTCCGGATCTTAACACTTCAAACCCTTCCCTAAATTCTGTTCAATCTCTGCAGAGTCTGTTCGCATTCTCAGTGGTGCGTACGTCGAAAAGCATCCAATACTTCCTGCTGCCCATCTCCTGGGACATCCTCAACGTCGGCACGCCCATCGTCATGGTCCTGGCATCGCGCCAACTCCGCGGCCACGTCTTCGGCCGAATCGCCAAAATCTCACGGAGCAACAGCCGCGTGGAAGACGGTGTATTCACGACAGTAACCGTCTAACGACATGTTTTCTCGTGTTTTTCAGAGAGACCCGTCCGCACAACCCCATAAGCCATCGGTCGTTATGTTTGTTTAATTGTAACCTTGTGCTGCTTTGTTTTCGATTTCAATCGGAACCTCCTCCTTTTATTTTCCTGTTTTCGTTATTCATTCCCATCTTCTTCGCTCTTCTTCTTCTTCTTCTCCGTGCTCCGTTCATCTTCTCACCAATAAACCGTTTCCCAAATGAACTCCGGCGAAGAAAGTTCGCAATCGTGCGATTCCTCGTACTCTCCGATCATCGAGAACGTCAAACTCGCCATCCAACTCTGCTGGCTCGTTCCTGCGGCCGTGTTCCAGGCGAGAGTGATCTACGTGCTCGCGTGGAAACATCGACAAAAGTTCAAGAATCAGAGCTATTTCATCATTTTCTTGGTGGACTGTGTGGCGGTGAGCGTTAGAGGGGTGGCGCGTACTCAGCGGCTAAAATCGGATCTGCGTGTACGCAGCGGGTCCGCCTGCGGTTGGCGGGTCGCCTGCGGACACGCAGCGGGTAACTTTCGGCCGCTGCGTACCACCAGCGTGTACTCGGCGTACGATCCGTGGCTAGAAAAGTCAACTTGGAGAATTTTTGGCACTTTTACTGCAAATTGGGCCATTTTTTAAGCGAAACGCCACAATTCAAACTCAAAATTCTCCGAGAATGAGCTCTATTATCAAAATCAGCAGAAACAGCGGGTCTTGCCACGAAAACATTAAAGTTTTTCGAAAATCGACATGCGCCTTTAAAGAAGCGGGGTTACTGTATCACTCATTGCAGATGTTCTTCTCGCAATCGCGCTATAAATCACTGTTTTCACTTGTTTTTTATTTACTTTTTTTGAAAAATATAATAAAAACAATCATTTATTGCGCGATTGCGAGAAGAAAATTCGGAGGAAAATTCGACACAGCTGCAATAAGTGATACAGTAACCCCGCTTCTTCAAAGGCGCATGCCGATTTTCAAAAAACTTTAATGTTTTCGTGGCAAGACCCGCCGAAGCGGTCAACTGCAGAGAACTTCGCCACTTCGGCTGGTTTCAAAAATATCGAGTAATTAAACTTCACTTAATTCTCATTGACTCGAAAATGAGCACATCGCGTATATGTTTAACTTGATAAGAGCTCGAGACACTCAAGTCTCAAATCTGCTCTCGAAACCACGAAAGATGCTTCAGAAGTTATAAGAGCTCAATTGGGGTTGATTGGGCAGTGCTCCGAGCTCAACGGCCTTGGCTTCATTTACAAATGTAACTGCTTCCAAAAGAGAGTGTCAAGTGAATTGATAACTTTGAGAGCTCACAGGAGGAAAAGGTGACAAATAGTGCAAAGGGGAGCTCAATATGCATTTGGATATAGTTCCCGAAAGCTTCCTTAGTGGGGGATGTGTCCTCAGTTTCAATTTGGTCCTTCTGGAACTCTGGGATCCTAACCTTATTCCACAAAATGGAACCTGCTTTCCGATGATGTGGAAGTAGTTCCCCCTGGACATCTTCTCTCTCTTTCTCCCGCACGAAACGAGTGGATCTCTCCATTCCAGGGCTTCCTGCTCGTCATCTCATCGATGTTGTTCACCCGTCCACTGATCTACATTCCTCAATTGTGCGAACCACTGCTCGTCTTCCTCACCACCCACCACCTGCTCATCGACGTCTTCTACCCGGTCTACCGTTACACTCAAGCCTTTGAGATCTTCCTCCAAACCCTCCTCATCGCCAATCGAGCTTCCTGTGTCCTCTGGCCGACCACTTATACCCATTTCTGGAACAAGTGGCTCAGACGCATTTTGGCTCTCATCGCCCTCCTCCCATTTCTCGTCATTTGGAACATTGTCATCTCGGAGCAGGACTTGTTCTTTGCCTACGGAGGACTTCATATTTCCTACAATCGACGGGTTGATTGGGTGAGAGATGGTCACATGGCCTAACTCAAAGAAACTGAGAATTCTAGGCCAGCTCAACACTGTTCTTCCTGGTTCTCCACGTCCTCTCGGCGATTGCTATCATCGTTCTGACGATTTTAACACTGTGGAAAATGTCGAAAATGAAGAAGCGACTGGTGGAATCGGAGAGAAGATTGTGCATCTCCTCGATCATCATGTCCATTTGTTTCGTGCTCCCCGCCGTCGCAGAGGTCAGAGGATACTGTAGGATTACTGTAGACGTGACTCTTTCCAGTTCTACTTCTACCAATGCGGCGCCTATGTCAACGGCCCTGGCGCTTCGTACGCAATACTCAACATCGCCTGGGACATGCAAGAAATCAGGTAACCCTTCCTTATCACTATATCACTCCCTTATCACTCTCCCAGCTCCACCTTCGTTCTGCTCTCCGCCAACTCGTCATTCCGCAATTTAGTCATTCCTGGTAAGAAGACGACGACAGAGACAACGACAAGGAAGACGATCTCGGAGCTCGCGTCCAGAGTCGTCAAGGTCACTGCTCTTTCTCAAGTGTGATTGATAACTTAGTGATAAGCGATATCAGTGGAGAGAGCTCACGGTGAGCTTCCATTCTGTCCAATCCACCGTGTCTCTCTGCAGAGTCTCTTCGCATTCTCAGTGGTCCGTACCTCGAAAAGCATCCAATTCTTCCTCTACTGCCCATCTTCATTGTCTTGGCATCCCGCCCGTAGCCACGTCTTCATCCCCAATGTCTCACGGAGCAACTGTGTTATTCATCACCGTACCCACTTACCAATCACTCTTATTTTTCTTGTTTTTCCCATCCACCGCCCTCACAACACCCCCATAAACCATCTTTGTTTAATTGTAGTCTTCTTCCCTCTTCTATGCGTCTTGTTTCCATTTATTATTTTTTTTCTCTCTATTTTCCGATTGCTCTTCTTCTTCTCCTCAGTCTTTTCTGTGTATTTTCCAACCGATAAACCGCCTCTCTTCCCGTTCCAATGGGTCTCAAACTCCCGACTGCCACTTGCAACTCCACGTATTCACCGATCATCGAGAACCTCAAATTGATCATTCAACTCTGCTGGCTCGTTCCCTCGGCCATTTTCCAAGCGAGAGTGATCTACGTGATTGGGTGGAAACATCGGCAAAAGTTCCGGAATCAGAGCTACTTTGTCATCTTCCTACTGGCATGTGCTTCGGTTAGCAGCTGCCCGGGGAGGGGACTGTCCATTCTGAGCCACTATCTTTAAGCTTATCATAACCTTATGTAGCATTCACGAGTGTTAGGCGCGGAAAGCATTGTATGAAGTGGAACTACACTGCTGAACCGCTGGCGTGCACTCAGCGGCTAAAATCGGATCTGCGTGTACGCAGCGGGTCGCCTGCGGACGCGCAGCGGGCAACTTTCGGCCGCTGCGTACCACCAGCGTGTACTCGGTGTACTCACCAGCGGTTTAGCAGTACAGAAAATATTAAGAAATCCAAACTCTCTTGACAAGAAAGCCCTTTCACTCAAAGTTTCGTTGAAAAGTATGGTGAGGGACGCGTTTTCACTCGATGGACTCGCCACATGAATGTAGCTGTTGAGAGAAGATTCCCATACCACAGGTGAAATGCGGCAGACCCATTACGGATACGTCACTGCCTAGCGCGCATCTAGTATATCGTAGGCACATCGCACTCATATTGTAGGCATATCTCACCCATTATGGACCCATCGCTTCCCGTGGGTCCGTATCCTACCCATTATGGACCCATATGGGTAGTTAGGCATTTAAGTCTCCGTAATGGGTCCGCCGCATTTCACCTGTGCATACGGTGTCGATTTCATGCGGTTTCAAAAATGTATTCGTAGATCGGGATATGGACAGACATCGACTGGAGTCTAGTACACAGTACTCGTTGAATTCCAGGGCTTCCTGCTCGTCATCTCATCGATGTTGTTCACCCGTCCACTCATCTACATTCCCCAATTATGCGAACCACTGCTCGTCTTCCTCACCACCCACCACCTGCTCATCGACGTCTTCTACCCGGTCTACCGTTACACTCAAGCCTTTGAAATCTTCCTCCAAACCCTCCTCATCGCCAATCGAGCTTCTTGCGTCCTCTGGCCGACCACTTATACCCATTTCTGGAACAAGTGGCTCAGACGCATTTTGGCTCTCATCGCCCTCCTCCCATTTCTCGTCATTTGGAACATTGTCATCTCTGAGAAGACAATGAAGACATCGTACGGAGGTCTGTTCGTCTCCTACGACCGCAGAATTGAGTTCGTGAGTGTTGGAATCTCTTTTTGGGCGGAAACCGAAGAGAAATTTCTAGATCAGCGCAACGCTATTATTTCTGGGTGTCCATGTATTCTCAGCAATTATCATTGTCATTTCCACTGGTTTGACGTTGTGGAAAATGTCGAAAATGAAGAAGCGACTGGTGGAATCGGAGAGAAGATTGTGCATCTCTTCGATCTTCATGTCCATTTGTTTCGTGCTCCCCGCCGTCGCAGAGGTCAGGGGATACTGTAGGTGTACTGTAGACGTGACTCTTTCCAGTTCTACTTCTTCCAATATGGAGTTCTTCTCAACAGCCCTGGTATATCCTACGTTATACTCCTCGTCGCTTGGGACGCTCAGAACGTTAGGTAATCAATCGTTATCACTATATCACTCTCTTATCACTCCCAGCTCCACATTCATCCTGATCTTCGCCAACCCCGAATTTCGCCGTTTGGTCATTCCCTCGAAGACTCCGAAGCAAGGAGCGAAAACTATCAAAGTCACATCAATGTCTACTGTATAATATGAGATATCTCAGATAGCCCTTCCTTATCACTCCCTTATCATCTCCTTATCATTCACAGCCTATTACTCACTTCCTTGTCCCACTCGTAACAGTGATATCAGATATCAGTTACACCCCACAACAAAAAGTACTCTGCCACGCCTCATGCACCACCACATCGGCTCAGTGGACCCGAAAATCGAGCAAACTCCTTCTCCGCCAGATCTCTTTTCCTCGAGGAAGATCTTCATCTTTTGCACATACACCCCTGATTCATGTCTGCCTGCGATCCGCAGTATTCCATCCTCTGGGAGAACTTGAAATACGCGGCACAAGCGGCGTATTTGGTTCCGCCGGCGATACTGTACATTCGGATACTGTACGTGATTTGGGCAAAGCATCGAAGTGTCTACAGCAAACATCAGTTCTTTGTCATCTACTCCATTGATAGTATTGTGGTGAGTTATTAGCAGATAGAGCTATGGGTTATGATCCTTCTGATTCTGGGATGTCTCTTCATCCCGGTCTGATACTCAATTGTAGCAATCTCGTTAATCTTTGTAAAAACGCGCTCCACTGATAATCTGATAGTCCTCTATCAATTTAATCCATTCACAATTCCTCGAATATCACGGCACTCCAAATGCTCTCCTGGAGAATTATTATATCTCGAGATTGATGAGAGATACCAAAAAGTTTTCAACATCAAACTTATAGTCCTGATTATGATCTACAAATTTGCTGTTGACAACTTTTTGATACCACTTATCAATATCGAGATATAATGGTTCTCCGGCAGCGTTCCGCTCTATTCGAGGAACTACGGTGACCGGAGTGTTCCCAATCGTTGTATCTCCAAAATTCTATGTATTCGAGGACTGATGATGGTCTTCTAAGAACACAAAACAAAAACTAGGACATTCAGTGGTTCGGAACACTGCACATCTCGCAAAAAAAGGTCTTTCGTTACTCATCAAGAGAGGGCTATTTCTGTCGGAGAGCATGAACTTTTACGTTATTTGATGATAAAAACGGATGGAAGGAATGATAATGATAAGGATTAGGGAATTGTTGAAATTATGAGGAAGTGGTCAAAAAGTGGGTATTGGGTTGGGTAGAAAAGGGAAGAAATGAACCCGACGGTTCCATTCCTCCCAATTGATCCCATTCAAAACCACCCCCCCCCATCGTCAAAAATGTGCTTTGTGTCTCTTCCGGACGAATTCCTCGCTCATTTAAGACATGTGGGGTGAAGAATCGGAGAACCACAACATTCTCAGTCGGAGGGGGAATCTGATATAACTGGGGCACTTCATAACTCCATTCTTTGAAAAAACGCTGCCGGGGAATCATTATATTTGGAGATTGATAAGAGGTATCAAAAAGTTGTCAACAGCAAACTTGTAGATCATAACTAGGACGACAAATTTGCTGTTGACAACTTTTTGATATCTCTTATCAATCTCGAGATATAATGATTCTCCGGCAGCGTGTTTTCGAGGAAATACGATTGCAGGGTCTCGTCCTGCTGCTTCTGGACATCTTCATCACTCGTTTCTTCGTCTACTTCCCCCAATTATGCGTCGCCGGCTCCAAGTTCTTCGTCTCTCACTCGTACCTCATGGACATCTACTACCCACTGCTCAACTATCTCCACTGCGCTCAGCCCCTCATTCAGATCTTCCTCACCACCAACCGAATGTCTTCTGTCCTATTCCCAGTAGATCACAACGAATCATGGCAACGAAAGCTGCCGCTCATCGTCACTTTCATCGTTCTGACTCCCTTTCTGTTCATCTGGAACACGATCATCTCTCCGAAGTTCCTCGTCTTCTACTTTGGCGGCTTCTTCATTCTCGGCTCCAGCACTGTCCAATGGGCCAACATCTCCCTTTTCCTCTTCGTCATTCGATCCATCGCAGTCGCCGTTACCGTATTCTCAACGTCCCTCATGTTCTACCGAATGTCAAGGATGACCAAGAGACTGAAGAAGTCCGAGAGGACTCTGTGTCTGGCATGTGCCATCCACTCCGCCTGCTTCATGGTTCCCTCGTTCTTCGAGGCACTCGCCACCTTCTACGAACCCTACGGCAGCTCCCCGTGGAACTATCTGATCCAACCGTTCGCGTGGGATGTACTCAATGTTGGGTAGGTCAAAACAGGCCCCCCGTTCCCCTCAAATCGCTTCTTCCAGCTCTCCAATCATCATGATCTTCGTCAGCAGCCAACTCCGTCGCCACGTCTTCACCCTCTCCACTTCCCGCCCGCAAACCACCGTCTCCGCCATCGTCACCATCACGGGAACCCATCGAAACTCTTCTTCCTAACCCTCCCCAAATAAACTATACACTCGACTGACCATGCGTGTCTTTTGCACACACACACACCCCACCAGATCAGCCAGATCAGCTCATTCCCTTGTCACATGCCAAGTCATCACTTCATCTCCGCGTCTTGCAATTCAGAAGACTACTCTGTCCTCTGGGAGAACTTGAAATACGCGGCACAAGCGGCGTATTTGGTTCCGACGGCACTACTGTACATTCGGATACTGTACGTGATACTGGGAAAGTACAAAAAGTTCTATGGAAGACATCAGTTCTTTTTGATCTACTCGATGGATGCGGTTGTGGTGAGTGTGTAAATATAGGAAATAGAACTATATCAGCTAGAGCCAAATGGACATTTGGACTCATTCAGGCCAGGGGAAAGAGCCGTGTTTGCCCAAAAGTTGCTCCTAATTCCGACGCTACAATCGCTGCGAGACCCATCTCGTAAATCTACAAAAGCACTTCTGAAGATGTAGCTGAAACTCAAGAAATAGGTGGATTCACGAGATGGGTCTCTTATCAGGAAAATTAAGCCATTATGCACGATTCTTAGGCTCACCCCAAACGTTGCTGGAAAATCATTATATCTCAAGATTGATAAGAGATATCAAAGAGTGGGCAGCAGCAAACTTGTAGTCCTAGTTATGATCTACAAGTTTGTTGTTGATAACATTTTGATATCTCGTATCAATCTCGAGATATATCGATTCTCCGGCAGAGCAACTTTGCAGGGCTTCGTCTTCCTCCTGCAGGACGTCTTCACCACTCGCCTCTTCATCTACTTCCCACAACTGTGTCTCCCTGTATCCCAATTCCTCCTCTCCCACCTGTTCCTGATGCGCATCTACTACCCACTCCTCGGATATCTCCACTGCTGTCGACCCTTCATTCAGATCTTTCTCACCACCAATCGAATGTCTTCTGTCATGTTCCCGGTAGATCACAACTTATCTTGGCAGCGGAAACTGCCTTTTATTGCTGCTTTCGTGTTCCTAGCCCCATTTCTGTTCTTGTGGAACGCTCTCATCTCGCCGAATTATTTGATCTACTACTTTGGAGGGTTCATGATCTCCTACTCGAAAGTGGTGTCTTGGGCTGGAATGTCCCTCTTCCTCATGATCATTAGAAGTGTCGTAGTGCTGATTACGGTAGTCACCACGTCAATAACCTTCTGGAAGATGTCGAGGATGAAGAAGAGACTGAAGAGGTCCGAGAGGATGATGTGTGTGGCCTCTGCTGCCATCTCCATCTGCTTCTTGTTCCCAGCGGCCTTCGAAGTGAGTTAATTGATGCTCCAGAGAGAGCACAACTTCGTTTTCAGGCACTATCAGTGTTCAGTGAAACATGGAACGAGTCCAAATTGTCTCTCCTACTCCAACCATTCGCGTGGGATGTTCTCAATGTTGGGTGAGACAGAGCTCTAAATCTAATAATCATTGAGGACCAATTCTAGATCTCCATTGGTCATGATCTCTGTCAGTGGTCAACTCCGGCACCATGTGCTCTCTTTCGCATCAAAAGAAGCCAAAAGTCGGTCGAATTCGGTTTTTGTCTCTCTATCAGCCACTCATTTGAATTGAATTTACCGTGCCCGGAGAATGATTATATCTCGAGATTGATAAGCGGTATCAAAAAGTTGTCAACAGCACTTTTGTAGATCTTGACTAGGACTATAAGTTTGTTGTTGACAACTTTTTGATATCTCTTATCAATCTTGAGATATGATAATTTTCCGACAGCGTTTTGCTAACTGAGGGTATACAGTACCTAGAATTTGTCAAATAAATGTGTTCCCTTTCATAAAAATCCATTAAGGGCTCCTTTTCGACAGCCATTTGAGACATTTCTTCCAAACTCGAAACTCGACCAAACCCCACAACAACCAGATCAGAAACAAAACCCACTGATCCATGAGGTCAGCACCCCCTCCCAAAGCGTGCTCTCTTCTCTCTCTTTTTGCAAAACCAACCTTGTTCTCAATCTTTCTTCCTTTTCCCCACCCATGTCATCCTATTTTGTTCCTTGTGATCCGCAGTATTCCATCCTCTGGGAGAACTTGAAATACGCGGCACAAGCGGCGTATTTGGTTCCGCCGGCGATACTGTACATTCGGATACTGTACGTGATTTGGGCAAAGCATCGAAGTGTCTACAGCAAACATCAGTTCTTTGTCATCTACTCCATTGATAGTATTGTGGTGAGTTGGGAGATCAGTGAGGGGAAGGCTGAGTTGGGCTAGAGATAGAGTTATAGATGTGGTGGTCTTGCCCTTGAAATAGAATCATTGATAAAAGTACACACATGGGTGAATAGTCAGTGTGATTAGGAAGAGATGATGAGAAGGTACAAATCACAAGACGCCCGGATGTTCTGTCGGTTTTACACTTTTGAATCTTAAATCATTCTATCTACCTTTCACAGGTCAAAATCAGAGAACCATAACATTCTTGGTTAGGGGGGAGCCTAATGCTCTACAACATAGTAGCGGCATGAACTATCAATTCCCCATCACTTCCAAAGGGTAAAGGGTATATCTAGCGACGAAGCGCTGATGGATAGACGATTCTGATCAGAACACAAGTGAATCGGATGTTATTACGTCTGTAGCAATTGAGAATTTGAGTCACTCAGGCCAAAAAAGGACGTTGGGGGTGGACGCCGGGATTGAACCCTTGACCCTCGGATTGAGAGCGGCCACCACTGCCACTACACCAACCCCCCATGGTCCACGGCCATTGGCCAATAGTTCCCTTTTACAATTTGAATTAGTTCGTGTGTGGCTCAATGGTAAAATGGTAATTGTGATACGACCAACGCGCAGCCCCAAAGATGATAATAGATTCGGTTCAAAACGGGGCAACCAGGACTTTGACAGAAAACTTGTCTCGCGTCCAAACGATCATAACTAGGACTGCAAATTTGCAGTTGACAACTTTTTGATATATCTTATCAATCTTGAGATATAATGATTCTCCGGCAGCGTTTTGCTATTCGAGGAAATACGATTGCAGGGTCTGCTGCTGCTGCTTCTGGACATCTTCATCACTCGTTTCTTCGTCTACTTCCCCCAATTATGCGTCGCCGGCTCCAAGTTCTTCGTCTCTCACTCGTACCTCATGGACATTTACTACCCACTGCTCAACTATCTCCACTGCGCTCAGCCCCTCATTCAGATCTTCCTCACCACCAACCGAATGTCTTCTGTCCTATTCCCAGTAGATCACAACACCCTCTGGCAGCAGAACCTTCCCCTCGTCGTCTTCTTCATCGCCTTGACTCCTTTTTTGTTCATTTGGAACACGATCATCTCCAAAAAGATCATCATCTACTACTTTGGCGGCTTCTATATCAACTACACGAAAGCAGTGCAATGGGCTGGAATGTCCCTCTTCCTCATGATCATAAGGAGTCTGGCAGTGCTGATTACGGTAGTCACCACGTCAATAACCTTCTGGAAGATGTCGAGGATGAAGAAGAGACTGAAGAGGTCCGAGAGGATGATGTGTGTGGCGTGTGCCGCCAACTCGCTCTGCTTCCTCCTCCCCGCCCTCTTCGAGGCACTCAAGTCCTTCAGCGCCGCGTGGTCCACCTCCTGGGTGGCATATCTCATTCAGCCGTTCACGTGGGATGTACTCAATGTTGGGTTCGTCACTGCTTATCATTCCCTTATCAATCAATCAACCATTCAGCTCCCCACTGGTCATGGTCCTTGTGAGCACTCAACTCCGCTCCCACGTCTTCTCCCGAACCACCAGTGGAAAGTCTTCAAATAGAGCCAACTCCCTTGCGATTTCCATCTCGGGAAGCTCTTTTCATCGCACTTCCATGTCGTGAATCCCCAATAAAGCCCCCTGTAAAACGGGAACTAACCCCTATCTTGGCGCCCATCTCGACTCCGCCAATGTATTTCAGCTCCTCGGCGTGGAAATTCACCGCCATCCCGGCTTTTTGACCTCTTTCCAGGATCTTTTGGCTGCAAATTCATCCAAGGAGTGCGATAGAGCGCGATTGCTCTCACCTCGCGTCGACCTCGAAGACGCCCTTCTCGCAGAAGACGTCAATATTCTCCAAATTCCTCAGACCGCCCGTCGCCTTCTCCTCCTCGATCAACGGAATCAGCTGTTCGCATATCATTCGAGTTTGCTCCGATTCCGTTGAGCCCTGAAATTTGGGGGGGGGGGGGGGGAAATTGATGCTCGGGGAGCCTCGAAGGTACCTTGGGAACCGCGTGAGCACCGCAGAACGTTGCGGAGACTTCGAGAGGAATCGATGGATTATCGATTGATAAGACACGGAGCATCTGGAGAGATTAGAAGATCAATAGATCAGTAGATCAGTAGATCAGTAGATCAATAGATCACCTTCATCTCCGCCTCCACATTCAGTCCGTATCCACTCTTCGCCTCGAGAGTCGTCGTTCCGCTTCGCAACATCTTCTTGGCCACCTGAACACACATTGATCTTTTGATCTCTGAAGAAGATGGGGGAACCTCTTCGAAATCGCTTCTTAGCTCCTCTTCGCTCGCTTCTCTTGTCTTGTTCGTTGTGAACATTATACCACCGCCCGCTTGTTGGACCTGAAAATCGAGGAAACTACTATCGAATGTCATCGAAATGGCTGCCGAAGAATCATTATATCTCGAGATTGATAAGAGATATCAAAAAGTGTTCAACAGCACACATGTAGTCCTAGTTATGATCTACAAGTTTGCAGTTGACAACTTTTTGATACCTCTTATCAATCTCGAGCTATATCGATTCTCCGCCAAGGCTCTCCTCGGTTACGTGCCTAGTTGGCATCCGATTGTATGGCCTGAAACAAGAAAAAATAGCCCTGGCAGCACTACAGAAGCTCAGCAGCACTAAATCACTCTCCGATTGCGCTATTGGCAGTACGAGACGCTCCATACATGTCCCAGCAACCCAATAGAAACCATGGCTTTCATCGCTTTCATCGATCGACAAAACGAAAAAGTGACCCCGCAGCACAAAAACCGAATCGGCAATACTAAAGGTACTATTCGAATCGCTCTGATAGTGGAAAAGGCGTCACATCAGCACCATAGCAGTACTAAAAGCGCTTCAGCAGCACCATGCACATCTCTGCAGCACAATAAGAGGAAGGTCGGCAGACACTTTAGATGATCGGCAGTGCTATCAAAACACTATGAACTTTCCAGCAGCACTACAGAATTTTCGAAATCACTCTCACCGCATCCGCAGCACTACGAGCACTCCAGCAACACAACATGAGCCTCGGCAGCAAAAAAAGCACGCCAGCAGTACAAGACCCGTCTCGGCAGCACTACGAGCACCCCAGCAGCGCAACATGAGCCTCGGCAGTACTAAAAGCACGCCAGCAGCACACACACCTCCATGTACGTGGCTCCGGCCAATTTCATCGCGAACTCATGAACGCGATCTCCGGCGAAAACGGGATGCGAGTGTCCGTCGACGAATCCCGGAACAGCGATTCCTCCGTTCGAATCGATAACTTTCACACTGTTATCACTGGCTGATAACGCTTTTTCAGCTGTCTCAACGTCTCCGATAAAGGCGAATTTGCCATTCGAATCCACGAGAATCGCCAACGAATTCGTTGAGGAATTGAGAATCTGAACGAACTGATAATTGGGTTATCACTGGAAGCAAAACCTTGATATTGTTCATGTCGGTTCCGATTAAAAACTCGGTGACGTCATCATCGACCACTTGGACCACTTGTTTGAGCCCTTTCACAAACAGTCGATAGCCGGACATTTTCCCCTGGAAACGACTGAAAATCAGAGAAAAAGGAAAACACTAAAATTAGAGAGGATTCTGTCGAAAATGACCGATTCTTGACGATCACATTTTATGGGTTCTGCGCAGAATCGTCCCCCCAAATAAACTTTAACGACCACTGGTGAGACCAGAGAGGGAGGGAGAGAGACAAAGGTATCGATTGATTGAGGGGAAATACTTTTACATCGACGAAAATAATAGTTTTTTCCAAATTAAAAGTACTCGAACAGCAGAGCGTTTGAACAGTTCGGCCGATCGGGAGCAGAGTTATCCTGGAAATGCTGTTTTTTTTAGTTTCTCTGAAATGAGTGGAACAGGAAGTAAATAGAGACCTCTTTTATTAGATACACAGAAAAAAAATTAAAGGGTGGGGGCGGGGGGAAATTATAACAACACGTGTCCCAGGGGCGACTTGCGACTACAAACGAATTTTGGGTGGGATGGGGGAGATGGAAATAACTTAATTTTAGCATTAAAACCATGAAAATTTACAACGCTTTGGTTTGGAGAGAAAAAAAATGGTAAGAGAGCGCAAGAGAAGGGAAACTATAATAAATAAGGAAAAAGAAGAGAAACGGGTAGGAAAGAAGAGAATGAGAGAAAATCAATAAATTACAATCCCAAATCAATATCACATTATCACAAACCTAAAAATGGAAACAATGAAAAGGGTTTTCGGTGTAAAGTTTGTCCGGCTTCAGTGGAATAAAATGAGACTAAATGCTAGTTGGAAGACAAGTGCACGTTCCTAGTTTAGGCGGCCTTAGCTGTTGGAGCTGGTCGAATCACTCCTTTCTTGTTTTTGCCCTGAAATATAAGTCTTTGTTACAAGAGGCATTCATTTTCCAAGTCGAAAATGCAATATTATTAAATTCGAAAAGTACAAACCTGAGACGCCTTCTTTCCCTTTATTGGGATAGTGGTTTCTCCAGCTTTCACTGTCGGTCGGTTCGGTAGCTTCTTTCGCTTGTAGATACGCACCAACCAATTCTCGGTGGTGTATGCTTCCTCAATGTACTCCAAAGTAATGTCCTGGAAAAAAATAGCATTTTCTCGTGAAAATCAGCGCAGTTCTGAACAAACCTTCTTTCCAATCACATATCCGCGAGTTCTATCGAATCCTCCGGCCTGATTGTATCCGACACGAGTTTCTCCGAATCGATAGTAACTCATCTTGTACATAAGGCAGTTAAGCATCGTCTCAGAGGCTCCAGCTCCGGTCGAGTATTCTCCAGACGCGGTGAAATAGTTCTCCTCGCGAATGTCTTTCGGGTGCTCTCCTTGAGCGATACGGACCATCCACAGGAATTTGTTGATGTCGTCTCCAGAATATCCGATGACACCTCCGAAAATTACGAGAATGTAATCAACATCGAGCTCGGTCATGATTTCATAAGCAGCAGATTCGTTGGACGACATGGCCTTTCCGACGAGGGCAATGTGCGAATTGTTCCAAGTGTTGTTGTCAACAAGCGTGGTACGGTTGGCCATTCCAGCGATTTGGTATCCGTAATCCCACCAAGACATAACGCGGGCATCATCGGCAGTGTTCTCGCGGAGCCAGTGATAAGCCTCACGGAAGTCGTCCATGATGAGCCGATCTCCATTGGAAGTGGAACTTTGGAGGACAACCGATGGATGAGAATAGGCGTTGGAGGTGACATAGGTCGCGTGGACAACAAACATCAGAAGGAAGATGAGAAGAATGATGGAAATGATCGTGCGAACATTCGAGGAGATCGCGGTCTCGTCTCCATCGGAAGAGTTCTGAAAGAATTAAAGTTTAAACAGGCTGATTTACATTTGAACAGAAAGTAAACATCTAAAACATGGATAGACAACGGACAAGGACAAAACATAAACACAACACTGACAAGACAGGACGATCCACTACTGCTGCTGGCACCAACAGGATCTACCTTCGATTTCACGTTCTTCGCGGCCTTGTCGTACAACTTTTCGTCTTTGGTGTTGGTGGTTTGAGATCCAGAGCGTTCCTTTACTTCGTCGTCCTTGAGGTATTTCTCAAAAGTGTACGAGAATCCAATTCCGGCCAGAACGCAGACCGCGGGTGTGAGGGTGAGCATCAAACGGACCATGACACCGGCGAAGTAAACAGCAGAGACGGCGTAAAGGATGACTGTAAAGAAACAATAATTTCATAATTCGTTTAATAAAATAATGATAACTCACTGAAAACGCGCTCGTCGTTGACTTTCTTGATACAATACCACAGACCAACTGGGAAGACGGCAGCGGTGATGTGCAGATCGAAGAAGAACGAAACCCAGGTGGTTGGCTGATGCTCAGAGACGGAAGCGATAATTGGAATGTGAATCTTGGCGTATCCAGTGTCCCAGAGAGAGTAGAAACGTCCCGAGAATGGAGCCACATATCCTCCCCAAACGAGGGCAAAGTAGACAACAATGGCGAGTCCTCCCAAGATGGTCAATCCTCCGACGAACAACGTCATGAATTGCTGGCGAGTGATACGGTTGCGAGTGTAATGCATGAGAGCAACGATCTGGAGGAGACCGAACACTCCGAAAGCTGGCATGTGTTCCGATGTACGGACAGGCTGGAATCCAACGAATGGCACTTGCATGGAAAGGATGGTGGCCAGACAATAGAACGAGGTGTACGAAACGAAGAGACGGGAAGAATAACGTCCTGAACATTGCAAATTTCAACAACGGATTTTATGAAAATGAACTCACCCATGACAATAAGAGCCAAAGCGTGAAGTGGGATCAAGTTGATGATGAAAACGTATCCTCCCCAAGCGGAGACCATGTAGAAGTACGACAGAGCGCACAGAGAAGCCCACATGATCGATCCGGTCTTCAAAGACTTCACCCATAGGTAATATGTGAATTGAAGAGCAAAGATGGCGATTCCTTCGTTATCGTATGATCCGGCAACCGATCTCGAGGTGTATCCAGGCGAGATAGCAATGAAGCAAGCGGCGAAAAGTCCAGCTCCAGGACTCCAGAGCTCCTTGGTGAGCAAGTAGGTAGCAATGGCGGTGAGACCAGAGAATGTTGGAGCCAAGAAGACGCAGACCTCGCGGATGTGGACGTGGAAGTTCAGAGAGTCCAAAATCCAGTGAATCAGGCCAGAAGTGACCATGAGACCAGGATAAACAGTTCCTCCAACAATACGTCCCAACGGATACCAGGCACGCTCATCGAACCAATTGAGGAATTTGTAGAAACCGTGTTGAACCATATGATGGGTGGCACGGTAGTTAAACCATGGATCGAACTCGTGGATGATCGACTCGAAGCGGACAATAGCGAAGAGGCGAGAGGCAAAACCGACAAACCATGCCAACGCCAAAATGACGATGGTGAGGAGCGTGGTCGCACCGAGACGACTGCTCGCGCTTCGCGACGCCGTTGTTGATGTCATTACCTGAAAATGTAAAAGAATACTCGATGAGAGATTGGAGAGAAGTAAAAAGTGGCGAAAACTGAACAACAATAAATTAAACGAACAAAATCGCGATTCACATCAGAATTCCGTAATGCTGACGTTTCCTTGGATTAGAAAATCAATAAATGGAGAGAGCAGTATTCTTGTTATTCATAGAAGAGATACCGCGGTTCCAACATTGTTGTGAACAATAATCTTTAGTTTGAAGGCGAGCTTCTAGGAAGCTCCGCCCACCTACAACAAAATAGGCAGAATCGAAATTTTATGCCAATGGAACAGATTTCAGGCAACTACGTAAAAACAGTCATCTCCCAGATTTTCTTTCAACGCCAAAATTTGTAGAAAGCATGAGAAAAAGCTCTCCGAAAGCTTCGTTCGTCAAAACAAGTCAGCAAACAAAATTTTCATTTTTTGCCGCTATTTCCTTCGTTTTTGACGCTAAACCATCGGAAAACAGTTGTTTTGAACCGAAATATCACTCTGAAACTGTCGAAAAGCTGAAAATCATTGAAATTCCGCGAAAAAACAATGAAAATTGAGCCAAATCGGAGCCATAAACGGCGTGTGTAGTCGTGGCAAATTCAAAAGACGTAGATCGTGGCGAGACCCGCCGCCCGGCGGCTCTCTTATGTGTCGATTTACGCGACCGGGTAAATTTACGGCAATGTTTTCGCATTTTTCTCTTTTTGAATTTTCACGATTTTCACTGAATTTACCGAATTCCAGATGACTTTACAATGACAATCAAAGGAATTTGGACGTGGGCGAACAGCGTGGCCACCAATGTGCAGGCCAGCGCGCTGCGCAACAAGACACTCGCCATCGGTAAGCGCGCATATCGATTCAAAGCTTTTTTAAATTGTGCTACCTGTTCAGACGGTCACATATGGCTTTACGAAAGTCTAGAAGGATGCAAAACGCATCACCAAAACAACCCGAACAGTTTTTTAGTCACAATCTACTTAAGGTAAGTCGATTTCTATAGAAAAACAAAAAATGTTTCGAATTGCTCAGAATCCAGCGCCTACGAGAACTCAAAATCACCCCAATTGTTGTTTTTGATAACATCGCCGCGAGTTCTTCGATTTCGGTAAGAATTATCGCAAAATCGGAATGACTTGAAATTTTTTAAAAATAAAAATTTGTAGACCGACCAAGATGCGTTTGTGCCGCGGAAACGACACAGCATTGGCGACACGCACTTTACGAATTTGGCCGATCACGTCTACAAGGCAAATGTAAGAACCAAAAGGGTTTTTATTCAACAATAAGCGGAAATTTTTCAGGTATTACTCTCACATCTCGGCGTTCAAGTGATAGTGTCGCGTGGCGACGGAGAGGCTCAGTGCGCTCATCTAGAGGCCCTCGGCATCACTTCCGGATGCATTACCAACGATTTCGACTATTTTCTATTCGGCGGAACGAATTTATACAAATTCGACTTCAGCGCCACCACTCACTCGGCGTTCCAAAACGTCACTCATCTCTCGATGGGACGAATGAGTGTTGAGAAAAGTGAGTTTTTGAAAGCATTCTTCTATTCAAATAAGTTTCAAACCTTCAGAAATCTCCCGTTCGCACCTCATCTCGACGGCGATTCTTCTCGGATGCGACTACTATGATCCTGGTGTTCAGGGCGTCGGCATTTGCACAGTTTTCGATATTTTGGCTGAATTTGGCGAAGAAGACAAACTGGGCATCGATCCGCATGTCATTCTTGATCGGTTCACGTGAGTTTTGGAAATTTGAAAATTTCGAATAAAAACAATTGCAGATCGTACGTTCGTGGCGAAATCCCCGCAAGATCGGAAGACAGTGAACGAAAATTGCGTCTGCGCCGAAAAAAATACACACTCATTCCGGAATTTCCCAATTGTCTGGCCGTTGAGTGAGTTGTTCGCCCGGATTTTAGTTTTCAATAAAAAATTATTACAGTCACGCCATCCGAATGTATCTCCAACCGATCGTCTCTGACCACAATCTAACAACAACTTCGCCGAAAGCTCCGAATTTTCTGAAAGTTGAGCAACTTTTGGTGCGAGAATGCGGATGGTCTCCGCAGAGAATGCGAAAAGAAGTGGCGACGAGTCAGAAGAGAGCTAGGAATATAACGAATTCGGTGGTGAGTTGGATTTTTAAAAAGAAAAATTATCTCTTTACCGAAAAAAATTAATTTGTCTCGCCTCTGCAAAGTCTCAGATTTTATTTCTTTTTTAATTCCTAAAATTTTTGGTTTTGTCAATATAGAACATTCAAAAATTAGATATTTCATACTACTCTTTTCGGGCTTACAAATTTAAAATAACAAAAAATGAGAACGCTCTAACGTTCTAGACGCAGACACGCATCCCGGAGTTCTTCTTCGCCAAAAAGAAGCGCCTTTCGCCGATCGTGGAGCCGTGCACCTCGATCGATGACTACATCTCAGCCAACAACACATGGGTCTCGAAGCGAAAATCCGATTCGCCAAAACAGCAACAATCGACGGTAGAACGGCTCAGATCCGATAAAATGTCGTGAGTTTAAACAATTCTTAACTTAAAAAAAAACAAAATGGTCGATTTTCAGCGTCCGCCACAAATATCCCGCCGATACCATTGAAATCGACTCGGATTGACACTCAAAAATACAGGAAAAAAAATCAATATTCACCCACATTTTACCCCACTTCCTCACATTCCTCAACCCAAATCTCTTTAGATTTTTGACATTTTTCAACCGCTTGTTACTCATTTTCCCCCTTCGAAATACTCTTCATCTCTCGGTGAAATCAAACTTCCTCCACTACCCCCCTCATCAAATCTCCCCAAAATTCCGGTAATTTCCATCAGAAATCAGTGAAAAATTATCAATCATATGATCCGGTAGCCCCTCTCGAATAGAACAAATCGTAGTTTACTCGGTTTATTGATTGTACAATTCGTTTTTTTCTCAAATATCAACCAAAAGTGGCAATAATATTTACTGTATAATGATTTTTTTTTTTGCAAAATTTATTCGCCTCTCGGTAATTTTGATTAATAAGTAATTGTTCTCGGTTTTCTAAATTTTTTGTTTTTCTCAGCGTCTGAACGCTTTTAATACCTTATTCATGTTTTTTTCTTCTACTTTTGTGAATTATGTTGATTTTTCAGTGGTTTTTCAGAAAAATGAGCGACAAACCGTTGGCACTTACAGCTGGTGGTGGAGCCAGTCAATTGCAGGACGATCAGGTAAGATTTTCAAAAAAAAAAAGGGGGAAACACATGCAAAAATGTTAATTATTGTCAATTCTAGGTACTCGTCGACGCTCTTCCGTACCTGGACACTGAATACAACGAATCAGACCGTCAGATGGCTATGAAGTTGGTTGAGCACGAGTGCAAGGTAGGCGCTGAAATTGAATTCTCTTTGGACTTTTCCATTTTCCAGACATTCCGACCGACGAAAAACTACCTGACACACATGCCAGTGCCTGATTACGACGCGTTCCTCACCCCGTGCATGCTGAAAGAGATGGAGAGAATGGCGAAGAAGAAGGAGATGCCGAAGCTCGACATGTCCCGTTGCGAACTTCCGCCGCCTTCCGCTGTCAAGGGAGTCGATCGCAAGTTGTGGGCCAAGGTAGGCAGGAGAAACGACGAAATCTCGTGGGAAACTGACGACGCGTTTGCAGGTCCTTCGCAACGCAAAAGCACAAAATGAGCATCTTCTGATGCGCCAGATCAATTTGGAGTTGATGGACGAGTACGCGGCAGAGAGCTATCTGCAACGCAACAAACAGATGGAGGCACTGCTGACGCACGCGGAAAAAGAGTTGCGGAAGACGAAAGAAGCGGTTATGGAGGTGCACGCGAGCCGGAAAATGGCACAGATGAAGGCCGGCGAGAAGGTGAAACAGTTGGAACACTCGTGGGTCAACATGGTCACCAACAACTACAAGTGAGTGTGGAATTGTTTTGAAAATATTGATTTTAGAGAATTTATTTGAAAAAGTTGACTTATTCGTCAGTGAAAGACACAGTTTTCGGAAAGCTGTACCTGAATCGGTTTAAAAAATACATATCCAAAATGTTTTTTTTTAAATCAAAGAAGCACGTTTTTAAACATTTATGACGCAATTTTTTATCCTATCCTTTTCCAGAATGGAGTTGGCAAACCGACAAATGGAGCACGACAACACGAAACAAATCAAAAAACTCAAAGTGGATCCGTCGATTTTGGAAGACAAAGAAGACCGCGAGAACTGAACGAATGCCGATTAAAATGATCTGAACGTTTCGAAAAAATCTCACTTGTCCACTCTATTTTGGCATATTTATTGACTTTCACTGTATTTTTATCCCCCCAACGTTCTCGTTTTTCTCTTTTTCTCTTGTTAAAGTGAAAAGTTCATCAGAATCTTTTGTCGTCCCTCAAATCCTGACAGTTCAGCGGCTCCTCGTGGAATGACGTTGTAAAAATAAAAGTCAGTAAAATCGTCTGAGCCCCAACAAAAATTTAAAAAACAAAGATAACGATCGCAAAACGTGACCCCCCGTGACATTTAGAATGATGACAAAAGGCGGTATAAAACCGGGCGGCAGAGACGATTCGATCACTTCAACGTTGAACTGACGAATTATAAGACGCAAAGTTCTGGCAACAATCTGAAGATGAAACTACTGTGAGTTTTCGGGGCGCGACTTCTGATGATGATTCTTGATTTTTCAGTGGATTCTTGGGACGAGACACTTCGAAGGATCAGGGAACGCAGAAAGAGAAGAGAAAGGGAAAAGGCAAGAAGGGGACCAAGGAGACCAAGGAGACCAAGAAGGACGGAAAAGGAAAGAAGCAGACCAACGCGAAAAGAAATCCGAAAAAGGGGATAAAAAAGGAGGAGGGCACGTCGTCGAACTACTCACAGAGACCAATCAGGGAATCGAAGGTGAAGGCCGCCAAGACGGAACCTGGGCCGATCGTTGTGACACCGCCCGTCGATGTGAACGCGAACACGGTCGCGATCACCGTGGCCAAGACCGTCGCTCCAACCGATCCCGTGACGCAACGACCTGGTGCACCGGTTAGTGAAACTGATGCGAGAGGAATGGCAAGCCGAGAGACTGGAACGCAGGAGCCGTTGAAGCCGGACGCTTCACTACCGACGGTCGGGGAAGGATGGAGCGGAGAGGCGACCGCACGCATTTGGCTCGAAAAGTGTGGTGAGTGGAGGTGGGGTGGAATTCTAGGCTGACGTTTGTTTTTCAGAGGTCGAGAAAACGAGGGCGGAGTTTGAGGGGCTCCCGGCGACGGCGGTGGATGTGGAGAGAGAATGTGGCCGGTGGATGGCACATCCCCGGCTCAATCAATCTCCAGAGCATCCGGTGCTCGACAGGAACATATTCAAGCCCCCCGACGCGAACGACTACGTGAACATCAGCCTTCTGGAGGTCCCCTTGCGACGGAACATCTACATTGGTCAAATACCGACGGTTGGCTCAGAGGAGACCTTTTGGAAGGCTGTGTTTGAGTTGCGCATTATGTCGATTCATATTCTCCACGACGACATGGTCACCTTCTTCCCACCACACAACGGAGACTTCATGCACTACAACACCATGTTTGTCAATAATCGACGCGCCGAAACTGTCAACAACGACGTTCTTCGCTTCGCGATCGAAGTTCTCCCGGCGGGCTTCTCCAATTCCATCTTCACCGCAGTGACGTTGATCAAAAACTGGGGCCAGGACTCCGCGCACCCGAGACCAGGAGTCGTCGTCAACGAGGTCAATGAGCTCAATGCGTTCCTCTCCACAATCGTAAGCGACGAGTCTTCCTTCTAAAACACTGTAATTGTTTTCAGCCGCCAGATGAAAATGTTCTGGTGATGTCTAAGAATGGCGCTGGAAGAGCCGGAAGTTTCGCCGCCATCGTCGTTGCGAGCAACCAAATGAGCGAGAAGACCGAGCCTGCCGTTGTCGATGTCGTCCGTTCCATCCGCGCCCAACGACCGAAGGCTGTGGAGACGCTGGCGTTGTATGCGTTCGTGTACATCGCCATGTTCCACTTCATCCGTGTGAGTCATTAACTTCGTAGAGTCTCTTAACTTACTTTGAATTTTTCAGCGCAAGATCGCAAAGTCGGACAGCAGCGAGAAGAAGGAATCAAGCAATCCATGGATCCGCAAGACGTCGCAACTGGCGACCACCTTCACCACTTCCCTCGCCACCGATACTACTGCCGCGACTGCTGCCGGGAAATCAACATTGACGGGTGTTCCGAAGTGAGAACATGGACGAGAAGAACGGAGGCGTGAAGTAAATTGAACGATACGAACGGTTTGCTCTCTTTTTTTTCCAATGAGCTCATTTAAGAGCAAAATAAAGTGTTCAATGATTTTCATGCTTTTTCATCTCTTGAGAGGCTTTTGAGAATGTGCCTGAACAGGTAGATCAGTGCTCTTTTCACTGATAAGTATCGATTTTTCTGAAAACTTGAGTTGTCATCTCGAATCACTCCGCTTGAATTCTTCGATGATATCTGTCAGTTTTCTAGAAATCGCGATTTCAAATTCTGGTTTTCCTTGGCTATTTGTTCTCCGATTCGCAGCGCATTGGTGGGCTCGTGTGGGCGGCGGAAAAATTGATTTCTGAAATTCACGTCGGAACGAGAATATTCTGTTTTTCTTCGCGTCGCGTCCTTTCTTCTGTGGCCACGTGGTCCCCCGAGATGTCAAATGATGAAAACAATTCATTAACTGATACGGATTCCGGAAGGCACAACAACGGATATGAGAGGTATTGCCAACTGACTCGAGTAGATATATATATTGATTATCGTTTTTCAGCAGTATCATTCTTATCAGTCGTCATCCTATCGGTAGTCGTGCTCGGATGCGTCTGCGACACTGGTGAGACATTTTTTGGGTTTTGGAGCTAAATCAAGACATTTCAGATGTCACAAGCGGAGAAGAAGAACTGAGGAATGGGCGGATGGTCAGAAAGATCAGGAGGAGCGAAGGTGAGAGAATTTGTCAAAAAAAGCATTAATTTGAAATTATCGAAATCAGCGTTTGTGGCGAGATGGCCTCTGAGCGGCGCTCGCTGGTCTCGCCACGGAGAAAACAAATTACGGTAACATTTGTATTTATTTTCAAGCAATTTACCGATTTCTTGCCGGAAGTTTAATTCTAATTCGCTTTTTGAATGAAAACTTCCGGAAGAGTTGGTTAAAAACGTGCAAAAAACGGTAAATAGCTTGAGAATAAAATAAAATGTTACAGTAATTTGTTTTCTCCGCGGCGAGACCAATATCATCCGTCCTTCAAAAGTTGAAACTTCTGCGCTGACCGCGACGCAGCCGCGACGCGACATGCAAAGAAAAAGCTTTTCTACCGCACTTTCCGTCGAAAAAACAGTGTTCACGACGAGAACCACACGTGGGCGGCTGCGTCGCGGTTGACATAGAAGTTTCAACATTTTAAGGACGGATAATACGACACTCTGAAATACCTCAGAGGCTTCTCTAAAAAGTATGAGTACCGTCTAATGAATTTTGAGCATTTCCCCCAAAAATTGTCGTTTTTAAGCTCGATTCCAGCCGATACGTGATGAAACTTTCTGATTCTCTCGATTTTCAGTCCGCCCGCATCGCGACACTCGTCCCAGTGAGGAGGCGTTGGCGGATATGGCCAAGCTCTCCGATCTCGATGTGCTCAACTTCTACACGGCTCTCAAGGGATTGTACGTGTCGGGTGGGTTCGAGAAGGGAAACGAGTTGAATTCGGCGATCCTCGGCCAATCGAACATCCCGTCGGTCATCTGGAAGAGTGTGCGGAATGCAGTGAAACGGACGCAGTGGGAGATAAAGAACGGCGACGTTTCGATGCGGAGACTCGAGGCGACGATGGCCTTGTTCTCGGCGGACACGTTGCTCCGCGAGCCCTGGTTGAGCAGTTTGGCAGTGGAGATTGCCAAGAGGTCGACGGAGGCGAAGAACTTGGCGTTCGCCATCAGAGACATTGGAGAGCACTTGGAGAGGCAACACGTGACACGTGTCGATTACACGAATGGAACATTCCTTCGCGAGCTCATTTCCAGTTGGCTCACGGACCAAAAGTTGGAGTTTGACGAGGATTTGGTGTCTCTCCTCATCACAATCCATCACTCTATCGGTCCAGACCACTTTGACTCTTTGGCTGATGTTCTCGAAGTGATTCCGTATCAAGTGGACGGAATGTTCGTGATGGACGCCGAATCACTGATCTACCATTCGGATCACGTGGAGAAGGAGGTTCGGGATGCGGACGTGGGACTGAAACTGACGGTGGCGCTGAGAAACGCCTTCAGGAACCTCACGGGGACCAATGCATCGACGACGGCCCATGATTTCTTGTATCAGCTGTCGATCGCTGATATTGATAAGGGGACGACTATCAAGTTGATAGATGAAGTGATGAAGAAGGCGTTGGGGAATGCGGAAGATGGGATGGACAGGTTGGCGAGATGTCGGAAGAGGTGGAACGATCTGTTCGGGAGAGAGGGAATGGGGGAGGAGACGATACGTTTCGCTTCCATGTGCAGTCACGGATTCAGTAGTAATGTCAGCATCGGATCGATAGAGAACGTGCGACAAACGATGCTCGGCGGGGCTCGGCTCATCCACAACTTGGACTCCATCCAGTCGGTTATCTTTGTTATCAGTGACGTCCCGTTGGTTGCCGAGCATCTGCGAGAGAAGGGAGAAGTCACCTGGGAGCAGAGAGCCGACGCGGTGCTCAACATCATCAAGTTTCTTCCGGAAATCCGGAACGGAAAGACTGCCGGAGAGCATCTCCTGAAGGCGTTCCTCAAGGAGTCGAAACTGGAGACGCGCGCGTTCTTGCCTGTGTTCGCCCGATCGGACAAGAAGCTGTTGATCACGATGTTTGAGAATCTCAAGGAAATTGATCAAAGTGTAGTCGAGCAAGTGGCGACGACGATTCGGTGGTGGACTGCGGAGAGTTTGGAGCAGAAGCTGGGAGATGTCACGAGAGCCGGAGTGCTCGAAATCATGAGGACCGTCTTCGGAGCCAAGGACCTGAAGACGAAGGCGGAGGCACAGACGCTCGACAAGTTCCTGATGAGTCTGCTGGATTTGGCGCAAGGGAAAAGTGATCTACTCTCCAGCACCCGAGAACTCCTCCTCGCCCTCTCCACCCAACTCGCCGACTACTCGGGATTCATCAGCTCGATGACAGAAGTGCTCTCGATGTCCAGAGACGAACACTTTCGCGATGTTCGGGATGCCGTCCGCCAGATTGAAGTCGTCCTCTCCCCCGATTCCCACAACGAAGTCGGCGCTTCCTTCTCGGCCATCCTCTCCCGAGTGTCTTCCGAAGTAGAGCACAGCCTCCGGGAAGTGCTTCTGGCCCTCAAACAGCTCATGGCGCACGAATCGATGGCTGGTATTTTGCTGGATTACATCCAGAAAGGAGCCTTCGAGCACTTCGTTGCCGCCAAACAGTTTGGCCTCGACGCGGAACTCATCTCCTCTAGAGTCACTGCCACTATGTTCGTTGACGACGTTCTCGAAGTTCTCGAAGCGGCCGGATCTCGCGAAGGCCTCGGAAGGCTTTTGGAGTTCCACTCGGAGCACACGACGGCTCACGGATATCCGAACGCTTCCCTCGAGCTCATCAACAGTATGATTGATGCGCTGAGCTGAGAGAGTTGTCGAGGTTTGCCCGAACTTTTCTATGGGATTCCGGTTTTACGGCGAATATCCGTGTTTCCTCGCATAGAGTGGCACTCCGCGGTAGAATCGATATATCTCAAGACTGATAAGAGATATCAAAAAGTTGTCAACAGCAAATTTGTAGTCCTATGTTTGATCTACAACTTTTCTGTTGACATCCTTTTGATATCTCTTATCAACCTCGAGATATAGTAATTCTCCCGCAGGGTGCCTCTCTAATCGAGAAAATACGGTATGTGTAAAATTTCACTGCGAGATTCTCGTGTCTGCGTCTAACATTTCTCGAACTATTTCGAACTGCATAAACGAAATAGCGTGTCAATTATAGAGACGCAGACACCAATGGATCAGAGGAGCGTGTCATATCTCAATTTATCAATTTTTCAGATATCGATGCCTTCGAAGTGGCAAAATGAAACGTAAACGTGGAAACTAAAATACTTTTTTATAAAGTAAATGAATATTTTGAAAAAAAAACTGTTTTTTTCTGATGTTTCTATGGTGACTCTGGTAATGAAAACGAGAAAAAAACACTCCACTTTCAGTTTTTTTCCCGATTTGCGAGAGAATAGGGGAACACGAGAGAGTGTAGAGAATCAGAGAACGGCGCTCATCGTGCTGCCAGCGCGCTTCATGTGCTGCCAACGCGCTTCATGTGCTGCCAACGCGCTTCATGTGCTGCCCGCGTTCTTTTTGTGCTGCCAGGAGAATCCTAGTGCTGCCAAGGCGCTCATCGTGTTGACAGCTCGCTTCTTGTGCTGCTAGGGCGCTCATAGTGCTGCTAGCGTGCTTCCTCGGGAAATTTTCGGCACGTTTTCCGACAGGAATCGGCACGTTTGCCGGCAAAAGGGGCGGGGCTTGCTCATAAATCTGAGAAATTTCATTGAGCGAGTTCAGAAAATATTCGGCACGATTGCCGGCAAAACCCGCCACGCCCCTCTTGTACAAAGTACGACGAAGTGCGGAACCCGCGAGATGTCGGTACATTCAGACAGTGGCGTCTCGCCTTTCTTAATATCCCAGTGTAATTTACGAAAAAGAGCCGAACTTTTGAGAGAAAGTGTCGAAGTACTCTACTTTTTGGATCCGCTTGATGAGGGCCGTTAGTAGGCACTATCAATCAAGTTTTGACTATCCTATTATAAGTTCGCCGCGAGCGTGGACTCCGCTGTCGCGGTGTCAGCGAAGGTCCCGCAACGAAATAGCGAGGCAGCACGTAAATTTCAGAGACACAGACAAGTTCAACCCGTTTCACGTCAAAAATGAGGTCCACGCTCGCGGCGAACTCATAATAGTTAATGTTTTCATTCCGAAATCCAAAATTCTCTCACGCCAACTCTTGTCGACGGCACAAAATCGGCACGGAATCGGCAAAAATCGGTACGTTTGCCGGCAGGATTTGGGCAAAATTCGGCAAATTGCCGAATTTTTGCCGATTCCTGCCGGCAAACGTGCCGAAAATTACCCGAGTCTTGTGCTGCCAGGGCGCCTATCCTGCTGTCAGGATGCTCATTGTGCTGCCAGGACAATCCTAGTGCTGCCAAGACGCCCATCGTGCTTTCAAGGCGCGCATGGTGCTGCACAACACGTTGATAGTGCAACCGGGGCGCTGATAGTGCTGCCAGGGGAATCATAGTGCTGCCGAAGCGATCGTAGTACAGCCAGGGCGCCTATAATGCTGTCAGGATGCTTTTTGTGCTGCCAGAGCGCTCGAAGTGCTGCCAGGACCATCCTAGTGCTGCCAAGGCCCTAATCGTGCTTTCAAGTTTTGTGCTGCCTGGACTCCGAAAATCTCGCAGATCAAACGATCATGTTCTTCTCCTTCTTCTCCTTTTTCTTCTCGATTCTTTTTTCACTTTCCACTATTTGTTTTATAAATACTCTCTTCTTCTTTTCTGCCGTTTTCCCATATTATTCTCAAGAATATTCGTCCCCAAATATGCATATTCTTCTTTTCGTCCTATAAAATGGGGCGTTTTTGATGGTTTTTGATGAAAAGTGTCAAACACAAGGTCACTTCCGACGGCAGACCCATCACAACGGTATTCGTCTGATATTCAGGAGCAACCGGAAACCAACCGGAAAGCAACCGGAGACAATGAAAGGTATTCCCGGAAGGATTTTCAGATATTTAACCCTATATCGTTTCAGCAATCCTCTTCTCGATATCAGCATTGATAATTGGCTGTGTCAATGTGTCTGGAGCACAGGAAGATGGTCAGATGTTCGAAGAACAAGGTGAGAGACTTCGTTGCGAGACCCAGATACAGTAATCCATTCGAAACTATTGATAAGCACGTTGTCTGGATTACTGTCGTTTCGAGAGAGCTACAGTATCCTAAATTCGCTGCGAGACCCTCGTCTACCAATTCATTTAGTGGGTCTCGAAGCGATTCTAAAGTGAAATTTAACTGTGGATTGGTGATTTTTGGAACTTTGGCCATTTGATAGGCATATTTACATGCATGGTGATATGGAACTTTTCTCGATGTTCTGCTTGCTTTTCACAGGACTATCATCTTTGAAAGTGGGGTGTTTATACAGTGTTTGACCACTTTCCCATTACTGTATTTGATCAGAAATCACTGATAAGACTGTGAGCATTAAAGATTCACGCTTCACAGTAATCTAGCGAATCGTTGTGAGACCCTCAAGAATGTGCATGTCTAGTTTGAGAAAAGGGGTACTGTAGGGAAGGTACAGTAGTCCTACAAAAGTCGGTGGGTCTTGAAGCGAACAGAATCTATGAGCTCTTCAATTCAACTATTCTCCATTTTGCAGCTCATCGGACACGCTACGCAATCCCCAACGACACGGTGATCGGGGATCTGAGGGCATTTCCCGATTTCCAGTTTGTGCTCAACTTCTACACGGCTCTCAAGGGATTGTACGTGTCGGGTGGGTTCGCGAAGGGGAACCAGTTGAATTCGGCGATCCTCGGCCAATCGAACATCCCGTCGGTCATCTGGAAGAGTGTGCGGAATGCAGTGAAACGGACGCAGTGGGAGATAAAGAACGGCGACGTTTCGATGCGGAGACTCGAGGCGACGATGGCCTTGTTCTCGGCGGACACGTTGCTCCGCGAGCCCTGGTTGAGCAGTTTGGCAGTGGAGATTGCCAAGAGGTCGACGGAGGCGAAGAACTTGGCGTTCGCCATCAGAGACATTGGAGAGCACTTGGAGAGGCAACACGTGACACGTGTCGATTACACGAATGGAACATTCCTTCGCGAGCTCATTTCCAGTTGGCTCACGGACCAAAAGTTGGAGTTTGACGAGGATTTGGTGTCTCTCCTCATCACAATCCATCACTCTATCGGTCCAGACCACTTTGACTCTTTGGCTGATGTTCTCGAAGTGATTCCGTATCAAGTGGACGGAATGTTCGTGATGGACGCCGAATCACTGATCTACCATTCGGATCACGTGGAGAAGGAGGTTCGGGACGCGGATGTGGGGCTGAAACTGACGGTGGCGCTGAGAAATGCCTTCAGGAACCTCACGGGGACCAATGAATCGACGACGACCCATGATTTCTTGTATCAGCTGTCGATCGCTGATATTGATAAGGAGACGACTGCCAGTGCACTCAACGCAATGAGCATAGTGTCGAGGGGTTTCGCAAGGACTCCTGATAGTAGACTGATAAGGTCCACTGATCAACTGATCACTCTGATTCTTCGCAAGCAGCGATCGGTGGGATTGAAGAACTTCACGATTCTCTCGAGAGAAGGCATTGAGTCGGGGGGCATCGAGTCGATGGAGAACGTGCGGCAGGCGATGATAGCGGGCGCTCGATTGATTGCGAACCTTGGATCAGTTGATATGGCAGTTGAGGTGGCTGAGAAGGTTCCGTTGGCAGTGGCAGGCGATGTGGACTGGAGAGGAAGGGTCGATGGAGTGCTGGACGTCCTCAAGTACCTTCCGAAAGTGCTCAATGCAACGGAAACTGGCGGAGAGATCTTCCTCAAGGCGTTCCTCGATGAGCCTCAGATATTCGACGAACGCCCTTTTTTCCTGGCTCTTCGGAACGCTGACGAGTCACTGATCCGTCCATTGTTCGAGAATCTCAACAGAGTAGATCAGAAGATCGTCGGCCAAGTGGCAACGAGGATTCAATCGTGGACCGTTGACTATCTCGCAGAGAAACTCGCCAATGTGACAGGGGCTCGAGTGCTCGAAGTGATGAGGGGCACGTTCGGGGCGGATGCGCTCGCGGATCGGGCCGACGCACTGAGGCTTCGGGCGTTCCTGGAGAGCCTGTTGGCAGTGGTTGAGTCTGTGAACGGGAAGGATCTCGTGCTCCGTGGCACTTGCAAATCACTGATTATCATCTCGACCGCTATCAGTGATTACTCGCGATTCATCGGAACCGTTATCAATGTGATTCCTCTCTCGAGAGACGGACACTGGCAGGATGTGGTGAACGCCTTCTGGGTGATCTCATCGGAAGTGCTCACGTCTTCAGATGACTTTGACGCTGTCCTCGGGCCATTTGAGTTCATTCTCAGTTCTCCGAAGAAGAAGAAGACGTTGGTCAATTTGAGGGAAGTGTTCCTGGCTTTGAAGCAGTTGGCGTTCGGATCCGAAGACGTTGTGAAGGCGAAGGTGGAGTTCCTGAAGTCGTTCTTCGGACAAATGGCGTTTGATGACGTCACGGCGATTCTGGAAGGCTTCGATGTGAACGCCGACGTCATCGCGTCTCGGGTGACTGCGACAATGTACGTCGACGACTTCATCCGAGTTCTCGACGCTTCTGGATCTCGGCAAGGACTCGGCGATCTGCTGGAATTCCACAAAAAGTACACGACGAACGAGAGTGATCCGAACGCTTCGATTGCGATGATCAACGACATGATTCTCTTTCTTCACGACGCAATTCTTCTTTCGAAGGTGACCCGAACATGTTTTTTTTTCTGGCAGTAGAGCGAATTTGCTACTCAAGTTTAGATCGCTGTAATTTCGGAGCGTCGTAGTGGAACGGTTTTCGAATTACCAGTACCTTTACTTTCGGGTTAACAAGATTTTACAAGTGCATTGCTTTTCAAGTACGCTCTATCGCGAGAAATCTGATTTTTGGCTATTTTTGCGTGTTCGATTTGGCGAAGATCGAAAATTTCCGTTTTTCGCATTGGAGCGCAGTTAATCTTGTAATTTAGCACTGAATTAGCGTAAACTATTCATTTTTAGGCCGAATCCCTGAAATTTTCTCACTACGACACTCCATAACGAGAGCTTGAACTGCTGTTTTTCGTCGAACGTTTCCGATTTTCCAGATTTCGGCTGCTCGTCAATTCGAACGTCAAAACATCAGAAACCATTCAAATTTGCTTATAAAGTCTGCGAGGTACGATTTTTATCAATTTTTATCGATTTTTTCGAAAAAATTTTCAAACTTTTCAGAACGCAATGAGCAGCGAGCGAATTGTCGGAATTGAAGAGATTTTTACAATTCTCAGATGGTTATCTTTTATAAAAATTGAATATATTCGTTCCGGGACATTAAATACACTCTATGTTTCATGGATTAACGAGAGAGCGAAGGAAACCGAGAGAGCGCAGAGAAGCAGAGGAATTCCACGTAGCCGTGTGTGTGCTCAAATGCACACACCTGTTGACACTCTGACCATTCGAACAGTTTCTAAATATACGAGTGTGTTTCGTTTAGCGTCTGCGTCTCTCACTGCTCTTCACTCTCTCACTTATTTTGGAGAAAAAGAGAGAGTTCAATTGTTTTGGTCTTGTTTTCTGTTTTGCGCGTTTTCCCTTCCGTCGAAAAAGTAGGACAAGGAGTAACTTTGCAATTTTCTCGTTCGAAAAGAACACTAATTACATTTAAAACAGGCAATTTCCAAAGAACGAGCCCGAAAAAAATGCCACTCATTTTTGGTTTTATTTCCAACGGAGTTAACGGAAAAGCGATAAAATAGATTGTAATTTCGCATTCAGTGTCTTCTTCTTCCGTTTTCGTTTCTTCCGCTCGAAAATCGCAAAGTCAGCGCTGATCAGCGAAATTTTCGCATAAATTCCCGGTTTTCGGCTGCACAAAACTTTTTCGGTTTTCACTCTGCGCCTTTAAACGCTACCGTAATCGTCAATGGTCAGTTTCAGAGTTTCCAATGGAATTTAGGCATTTTCCAACAAAATTTCAAAGCAAAAACAGCTTTAAAAACGGAAAAATGATAAATGAGTCATTTTTCGCGGTAGTTCTCGCGGCGAAACAATAGAAAAAGTGTGAAGAAGAAGAAGAACAGTAATAGAGTCAACACAGACCGTCCCGTTTCGACAAGTGAGTGACTCAATGGGAGTCAAAGTCAACGAAAATCAACAGAAATTGAATAAATAGTCGAGGAGAATGCGAATTTGTTCGAACTGTTGCTGTCTGATGCTCTTTGTCTCTGCGGCTCTTTGCTGCTGTTCGCTGTTTCAATTGTACATTGGTTTTTGAGTATTGAACGTTTAGAAATACTCACTTTCCATTTTTTTTTTGCTTTTTCCGAAGGAAATTGGTTTAAATCCTGAGTTTTTCGGCGAATTTCCCAGATTTTTCAAAACGAGGGTTACTGTAGACTTTAAAGGCGCAGCATGCCAAACGAAAAATTTTTGAATTTTGCTTTTCAATTTCTAATTTTTTCCCCTGAAAAAAGGAATTTTTCTGAATTCTCATTGGTTTTAAACTAAAATTTAGTTTTCCAAAAAATTGTTGTTATTTTGCTTCGTAAAAATTTATGAAGACAAATTTTGTTTTCGTTTGAAAATTTTTTTTTCGATTGAATTGAAAACACATTTTTCGCGATCTTTAGTGAAAAACTATTTGTTTTCAATGAAATGCCAACATGTAATTTTTTAAAATTTTTCAAAGAAATTTTAATTTTTCATTTTTTTTCAAATTTCCCTTCGTTTTTCTTTTTCCAGGTAAAAACTATCCTTATTCTCTAACTATTTATAACTTTGCTCTCTATTTTCATATGAATTCTGCAACTCATCAAAAAATATGAATTCGGTTGATTTTTGATCTTCCTCCTTCTCACCCGTACATTTTGTGTTTGTATTCGTAAATACCTCACACACTCCCCGCCCTTCCCCATAAACGGTGCGGAACACAAAAGATAACATCCCGAGAGATTGAGGAATCAGAGAGACGCAGACAGAGAGACGAGAGAGCATACATGGACGAAGAGACGCAGAGAGCGAGAGACGCCGCCGGCGATCTTTCTTTATTTTGATGATCGGCCATTTGTGGAAAGTGTTTATTATGAAGTCGTTAATAGGAGAAACTGTGTTTACGTCTCTCTCTCGCTTATCAGTGATTAGGAAAAGTGATACGGAAGATTTTTGGATGAGAGAAGAGGAGTGAAAAGGAATGCGATGAAATATTTCTACGATGGAATCGTGATGCGCCTTTAAAGTTACCATAAGACGCCTACTGTAGTATATGAATTAAGCTGAGCAATTTTTGCCTTATTGTTCAGTTTTTTTTTCGAAAATCAGAAAATTCCCTCTAATAGTTAAATTAATTTAAATTCAATGTATTTTCAAAATCAATTTCTCTTTTAAAGTATTAGTTTGTTGATTTTTTTTCAAAAAAAAAGCAAAAAAATTCTACGATTTTTGCTAATCTCAATTTTTCGATTTCCGTTCTGCGCCTTGAAACTCTACCGTAATCCTCAGTGTTTTTGCTCGGAACTTTTTAAAATAAACAATTTTTTCCAGGAATTATATGTAAATGCTTACAAATTGGAAAAAATCCCCGAAACCGAAGTTACACCCTTTCACCTCACTCCTCCGTTTAATTACACCCAAAAGTGTCTTCCTTATCACACATTTTCTTATCACTGATAAATATTAAGACACACGTAGACACTCTAAACATGGCCATCTTCTGATCAATGTGTAAATATGGAAATATGAAAAATTAGCTAGATTTTTAAGAAAAATAATAAAAAGTAACCAAAGGTATTTTTTTATCACTTCAAAACTGCCTTTTGGAAAAATCCTTTTATTTTTTTTAATTCTCAATTTTTTTATCCTGAAATTTGGAAAATAGCCAAAACTAATTTTCTGCAAAATTTCAGAAAATTTTTTTTTTTTTCAAAAAATCAAAATTATCCCCCAAATCTTCCCAACTCCATTTCCTCCTCCTTTTCACCACTATATTTTTTATCACTTATCTCTTATCAATTGAGTGTTAACAGATGTATTTTTAGTGATGAGACGGGAGTAATCGTAAAGTGACAGGTGTCTTCCTCCTCTTCCTCGTCCCTATATTCTCCCACTAACAATTGACAAAATCACTATCGTCTTATCAATTTGTCACTTTTCATTACGTTTCCGGTGTCATTTTCTCTCCGTCTCTCCTTCTCTCGTACTCTCTCGTCACCCCCCACTGTTTATCAATTTCTGGTCCGGGGTGTCTAAAATTGATGAACAGAGAAAGGGAAATTGCAACTATTCCCGTCTTTCTCTCAAAAAAGTATTTGGTTGTTTTTTCAGGAAATTGGACCGACATTCAGTGGAGACGAGATGGTCGAAGACGAGAAGACGACGAAAAATGAGGGTGAGTCGGTTTTTTTTTTTGGGAAGAAACTTTTTTAAAAACGTGAGAAATTTCCTGATTCTTCGAAAAAACTAATTTTTGTAAAATTTAAAAATTCGAATTTTCCCGAAAACAGGAAAAATTAATTTCCAATTTTTCAAAAAAAAAAGTAAATTTTTATTTTTATTTCTCAATTTTTGTTTGAAAATTGTTTTTCATTCCAACGTTCTATATATAAAAATTAAAATAAGTGGTTTGTTTTTCTGAAAATTTTGAAAAATCTCTCCCTTTCTTTAAATTTCGCCGTTATTTTTCGAATTCTCACTGGAGCGAATTTGTAAATTTTGGCAACCCTGCACTGGTAAAAAGTCCGAGAGTGAGCCAGAAGACAAGTAAACATCCATTTCAAATTAAACGAAGTCAAGCGGAAAATAAGAAAAAAAAGCGCCCCGAATGAAAAAATAGAATTTATCCGTTTGGCGCCGCAAGTTGAGTGAAAAACGGAGACACATGTTAATGAGAGAGAGAGAGAAATAGTGTGTGGAATTGAGAGAGTGCAGAGAGAGAAGGAGGAGGAGAAGCGTACTCGAATGAGTTTCCAATCACTGATTTCTTTCTTATCATTTCGTGATCAAACACAACATTCACACACGAGGATTGTGCCAATACCAGAGAAAATTTGTTTATAAATTGAGACGGGAATTCTGTGTTTTTTCCATTTTTCTCAAATTCTTCGGAATTTTTGAAAAATTGGCTCATCGAAAATTCAGAAAATTTTAAAAATTCGAAAATTTTGGATTTTCTCTAAAATCAAGGAAACAGTTCACGCAAAATTAGGGAACAATTCAAAATGAAAATAAATTTTTTTTTGAAATTTTCCCAACTTGGAAATCCCAAGCTACAAAAAAAAGTTATGAATATTTTAAAAATCTCATTAAATTTTTGAAATTTCAAATATTTAAATACTTTGAAAAATTTTTAGAAAAATTCCAGCTTCCAAATAAAACTCTCAGTTTCCGCTCACTTTCAAACAAAAAAATAATATAAAAAATTCGAAAATTTTCAAAAATTGTCAATAGAGCGTATTTTCGTCAGCTTTCCAATTCCCCTTTTGTTTCGCTCCTTGCCTTTTCTTTTCATATTCTCCCTTCCTTATTCTTCAAAAAGCCACCCTCTTGGCCTGCCATTATTCCAAACTATGGTGGCGGAGGGGTTATTCCCCCCCTCACACCCTCCTCCCTCTCGCTGTCTGCGTCTCCTCGTCCCGCACACTCTCGCCGCTCGTCGCTCTCGGCCTTGCCGCCTTTTCCCGCGTTCTTTGCTCCTCCTAATATTAGAAAAGCATGTTTTTTTTTTGTTTTTCCTCCCACATTTTCTCATCTTTTTCGCCTTCTTTACCCTTTTTCTCTTTATTTTTCACGTTTCTCTTGCAAGTTTCTCCAGAAAATTAGCTTAATTTTTCCGTGCCCTTGGATTTATTTTGCAGAAAATCTCGAGAAAAGTTTCCTTTACCTCTTGTTTTTCTGGTTAGAAACCCAAGTTTTCCGGGGAAGAATATAGGGTTTTATTTGCATTTCGGATTAGTTCTTGGCTCGCTGCCAACTGTTTGTTTACACATTTTTCACGCGTTTCACACAAGTTTTTCGGTTTTTTGCGGACGGGTAAACATCGGGGGAACTATCGCCTTTTTTGATTTTTTTTTCAAAAAAAGGAATGGCCTCTCGAAAGAATTTTTAATGCAACTTTCAAAATTTCTAAAATTTGGCGCATTTTTTTTTTGAAGAAAACCAAAAAAAATGATTTCCAAAAAAACAACTGGAGATGCCAAAAATTAGATTTTTAATGCAAGTAAATATTTTCAAATATGGAAAAAAAATTATTAAAAATTTTCTGAAACACTGTTTTTTTTTAATTTTAAAAAATGAAAACAATCCGAATCGCCGTCGAAATTCCTTATTTCTTGCAGAAAAGCCGTCGGGAGTGCCGGAGATGGGGTGGCAGTCGTACGTGGTGCCGCTCGTCGGCAGTGCCCTTCTCTCGAGTTTCACGTTCGCTTTGGGTAAGAAACTTGTGAGATAGCAGTCCTCCGGTGTCAATTATTGCACGAATTCAGGTAAATACGACTACTCGTTCCTCTGGATCATAATCATCGTCGTCGTCAGTGTCACGAAGAGTTATTTATGGAGGAAAAGGGAGAGGAGGTGAGTGTTTGAACACCGTAGATGCACACGGGGGGGGGGGGGGGGGGGGCAACGCCGACGCGCGTGCAAGCAAGCTTCATTGAGAACCGCCGATTTCGTTCCGTATCCTGAGTCGATACGTAGCGAACTCGATGGTAAACGGCCGCTTTCGCTCCGTATCTCGAGTCGCTACGCAGCGAATTTCGAAGGAAATTTTACCGGGAAATTCAAATTTTAATATTCCAAGTCTCGTTTGAACACCGTACATGCATCTGAGCTAAACGAGAAACGCTCGATAGAAAGGTTTAGCACAGAACAAAGTATTCTTTTCAGTTTCTCTAATGAACCTAAACTCGGTCGAAAAAAAGGAAGAAAACATACTTTTACAAAATCATTGTTTACTGTAGAGGTCGCTGCGAGACCCGAACGTTTTATTATGCGTCTTCAAAGGTCCAAAACAAGATTGAAACACACTATTCTTCCCTGAATAAAAAATAGCAAAAAAAAGAATTAAAGGCGCATATACCTTCAAATGGGTTCGCTGCGAGACCAAACAGAAAAAAAGACTTTGTAGAAGCATTTTTTCCTTTTTTTGGGTTGTTCATGATTGAGGAAAAAATAGAAAAAAAAAATTTTTTGCCGACTAAGCCATAAAAAATATCCGAGCAATATCGAAACCCGAGCAAACCCGAGTATTCCAAAAACGCATACATTTTATCAAACGCGATTTTTGAGAAGTTTTCAAATGAAAACCCTTGAAACTTAAAAAGTGTGTGTTATTAAATTAGAGTCTTGACAGTAATTCTTGAATTTCTAAAAATACAGAACTCCTCAAAATATTCGCACTACCCGAGATCCGTCTAGGAACAGTTTGGACTTATGTATTTTTCACTCTTTCCGGATGTTCACATTTTCGTTTTCCGGGCAAAAATGCTCGTTGTGTATTCTACTTTCTCTTTCGAAATTTTCCTCTCAAATCATCTTGCCCATTCCTCTGTTTCAGACTTTTGTCCCTCCGAGCCACGGCACTGCGCGAACGAGAAGTGATACTGGCTCAACTGCAGGATCTGCCCGCGTGGGTTCAGTTCCCGGACACTGAACGGGTCGAATGGCTCAACAAGGTCGTCCACCAACTGTGGCCCTACATCGGAGAGTACGCGAAGGTGTTCATGAACGATTTCATCATTCCGCAAGTCAAAGTGAGCGCTTCTCTTCTAGATGACCGCTATTCCTCATCATGTATTTCAGGCCCAAATGCCGGGAATGTTCAAAAATTTCAAATTCACCAAAATGGACATGGGCGACATTCCGTGTCGAGTGGGCGGTATCAAAGTGTACACGACGAACGTCGGCAGGGATCGCATCATTGTGGACATGGATGTGGCGTACGCCGGAGACGCCGACTTCACCGTCTCGTGTTGCGGATTCACGGGCGGCATGAACAATATTCAGGTAAGCAGGCCAATTTTTCAAAAGAATATTTAAAAATTCCTGTAGACTTGCGAAAAATCACTATATTCCAGTTCTCCGGAAAACTGCGTGCCATCCTGAAACCCCTCCTACCGTATCCTCCAATGGTGGGCGGAGTCTCGGGAACGTTCCTCGAAATGCCAAAAATGGACTTCAATTTGACGGGAATGGGAGAAATGGTCGAGTTGCCGGGACTCATCGACGCTATTCGAAGTGTTATCAATAGTCAGGTACTTTTTGATTAATATACACGAATAGAGGAATTCCCCTCTTTCAGATAGCCGCTCTTTGCGTGCTCCCGAACGAGATCGTCGTCCCACTTGCTCCAGACGTCGACGTCACCCAATTGTACTTCCCGGAGCCAGATGTGAGTTGGACGGTTACTGTACCTCTGATTTTGTGCAATCACTGCAAAAAGTCAACGAAAAAACAAATTTCAGGGCGTTGTCCGACTCAAGATCATCGAGGCGAAGAATCTCGAAAACCGCGACATCTCGTTCATCAAAAAAGGCAAATCCGATCCGTACGCTGAGATTCAAGTCGGATCGCAATTCTTCAAGACGCGCACCATCGACGACGATTTGAATCCGATCTGGAACGAGTACTTCGAGGCGGTCGTCGATCAGGCGGATGGGCAGAAGCTTCGAATTGAGCTCTTCGACGAGGATCAGGGGAAGGACGAGGAGTTGGGACGGCTCTCTGTCGATTTGAAGCTCATCCAGGCCAGGGGTACTGTAGATAAGGTGAGTGGCGTCGATTACGGTGTATCAGGTACGCAAACACCGCTTGGCAGAGAAATTTCTACCGAAATTCAATTTGAAAAGTCGTAGAATCTGATGCTTTATACGCAATTCACTGTTTCAGTGGTACCCTCTGGAGGGCTGTAAACACGGTGATCTGCACATCAAAGCCACGTGGATGGACTTGTCGACAGAGCTGAAACATCTGGAAAAACAAGAATGGGAAGCCGAATGGGGCCAGGCGGACAAACCGATCCACTCGGCGCTTCTCATGGTTTACGTCGATTCGGTCGCTGATCTACCCGTGAGTATCTCTACAATTGGTCGTCGGATCCAACGCATTTACAGTATCCCAAGTCGAAACTCGAACCGTCGCCATTTGTGGAAGTGAGTCTCGGCAAGGAGACGCAGAGAACGCCGGTCAAAGTGAAGACGGTGAATCCGTTGTTCCAGTCGAAGTTCCTCTTCTTCGTCAGACACCTCGAAGGACAAGAACTCAAGTTCGAGGTTAGTACGGCATCATACCTCACGACAAATTGCACTCTTTCCAGGCAGTCGACGACGGGACACGTAGATCACTCGGCTCGCTGAATATCCCACTGACGGCGCTGCTCAAAGAGCCCAACTTGGAGCAGAACCAGCAGATGCACATGCTCACTTTGGGCGTCCATCAGAGCCCCATTGTGATCACGACCAGGATTCGGGTGCGTTGCGGTTGCGTTGCGTGCGGTGTGATTTGTGATGTTTAGAGGGTGTGTGTGGTGTTTTGTGCACTTTGTCGTCATTTTCGGTGTTCTCTTGGTGTCGTCGTTTGGCTTCTTGTTTTGCGTTCAGTTTCGACACTGTTTCGGTTTTCTAGGTTCTGCGGAAATCGGCCGGCGACTCTGCGAAACTGAAAGAGTTGCTCCGCGAGAAGGACGAGGAGAAGCTGAAGAACAATGTATCAGACATTTGAATTTGCCGCCCCCAAAAGTGTCCGCAAACACCACACGCGCTTTTTTTTTCAAAGTTTCACATCACGCGCAAGATTTATGAGCTTATTTTGCAGAGCTTCGTAGGATTGGGTAAACCAAAATTTTAATAATTTTTAAAAGTTTTTAAATTTTAGTTTCACGCAAAAATGTGCACAGCTTTAGTTTTTAGTAGATTTATTTTTTTCTCAAATATTTAATTTTTGAAAATAAATTTAATTGAATAGATATAAAACTTTAAAACCCCAAAACCGAAAAATTCGCGAAAAAAATTTAAGAAAATTATATTTTAGGCTCTAATCCAAGGAAAGCCGAAAAAGAGCAACGGCAATCAGTTGGGACACGATGTTCTCGGAGAATATGGAAATGGTTCGTTTTTCTCTGGATTTTCAACTTTTTCTTTTTTTTTCTTCCAGCCTACCACATCGAAAGAGCCAACGGAAAGCCGAAAAACGGAGACGTCGTGGCTGTGGAGCCGTCGAAAACTGTGAATACGGACGCAGCGGACGATGAGATCGAAGTGAAGATGAATGTCGACGACTATCAGGTACGTGAAATGGCGTGAGATGCGATGCACAGTCGAATGTCTTCCTTCAGATGCTCCGCTCGGATTCTGTGGGCTCATTGAACAGTCACGGAAGATCGAACAGTCGATTAGGAAGGTTATTCCGATCAAAACACGAAATGAAGAAACGAGAGACGAGGTTTGAAAAAAGACACCGGAACCCACGACAAAATTCACATTACGTTACAGAGGCGACGAAAATCGGGGCGAAATTGAGATCCGAATCGATTTCGACGAATTGTCGAATCAACTCCAAATCGCTGTGATCAGGTGTCGCGATTTGACGACTTTCGACAAGAAAGAGGCCTGTAATCCGTATGTTTCGGTAAGTTTTCCACCAGAAAGTTCTAGAGATTCTACCCGAAATTGAGCATTCTCCAGGTGAAATTGGTGGCTCTTGACGGGAATAAGGAGGTTTTCAAAAAGAAAACACCGACCGCCAGGAATACCCGAAACCCGCATTTCGATAATCAGTGAGTGATAAGAAAGAACCCAAACACCCAGAAACGCACGTTTTCCAGCGTCGAAATCGACATCAATCCGTCGGATCTGCTCAACCACAAAATCGTTATCAATGTGAAGGACGACACGAATTACGGCACGTTTGTCGCGAAACCCGTTCTCGGATGTGTGAGTTTTCAGAAATTTTGGAAATTATCACAAAAAATTAAAGAAAAAAAAATTGTTTCTCCATCAAAAATTAAAATTACAAAATTTTCTGCAAGTTGTCGTAATTTGTGGCGCCCGCTCTGCAGGCGCCAAGCATTACGCGCAGACTAGAATTTCGTCTATTTTTCATATTTTTCAGCTGGAAATTCGACTCGACAGTCTCTCAAACCGACAACTGAGCCAAAGATGGGTTCCGTTATCTGTAGAAAGAAAATAATCCAAATTTTACACAATTTTCTAACACAAAGTGATGCTTTATATTACATGTAACTTTCCATTTCCTGTATTTTCTCGTTTTCTCCCCCCGAAATTTATTTTTTGTCCCCCCCTCTCCCTTTTCTTCTTCAACCAAATTTTATACGGGTTGTAGGCTTGTTGAGTGAACGTTTTTTTGTTTTTTAAAAGTTTTCATTCGAATTGATACAAAAATGACACGTGAAAGCGAATTTTCAGGAGTGAAATCAGGAAAATAGGCGATTTTCCCGATTTTTCTCACGAAAATCGGTCAATTTTACAATAAAACGAGCTGATGATGGAGGAGAAAGACACATTTTGAAACGAATTATTCGGGAGAAAAACGTAATTTTTTTCAAATACATTTTCAGTTATTTTTCAATGAGCGACTACACAAAACTTAGAATAATCAAAGTGAAAATTAGCAGAAAAGTGAACCGAAGATTTCGCGAATTCGAAGAGTTGAGCTCGCGGAGCATGTCGTGCTCGTTGCAAAAATCGCCGTTGCAAGTGCAAAATGTTACCTGGAAAACGAGGATAGGCGTTGGATTTGACGCAGAATTGCGGATTGGTTTGTTTTTTAAATTTTAAAAATTTTGAAAATATTTAAATTGAGATATTTTCAAGAGAGTCTTTTCTTTTAAAAAATAAAACGAGTAAGAAAAAAATTTCTGCATCGAAAACTTTCAATTTTTAAAAACTTTTTAAACAAAATCAAAGGGTTTTTTTTTGAGAAAAGTAAATTTTTAATGGCTTTTGTATTCTTATTTTGTCCAAATCGTTGCTTATTTTTGAATCGAAAAAAAATGCGAATTGAGAAAATAGCCTAATAGCAAAAATTATTTTTCGCTTTTTCGCAAAAACTTTGAATTTATTTTTTTTCTCGAAAAAAGTCATTTTTTGAAATTCGACAAAAAGAAACTGACCACATCAGTGTGCCCGGACAGCGGGAACAACCTGAGCAATTTCCTGTCGGTGTGTCGGCAAACTCTTTGGTTTTCATAGGCGCTTAACACGTTTCTGACGTCATCATCCAATCCGAACAGCAGCAGTCTGTCGACACATCCACGTATCACTCCGTGTTGCTCGGACATGTCTGCAAGAAATCCGCATTTTTTTCGCTTTTTCCTGTGTTTTACACTAGTGTGACTGTTTTAACTCTTACAAATGGTCTATTTCTCATTTTAAAGGGGGACTGTGACATAAAAACAACTTCGCTTTAAAAGTTGCGTACAAGTTGGGGGGTCATGTCTGCAAAGTCCCAAGTTCTAAAAAAAATTCCTGAATTTTTGGTGATTTTTAAAGTGAAAACTATCTGTATTGGCCTAACTTTCCCAGTTTCAGTGAGACTCGACCACGGCGGCGAGAATACGCCGCGGCGGCAGAGTTCGGCCGCAGTTATAATTCGGAGAGATTGATTACATTCTGATTTCTTTTTTGTCTGCCTTTTAGTATTTGTCCTTCCCAGTATACGCTCTCAATTGCTCGCAAAATGATTCGAAATGAAACCAAATATTCACAAATCCACCAAAAAACTTGAGCGACGCCGCGGCGTATTCTCGCCGCCGTGGCCGAGTCTCACTGAAACCGGGAAAGTTAGGCCAATACAGATAGCTTTCATTTAAAAAATCGCCAAAAATTCAGGAATTTTTTTTAGATTCTGGGACTTTGCAGACATGACCCCCCAACTCATACGCAACTTTTGAAGCAAAGTTGATTTTATGTCACAGTCCCCCTTTAATGACATTTTTCAAAGGAGAACTGGTTTTAATTGAGAACTCATCCCATTTTTCCACAAATTTGCAGAATTTTCTCCTCGATTTTCCGAGAGTGTGCCAAAATCGGGCGGAATTGAAAAATGTGGTTACCAAAATCGGGCGAAAATGACCAAAATCTTTTTTTGATGGAAAATGATGTTTCATACAAGTACTCATGTCCAGGCATGAATAGTGCATACATTGACATGTCTAAGTGTAAAAAACACCCGATTTGCCGACATATCACAATTTGGAGATGTGCAGCGAGTAGGAAATCAGCGATTTGGAAAACAAATAGCGGGTGTTTTGTGCACTTAGACGTGACAATGTATGCACTATTCATGTCCGGACATGAGTACTTATATGAAACATCATTTTCCATTGAAAAAGATTTTGGTCGTTTTCGCCCGATTTTGGTCATTTTCGCCCGATTTTGGTAACCACATTTTTCAATTCCGCCCGATTTTGGCACACTCTCGATTTTCCAAGTTGAGGAGTACTGTAGAGTCTACAGTGTAGACTTTAAAGGCGCATCATGAAAAACAGGAAAAGTTTGTATTTTGAATTTTTCCTTTCGAATTTCCCAATTTTTTGCTCAGATTTCCCCAAATTTCCGGCGTCTATTGCACTGTACGTGCGAGCGCAAATCCCTCCTGCTAATTTTCGCGTGTCGTTTGCGTCGCTTCCCGCGCCACGGCGTCCGTCCGTTTACACAACAACAAACAATGCAATTTTAATGAATTTGAGCCGTGTGTGGCTCCTCCAATTATTTATTCCCGTGCGTCTCTCTCTCTCTCGCTCTGCGTCTCCGCATCTCTCGTCCTTCCGTTTTTCGTCAATTGAAAATTGAAAAGACACACAGAGCAGCAGCAGAGCAGAGGACATTGATGGATGTGTGGTGATCCGAGACCCCCGTCGGCCGCCCGTGTCTTGTTTTGTGGCTCTCCGTTCCGGACACTAATACGGGAGGAGGAGGAGGAGCTCACTAACTCATTATTATGTCATTCGCATCACGAATTTTGAATTAGGTGTGTAGTAGTGAGTACGGAGATGATGAGAAGGAGGCGCCCGTGTTTTCGGTTACAGACCATCAGCAATTGCGCTCCACCGAGAGGATTTATGGGTTCGTGACGAGTTTGCAAGATGTCCTCCCCGCGATGCATTATGCATCTCTCGGGTCGAATCGAGGTGAAATATGACTGGAGGAGGTCAATTTCGACATGGGGCTCGAAATGCACTCGTGTTTTTCGAAAACATACCTGGAACAACTTCAGATAAGCGACGTCATCTGGAGGTTTGGCTCGAAACGCTCCGGTTGAGATCGAATTTTGTCTAGAGACAGGGAGAAAATCGTTCTATTTTTTGAGGAAATTTTTGAATTTTCGAAAAAATTGTTTTTTTTCAAATTTTTGATTTCGATAATTGGTCCATTTTGAGAGCAATCCCATATTATTATGGAGCGTGACGTCACACTATTTCGCAATCCTGCCAATCGTTTCATAAAATTAAAAATTAGTGCCTCTTTTGAAAAATAAATGGGAAATTATATTATTTTTGATAATAACTTTTTAAAGGAATAAGTCAGTTTTTCATAGATTTTGACAACGAAATTTCAATTTTCGACGTTTTTTTAGCGTATCAGCGTTGTATCTCAAAATCGGAGTTCTCAATAAACATTTCAAACGAGCGCGCCACGATATCTCGCAACGAAAACATTTGTCAGCGCCGAAACGTGATGCGCCTTTAAAGCGGCGATACGGTAGTTGCGCAATGATTAATTTCGTATTTTTCCACTCGATTTACTCTATTTCAGCGGTTTGAATTATTTCGCAACTACCGTATCGCCGCTTTAAAGGCGCAGCACGTTTCGGTGCTGACAAATGTTTTCGTTGCGAGATATCGTGGCGCGCGTTTGAAATTTTCATTTTGAACACTGATTTTGAGATAATACAACGATAATAATCCCTATTCTGAAAATGCGGTTTCCTTTTTTTTCCTGGTTTTCCAGTTGAAAATTTGAAACGCTGAACATTTTTTAACTGTAATACGCGGCGGTCTAGAAATCGCACAGTTCCTTGTCCCCCCTGTCCTCTGAGACACCCCCAAAGTTCCCCTCGGTCCCTATCTGATCTCCCTTCTCTCTCTCCCTCATAATCATCATCGTCATCCGTTTTATCTCTACTTCTTCCCCATCCAAACCGCTGATTTACGACCGTTTTTGACGTGAAAATGAGCTGCTGCCAATTGGCTGTTTAGCCGACGACTGCTGTTCACAGCCCAAGAGATGGGAGTTACTGATAAGGAGAGAACAAAAGTAGATCATTTTCAGCTCATTTCCAGCCAAAAGAGTGACAACACAAGCGAGAGAGAGAAGGGGGGCCAACTCATTAGAAATTACAACGATTTCCCTCTTTCTCTCGTTTTTGCTCTCACGAGAGTCGGGGGGGACATACACACATTCAAAATTAGTTATTGGTATTGTTATATAGTCGAGAGAGAGAGTGTACGAGACGGAGAGACGCAGAGAACGGGGAGGGAAAAAGTTATGAGATACGGATATGGGGAGGGGGACGAAGACGATTGGCGAAGGGACGGGGGGAAAAGTACAAAGTACGAATGACTTTGACATGGGCAACTACGCATTTTCTGGTTTTAGGTGATTTTGGGGACTTCTTCAATTTTCCAGGGGAAATCGCGAAATTCCCGTGAAAAATGGTCAAATTTGCCCTGAAAATGGCCCTAAACCCCGACACTGGAAGCCCCACTGGGTGCTCGCGCGCCGCTATGCCCGGATGGCTCAGTGGCTAACACGTTAGCCTTTCATCCGACGGGTCGCTGGTTCAATCCCCACCAAGGCTCGAACATTTTTGCAAGATCGCTTGACCCTATGGCTCAACTCGCAGGATCTCGTTCTAACAATCTGAGGGTCCTGAGTTCGATCCCTGCTGTGGTCAAACTTTTTTGCAAGACTCCTCGATCATTTTACTTTTATAGCTCAACTCACAAACCCCTTCTCTGATAATCTGAGGGTCCCGGGTTCGATCCCCGCTGTGGTCAAACTTTTTTGCAAACTTCCCCGATGCTTCAGAATCCCTCAAAATCCATCAGATGTTGCTCAGTTTGGAGTGGCAGCGCAGCAGAAACATGTTTCTCTTTCTGTCGGCCTCTTCATTTCAGTTTTCACTCTAACGAATTCATTGAAAAACTCCCTCTCTCTCCGCCCCCTCTCCATTTCAGTGGGGTCTAATCAAGGGGCCGCCCGTCAAAAGTGCACTCACATGCACACGCCATACACCTCAACCGAATCTCTCTGCGTCTCTCCCATCCACGCACACTCTCTCTCTCTCTCTCGCTTCGCTTTCTCTTTTCATTCCTCGAAATTCGCCTTTTTTGACGACGGCAACGACGGGGCGGCGGCGCATTTTTCATTAGCCCCGAAAGTCAAAGATATCCAGTGTAGACACACGTTGCGCGTGGCATCGAGTGCTTGCGGACTTACACTCCTCGCCGTCGATCCTTTCGACGAGTGTGAAACAGGCGGAAGTGCACGGAACGACTCCGATGCCGGCGTCCGGCTGCCAGCACCGATCCGTGAAGTTCTTCGGCGGATAGTAGTGGTGCATGAGTTGCGACCAGAGCGGGAGGTAGACGAACGACGCGCAGCTGCAACCTTATCATTAGCCTTGACGCCACCGCTCCCACGAACACCGGTGGCTCAGTGGTTACCACTCTTCGCTTTTGTGGGAACGGTCACTGGTTCAACCCCCACTGCCCCTTGACCTCTTTTGCAAGGATGTCTTGCTCACCTGAAACAGTGCGACTTTGGCGGATGCATGTAATTGTCGTCGATCCGCGGCTCGGCGTTCGTCAGAAACGCCAGCACCGACGGTAGAAGCGAGTAGAAGGCGGCGACGGGGAATGGCCAACTCCTCATGTCACATTGGGAGCACGAGGATGGATGATGGTGGTGGTGGTGGTTGGCTGGAGAAGGGTATTGAAAATTAGGTGGTTATTCAGAGGAAAGCCAGAAATCAAATTTCCACGAGGGCGGAGAAGGAGATAAGCAATCAGAACAAAGTGATAAATGGAAAATAGACGAGAGAGAGTGAGAGAGAAAGAGAGAGAGAGAATCGGAAGGTAATTGGTTTTTGAGCCAATCTGATATGGCAAAGTGCACACGGGCGGACACGCAAGAATGCGATTAGAATGGAGAAAGGTGTGTGGGCTTCTGAGATTGAGAGGAGCCTTTTGGCGACCGATTGAGCACAATGGGAAAACCTCGTGTACTTCTCGTGGAGGAGTCGATGTTTGAACAACTTTTTGAAAATTATCATTTCGCGCTTCCACGAGAAGTACACAAGAGTCGTGGCGAGACCCACAACACCAATAGAGCGCATTTGCAAACTTTGAGCCAGATTAGTGGGCAGTTAGATACAGAAACCTGGAGCAGAAGAATTAGCGGCAATTCAGGAGTTTTCAATGGATATTCTGCAAAATCAGAAACTTAGCTACCAAAAATGATCTACTTTATGTCGAACCTTCGGGCATCGTTTTGGGCTTACTTCGGCACTCATCCCGCACAAGTTGGGATTCTTTTTTGGAAGAATCAGAGGCTCAAAGGATGCACCAACTTGGAGCAAAAGTGACATACCGTATTTCCTCGAATAGAGCGGCACCCTCCGGGAGAATCATTATATCTCGAGATTGATAAGAGATATCAAAAAGTTGTCAACTAAAGACTTGTAGATCATAACTAGGACTACAAGTTTGCTGTTGACAACTTTTTGATATCTCTTATCAATCTCGAGATATGACAATTCTCCGGAACAGCATTTCGGGTGTAGGGCTCTATCGGGTCAAAAATGTGAACACTACCTCAGATTTTGCTCGTAGGCAGTGTTTGTATCATTTTTCAACTTTGAGCAAGCGGCTGAACACAACTGAAAATAATAGTCGTCGAGCACAAATCAGTGCTTCTCTGGGTTTCTGGAAGCTCTCCTGGATCGGAGGATCTATCTCAAAAAGGAAAGAGAGAGAGGGATGGAGAGACAAAGAGAAAGAGAGAGAGAGAGATAATAAAAGGAGGAATATGTGTGTATGTGGTGGTGGTGGCGGGTGACACGGGTGGCGGGGCAGGGGAAACGAATGGAATGGGCGCGGATGCCAAAAAGCGAAGAAATACCCGAAAAACATTGATGACTCCCTCCTCTCCGGCTCTCTCTCTCTCTCTAGCCGCTGGTCACTCGATCTGTCTGCGTCTCTGGCTCCGCCCACTCTCTCGCGTGTCCAACCCCATTTGTTCCCTCCCCCTCCCACCAATTCTCTTATCTTTAGAACTTGACCCAATGAGAAGAGAGAAAAAGAGCAAGAAGAAGAAGGTATAATTCAATTTGTTAGGGGGAGGAAGGTGGACGGGGGGCAGACGAAGGGCGGGCGAGCGGCCGGGGGGAGATACTAATTATTAGTGAGGAGACGCCCTTATTACTCTTCGAGTTACTCTCTCTCTCTTTCGTCTTCTTCTTCTTCTTGTTATTATTATATTGCTCTCTCCGAATATTGGCAGCGTAACCACCACCACCACGACTACAATTCCAATTCCACACTCGGAGACACATGACTTCTTGATATTATGAAGTGGGAGGGGGTCTGGACGGATTTCAGGTGGACTAGGATTGACCCGAGCGGCTCAGGTACGTTTTTAGACAAGTTTGGGCGAGACGCAGCTGAAACGGACCATTTTGAACCTAGAGAAGAACTCTGCCGGAAAATCAATATATCTCGAGATTGATAAGAGATATCAAAATGTTGCCAACTGGAAACTTGTAGATCACAACTAGGACTACAAGTTTTTAGTTGACACTTTTTTGATATCTCTTATCAATCTCAAGATATAATGATTCTCCGGCAGAGCTTTGCGGGGCAGGTAAGTTCGGTGGTTTGAGGTGACCAACGATGTTCAAAGATTGTTCAAAGACAGACCAAAAAGAAGGGAAAAAGAGACAATGGACAGCTAGGGGTGTCTGGGAAGTTGGCGCAAGAGTATGGGCTCCAGAACGCTTAAAGTTGGAGCTAAATCATGGTGATAAGTGATAAAGATTGGGAATGAACAAAGTTGGGTTCGAGGACAAATATCAGCTGAGCCGCTTGGTGACGTGGCATCCTACAGTAATCCCAAGAATCAGTCATTCATCAAGGAGCTTCTCCTCCTCCTCCTCCTCCTCCTCCTCCTCCTCCTCCTCCGGCTCCTTTTTCAATTCCAAAATTTCACGAGACACGTTTCAAAAGGGCGCGAAATCGAGGAAAACGAGGAAAACGAGGAGGAAAACGAATGAAAGACACACAAAAAGCGAGAAGGCCATGAATATCAAATGATTGGAAGAAGACGAAGGGGGGAAGGCATTGGAGAATAAGAAAAGGGAATGTAGAAGATGTAAAAGAAGAAGTATGTGGGCAGAAAGCCTTCCAGTACTTCTTCTTCGAAGAATGAGGATTCAAGGGGGAGATTCTGGGGGAATTCAGTCCCTGAGCAATTACTGTGTGTGCCCTTTTCCACTTTGTTATCGTTCCAATTAATCTGTGTCTTGTTGACGTCGGATAGGTATGGTCCCCAGGGGGTGGGGGCTTGAAAAGGGCATGCAAGGGGCAGGAGAGGGGCAGGAGAGGGGCACGGGAACTATCGCGAGATATTATAGAATGGCTTGAACTGGGGAACGGTGGCTCAGTGGCTCATTTCAGAAAAAACGGTCCGTTTTTCGCCTCTCAATACCCTTTTCCTCTGTTTTTCTGTCTGGCTCCCCAAACGCTCCCGGAGAACCATTGTATTTCGAGATTGATAAGAGATATCAAAAAGTTGTCAACAGCAAACTTGTAGTCCTAGTTTCGATCTACAAGTTTGCTGTTGATAACTATTTGATATCGCTTATCAATCTCGAGCTATAATGATCCTCCCGGAGGGTGCCGCTCTATTCGAGGAAACACGGTATTCTATGAATTTTTTCAAAGATTTTTGCCACCTGATTCGAAGGGGTTTTGAGCATCAACGGGAGAGTCCCAAGGTGCACCTCAAAAGAGTTCAAAGCGAGCAATAGAGCAATAGTTGGATGTCTATTGTCTTCCAAGTCACTTCCCAGAACGAATTGGGTGCAGAGGTGAACGTACCTGCATTCTTTCCCAGTGTCAAGGATCACATTGGATCATTTTTCAAATGCTGACCATGTCTTCGGACAGTTGACAAAACCCATTTTGAGCCCTAGAGCTCCACAAAACGAGCAACGTATCAGAGGAGAAATGACGACTTCCGGCAGTCCAAAAGTTATGGATTTGTACTTGTCAGGCAGCTAACGAGGTTATTCAATGAGCGGCCCCCAAAACTTGGACTCTGGGATCTCAGTTGGTCACTCGCTGATTACGAGGCTTATCAGCACGTGACAGCAAACAACTGATGTTTCGGCGGAAAAGTCAAAAAGTCAGAAACACAACACAAAGGAAACACTGCCCGGGAGAAAGATTATATCTCGAGATTGATAAGAGATATCAAGAAATTGTCAACTGAAAACTTGTAGATCAAAACTAGGACTAGAAGTTTGCTGTTGACAACGTTTTGATATCTCCTATCAATGTCGAGATGTAATGATTCTCAATGGGCGCATAGCTACGGATCTTTGATATCACTTGATTCTCTTCTTCGTTTGTATCTACAATGAGCTCTCTCTCTCTGGAGCTCCAAACAGCTCCACCTGCTACAAAGAATGGGAAAGAAAGAAAGAAAGTGGGAACGGAATGAGGCGGAGAGCAGGAATCCGTACACACCCTCCTCCGGGAAAAACAAAAAACAAACAGAACGTCGTCAAGGGGGCGTGGTCACCCCGGGGATAATATACTCATGCTCTTGAAAAGGAGTCGAGAGACAACACGAATACTTGATGAGGAGGGCGCAAAAAACGACATGAGAGAGCGAGATTTCCATTCTCTTTTGCCCCCCTCCACAACACTTCTTCGCCTCCTTCCCGTTTTCCGGTCATATTCTCGGGGAATCGGAAGGAGAAGGAGAAGGGGAAGAAATAATTACGAGCGGCGGAAGGAGCCCCCCCAACTTCCACGCAGAACAACCTCTCTCGGTCTCCGTCTTCTCTGACAGACGACGTCGGTTGCCACGGAAACGATGGGAGAATTCGAGGGTGAGAAGGGCCAACAGAAGAAGGTGAGCAATGGTAGGCACGCGAGAAGAGTTTGGCAGCCATTTGTGAGGAGCGCTGGAATATAGTTAGGCACTGCAACGAAAGGGGGAGTTGAATTCTTCTGACCATTCCGTTTTAGGGCCTTTGGGACCTGTAGCGCGGCCAATATATGGTCGACCACTATGCAGACGACTAACAAGGGAAGTGTTCCAACTGTCCAGAACCGTTTGGAATGAAACCTTGCGGGATGGAAAGAGGTCGGTTTGGGACGCCCGAATCAGTTTTCAAAAGTTGTTAAAACGGCCCGAGAGCCGAGAAAAAGCGGCTTAAAGTTTCGAGGATGTCGGCCGCTTGCCGACACCGAACACTTTCCTTGTAAAGTATACGTATTCGGCTACGTAGAATCGCTTGGCGTTATCAGCCTTATCAAGAAACATTATATACTCCTTGTTTTGGGTCGAAACTATTTGACGATGGTCTGATGGGTAACTTTTAGGTGTCTTTTGGAAAATAGGTGTCTTCTGGGA